>VDFB02379711.1:217785007-217800832 GCA_007258455.2 Sequoia sempervirens | reverse complement strand
AGAAGATGTTAGAATGAAGGATGATCAGTAGTGTATGGAGGAGTGAATGAGTTCCTCAATTTGATTTCACTAGGAATCACTAGAATTTAGGAAATAAAGCCAAAATGTTGCAATTATTCAATTTTGGCCTTATAGGGTGGTTAAGTCCGACGAATGGAGAGATAACCACCTTGAAGACCTTTAAAAGAGGAGCCTCGAATTGGATTTAGGGTTGGGAAAAGTATTGTATCAGTTTGAGTTTACTGTTGATAGGGAAAAACATTGAAGTTCTTGCAATTTTTCTATTTTTTAGTTCTTTTACTGTGTTAATGATGAGTTTATGGTATTGAACAGAGCATAGCACATGTGGCATTCATTTTACAAGTTTTGTGAAGTCTTTGGAAGTGTTTTCTTATCGTTCCCAAGCTTTGTTCTTACTAAGTTTTTTTTTCTTTATTGCTGATCAGTTTGGTAGACTGTTATTCATGGAGTCTTAGACATATGTTTTCCACTATACCAGGTGTATAGCTCGTGGGAAATGAGGCTAAGCTCCATGCTTGTATATAGGATAGTGTTAGGAGTTTGTAAGAAGCATGGTTATATGTTGAAAGACCTTCCCTAGGCGAGCTAGACAGTGCCCGGTTAGGGAAGACAGTAAAAAATGAAACCCTAACGTTGCAGGGGAATCAACTCATTAGCAACCCAAGGTGTGTGGTGGATGTAGGGGTCTTGAAGAAGGTCTGGCAGGAAGGAAGAGTCTTCACCAAATCATTTGGTGGTTGAAGGAGGCAGACAGATCACTGACTATCCAATAAAAGGCCTAAAAAGCCCTAATTCCCACAAAAATAGGGTTGAGCCTGTGTACGGCCTGTGAAGGCCCAAAACCCCAAAATTCCATGAGAGGTTGGCAATTGAACTATGGTCTCAAAAAGAATTTTGTGATGAACCTCAGTAGGATTGGAGTTATAGCCTAATTTCTCGGGCTAAGAGGCCTAATTAGGGCTCAAGGGCTACTAGCCCATCTTAAACCCTAGACTAGGGTTTGAAGGAAGCAATGGAGATTTGAAGGCTTGTGACTGATCAAGAACCATGGAGGGATGGTTTTGAAGCTATAGAAGACACCACATGCCCCTGCAATAGGTTGGTAAGGTTTGGAGAGTTAGTTGGCTTTTAGGAAGATTAAGGGCCAAGGAGAGAATAGAGGAGTAAGCACCAAGATTGACTTGGTTAGGTGTATGTAGATGATAGTAGGGTTGGCCAGGAGAACCATGGGTGCCTAACAAGCTTTAGGACCTATAGGTTAAGAAGGTGGAAAGTAACACCATAGGTTTTGCTAAGGTGAGACCTGCAGCATGGGATTGATTGTCTCTCATCCAACTCCCTCACTTAATAAATAGCTACTCCAAGATGCTTGATAATTTCTTGATTGAATGATGTTATCATGCTTAAGTGAATGCTTAGATGGATTGAATGCAAGAATGAATTAAATGATTGAATGGGGGTTAAAATGAATAGAAAATCGTGTATTTATACACAATTATGCCCTAATCTCCCAAAATACATCACAGGCCAACCTTAGGTCTTTAGGAATAAAAACCCGCCAGTAATTTGAATTTATTTTGATTTTTGTGCCAAGAGGGACTCACTTGCCCCTAGTGGAAAATGGGTCCCACTCAAGGCATGTGAATGGGTGTTGGAAATTAAGTTTCCTTAAATTATGTTTGTCAGGTTTACATTCAAAAATACACTTAATTAAGGTCTGTAAGTGCATAAAGGGGCCAAATAAAGCATAAGAAAGGTGTGTTTGGTGATGACAAGTCTAGAAAAACATGAAATTATGTTACAAGACTTTACAAAACTTTAGAATAAGACTTGGTAAGTGATAAAAAGGGGGTATGTAGGTGAATTATAATAAGAAGAGTCTAGAAAAGTGTGAAAATATCTTACAACAATTCACAACACCTTTACAAGACGTCATACATTCTTAAAGATCCATAAAGATTCAAGACCTAATCTGAATAATTGGGCCACATTGCAACATTAAATCAAGGAAAAATCAAGCCAAATAAGCACATGGAGGGATAAAAAAAGAAAAATTAAAAGGGCTAATTTTTTTGTGTCCACACATATATATACATGTATAGTATATACACATATCCATATGTATATATATGTATCGATACACGCATATGTTGGAAAATGGGCCTGCCCATACAAATTTATTGGTATAGGTATACATACATATATGTGCACATAGAGGCATATACTTATATACATATATATATGTATACAATCAATATATTTTGTTTATTATGTCAATACTATCTTGCTTATACTTATTTGTATATCAAATGTTTACATGCTTGGTGGAAAAAGGTATATATATATATATATTAATATATATATATATATATGAATATACATATACATATATACACATACATATTGGTATTAATATATATTTATATGTAGTATTATATATATATATATATATATTAATATATATTTAATATATTAACCATTGCTTGGGAATCAACTATCATTTACCATGATAAAGGCCAATTATTAGAGGTTGATTCTAAGTTTCTTAAGACTGTGTTTTGAGAAGCTATTTTTAACTTTTGTTGCAACACTTTATGGAACACATGCATTTCATTATAGCTTGTTGCATTATGTCAATGCAAGGTGTAAACTTAGTCATTTCCTATGGTATGATCATCTTTGACTTGGTAAAACTTAAAGTGCCATATCTTTGAGCTTGAACCAACATCTGGTAAGATGTGAGTAACTGGTCAATGACTTTTTCAAAGTGAATAAATATCTAAATCAACTCACACCCAAGCTAAGTCGATGAAATCATGGTGTCGCAAATTGGTTATTAACTATTTCTAATTGGTTGCAAATTGCGCAAACTTTGAGAATAGTGTGGAATCTTTTGCACCACCTTTGATTCCTTATACCTGTAGATGTCTATTGTTGGAGATCATTTAAATTATCCATGTGCAGATTTGAATAATTCTCTATTTGTTTTTGATCAAGCAAGGTCGATCTGTAGATTTTTTTTGTTGAGTATGAGCTTACATATTCACCACCTTTTTGTTGTGATTTATGTGTTTCTATTCATGCTTTCTGCTATCAGAACTCATACCTAAAATAAAGGATGAGTAGTTACCAAATAACTATATAAATAGTGGTGCTTGATCACTTGTTGAGGACACATATATTGTTACAAATTTTTACTCTACATTTTACCAGTTTTATCTATGAGAGAGAGAGAAGATTCTATTATATTAAGAGAGATTTTCTATTTGAGAGAAGTATTCCATCAACTTGAGTATTGGAAGTTTATTGTAATGTCTGTTGAGAAGCTATAATTAGTCTAGTTGTTGTTTGGAGTTAAGCTACATTGTTGTCAATTGATTGGATAAGCGATAACAGGCATGTGGATATTATCTTTTATTATTTTATTTTATGAAATATTGTTCTCTATGAATGTTTGAATTATCTTTTATGAGAACAAGAATTTAGGGAATATAGAATAGCTTTGAAAAGGAAATAGAATTTTTTATATTGTTTTTATGATGTGCTTGTATGTACTCTGTAATAGGAGATTGATGTTTATCATAGGTATTATATACTATATATGATTGAACATGAGTGACATATGTGTTACTCTTAGCTAAGTTATTGATTTAACTAGAATAGCTTGTGTTTACTCCTAGGATTGTTTGTCCAATATGGGAGGGAGCTTATGTATTTACTTATTAAGTAGGTTTATTCCAAGTATGTTAAAATGGTGGTAGGTTATCTTTGGGATGATAGATTATCCATTGAAGGAAATACCTATGTGTAGTTTAAGATGACCTTAAGTCAAATCAACCCTAAGTAGTGTATGTGATAGATGACCTTCATTTGAATTATAGAATGAGAACACTTTGGCCAAAGTCATGTGACTACCTCTGGCTCCATCGTCAATTCATTGTGATCCAATATTCATGCTAGTTCCATATTGTGGGATTATAAGTTCTAGTTATGTAGGACATGACACTATGCTCAATTGGTTGTCATTATTTTATTACTCTACCAATCTCTTCATCAAAGGGAAGGTCCATCTATTGGATGATAGATATGTGGGGGAACAAATTAATTCTATAGTTGGCAAGAAATCACTTGAGTGATGCTTCTCCTCCACATCAGGCGATAGAAGAACCAAGATTTGAAAGGAAGGATCTTAGACCGTCTATAAACTATTTGTTTCAAAGCTTGTTGAGATATGTTTGTAAATGTATGTAATATTTTATGATTGTAACTTATGAATTACTGTAATGAAATGGAATCCTTATTGTATTACATTATGCATCTTTGTTTGTATATTTTCAATAAAGAATAGAATTATTTTATTGCAATGGCTTGTTACATAGTTTATTTAATTCCAAGGTGAAAACTTAAAAAAAAAAATTACTTCATTGAATGGTTAGTGTGTTACATGTGATATCAGAGTTACCAAGTTTAGCTCTGGAACTCATGAGCTCATCATTCTTTCCATCCAACATTATCTAATGTTTGGAAATTCTTGTGCTAGGATGGTGTGTCTCAAATTAATGGCTCAAAAGTCAATAATAAAAAATGAGTGCTACCTCAAGGTCAAGAAGGAAATATAAGACATCATTAGAACAATAGAGGATACCAACTACGACAATGTCATCTAGTTAAGTGACATTGAGACCTTTAGTCATGCACTTTCTTGTATTAGTGATGTGAAGAGAAAGATTAAGATGGAGGCTATGTATAACTACATACCAACCATCTCACCAGAGAAGTTTGAGTCATTACAATTTTCTAGGGATATGCCCTCAAAAGAAAGTGTCGGTCTGAAAATTATCTTTAGGGACCCTAGAGTTCTTCCATTGGCAAAAGTAATTGTAATTTCCTTGAGTAATGAGTTCAAGGGATATGTACCTCAAGATCAACTAGATGTGAAATGGTCTCATGAACAAATGTCTGCAAAAAGGGTAGACTATATTGTTGATGAACACCATATTGACATTGCACCTTGTAACTATGTATAGGCTGACAAATTAAAAGGCTATTATCCTTTCTAGGATAGGTACAAACAAATGAGGTATGAAAAAAAAGATAGAGATCAAGAAAAGTATTAGTTTGTGGGTTATACTCCCTTAAGTTATGTGTTAGAGAGTGAATCCAAGGGATAATCTCCACTCGAATATTTGATAGTCACTCCATGTAATCAAAGGGATATTGAAATCCTCATGAAATGAATAAAATTATATGGTTATCAAAATGTGTGTGCTTAATCTTATGCGGAATTCTTTATTTGTGTATGAATGTCATTTTTATTTTTTTCCATTTAAGATAGTTGATAACATAATTTAGTCTAACATGGATAAACATTCAGATAAAAACTGGTCTTGTAAAGATGGTGAGGACACGAACTAATCTTGGTGGAAGCCAAGAGGTTGGGCAAGGACTTGTTGGAGTTAAGGCTAGACTTGACAAAATCTTGGCAAGGTTGGCTAACCTTGAGTAGGAAAGAGTTAAGGATAGGATAAAGAATGAAGTTCCCATTAATGGGCATGAGGGAGAAAAATCTTCTCATGGGCATGATGAAACCCATGATCATGAGAGGGGAAAATCGCCTACGCCATCTAAAGAAAGGAATAAGAATCTCATGGCTTTTGAAATTTCCAAGGACATGAAGAAGATTACCCCACCCAAGTTTGATGGAAGTGCTAGCGGAGATGAGGTTGAAGTGTGGCTTGTACAAATGGAAAAGTATTTTGAAATACGAAACTATGATGAGGTTACTAAAGCCATGAGAGGTGAATATAAGTTAGTAGGAGAAGCCTCTAATTGATGGATGAACAAAAAGTTGGAACTCAATATTAACTCATGGAAGTTAACATGGGGAGAATTCATGGATATTTTCCATAAGAGATGGTTTCCACTACTCTACTATGAACAAAAGCTCTTGGATTTCCAGGGTTTGAGACAAGGTAATATGATGGTCAATGAGTATTGGGAGAATTTTACCAACTTATGTGCTATTTTCCCATATATATCACAAGGATGAGCAGTTCTACATTAGAAATTTTATTATGGGACCTAATAGTAAAATTGGAGGAGAAGTGGGTATGCATGGTCCAACAATAATGGATATTTTATATGAGAAAGAAATTAAAACAAGAGTGAAATCTCAAGGCTAACTCTGCTCATCAAGAAAGTAGAGAGCATAAGAAGGTTTTGGAGGTTCCTAACAAGTGAGTTCCAAAGAAAGTGGAATTTGTACAAAATTTTCCAAGGAAAAAGGGAAAAGGTTTTTGCAATGATGGAAAGGAGTCCATAAGAGATCATAAAAGGAATGATTCTATCATGGGTAATACGAACAAGGCTAATGAAAATGTCAGCAAGTCAGGAGAAATCATAGGAAAAAGAGGACCAGCTACATGATGTTTTATATGTAGAGGGGACCATTATGCTAATGAGTGTCCCAATAAATTTTTTGGATCATGCCATATTGTAATCCATTACCCACCTAGCAAGCAATGTTTTAGCAAAAGATACATGCAGTTGTGGATGATCATCAAGAAGAGTACCAAGTAACTCCAGTTGAAATGCCAGGTATTTTGTTTGGCTTACCCATTTTTGTTCTTATTGATACTAGTGCAACTGAGAATTTAATTTCACCTAGAGTAGCTAAGAAATTATCTAGGAAGGCTAGATACATGGCAATGTCTTGGGATGTAGAATATGCAAACCAGACAAAAGCAAAGGTGGATCAATATCTATTTGAGGCTAGGATAGAACTACCCAGTTTTTCTATGAAATTAAACCTATATGTCGCACCTATAGGATCATATGACATTGTCCTAGGTATGAATTGTTGTGGAGACATGGGACTACGGTAGATTTCCATGCTAAAACTATAGAATTCCTAGATGATTTTGGAAATCAAGTAAAATTTCAAGGGATACCTAAAGAGGTCAGAATATGACAAATCACGGAAATGCAATTATTATGAGCTTAGAATAAAGGGTTTAAACTCTTTGTCATAAAGATAGAATAACTTGAAAAGGATATTGAGGATTTGGAGTTCCAGGACTTTCAAGAGTTAGAATATGGTGAAATAGATGAAACTGGAAAGTCGGATATGGAGAAGTATTTAATATTGATAAATTTTTTTGGATGTATTTCTAGATGAGTTACTAGGGTTACCACTTAAAGGAATATTTGAATTCTCTATAGATATAGTTCTAGGGTCAAAACCTATTTCTAAGGTACCCTATAGGATGAAAAACACTGAGCTTATGGAACTTAAGGCACAATTGGATGAATTATTATCTAAAGGGTTGATAAACCAAGTGTTTTTCCTTGGGGAGTGCTAGTCATCTTTTTTAAAAAGAAGGATGGTACTTTTCATTTATGCATCAACTATTGTATGCTTAACAAAGCTATGATTAAGAAGTATCTGTTACCACATATAGATGATCTTTTTGATCAAATGAGGAGATTTTTCATATTCTCTAGATCTGAGATTTGGATATCACCAATTGAGTATTAAGTATGAAGATGTCTTTAAAACCACATTCAAAACTAGATATGGACACTATGATTTCACCATTTTCCCCTTTGGTTTAACAAATACACCTACCGCATTTATGAACATGATGAATAGTGTATTTAAGGATTCCGTAGAAAAATTTGTATTATTTTTTTTCTAGATGATATCCTGATTTATTCTGGTGAAAAAATGAGGAGGGCATGTGCAGATCATGGTGCGCCAAAAAGTGGCAATATATATGGTATGTACCACGTACTTTTTTTTCACCCAAAATTCAAATGAAACAAAAATGGTTTTAGAGAGAGATTCTCAGATTTCCAAAAATATAAATTATGATTTAATTTGAATTTAATAAATAATTATTATTCATTTTCTATTAAATTACGACTTAAGTCCTGCTCAATAGGTTGATTGAAAAACATCTATAACTTTCAAAAAGCGGTGTCATATTTTTGAACCCAAAACATGCGTCACATTCTATGCTTTTACATACATAGGATTAAAAATAAAAAATAAATTTCATGAATTTTGACCAAGTTAAAGATTAATTGAGCCAGGCAGAGTTTTATATTGCCACAAAAGTTGTAATAAAAAATCATAATTAATTATTTACTTGGAAAAAATTACAAAAAATATGCATCACATCCGAACATGGAGTCCTCTACTTATATATAAAATCTTACAAAAAAATATTATCATTTTGAAATTATGGTTGGGGTGGTCGGACGGACACCTACTTCTTATTTTTTTCCCTAAAATTTAAGTATCTTGCATTGAAATTTCAAATTTTCACCAAATAGATTTTATTTATTTTAAATAAAACCTAGTATTTTAGAAACTACATTCAATTTCTACAAAATTCTATTCTTACATATTTTTTAAATAATATAGATAACTTATTCAAATATTTGCGATCAAGTTGCCTAACTTAGCGATTTTTGAATTTTTTTTACCCACTTGGGGCCTATTTTTTTGCGATGATTACGCACATACCGGGGAAAATTGCAAGCATTTGGAAATGGTCCTACAATGTTTAAGATCTAACATAATCTGTATGGTAAACTCTCTAAGTGTACATTCTTCAAAGAAAAGAGTACATTATCTAGGTCATGTGATCTCAGTAGATGGAATTTATGTAGATCCAACTAAGATCAAGGTAGTACTTGAGTGGCCTGTACCTAAGAATGTGTCAAAGGTAAGAAGTTTCATGGGTCTAGCAAGGTATTATAAGAAGTTTGTTGCAAACTTCTCTAAGATCACTTTTCAAATTACTTCTTTGCAAAAGAAAGGAAAGAAATTTGAGTGGACTGAAAAGTGTCAAGAAGCTTTTGACCTACTCAAAGAGAAGTTAACCACTGCACTGATCTTAAAAGTGCCAGATCCTAAGGGTAACTTTACAACTATCACAGATGCATGTGGGGAAGGTTAGGAGGTTTGTTAATGCATAATGGGAAAGTAATTGCTTATGAATCTAGGAAGTTGAAACCTTATGAGATGAATTATGCATCTCATGATTTAGTATTAGCAGTTGTGGTTCATGCATTGAAAATGTGGAGGCATTACTTGTTAGGAAAACCCTTTGAGATTAAAATTGATCATGTAATGGATTAAAGTACCTTTTCACTCAACATAATCTAAATGCTAGATAGAGAATATGGTTAGAGTTGATAGTTGATTATGACTTCAATATCAATTATATAAAAGGGAAATAAAATTGGGTTGTCGACGCTTTGAGTTGAAGACATCATATTGCTTCAATAGTGACGATTCAAACTAACTTTAAAGGGAAAGTGTTTCAAATATGCAAGAGGATGATTACTACTTACAAGTCAAGCAAGCACTCAATAGCAATCCACAAGATTCTAGGTATGAAGGTTTCCATTTTGAACCTGATGGATTACTTAGATATAAGGGTAGAATGTATATACCTAATGTAGAAGAGTTCAGAAATATGGTATGGAAGGAAGTACATGAAGCACTATACTTTTTACATCCTAGAGTGACAAAAATAATGGTAGATGTAAATCCATTATACTTTTGGAAAGGTGTGAAAGGAGATGTTGCTAGATTTTTGGCTAGGTTTCTTGAGTGTAAAAGGGTAAAATTATAGCATCATCATCCCACAAGCTTGTTATACCCACACGATATACCAGAGAAGTGGAAAGTCATAAGTATGCACTTTGTGCATGGATTGCCTATGTCAAGAAATAAGCACAATGGCATTCTTGTGGTTGTAGATAATCTTACCAAAGTAGCACACTTTATACCCAGGAAACTAACTAATGGATCACTTGTCATATCAAGGAAGTTTTTGCAAGAAGTGTTTAGGTTGCATGGGATTCCTGAGAAGATTATCTTAGATAGGGATTAATGAGTTACTTCTAGGTTTTGACAAACTTTGTTTTCTACAATTAGGACTCAACTGAATAAATTAGTTGAACATATCATCCAAAAATGAATGGGAAAATTGAAAGGGTGAATCAAGTATTGGATGACCTACTTAGGATATATTGCATGGATCAACAGTACAAGTGGGAAGATTACTTTCCTTTAGTAGAATTTTCCTATAACAATTCTTATCATTTTGCGATAAAGATGGCTCCTTTTGAAGTATTGTATGGTCAAAAGTGACAAACTCCTATAAGTTGGAATAGACTTGAGGATAGAGTAAGTCTTGAGCCAAAGATGTTGGCTGAAATGGATGAGAAAATTAAGATTGATAAGCAAAGGTTGGTTGAAGCCAACAATCAGTAGAAAAGTTATGTTGATCCCCAAAGAGTTTCACACAATTTTGCAGTAGGTGACAAAGTGTTGTTGAGAGTGAAACCTCACAAGAGCTCCATTAGATTTGGAAATTCTTCTAAGTTCTCCCCGCATTATGTAGGACCTTTTAAGATTCTTGAGGAGGTGAATCTAGTAGCTTATCAAATTTTATTGCCACCAGCTCTTGCTAGAATGCATAATGTCTTCCATGTGTCCTACCTCAAAAAGTATGTACCAGGTGATAATCATCTGATTGATTATAATTCTTTATAAGTACAGGACCCTAGGGTAGTAACTCTTGAGCCTGTAAATGTTCTCAAAACACATAAGCTTCACTTGTGTAATAGAGAAGTCTTGCAATGAAAATTCCAGTGCGAGCAGTATACAAAAGACTTGGCTACTTGGGAAGACTATCCGAAGATTCAACAAAAGTTTCCTCATATTCTTGATGCTTTTGAGAATGCTTTAAAAAATATGTTAGTTTTTTGTGTTTTATGTTGCTACATAAAATCATCGAGGATAATGATTCTTAAGGGGGGAGTATGTTACATCCCAATTGAGTAATTACTATGTGGGGTAAATATGAATATAATGTGAATTCTGGAGATGAGTAAATTATTCTTGTACTTTGTTATCAATGTGTTATATGTGAATGTTATCTCATTTGATGTTATCTCACTTAATGTTATTGTTGCAAGAATGGAGAAATGAATGAAGGTGTTGTCATCAATATCAACTGGTCAACTAGTTATCTACTAGTTGTTGTTGGTTGTATGTGTTGAGGATAATGAGACAATTATATTAAAGAAAGTTTGCAAGTATTCAATTGTTGCTCTAGATGATGATCTATTATTTGACCCTATGTTCATGTGGTTCAGATATGTTGGTCATGGTTGTTGAAGGTTGCTATATCTAGATGTTTGGTTGTTGGTTCGTTGTGAAGTTCGAGTTGTGCTCACCAATTGTGAGCTATGTTTTTATGTGTTTTGGTTGAGGTCCAGGAGAAAAGTTGTTAGTACAGATTTCTCTTTCATGAAGTCTTTTGACTTGTAGTTCTAGAGTACTTATGATATGTTCTTATTGAATTGAAGATATTTTTGGTTTTTGGAAGTTTTGAGCTTAATTGATCTATGTGTTTTACACTGGTTTGGATGACCTTGTGTTAAGCATTATCTTCAAATTTGATGAAGCATGTTTGATCTATTTTGGGTCCTGGTGAAGCATTTCTATGGGTCACGTCCTCATTCTAATTCAACCCTAGGATGTTTTTTCACCAACCTCATTTGAATTTGAAGTTGGATGGTTGATTTTGTATCTTTTTCAAAGCTAGAGATGGTATAAATACAGGACAAGCTAGTAAATGTAAAACAAACAAGAGAAAAGAAGGAAGATAAGTGAAAGAGAAGACATGATATTGATGCTATTCAAAAAGTGTGTGTGATTTGTGTGTGGCATATCAGTGTGAAGCTTAATGTTGAGTTACCGGATGCAGTGAGCAGAAGGTGAACTCTATCATTCATGCAAGTTGATCAAGTGATTGTGGTGGAATCCTTTGTTGCATTTGGATTGTAGTCTCTCTATAACAAGTCTTTTGTGTTTTCTTTGTATCTCTGTGGTAGTGAGCCCTTCGAATTTTAGTCATGTTGGATAGTGAATCCTTGTTCCAAATAGTGAGTCTTTGTTTCAAGTAGTGAGCCTTGTTTCAGGTAGTGAGCCTTTTGTAATTAGTTTTGATATTCTCTATAGTGTGATTTAATCATCATCATGGTTTTTTCCTCATTTGTTATTCCATGTAAATATGGTTTTATTGTGTTTATGTGTTGGATTTCAGTTTTTGCATTGGCATTTGATTATTAATCATTTAATAAATTTTAATTATTAGTTCTGGTGATTGATTTGAAGGTTAAAATATGTGACAACTAATTCACCCCCTCCTCTCAGTTGTCCTATTCAACGATTGGTATCATGGCTTGGTTCCTTGGTGAAGATCTTAACCACTTGAGGAAGGTCTAAGATGGCTAGCAAAATGGCCTTTCACTATCTTAGGTTTGATGGAACTAGTTATGGTATCAAGAAATTGTTAATGGAAGAATATTTGGAGTATTGTGGATATGATGTGGACAAAGCTTACAAGAATCCCTACACTCCTACTAATGGTGTGAGTACCCTTGACGAGTTCAAAGCACATGAAGTGAACAATAAGGTGAAGTTCATCTTGAAGAATAGTCCGATACATTCTGAGTTGTTTAAGGTTTAAAATTTGAAGATAGCTAAGGAAGTATGGGATGCTTTAGAAAGAGCACATGATGGTGATGAAAGAGTTAAAGAGGAAAAATTGTAGAATTTGGAAACATAGTTTGATCTTATACATATGTCCAAAGATGAAAATGTTAAATCTTATGTACAAATATTGGATGAGGTTGTGGTTGGAATGCGATCACTTGGCGCTACTATAGATGAAATCAGGATTGTAAAGAAGATTCTCATAACTCTTCCTGATGCTTATAGTGAGAAGGTGGGTGTTATTGAATAGACAATAGATTATAAGACTTGTACTAAGGATTTGTTGTTAGGATTTTTGACATCTTATGAGATGAGGAAGCCAAGTCTAAGAAAAGAAGGAAAATTAGAGACTTCTTTTAAAGCTACAAAATTTGACGATCCAGATGAAGAAAAATTTGATGAAATAGAAGCTAACTTTGTAAGAAGAATGAGGAAAGGCTCTGGTAAGTATGAAGGTAAGTTTCCCTTTAAATTCTTTAATTGTGGAGAAATAGGCCATTATGCTACAAAATGTCCAGACATGGGAAAGAAAATAAAGGAAAGAAGACTAAGAGATTTTACTATGTGAATGAGAATGCTAGTATTTCAAATGAAGATTCAGAATATGAAGACCCAAATGAAAATGAATGATTTTTCTTGGTGATTAAGGATGAACCTACTTCTACTAATTCAGAAAAATAGGAAAAGGAAAGCCCTTCAGAGAAGGCAAATGAGAAAAATGAAGGTACGGTTATCTTTTCCCTACATGCTAAACAAGAAAAGAATGTTTGGGTAATTGATAGTGGTTGCTCACATCACATGACTAGTGATAAGAGTAAGTTTGATAAACTTGAGAAATATTATGGAGGCTTGATTATATTTGGAGATGATATTGGTGCAAAAATTTGTGGGATAGGTTCAATAAGTTTTGATGGGAAGCATCATACTGAAGATGTTTACTATGTTAAGGGTTTGAGGAAAAAATTGTTGAGTGTTGGTTAGATGTGAAGAAAAGGATATGATCTTATGTTTAAGGATGAGAAATGTGAGATCCGGAAAGGATCTAAAATATTGATTGCTACAAGAAAGAAATTTGAAGGAAATATTTATCAACTTAAGGGTGTTGATTGACAATGCTTTATGACTCAGATAAATGATAGTTGGTTATGGAATAGGAGAATGTGTCACATAAATTTTGATAACTTGGCAAGGATTAGTGTTATTTAGGCTATGAGAGATTTACCAAGAATTACAAAGCCTATTAATGCTATTTGCAAGAATTTTTAGTTTGGAAAGCAAGCAAGAAATCATTACAAATAAAAGGAACAATCTACTACCAGACTACTAGATTTAGTTCATAAAGATCTCTATGGTCCTTTGAGAGTGATAAATCTACTTGGTGAAAGGTACTTTATGATTTTAATTGATGATTATTCTAGATATACATGGGTTACATTTCTTAGAAATAAATCAAATGCATTAGATAGATTCAAGGCATTCAAGGCTATGGTTGAAAATGAAGTGAATTTGAAGATAAAATTCTTAAGATCTGACAGAGGTGGAGAATTCACCTCCCATGAGTTCAATATGTTTTGTGAAGTCCATGGAATAAAGAGACAGTTATCTACTCCAAGAACTCCTCAATAGAATGGAGTTGTTGAAAGGAAAAATAGAATAGTACAAGAGGTTGCTAGATGAATGATCATTGAAGTTGGTTTACTAAAATTTTACTAGAAAGAATCTATTCATACTGTTGTTTATGTGTTCAATCAAGTTCAAGAAAGAGAAAAAAATACAAATACTCTCTATGATCTATGGCACGAAAGAATTCCTACAATTAAATATTTCAAGGTATTCAGAAGCAAATGCTATATCAAAAGAGATGAGGAAACTTTGGGAAAGTTTGATGCAAGTGATGAAGGAATATTTCTTGGATACTCTACTAAAAGCAAGGCGTAAAGATGATTCAATAAAATACTAAGAAATATTATAGAGAGATGAAATGTAAAGGTTGATGAGACAATGAAGAACTCTATTGATATTGATGGATATGTATTTGATGAACATGATTGTGCAAGAATAGAAGAAATTGTAGAAGAATAGAATAAAGATGAGTGGAAGAAGCTAGATGAATAGAATGAAAGAGAAGAAGATGCTCTGGTGATCTCCCCTCGGCACCAAAATATGCACAGAGGAATCATTCAGAAAATTAGATTATTGGAGATAAGAGGAAAAGCATGTTAACCAAAAGAAAAGTTGTTGCTAAAGTAATTTTTTGTTTATTCAGTGAGATTGAGCTAAAGAAATTAAGTGGAGCCTATAAAGATGAACATTGGAAGGAAGCAATGTAAGAAGAACTTTTTTAGATTGATAAGAATACGACTTGGGAATTAGTCCCAAGACTGGAAAATAAAGATATCATTGGATCAAAATGGGTATTTAGAAATAAGTTGAATGAGAATGGAGAAGTTGTTAGAAACAAAGTGAGTCTTGTGTGTAAAGGCTACTCACAAGTAGAAGGCATATATTTTTAGGAGACTTTTTCCCCGATAGAAATAATGGAATTTATAAGGATGTTCTTGGCATTGGCTCCTCATATATATTTTAAAGTCTATCAAGTGGATGTCAAGTCAACATTTTTGAATTGTGAGCTAAAAGAAGAAGTTTACATGGAACAACGACAAGGATTTCAGTTAATAAATCAACTAAATATGGTGTGCAGATTGAAGAAAGCTTTATATGGATTATGGTATCCTAAAGATACTAACTTTACACTTAGTGCCTATACAAATGCAGATTGGGTTGGATGTGTAGATGATGGAAAGAGTACAAGTGGTGGTGCATTCTTTCTTGGATGTAGATTGGTGGCATGGTTGGGTAAGAAGCAAGATTCAGTCTCTTTGTCTACTACTAAGATTGAGTATATTGTTGTTGCATCTTACTATACACAAGTTATATGGATGAAACAAACATTGAAAGATATCACAATGTTATATGATGATCCAATTTCAATTTTCTATGATAATACTAGTGCAATTAACATTTTGAAGAATCCTGTGATGCACTCAAATATGAAGCATATATCTATCAAATATCATTTCTTGAGAGAGAAGTTCATGGAGAATGAAATAAAGCTTGAGGATGTTTTGACAAAGGATTAGATTGCTAATATATTTACAAAGGATCTTCCTAAAGATACTTTTGAGTATCTCTAGGAGAAGTTAGGGATTATTGTCCCTCCT
>VDFB02379711.1:217729894-217784907 GCA_007258455.2 Sequoia sempervirens | reverse complement strand
GGATG
The DNA here is from genome assembly GCA_007258455.2 of Sequoia sempervirens. Classification (NCBI taxonomy): domain Eukaryota; kingdom Viridiplantae; phylum Streptophyta; class Pinopsida; order Cupressales; family Cupressaceae; genus Sequoia; species Sequoia sempervirens. Next base: position 217,784,902 of record VDFB02379711.1, on the reverse strand, counting down.
AAGCTCTGAAACCACCGAAACTTAACCAAACTCTGACAAAACCTTGGTAGTTCATTTAAGCACATCAAACACATCCCATATCCAAAAAAAAAGGTGACCCCAAAGTCAAAAATGAGGTAACGGGGGCGACGGGGGTCCATGGATGTTTCCAAACAGCCAAGGAGGAAGGGAATTCTGGAGGGAAAGTTTTGAAACCATCGAAACTCAACCAAACTTTGAAGAAACCTTGGTAGTTCATTTACATACTTCAAACACATCCTAGATCCAAAAAAGGGTGACCCCAAAGTCAAAAATGAGGAAACAGGGGCGACGGGGGTCCACGGATGCTTCTAAACAGCCAAAGCAAGACAAAAGGCAGAAAAGGGATGGGGGACATTATTTCTCCGCAGATTTGAATACCCCAAGTAGGTGAATTTGGGTAGGAGAATTTGAACGTTTGAAGGAACATGACCAATTTGGGCTTGGAAATGGGGCACGCAAAACAAGACAGGAGAAAGCAGCCTGTCGGGAGCGAAAAAAAGGGGGTCCCTGCCTATGGCGGGGCGTGTGTGCAAAACATGCACAACACTATGCATTTAACACTTATATTCATGCAGTGTATATTTATATGTTATAAGTAAATGAGGGTCTTTTGGTCACAGGTTATTCCTTACAAACCCCATTTACAAATTCAGTACACTGTGTACTCATTTACTATTTTTGGTTATTTCCCGGGTTTATATTTTGTCATTTATTTCATAAATGTATCCTTTAAATTATCTGTATCTTGTTCATTCAAAAACTTGATATAAGCATGATGAACCATTTGTTATATATCAATTAATTCGTAGAAAACTTCTTTATATTCAAAATAAGTGTACACATCAGCTTGCATTTTCATTATATATATGTGTGTGTGTATCCTTTGGCTATCTAATACAACTTAGTAGCATTCATTTTCTGTAAAATTTGTTAGTAATTACTGTTAAATGTTTTACCTATGTTGAAATATCAATACTTTGTATCATATATATCTATTTTTGTACATATATATGTGAACCGTTGGCGGTTTGCTACTATTTGCTCTCCATGGTTTGAGGTAATGAGGAACATCATTCTCCTTTCGAAATGCAAACAATGGTACTCCTAAATCTTTTTATTCAACATTTTTGAGGACCCCTAAAGGGTTTTGTGGCTATTTGATATTTGTATACATACAACAAAGCATCTTACATATATAAACTTACATTTTCATTATACTTTTTAAAATTTGTATCCTAATTCTTTATTTTAACAACTCACATTTTCACTATACTTTTAGATATTTCTTTGTTAATTGATGGAAGCCTTCATTTTATATATACATTTTATGTCATAAAAGGGTATGCATAAACATGTAATTTAATTATATATGTATTTATGTATATCTATATATATGTATAAACTTATGTGTATATACATATATGTATGTATGTATGTATGTATACATACGTATACGAATCTATCAACTGTCTAAGAATATGTGAATTTTAAATTAGCAGCTAAACATGAAATAATGTCTTACATTCTACCATTTCTTCCATACACTCCCAACATCTTCAAATGCAGTTACTTGAAATTTTTCTAATTGTTCAGTAACACCATAATAGGATGCTTCTTCTTATTCTTAAAAAAGTATTCCCCAAATCATGTAGGCAACAATGGAATCATAGATTGATCATCCATCAATGTATCATAGGACCCACAAAGCTTCCTCTTGGCCTCAAAGCGCATATAATCAATCTTAAGCTTTGAATACTTCAATACATTTTAAATGGGTAAGTTTTCATCTTCATATGTATTACCACATATAAATATATTTATATGTATATATACATACATGTATGTATGTATGTATGTATGTATGTATGTATGTATGTATGTATGTATACATAAGTATGTGAATCTATCCAATTTCTATGAATATCTAAAGTTTAAGTTGGAAACCAAACACAAAATAATGCTTTACATTGTGCCATTTCTTCCATACACTCCCAACATATTCAAATGTAAAGGCTTGACATTCTACCAATTCTTCGATATCACCATAATAGGATGCTTCTTAAAAAGTTCTTTGCCAAATCATGTAGGAAATAATGGAATTAGAGATCAATCATCCATCAATGTATCATAAGACTAACAAACCTTCCTCTTAGCCTCAAAGGGCATATAATCAATCTTCAACTTTGAATACTTTGAAATACCTTTGAAATGGGTAAGCTTTTGTCTTCATATGTATGACCACATATAAATATATTTATATGTATATATACATACATACATACATACATATATGTATGTATGTATGTATGTATGTATATATACATACGTATATGCATATGTCCAATGTCTATGAATATCTAAAGTTTAAATTGGCAACTGAACATTAAATAATGCTTTACATTATGTGATTTCCTCCATACACTCCCAACATCTTCAAATCCAAAGGCTTGACATTCCACCAGTTCTTCGATATCACCATAATAGGATGCTTCTCATTCTTCCTAAAAAAGGTCTTCCCCAAGTCATGTAGGCAATAATGGAATCACATATCGATCATTTATTAACATATCATAAGGCCCACAAACTCTTCTCTTGGCCTAAAAGGGCATATAATCATTCTTAAGCTTTGAATACTTCAATACTTTTGAAATGGGTAAGCTTTTGTCCTCATATTAATATATATGTATATATGTATACATATATACATACATATATATATATATACAAATATAGATAGATAGATATATATATATATATGTATGTATGTATGTATGTATGTATGTATGTATATGAATCTATCCAAATGTCTATTAATATATGAGGTTTTAATTGGTAACTAATCCACCACCAAACCCGATGTGAAAGTTAATTGTAGTGAATGCGTAGTGGTGTTTGGTGTTAAGGCTTGGTGAATAATGTGTAGGTGTAGACTATTATGGCCACTAACCTAAACCTCCAATGTTAACCCATGAATTTGACCCATTTACTTTTGAGTGTATATGAATGATAAAATTGTTATAATTGCACCCTAATATTGACATAATTTGTAATTTTTTTAAATATTAATTTGGTGGTTATAAGCTCCCCTAATAAACATCTAATCCAAATATAATGCAGAATTCGGTCAATTCACCTTTAAAAAATCTATGTAAATGGAAACTACAAATTCAAATGATCGGGTCATCCCCAAACAAATTCAAATTTGAAACACAACAACCAAATTGAATACATTCAATTGTCATATTGGAATTACTAAGAGGGAAAGTAACTAGTTGCATTCACAATTATTCACCTCTACTAATATCCTCTCCACACTATAGAGCATTGATTGGCATCCTTTGCACATTCCTCATATATCCAATGATGATAATTATTGAATATAACTTGAATATATCTTGGTATACAATGCTATTCACACACACACACATACATATATTTATGTTTTCAAACTGGAAAGAATAAGATGTTGAACTTGTTTAAATATGTGTTGGTGTACATGCATTATTGCAAAGTGTGGACACCAGAAATGGATGCTTCACTTCCTTGTCCACAAAATGGATACAAGGAAAGGGATCCTATTTCATGATATTCACATTCAAGGACACCTTAGAGATCTCAACCCAATGAAGGATGTGAGAGATTTTACTATAAGGAATCCTTGGAGATGATGGAGACAAGAAATGGGTTCACCACCAAGTGTAAACTTAGAAAATACAAAATATTAGAAAACATAGTGTGATATGCAAACTAATACTAAATGACCTAAGAATGCAAGAAAAATGTAACAAAAAGCTATGAAACTGGAAATGTACACCTAGAAAATTGTAAGGGTCAAAATGAAGACTAGAAATGTCTCTAAAATTTTGGAAAATTAGACTTTTTGACCTACTGGACTCATTCGCCAACCTGGGCGAATCAATCCTAGATCAGGGTTTCTTCCCAGAAAGTTGTTTTGAGGAAAAGGGCATTGGAATATGTAAACTGGTATGATAGACACCTTTAGTGGGACTCATTCGCTATTAATGGAAAATAAGTCTTGTTCCACTTTTTCAGAAATTGGAAATTCTTATCTACACTCCAACACCTACACTTTCCTTCCAAACTAGGTTTCAAATTTGAACCTATAAAAATACCTGTAAAATAGAATACAACATGATTTGATAATGGGGGTTTGCCTCAGTCAAACCCCTAGTTTTATAATTAAACCTTGAAGAGAATAATGAAATGTGCACACAAACGCTAGCCTCAAGTGTGTCTAAGACTAAGAAATTTGAAACGTGATGCAATCCTATTCTAATGTGCAAGAACAAGATGCATAAAGGAACTTGAATGATGTAAGATTCACCTTAGGAGATCTCTAATCACCTCAAATGAATCAAAATGATGTGTAAACCTTCCTTAGGATGAAGATAGAGTGACAATGGAAAATGGAATCACTTAGAAAACACATCCTTAGATTTAGATTTATGGCTATTTGCATCTCCCCAACCTAGAATTATTCACGATTCACCATAGGCATTCATGATCAACCCTTGAAAATGCTAAATATTGAATGAAAGTGAGCTTGAACACCTACAAAAACACTTGAATGTTGCTCCCAAGCTTCAGCTTTGCTGCAAATAGACTTGTGAATACTCTTGTGAAAGATTCTCAACTTTAACTCTTTAATTTGCTTACTCAAAGGGCTTAGAATTGTGCTTGAATTTCTTAGATGGCATGAAAATGATTTGGAAACTTGTATTTATAGGAATTGACACCTAATTGACCATTATTTAAACCTTAAAGGCTGACATCCATCAGAAATTTGAATTAAACTGGTGAATTTCCTGCTCAAACCTGAAAAATGCCCCAAAAGGGACTCATTCGCCACCCTTGGTGAATGGGTCCCACCAAAGGGGACTCATTCGCCCAAGGTGGTGAATGAGTCCCACCTAAGGTTTTTGAGATGGGTTTTTGGGATTTGAATGTCTTAAATTCTTTTTTTCAAGATTTTATATGATTTTATAAGGATTGTACTATCTCCAAGAAGGGAGTACAATTTCAATGATCACATTTAGCCCCCAATTTAGCACCCATATGACTCTATGTGCATATGCAAGCTATAGGACTCTAAATAGTACACTTTATCTCATAAAAGTATACTCATTCAAAAGATGGGAGAATGAATCCCCTAGTGTAGTTATCTACAAAACCACAACATTAGGAACCACATCCTGCAACATGAATTTGTTAGTTTTACAAAAATCCTCTTATCTAACTTTTTGAAATCAAATTTGAGGGTAGATGTATGCCCCCCTTGAATTTTCTTTCTCTAAGAAGGTGGAATCAAGGTAGCAATATAACCACGTTGAATAGGGTAAGTCATACCAAAGGTAATTTCCAAGTACCATGCCACATAATGATAGATAGTTAGTGATCTTGGGAGCAGAATCACAATTCTAATGCAACAAACAATGTCAAAAATGGAGCCCTTTAGCACCCATTAAGTTAACTTGAATAAAAAAGAACTGTTTAACTCTAATATAGTAAAAACCCTAGTTTTCACATACATAAGAGAAAAAAAGTGAAGTAAATTTTTACATTATCTTTTACCTTTTCATATCTTGAGATCTATTGAAGAATAATGAAATATGTCAAGCATACAAGAGTACATGCCTGTGAGACTGGACGTGCTATGGGACCAAGTGGCACAAGGTGAATTTCATCATGAGGTGAGTCAATTCTACTACCTTCACTTTTATCTTTGCATAGTTATTTTATGAATTTTGTATATTTCTAAGTTAATTTAGGAGCCACCCATGAGTGAGGCTAATGAGGCAATAGCTAAGGATTGAGCATGACACGAGTGGGGAGAGACCTCGCCCATTTGTATGACTAGATCATGAGTAGTGGCCACAGCAGGCATCAATGTAGGTCCAAGGGTGAGCACATCTTCCATGCCCCCTACACAAGATGAGGCTGACGTTTCATAGCCTACCAGAGATATTGGTGATTATATTTTATTTATGCATATGCTTTGTGCTTATGCTTTATACATATATATATGTCATCATGTGTATTTTATTATTTATTGATTCTATCTTGCAGGAGCTATGAGAGATTTATGGGATCTCTATCGATAGGCAACTATAGAGATAGTGCCATCATTAGTCAATGATGAGGCCACAAACTCAGACTATGTGCCCCCACTTATCATGGATTCGTACCCAGAGTCACTCAGGCGATTTGTGATACTACGAGTGGCATATGAGAGCTTGAGGAGGTGAATCTTCCAAGCCAATGTTGCATCAAAGGTACAATCATCCTAGACCCCAACAAAGTTCAAAAGACTAGAGTCAAAGGTATCCAGGTTGTAGGGGAAGAGAGATTAGATAAAAGGAGCACATCAAGAGGCTCTTGGATAGATACGAGGCTTAAATTTTTCTCTCAGAATCGGTGGATCATTATCACAATCACATACCACTGTCTCCCAACATACCACCAGCGGAGTAGTACGTGTACCAGATCCCAAGGGATCTAGTAGCCATAGACCTTAATGATATTGTATATATTGATGACATGTACACAAAAAATGTTATATATATATGAGCATATGATGGTTTTATTAGTTAATTTGATGTGTTGAAATGTTAAATGGAAATGTCATTAATTAAATAACTTTTGTAAGATTATTTAATGAATATCTTCATGATTTAACATGCCTTATGTGATCTAATTAAAACTTATTATAGTTTCTCTTAGATGCAACATTGTAATTAAGTATGTTATGATAAACTAAATGCACCTATGATCTAACTAAATAATGTTGAATTCCTATAAGGATCTAATCTAACATAACATAGAGGATGAATTTGAATAGTATGAAACCTAAAGTAATTATATAAAAAATGACTTCCATAATCACCTTAGTGTTCAAGACATACACCTAAGTGTTTGTCAGGAATGGAGCATGTGAAAGCATATGGAATATAATCCAGTAGCTCTAACAACATTTCTTTATCATTCATACTATTCAAAGGATTAGACATAATACCAACACAAATACATGACATTGATAGGTTCTTTAAGAGGTGTACCATCTAGTTCAATTAATACGTATGGACTGGACCCAATTTTTTTGACAATTATGTAGGTTCCTAACCAATTAGGACTAAACTTTCCTATTTCATTTGGGTCAACATTGATGTTACACTATTTTTTAGATAGAACTGAATAACCTTTGTTGAATGTGTAGGGGATGACATCGAGATTATAATGTCGTTGTTTCCTATAGAGGATTTAACGCTTGTGCGATAATCCCATAACACATAGTGTAATTGTGTACGCCAATCCTTATGATGCTTGTTAACCTTATTAGTTGATTCAACTTGACTATTAGATTGTGAGTAATAAGGTGTTGAAAAGCAATGTTGAATGTTAAATTTCTCCAAGAATTTCTTCATATCATTATTCTTAAATGGTGTACCATTATAAGAGACTAACCTGGAAGGGAGCCCAAAGCAAGCAATATTTTGTTCTAATATGAAATGACATATAACCTCAGCTATTGTTGATTGAAGGGTAATGGCCTCTACCCATTTTTTGAATTAATCAGTTGTAATGATGATAAATGTATGTCCAATGAAAGAAGGAGGTGATATCTTTCTGATAATGTCTAATCCCCAAACCACAAAGGGCCATATCAGAACTTGAGCTTGGAATTCAGAAGCAAGAGCATGGATTAGATTGCTATGCTCCTGATATTTGTGGTATTTTTTGACATAGTTGAAGTAATCTTGTTCCATGTTTCTCCAATAGTACCCAATGATGATAAGTTTTTGAACTAATGTGTTTCCTCCAAAATGGCCACCATAAGCACCTGCATGGGCTTGCTCAAGTTCTGTGGATATCTCAATTTTTTTTAGGCATCTAAGTTAGAGACCATGGAATGCTCTTCGATACAACACATTGGTGAGGATTATATACTTAGATGCGAACTTGCGCAAGCAGGCTCAAATTTTTTTGGTTGTTGGCTCAAGAAAGGTACTGTCTTTCAAATAGTTCAATATTGTATCATACCATTCACTTGAGTCTTCCTCAATTGTTCTTAGCACGCCTTCTAGTGTTTTTTCAATCAAAGGTTTCATAATGGGATGAATAGTGAATGTGAAATATTTTGAAGGATCTTGAGGTGATATAAGAGAGGTTGTACTCACCATTGCATTTGCATGTTGATTATCCTTTCCTGGGATGTTATCAATGGTAAATGATTCAAACTTCTCTAACAAGTGCATTGTAAGATCTTTGCATTTTGATAATTTGTCATGCTTTGCTAAATATGTTCCATTTATTTGTTTGTTTAATGATTGCAAATCACCAAATATTTTAATGTCTTTTACACCCAGGATCAGGGTAGCACATAATCTGGCAAGCAAAGTTTCATACTTAGCAATATTATTTGTACATAGGAAGTTTAACCGATATGAAAAGGGAATAGGCTTTCCTATAGGAAAGATTAATATAATCCTAGTGCCGAAACCAGTTCTATACTTAGATCCATCGAAATATAACTCCCATGTATTAAGTTCAATTGTCAACACATTATCGTTGAGGAAGGAGTGTCATCCAAGTGGTCGGTTAAGGCTTGGCCTTTAATTGCTTTTTGTGAAACAAACTTAAGGTCAAACTCAGTCAATAACATGACCCACTTAGGTAGGCATCTTGATAAAACTATTTTATTAAACAAATTTTTGAGAGGGTCAAATTTTTTCATCACAGTCTATATTCTTGCATTCAATAAATAATATCGCAACTTATTGGTAGTGAATACAAGGGCCAAACAATGTTTTTCGATTGTTGTGTACCACTTCTCATAATCTATCAATTTTTTTCTAATGTAATAAATAAGATATTCTTTACTATTTTCATCTCGTTGAGCCAACAATGTTGCAAGAGCATGAGTTGATGCATCGATGTAAAGTATGAATGGTTTGTTTGACATGGCAGGTTGTAAAATGGGTGGATTTCTAAGGTACTCCTTTAAACTCTCAAAATCCTATTTAAATTCTACAGTCCAATTACAACGCACATCGTTTTTAAGAAAATGTGTGAATGGTAATGTTTGGTCAACTAAAGATGCTACAAAATGATGGATGGCTTGGATGCTTCTTTGTAATGTGCGCAATTGAGAAATTTTTTTGGAGGTGACATGTTGATCATGACATCAATTTTCTCTGTGTCAACCTTTATGCCTCTGTGAGATATGATAAACCCTAAAAATTTCCTGCTATCTACACCAAAGACACATTTTTTTTTATTTAACCTCATGTTGTACTTTCTCATTCACTCAAATATTTTTCAAAGGACACTCACATTGACTTTTCTTGTTAAAGATTTAGCTAGGATGTAATCAACATAATCTTCCAAGATATTATGTATGTAGTCATGGAATATTAGCATTGATATGTTGCACCCACACTCTTTAATCCAAAAGGCATCATAATCCAACAAAATGTTCCCCAAACAATCATAAATGTTGTCTTATATTGATCTTGAGGGTTGATAAAGATTTGATTATATCCAAAAAATCCATCCATGAATGAAAAAAAAGCATGTCCCGCAGTTGAATCTACTATCATCTCAATATTAGGAAAGGGAAAATCATCCTTTAAAGATGCTCTATTTAAATCGCAAAAATTCATGCAAATCCTAAAACAATTGTCAAGTTTTGCAACTGTGACAATGTTTCAGATCCAAGGGGAATAATCTATAGGTCGTATGAAACCAGTGTCAAGGAGTTTTTCGAGTTCACCTTTAACCAACAATGTTATATTGGGATTAATTTTTCATATTTTTTGTTGAACGGGCTTAGCATTTACAATAAGGACAATGTTATGTGTTACTATCTTCAGATCTATCCTTGGAGTATCTGAGTATTTCCAAGAAAAAGTTTGAGAAAGTCATGGAGCAAGATTGTAGTGTCTTCTTGTTCATCATCGAGGCACTTCGCTATCTTAATGACTTTGTCCTTATCTTCTATGTCTATTGGTATATCAATTGCATCGCCTAAGGGCAATGCATTAGACATTGGAAATTCAAGGTCATATTGGTCCATACCTGTGTCTTGCTCACTACTTTCACATACCACATAATTTTTTTTGGTACTAATCATAGCACATGTAACCTATTTATTTTGAGGAGTAGAAGATGACTCATCATAAACTCCTTGTTGGAATTGTGTGACTCAATCTCATAGGCTGAAACCTCTGAAAAAGCCAAGTCGGTGTGACATTCTTACTCTCTGGATGACTAGAAGTTGTGTAACCTTGTGAAATTTTTAGGTCATCGAGACCTTGTTCGTTTCTTGCTGACCGGAGCTATCATTGTGACTTGTTGTGTTCACTATAACCCTCTGCCGAGTGGGTTGGTCTCATCGACTATGGTTCATAGTGGTTATCAGGGAGACTTGTGGCGAAAAGAGTTATCGGGGAAAGATATGAACGTTCGGTATGAAGTGTTACTAACAAGAGATGTCTCACCAAATGGTTATACACTTGGAGTCATCGAAGTAACATGAAGGCTTTGGTAAGAACTCTTAGCGATGGAGGTTTGTCTCGCCAATGGTGTAGTTTTTTGTCGGTATGACTCCTAGCGAAGGATGGCCTTGGGGTGACTTGGAACCTAAGGAGTAACTCTTAGCAATGGTTGAAGTCTCACTAATGGTAGGACATTTCAGTGTGATGTGAAGGCTCACCAAGACCTTGTTTCGATTTCTTGTGGTCTCACCGATAGGTATGTTGCTTCGGTATGATCTCTTGGCAATAGCAATAGTCTCGCTGATGGGAATGCTGATGTCTATGTGACTTTTGAACATCGGTATGACCTCTCACTGAATAGTGATAGTCCCGCCGAATAGCGCTACATGTGTTGGTCATCGGTATGAAGTCTTAGTGATATGGTTTGTCTCACTGAATGCTTTTGAACTCGGTGTAACCTCTTGCCGAAGGTGATGACTCTGGGCGATATCGACGGTTGGGCTTTATGGCATCGGGGAGACATGGTTAGTGTCTCACCGACATGCGAATACATGTTTAAACACCTTGACTAATTGGAAGACTATCCTATGTGGTGTGTCTTCAACCAATCAGAGAAGAAAAATGGGAACCCTCAGTAGTTAGACTATTGCGGCCATTGCTATGAGGAAGATCAATAGATAGGAGGGACATGGATATACTCAGGAATTGAAGATGATGATCTATTGGGTAATAGTTGGATGAAGAGTTCAATGTGTGATCAATGAGAATTCAATTCTGAGAGCATTGTAACTTGAATGTTCTGTACAAGGTTGATCATTAAATCTGCTATTGTAAATTGACATCAGAAAGATAAGTCTGATCTCTGTATGTAATTTTCATTACTGTAATACAAAGAGGATTTTCTTGGTGTGGTGGGTTTCTCTCCCGTAAGGGTTTTCCCACATAAATATGGTGTTCATCTATGTATGTTAATTTGTTTGTTTTTTCTATTTCTTTCAAGTGTATCTTAATTGGACTGTAATTGAAAATTCAAAAGTACCTTTGCATTCTTCCCTGAGGTTTTGATGTTAGGAGAGTTAGTTTTGCACCTTAGTTTTCCTTACAAGTGGTATCAGAGCTTGGCCAGTTGTGTTATCCTTGTGGGTATGTTGGGTTTTTTGTGTCAGTTCTGTTTCAGTGGGAGTCTTGTAGAAGTTTTGGTAATTTGAATTACAGGTTAAGATGGCAAGCATGTCAAGAAAGATTGGAATTGATAAATTCAATGGAAGATATTTTGAGTTGTGGAAACTTAAAATGGAAGATCTGTTGGTTGATCATGATCTTTGGATTTCTGTGTTTGGAACGAAGCCTACAAGAATGAAGCAAGAGGATTGGGACCTTGCAAATAGAAAATAAAGGGGTTGATAAGGCTCTATTTAGCATACTCTATTCTTCTGAATGTTCATGAAGAAAAGACTGCATCTTCCTTGTGGAAAAGATTGGCAGCTATTTATCAGGGCAAGTCCTTGGTGAATAAATTATTCTTGAGGAAGAAGCTATACAGTTTGAGAATGCAAGAAAGAGGGTCTATTGCTGATCATTTGAATGCATTCAACATGTTGATTGCATAGTTAACATCTGTGGGTGTGAATATTGATGAAGAAGATCATTATATGCTGTTATTATGTTCTTTGCCAGATTCTTGGGATCACCTGGTGATAGCTATTGGGAGTACGACATCCAATTTTAAGATGGAAGATGTTGCTTCTTTATTATCAGAAGAGATGAGAAGAAAATCATCTGAGATGGCGAAGGAGGCTCTTGCTGTTAGAGGCAGATCAAAAGAAAAAGGCAAGAAGAAGGATAAGAAGTCCAAATCCAAATTAGAAGGGAGATCAAAGTCTCCTGGCAAGAAGTCCAAGGTGAAGTCTTGGAATTGTGGGAAACCTAGTCATGTCTGAAAGGATTTTAAAGAGGAGAAAAATAAAAAGTATTCTTCCAAAAATGATTCTTCTCAAAGTGATGCAGATGCCTTCATTGCATCCTTGGCTATGCAGGCATCAGATGATGTCTGGCTGATTGATTCTAGAGCATCTTTCCACATGACATCTCATAGAGACTAGTTCATGAAGTATAAAAACTATGATGGTGGAAAGGTGTATTTGGCAAGTGATTCATCTTTGGAAATTTTTGGCCGTGGAAGATTCAGAATTCAATTCCCTGATGGAAGAGTGAAGGGAATCAATGATGTAATGCATATAGTAGGTTTGGCTCAAAATCTACTTTATGTTAGTAAGCTGAATGGTATTGGAGTGCAAGTCACGTTCTCTAGAAATGGGTGCAAGATGAATAGAGGCTCTATGGTGCTAGCAATGGGTGCTCATATTGGTACCTTGTATAAGCTAGATGCACATGATGTACAATGCAATAGTGTCTCTGTGAAGTCATAGAAAGCTACTCATGGGGGAAAGAGGAATTTTTTTTTGATAGTGTAAACTCTATGGAAGTTAAACTTCTAGTAGAAAAGACTATGCTCTGGCATCATAGGCTAGGCCACATTGGAGAGAAAGGTTTAAAAACCTTGAAGAATAAAAACCTGGTTGAAGGGCTTGATGATTGTAACCTCGAATTTGAGTTTTGTGAACATTCTATATATGGTAAACAACATTGTGTTTCATTTTATTCCAGTCCTCAAAAATCTCCCAGTTTACTTGATTACATTCATTATGATGTTTTTGGTCTAGTGAGTGTTCCTTATTTTTCTAAGTCAAGGCATTATGTATCATTCATTGATGATTATTCAAGAAGAGCATTTGTTTATTTTTTGAAAAATAAATAAGAAGTGTTCAATCAGTTTAAGGAATTTAAGAACCTTGTAGAAAATTAGACTGGAAGAAAAATAAAATGTTTAAGGACTGACAATGGTGGTGAGTTTTTTTTTGATGATTTTGAGAGGTACTGTAAAGATCATGGAATTAAAAGACATAAAACTACACCTTACACTTCGCAGCAAAATGGAGTTGTAGAAAGGTTCAATAGGACAGTGATGGAAAGAGCGTGAAGTATACTGAGTAGTACTGGCTTGGAGGAGAAGTTCTGGGCTGAGGCAGTTGCTACAACATGTTACTTGATAAACCATTCTCCTAATTTTTCTCTTGTTGAGGAAACACCTTTGGAAGCATGGTATGGTAAGAAGCCCTCTCTAAGACACATTCGTGTTTTTGGCTATGAGGCATATGCATATGTGTTGAATGAGAAAAGATTTAATTTGGAGAACAAGGCTACCAAATGTACTTTTATTGGTTATAGTGCTGGCATAAAAGGATACAAGCTTTGGAATCCTGATACGAAGAAGGTTCTATATAGCATAAGTGTTATCTTTCGTGAGTTGAATCCTTCTACCTTGGATCTGCAGTCAGAGACAAAATCAGAAAACAAAAGGGATGTAGTTGAAATTTCTCCAACACCAGATAAAAAGGAATTGAAAATTCAAAATGTACCTAAAATTGAGGAGAGCTCAAGTAGTTCTGAGAGTTCTAATGAAGAAAAACAACCTCAGCCTCAGCAAGTGAGGAGGTCAACTCGTGAAAGAAAGCAACCTGATAGGTATGGGTTTTCTTTGATAGATTCTACTTGTGCTTATGCTTTAATTTCTAGCATTGATGAGCCTAGGACTATGAAAGAGGCATTTAGAATGTCTGATTCAAACTCTTGGTTGGAAGCCATGAATGAAGAAATGGCATCATTAGAAAAGAATGATACTTGGAGTTTGGTGCCCTTTCCTGAAGGTAGAAAAGTTGTGGGCTGCAAATGGGTATTTAAAAAGCAAATAGGTCTGGATGGCAGTGTGAAAAAACACAAGGGAAGGTTGGTTGTGAAGGGTTATTCCCAGGTAGAGGGAATTGATTAAGGGGAGGTTTTTTCTCCTGTAGCGAAGCTGACATCTAGCAGATTCCTTTTGTCACTTGTAGGAGCGTATGACTTAGAGGTTGAATAGATGGATGTGAAGACAACATTTCTTCATGGTGATCTTGAAGAAGAGATTTATATGTTCCAACCTAAGCACTTTGTGGAAAAAGGTAAAGAAAGATTGGTTTGAAAGTTGAAAAAATATCAGTATGGATTAAAGCAATCTCCTAGAATGTGGTACCAGAAGTTTGACACTTTTGTTTTGTCATTGGAATTTGTAAGATCAAAATCTGATCATTGTGTGTATTACAAAGCTAAAAGTGATCAAGTTCTTATTATTGCTCTCTATGTTGATGATATGTTGTTCATAGGAAATAGAAAGTTAATTATTTCTAATCTTAAGTTTCGGTTGTTTGCAAAGTTCGAAATGAAAGATCTTGGTGCATCAAGGTATATTCTGGGAATGGAAATAACCAAAGATAGAAATAGTAGAAAACTTTGGCTTAGTCAGAGTAAGTATATTAAGACTGTTCTAGAGAGATTTTGTATGAATGATTGCAAGTAGCAAGTTGTTCTAGTTTTGTAGGGAACGAAGCTATCTATTGAAGACTATCCAAAATCTCCTATTGAGATGGAGGACATGACCAGTGTGCCTTATGCTAGTGCAGTTGGTAGTCTTATGTATGTAATGGTCTGTACAAGGCCAGACATTGCCCAAGTAGTGGGAGTACTTAGTCAGTTTATGGCTAATGCTGGAAGATCACATTGGGATATTGTGAAAAGAGTATTCAGATATTTGAAGGGCACTTCAGAATATGCTTTGTGTTACCATGGGAACTTGGTTGAATCACAGAGGAATCTCACCATTCGAGGCTATGTGGATTCTAATTGGGTAGGGGACATTGACAGCAGAAGATCCACCAGTGGATATATTTTCATGTTAAATGGTGGTGCAGTGAGTTGGATGAGTAAGCGGCAGGATGTAGTCACTTTGTCTACTACAGAGGTAGAATACATGGTAGAAACACATGCTTGTAAAGAGGCAATTTGGTTAAAATGTTTGTGTTCTAACATTGGTTTTGATGCAGGGAAAATAAAAATTTACTGTGATAGTCAGAGTGCTATTTGTTTAGCAAAAAATCCTACTTTCCATGTTAGGATGAAACCTATAGATGTGCAGTATCATTTAAAATGAGATATGGTGGAGGATGGAAAGGTCTCTTTAGAAAAATTGGATACTCTGGAGAATGTTGCAAATGCATTGATGAAGCCAGTGAGCACAGACAAGTTCAGGTGGTGTGCCAATTCAATGGGCCTTAGGGCCCATGAATTCTAGTAGTTATGTTCTTCTCTGGAGGTTCCTGTGTGATCTTCGTCAAGTGGGAGATTGTTGGAATTGTGTGACTTAATCTCACACGCTGAAACCTCTAAAAGAGCCAAGTCAATGTGACATTCTTACTATCTAGCTGACTAGTAGTTGTGTAACCTTGTGAAATGTTCAAGTCGCCGAGACCTTGTTCATGTCTTGCCGAATGGAGCTATCGCTGTGACTCATTGTGTTTAATGTAACCCTCTGCTGAGTGGGTTGGTCTTGCCAACTATGGTTCAAAGTGGTTGTCGAGGAGACTTGTGGTGACAATAATTATCAGGGAAATATATGAACGTTCGGTATGAAGTCTTACCGACAAGAGATGTCTCACCTAATGGTTATACACATGGAGTCATCGGAGTAACATGAAGGCTTCGGTAAGAACTCTTAGCGATGGAGGTTTGTCTCGCCGATGGTGTAGTCTATTGTCAGTATGAATCTTGGCGAAGGATGGTCATGAGGTGACTTGGAACCTACAGAGTAAATCTTAGCAACGGTTGAAGTCTCGCTAACGGTAGGACATTTTAGTGTGATTTGAAGGCTCGCCAAGACCTTGTTCCAATTTCTTGTGGTCTTGCCAATAGGTATTTTGCTTCAGTATGATGTCCTGGCGATAGCGATAGTCTCGTTGATGGGAATGTTGATGTCTATGTGACTTTTGAACATCGGTATGACCTCTCATCGAATAGTAATAGTCTTGCCGAATAGCGCTACATGTGTTGGTCATCGGTATGACGTATCAGTGATATGGTTTGTCTTGCTGACTGCTTTTGAACTCAGTGTAACCTCTTGCCGAAGGTGATGACTTTGGGTGATATCGACAGTTGGGCTTTGTGGCATCGAGGAGACACAGTTAGTGTCTCACCGACATGTGAATACATGTTTGAACGCCTTGACCGATTGGAAGAATATCCTACGTGGTGTGTCTTTGACCAATCAGAGAAGCAGAATGGGAACCATTAGCAGTTAGACTATTGTGGTAGTTGTTGTGAGGAAGATCGAGAGATAGGAGCGACATGGATATACTCAGGAATTGAAGATGATGATCTGTTGGGTAAGAGTTGGATGAAGAGTTCGATGTGTGATCAGTGAGAGTTCAATTCTGAAAGCATTGTAACTTGAATGTTCTGTACAAGGTTGATCATTGAATCTGCTATTGTAAATTGACACAGAAAGATAAGTCTGATCTCTGTATGTAATTTCCATTACTGTAATACTAAGAGGCTTTTCTTAGTGTAGTGGGTTTTTCTCCCGTAAGGGTTTTCCCACGTAAATCTGGTGTTCATCTGTGTATGTTAATTTCTCTATTTCTGCTATTTCTTTCAAGTGTATCTTAATTGGACTATAATTGAAAATTTAAAAGCACCTCTACATTATTCCCTGAGGTTTTGATGTTAGGAGAGTTAGTTCTGCATGTTAGCTTTCCTTACACTCATAACATTTTTTTCAAGGGTTCATAACTTTCAAAGTACTCACATGATGGTGGGGAAGTCATGTCAAGAAATTCAGGATGTTTCATAGTAATATTGGTTCATCACTTGCACATTATAGTGTTGATGTTTAATGACGATCTCTTGTTTTTTTTCGTTGTCTTAGAAAAAGAATACCCTAAACCAACTCTTTGTCTCTTGCATGTTAGGTTCTATAGGAACTATAATTCCTTTTTCTTTCTTTCCACATTCATTACCATTGTATCCCAATTGTTTCACAATTTCATAACCTCTCCCATAATTTTTTTTCATTTCTTTCAAGTTTGGTGGCTGTTGGTAATCTATCTCATGAAAATTAGTCAAGTGTAAATTGTATTTTCTTCCAAAGTAGATGACATGGATACCTGTGAATTTTCTTTTCAATTCTAAGTTGACATAACCATTGGTTGTTCTTGTTTTTCATCCTACTTTCTTGTGATTATATACTCTCCCATAAATGGTGTGAACTCCAAGGAACCCCAATCATCACCTAATAATTTGGAAACTGGTTCTTCTTCTTGTTTGTCAACTTCTATAGGTTCTATGTGGGATGTTGGAATTAATGTACTTAGAGGACTTGTTTTTCCCTTTTCGAGTTGTAATCAAATTTTAGGCTTAGGGTCTATTTCAACTTGGTAGACCTTGTTGTTATAGATGTATTTCATGATACAATGGAGGGTGGAAGGCACCACTGCATCTCATGAACCCAAGGTCTTCCGAAAAGAAGATTGTATGAAAGGTCATGAGGTATGACATGATTAGGAGTTTGTAGGGTAGCCTTTCCAACTACAATAGGTAAGGTAATCACACCAAGCAGTTGCTTGCTAACATTGTCAAATCCTCTTATTGATAAGGAGTTAGACTCAATTTTGGTTTTTTATACCCGCAATTTGTCTAATATTTTCACAATGCACACACTAAGGGTTGAGCCATTATCAACAAGGGTCCTTTTGATACCTATTCTGTTGATTTTTCCTATTATCATGGAGGCATCATTTTCCTTTATCAATTCCAAGGGAGGGATCTCATGTTGGTAAAAGGTAATGTCTACATTAACTATATGCATTCCTTGTATTAGAGTTGACACATCATTTTCATTCCTACCAAGAGGAACCAATACTTGCTATAAGGTTGTTTGAAGCATACTGTGATATTTCAGTGAATTCTAAATTAGGTCCCAAAGGGATATTTTTGCAAGAGTATTCTTAAGTTGTTCAACAAGATTATACTCCTTCCCACTAATCGAATGCAAGCAAGGATCTCTAGGAAAAATGGGATTAGGAAAAGGTAAGGTTGTCAAGGTGGGTTGGTGTGGTTGAGGATTGTCTCTAGTGTTATATGTGTGAGAAATGATATCTTGACTTGGTTGCTTCAAAAAATTATTCTTAGGTGGATAAAGGATGAACTTAGGTTGGTTTTAAGATTGAGGATTTTGTGAAGGTGGGTAAAGGATAAGTTGAGGTTGAATCACATTTACTTCTATTTTTTCTTTCTCGCTAGAAGCCTTAGTGGATGGGATTTGTGGGATGAATCCTTCAACGGCTTCATCTAACATATCAAAGTCATCACTACTAAAAGGCTTGAGGGGTAAGTTAACTTTGATTGGTTTTGGTTTTTCATAACAAGCCTTAGTGGATGATCTTAGTGAAGGAAATTCCTTAAGGACTTCATCTAATATGTCTAAATCATCGCTACTAAAAGGTTCACATGATATAATTTTTATAAATTGAAGCATTTTTTGAATTGTTTCTTTTGATGTTTTTAGTTTTTTATTTTTTTTTGCTAATTGATTTGTTCTAAATGAACTAGTCCAACTAATGGTAAGAATGAAATTTGCAAAAATCTAATGCTACCCATAATTTCCATGAAGGTAAATAAAGCTATTTCTAATGAATTAAATGTAACATAAAGAAAATGAAATGAAACAAAAAAGTAACAGAAGAAAACAGAAACTTAAAAACTAAAAATATAATTTTGAAAATAGTAGTGCCAAACTTGCACGAGGACTGATTTTCCGAAGGTGGTGAATGAGTCCCAAGAGGGAATTTTTGAGATTTTTTTGGTTGATTTTGATGTTATGTATGTTGTATGATGTAGACCTAAGATGAAAATATAGAATTTTAATAATTTTCACTAGATTTAAATGCAATAATGCAAGCTATATGAGCCTTTCACTAATGCAAATTTTGAAACCCTAGAATCCAAATTAACTAATGCAAAATGCAATGCAATGTTAATTGCAACTAAATATAGGATGTAAATGCACTTCAAATTAGAATTATGATGCTAAAAATTCAATTTCACAAAAATGTGGACAATAGAAATGGATTCTTTGAACACTTGTCCATAAAATGGATACAAGGAGAGGGATTCGATTTCACAATGTTCACATTCAAGAATTCCTTAGAGATCTCAACCCGGTGAATGATGTGAGAGATCTAACTATAACATATCCTTGGGGATGAATGGCACAAGAAACAGGTTCATCACCAAGAGTAAACTTGGGAAAATACAAAACGTTTGAAAACACAATGTGATATGCAAAAAGACCTAAAAAGATAAATTTAATGCAAAATAAAACAAAATAGGAAAACTATATAGAAAGTATGCACATAGAAACTTGTAGAGGCTAGAGTGAAGACTAGAAATGTTTAAAATTTTGGAAAATTTGACTTTTTAACCTATTGAGACTCATTCGCCAATCTGGGCGAATCAATCCCAGATCAGGGTTTCTACCTAGAAAGTTGTTTTGAGGAAAAGTCTACTGGAATATTTAAATTGATATGAGACACCTTCAATGGTACCCATTCACCATTAATGGTATATCAATCACATTCTTCTTTTCTAGAAACTTGAAACTCTAATCTGCACTCCAACACCTGCACTTTCCTTCCAAACTAGGTTTCAGATCTGAGCCTATAACAATATCTGCAAAAAAAAATAGGGCTCGGTTTTCTAATGGGGGGTTTGCCTCATTCAAACCCATAGTTTTATAATTAAACCTTGAAGAGAATAATGAAATGTGCATACAAACCCAAGCCTTAAGTGTGTCTAAGACTAAGAAATTTGAAACATGATGCAATCCTATTCTAATGTGTAAGAACAAGATGCATAAAAGAACTTGAATTATGTAGGATTCACCTTAGGATATGTCTAATCACCCCAAATGAACCACAATTATGTGTAGACCTTCCTTTGGCTCAAGATAGAGTAGCAATGGAATATGGAATCACTTAGAAAACAAGTCCTTAGATTTGGATTGATGGCTAGTTGCATCTCCCCAACCTTGAATTCTTCATGATTCACCATAGGCATCCATGATCAACCCTTGAAAATGCTAGATCTTGAATGAAAGTGAGCTTGAAGACCTACAAAAACACTTGAATGCTAGTCCAATGCTTCAACTTTGTTGCTAATAGACTTGTGAATGCTCTTGTGAAAGATTCTCAACTTTAACTCTTGAATTTGCTTACTCAAAGGGCTTATAATTGTGCTTGAATTGCTTAGATTTCATGAAAATGATTTAGAAACTTTTATTTATAGGAATTGACACCTAATTGACCATTATTTAGACCTAAAAGGCTGACATCCACCAAAAATTTGAATTAAATTGGTGAATTTCCTGCTCAAACTTGAGAAATGCCCCAAAAGGGACTCATTCGTTTTACCCTTGGTAAATGGGTCCCACCAAAGGGGTTCGAGAATGAGTCCCACCTAAGGTTTTTGAGGTGGGTTTTCAGGATTTGAATGTCTTAAATTCTTTTTGTCAGGATTTTATATGTTTTTTTAGTGGAATAATCCTCAAGGTCTAAAATAATGGGTCCTAGGGGACTATAAATGTTGATTTAAAGGATAATTAATGCAAGGGTGCCCAAGATAGGTCCAAATTAGACCAAGGATTGTACTATCTGCAAGAAGGGAGTAAAATTCCAGTGTCCATATTTATCCCCCACTTTAGCACCCATAAGACTCTATGTGCATATGCAAGCTAAAGGACTCTAAACTATACACTTTATCTCATTAAAGGATACTCATTTAATAGACAAGAAAGTGAAGCCCATGGTGTAGTTATCTACAAAACAACAAAATTAGGAACTGCATCCTACAACAAAAATTTGTTAGTTGTCAAAAAATCTAACTTTTTGAAATCAAGTTTGAGGGTATATGTATGCCCCCTCTTGATTTTGCTTGCTTTATGGAGGTGGAATCAAGGTAGTGAGATAGCCATGTTGAATAGGGTAGGTCATATCAAAGGGCGTACCATGCTACATAGTGATATATGGTTGGTAATGTCGGGAGCGGAAGAACGATTCTAATGCAACAAAGGACATCAAAAACGAAGCTCTCTAACACCCATTATGTTAACTTGAATGAAAGAGCATTTTTTAACCCTAATTTAGTATAAACCTTAGTTTTGACATACATAAGAGAAAAAAGTGAAGTAAATTCTTGTTTTTTCTTTTACCTTTTTGTAGCTTGAGATTGATTGAAAACTACTGAAAGATTTCAATTAGATGAGACTACAGGCATACAAGGCTAGACATGTTGCAGGACTAGGTGGCATGCAACAAACATCATCATGAGGTGAGTTGATTATGTTCCCTTCACTTTGTCTTTACATAGTTATTTTATGAATTTTGTGCATTTCTAGGTTGATTTAGGTCCTTGGAAAAAAAATAAAGTTCACATAGTGTCCCCATTTTTCATGAAGTGTCCCATTATTTCACAAAGTGTCCCTTTTGTTCACGAAGTGTCCCACTTTTTCACAAAGTGTACCATTTCTTCTTGAAGTGTCCCAAATGGGGTCTAAAGTGTCTAGGGCCTTTAGAAAAGCACACTAGAGTAACTTTAGTAAACTTTTATGATGATTCATGTAACCATTGAAGAGATTAGGCTGCTTATAGGACATATTTTTTATTTTTCTATTAGATATCTGCCCATTCGAGTCAACGTCTGGGTGGTAGATAGCTCAACTTGCTCAAATACTTATCCCCCATCCTTTCAGCGAAGGACACAAAGCTATTAGAGGATGCAGGGATATATTGGGGATACCTCATACCCCCTATGAGGTACCATGACACGATGTTGATTGCTCTACCCGAGCACTGGGATTTTGACACATGTACATTCCACCTTCCTACTAGTGAGATGACAATCACCTTAGAGTACATCCACTGCATACTTTGAGTTCCTATTCAGGGTGAGCAGGTATACTTCTGAGGAGATCAAACATTCCAGGAGAAGAAGGCCAACATGCAGTATTGCTTGAATGGACTAGTGCATGACAAGTGAGTGAGGGCATGGATTGATCTATCAATGCTACTATATTCACAAGCTCCACTGGTTAGATGGATTATGATGCACACAATTGCACTAGTACTTTTCCTTTTTGAGCATGTAGTGCACCTAGAGAGAGGACTAGTACACCTAATATGAGGGATGGTAGAGCACAAGATAGTATACACCTGGGGGCATTGTATCAGGTAGCACACTTATACTATGATCTTGGAAAGTTTTTGTTTTGCGAGGAGGAAAACATGGTACAAGGTATGATTCTACACATATGGTGCCTTGAGCATATCACATGTACCATACCTACTAGCTTCCCATGTCCGACAGCCATGGTGTACCCTCAGGCCTTTACCTATCCTCTACGACGGTTCTAGTAGTATGGTGATTTACACTTTTGCATATTGTGGTTTGATCGACTAAGGGAGAATGAGATCCTCTGGAGACCATATTAGCTTAGACAAGTTCAGTGGCTAGATCACACTTGGAAAATGAGGAGATAACAGTTGGATAGATTTTTTATTAGCCAACACAATTATGTAGTATGTCCTTTCTACTATGATCAGGTCACACAACAGTTTAGGTAGGTCCAAGCACCACCAAGGGTGTGACCCTTCTTCAAGAGTTCAATGCAGAGTGCTCGAAGACCTAGTGTTATAGTATGTTTCACTATAGAGAATGTTGTCTACAGTGACTCTGAGTACTCAAATCACGATATGCCTCTAGTCTTTGATGTTGATTAAATCGGTGCCATAGATTATCATGAGGAGTGGTGGAAATTATAATGACCATCTCCCATATTTCCCATGGATGATCCTATAGGAGATGTAGTACCATTTCTAGATGAGGGAGATGATATAGAGGATAGGGCCGAGGAGACACAATACAGGGTTATGGAAATATTTACACATGTCAGATGAGGACTATGATGAGGATGTAGATCCTGATTATGATGGTTAGGATGGAGATGAGGAGGAGGATTAGGAGAACAAGGAGGAGGATCCACCCATAAGTGAGGGTGATGAGGCAACAGTTGGGGATCAAGCACAACACAAGTGGGGAGAGCCCTCACCCATTCATATGAATAGATCATCAGCAACAGCCACAACATGCATCAGTACCCAGAATCATGGAGGGGCTAGCACATCTTCTATGCCCCCTGCACAAGACAAGTTTGATTTTTCATAGCCTCCCAAAGATATTGGTGATGATATTTTATTTATGTATGTACTTTGTGCTTATGCTTATGCTTTATATATATATATATATATAAATATATAAATATATATGTCATGATGTGTACTAATTATTTATTGTTTCTATCTTACAAGAACTATGAGAGATTTGTGGGATGTCTATCAATAGGAAACTACAGAGATAGTGCCTACATCAGTTGACAAGGAGGCCATAGAATCAGACTATAAGCCCCCACCTATTGTGGATCAAGACCCAAAATCACTCAGGCCATTCGTGAGACTATAGGAAACATATGAGAGTTTGAGTAGGAGATTTTTTTGAGCCGATGTTGCATCTGAGGCACAGTCATCCTGGACCCCAGCAGATTTTGTGAGACTAGAGTCAGAGGTAGCCATGCTATAGGCGGAGAGATATCAGATAGTAGGAGCACATCGGGAGGCCCTTGGAGAATTACGGGGCTTAGATTTTGCTCTCAGATTCGGCAGATCACAATCACAATCACACACCACCATCTCCCGATGTACCACCATTAGAGTAGCACAAGTGCTAGATCCTGAGGGATCTAGTAGCCATAGACCTCAATGATTTTTTATATATTGATGACATGTACATAAAAATTTGATATATATATATATATGAGCATTTGTTGTTTTAGTAGTTAATTTTATGTGTTGAATGTTAAATTCCAATGTGATTAATTAAATAAACTTTGTAATATTATTTAATGAATATCTTCATGATTTAGCACTCTTTATGTGATCTAATTAAAACTTATTATAGTTTCTCTTAGATGCAACGTTGTAATTAAGTATGTTATGCTAAATTAAATGCTTCTATGATCTAATTGAAGAACATTAAATGCATATAAGGATCTAATATAACATAACACAGAGGATGAATTTGAATAGCATGAAACCTAAAGTAATTATATAAAAATGACTTACATAATCACCTTAGTGTTCAAGACATATGCCTAAGTGTTTGTCAGGAACAAAGTAATGTGAAAGAATATGGAATATAATCTAGTAGCTCTAACAACATTACTTTATCATTCATACTATTCAAATGATTAGACATAATACCAATGTAGATGCATAGAATTGATAGGTTCTTTGAGAGGTGTGCCATCTAGTTCTATTAATACATATGCACTAGACCCAAAATTTTTGTCAATTATGTATAGTCCTAACCAATTAGGACTAAATTTTCCTCTTTCATTTGGGTCAGCATTGATTTTGCGTTTATTTTTAGATAGGACTAAATCACCTTTATTGAATGTACGAGGGATGACATTAAGATTGTAATACTGTTGTTTCCTTTTACAATAAGCCTAAAGATGTTCAAGAGCATTGATGCATTGTTCATCAAGCATTTCAAGCTGATGTAATCTTTTCTCTTTATAGTTTCTATCATTAATAAGTCCTTGAAGATCAATTCTTAATGTAGGAATTTCTAACTCCAAGGGAACTATTGCCTTCTTCCATAGACAATATTGTAAGGTGTAGTCCCTGTAGAGGATTTAACACTTGTGCGATAAGCCCATAGCACATAGTGTAATTGTGTATGCCAATCCTTATGATGCTTGTTAACAATTTTCTTTAGGATTTGTTCGATAACCTTCTCAGTTGATTCAACTTGATAGTTATATTGTGGGTAATAACATGTCAAAAAGTGATTTATGTTAAATTTCTCTATGAATGTTTTCACGTCACTATTCTTAAATTGTGTACCATTATCACAGGCTAACGCGGAAGGAAGTCCAAAGTGAGAAATAGTGTGTTCTAATATAAAATGAAATATTACCTCAGTTGTTGTGGATTGAAGGGGAATTGAATCTAGCCATTTTATGAAGTAATGGGTTGCAGTGATGATAAATGTATGTCCGGTGAAAGAAGGGGGTGATATCTTTCCTCCAATGTCTAATCCCCAAACCCTAAACGGTCATATCAAAAATTGATCTTGAACTTCACAAGTAGGATCATGGGTCAGATTGCTATGCTCCTGACACTTGTGGCATTTTCTAACATAATCAAAGCAATATTGTTCCATGTTTCTCCAATAGCATCCAATACGGATAAGTTTTTGAACCAATGTTTTTCCTCCAAAATGGCCACCATAAAGCAGCTGCATGGGATTGTTCAAGTGTTATGGGTATCTTAGATTTTTTTAGGCATCTAAGAGACTGTGGAATGATTTGCAATACAAAACATCAAGGAGAATTATATACTTAGATGTGAGCTTGCGCAAGCGAGCTTAGATGTTTTTTGTTGTTAGCTTGGGAAAGGTACCATTTTTCAAATAGTTAAATAGTGTATCATACCATTCACTCGAGTCTTCCTCAGTTTTTGTTAGCACTTCTTCTGGTCTATCATCAATCAAAGGTTTCATCCTGGGATGAATGGTGAATGTGAAATATTTTGAAGGATCTTGAGGTGATATAAGAGAGGTTGCACTCGCCATTGCATCTACATGTCGATTATCTTTTCATGGGATGTTATCAATGGTAAATGACTCAAACTTCTCTAACAAATGCATTGTAAGATCCTTTTATTTTGATAAGTTTTCATGCTTTACTTGATATATTCCATTTATTTGTTTGATTACTAATTGCAAATCACCAAATATTTTAATTTCTTTTACACTTAAGATCAAAGCAACATGTAATCTGGTGAGCAAAGCTTCATACTCAATAGGATTATTTGTACATAGGAATTTTAACTGATATGACAAGGGAATAGGATTTCCTGTGGGTAGGATTAGTATAATATGAACGTTAGAATGAGATCTACACTTAGATCCATCAAAATATAACTCCCATGTATTAATTTCAATTGTCAACAAATTATCGTCAGGGAAAGAGTGAGTGCTAGGTAATGCTTGAGGGGAAGGAGTGTCAGCTAAGTGGTTAGTTAGGGCTTGGAATTTAATTGGTTTTTGTGAAACAAACTTAAGTTCAAACTCATTCAACCACATCACCCACTTAGCTAGGCATCCAGATAAATCTGTTTTATTAAATAGATGTTTGAGAGGGTCAATTTTTTTCATAACCTATATTTCCACATTTTGTAAATAATGTCGCAACTCACTAGTAGCGGATACAATGGCCAAACATTGTTTTTCTATTGTTGTGTACTGCTTCTCATAATCTATCAAAGTTCTACTAATGTAATAAATAGGATGTTCTTTACCAGTTTCATCTTGTTGAGCCAACAATGCTACAAGAGCATGAGCTGATGCAACTATGTAAAGTATGAATGGATTGTTTGGCAAGGCAGGTTTTAAAATGGGCAGAGTTGCAAGGTATTCCTTTAAACTCTCAAAATCCTATTTACAATATTCATTGCAATCAGAGCACACATACTTAAATTTAAGAAGATGTGTGAATGGTAAGGTTTGGTCAGCTAAAGATGCTACAAAACAACAGATGGCTTGGATTCTTCCTTGTAAAGTGTGCATTTGAGAAATTTTTTTGGAAGGTGGAATGTTTATTACGACATCAATTTTCTTTGTGTCCACCTCTATGCCTTTGTGAGATATGATAAACCCTAAAATTTTCCCACTATCTACACCAAAGATACAGTTTTCTGGATTTAACCTCATGTTGTACTTTCTCATTTGTTCAAATATTTTCCAAAGGACACTCACATTGTCTTGTTTTGTTAAAGATTTAGCTGGGATGTCATCAACATAATCTTCCAAAATCTTATGTATGTAGTCATGGAATTTTAGTGTCATAGCTCATTGATATGTTGTGCCCACATTTTTTAATCCAAAAGGCATCATAATCCAACAAAATTTTCCCCAAATTGTCATAAATGCTATTTTATATTGGTATTGAGGGCTAATAAAGATTTTATTATATCTAGAAAACCCATCCGTGAATGACAACAAAACTTGTCCCACAATTGAATCTACAATCATGTCAATATTAGGAAGGGGAAAATCATCCTTTAAATATGCTTTATTGAAATTGTGAAAATCCATGCACATCCTAATACAATTGTCATGTTTTGTGACTGTGACAATGTTTGAGATCCAAAGGGTATAATCTATAGGTCATACGAAACCAGCGTCAAAGAGTTTTTCAAGTTCACCTTTAACCAACAATGCTATCTTGGGATTCATTTTTCATATCGTTTGTTGAACAGGGTTAGCATTTTGAGTAAGGACAATGTTATGGGTATGTGCAGGATCATGATGGGCCAAAAAGTGGCAATATGATGGGTATGTGGTTGATGACTATTTTTTTACCCAAAATTGATGAAATGAAAAAGGTTTTTAAAGGAGATTCTCAGCTTTCCACCAATATAAATTATGCTTTACTTTGAATTTAATAAGTAATTATTATTCATTTTCTATTCAAATTGTGACTAAAGTCCTGATTGATAGGCTGATTGAAAAATATCTATAGCTTTCAAACGGTATCACATTTTTTGAATCCAAAACATGTGTCACATTCTATGCTTTGCATACTATAGGGTTAAAAAAATAAAAAATAAATTTCATGAAGTTTGACCAAGTTAAGGTGGTTAGACATATGAGATTTTATATTTTTTAAAAGTTGTAATAAAAATTCATAATTAATTATTTACATAGAAAAAAATTACAAAAAATATGCATCACATCGGGGCATGAGTCCTCCACTTATATCTAAAATCTTATAAAAAAATATTATCATTTTATCATGGTTATGGTGGTTAGACAGACACCTACTTCTTATTTTTTCCCTGAAATTTAAGTACCACTACATTAAAATTTAAAAATTTCACCATATAGATTTTTTATTTTTTTTAAACAAACCTAGTAGTTTAGAAACTACAGTCAATTTTCTACAGATTCTATTCTTACATATTTTTGAAATAATATAGATAAATTATTCAAATTTTTATGTTAAGTTGCCTAACTCTAATTTTTCTAAATTTTTTCCCACTTAAAGGCCTATTTTTTCCATGATAATCCTACACATACCCTTATGTTTCACTAGCTTCGGATCTATCCCTAGCATATCTAAGTATTTCCAAGGAAAAAGGTTTGGGAAAGTCATGGTGCAAGATTCTAGTGTCTTCTTGGTATTCATCATCGAGAAACTTCCCTATCTTAATGACTTTGTTTGTATCTTCTATGTCCATTGGTATATCAATTGTATCTCCTAAGGGAAATGCATTAGACATTGGAAATTTAGGATCATATTGGTCCATAGTTGGGTATGTGTAGGATCCTGATGGGCCAAAAAGTGGCAATATGATGGGTATGTGGTTGACGACCTTTTTTTTACCCAAAAATTGATGAAACAAAAAGGGTTTTAAAGGAGATTCTCAGCTTTCCACCAATATAAATTATGCTTTACTTTGAATTTCATAAGTAATTATTATTTATTTTCTATTCAAATTATGAATAAATTCCTAATTGATAGACTGATTAAAAAATATCTATATCTTTCAAAGGGTATCACATTTTTTGAATCCAAAAATGCGTCACATTCTATGCTTCGCATACTATAGGATTAAAAAGAAAAATTTGAATTTCATGAAGTTTTGAGCAAGTTAAGGTGGTCAAACATACAAGTTTTATATTTCTTAAAATTTGTAATAAAAATTCATAATTAATTATTTACTTGGAAAGAAATTACAAAAATATGCATCACATCGAGACATGAGTCCTCTACTTATATCTAAAATCTTATAAAAAAAATATTATCATTTTATTGTGGTTAGGGACACCTACTTCTTATTTTTTCCCTGAAATTTAAGTACTTCTCCATTGAAATTTTAAATTTTCACCAAATAGATTTCTTTTTTTTTTTTAAAACCTAGCAATTTAGAAACTACATTCAATTTTCTATAGATTGTATTCTTACATATTTTTGAAATAATATAGATAACTTATTCAATTTTTTACGTCAAGTTTCCTAACTCTAATTTTTCTGATTTCTTTGCCACTTAAGGGCCTATTTTTTCCATGATGATCCTGCACATACCCAGCTATGTCTTGCTCATTACTTTCACCTACCACATCATTTTTTTGGGTATTGATCATAGAACATGTAACCTTTTCCTTTGGAGGAGTAGAAGATGACTCATCATAAACTCTTGGGTATTCCCACAATACTAGTTTACAATTTTTGGCCAAACTGGACACTGAAATATGTTTTTCTAACTAAATCTTCACTTTTGGGCACATATAGTAGCTAAACCATGAGGAATTTGTAGATGATGCAAACTAGTGATTTGTGGCATTTTTTCTATAGATTCTAAATAATTTTTTTTCAAAAATTTTGGAATCATATTGCACTTCTTTTTCCATGTCCTTCGGAAACTAGTTTTTTCAGTAAACAACATTTTTAAGGAGTGATGCTCACCGTATAACGCATTAATTTTTTTCCATGAAGGACAAAATTCTAATTTTTTTGAATTTAGATTTGTATCTACAATAGCTAGTTCTTCCAATTGGTTTCATAGTGTTTTATTGAATATTTTTTCCTTAATCAAGTTTTAAAGTCAAACCAATTACAATTCAGACATAGGTGGACCGTATAACGCGTAACTTATTTGTATGTATATAAATTCAATTTTTTTTGTTGGATCAAGGACTTCAATATCTGGTGCACTCATATTTTTCAAATTTTGTTTTTGATAATTTTCTATTTTTCCACATGTGCAGAATAGAGAGCTTGATTTTTGGTGAAAAATATATGTTTAATAAAAGTAAAAAAACAAACACATAATAAAACCAAAACATATTAAAATTATATTTGTTGGATAGCTCATTATGAGGACTACCATCACCCAGTTGGGTTTGTGAAGTATCCTCAATTTTCATCCTAAACCTGAGCTTCGAAGGGGAAATTCTGGAGAAATTTTGTGCCAGATGGTGAGAAGGTGGGAAAAGGGAGGTTTAGGCGAACCAAGGGATTTCGAGTGAATCCCCTTTCAAAACAGATTTTATTTGTGTTTTTTTGCAGGAATGGTGGGACCTTGCATTTAATGGGTTTTCTCGAACTAGGGTTCTAGTGAACCCTCTTTTGGGTTCGCTCAAACCAAGAAGTTCGTTTGAACCCAAAAAACCAATTTTTTTGCATGGGGTCATTTTTTGCAACTTTTTCATCCTCACTCAAATTGTAAACCACTTTTGTGGGTTTACCCTCCTAACATTTGTTTCAAGGGTTCATCACTTTCAAAGTACTCCCATGATGGTGGGGAATTCATGCCAAGAAAATCAAGATATTTTATAGTAAGATTGGTTCGTGACTTGCAAATGATAGTGTTGATGTTTAATGATGGTCTCTTGTTTGCTTTCATTTTCTTAGAAAAATAATACCCTAAACAAGCCTTTTTCTCTTGCATGTTAGGTTCTATAGGAACTGGAATGCCTTGTTCTTTATTTCCACATCCTTTACCACTATATCCCAATTCTTTCACAAGTTCATACCCTCTCCCATATTTTTTCCATTTCTTTCAAGTTTGGTGGCAGTTGGTAATCTATCTCATCAAAATAAGTTGTGTAACTTGTATTTTCTTCCAAAGTAGATGAGGTGGATACCTATGAAGGTTCTTCTAAATTCTAAGTTGACATAACCATTGGTAGTTCTTGTTTTTCATCCTCCTTTCTTGTGATTATATACTCTCCCATAAATGAAGGTGTGAACTCCAAGGAACCCCAATCATCACCTAATAATTTGGACACTATTTCTTCTTCTTTTTGTCAACTTCTATAGGTTCTATGTGGGATGTTGGAATTAATGTACTTGGAAGACTTGTTGTTCTCTTTTCAAGTTGTAAGAAACTTTCATGCATGAGGTATATTTCAACATGGTAGACTTTGTTGTTATAGATGTATTTCATGATATGATGCAGGGTGGAAGGTACCGCATGCATCTCATTAATTCAGAGTCTTCCCAAAAAAATATTGTATGAAAGGTCATGAGGCATGACATGAATAGGAGTTTGTAGGGTAGCCTTTCCAACTGTAATAGGTAAGGTAATCACACCGAGTGGTTGCTTCTTGACTTTTTCAAACCCTCTTATTGATAAGGAGTCAGAATTGATTTTTGATTTGTCTACATACAATCTGTCTAAGAGTTTCACATTACACACATTAAGGATTGAGCCATTATCAACAAGGGTCCTTGTGCTACCTAATCTATTCAATTGTGCTATTATCATGAAGGCTTCATTTTGCTTTCTCAATTCAAAGGGAGAGAGCTGATGTTTGTAAAAGGTAATGTCTATATTAACTATATTCATTCCTTGTATTAGAGTTGCCACATCATTTTCATTTGTACCAAGAGGAACCATTACTTGTTGTAAGGCTATTTGAAGAATAGTGTGATAGTTTGGTGAATTTTGAATTAGGTCCCAAAGGGATATTTTTGCAGGAGTATTCTTAAGTTGTTGAACAAGATCGTACTCCTTCCCACTATTCAAAGGAAAGTGAGGAGTGCTAGGAAAAATGGGATTAGGAAAAGGTCAGGTTGTCGGGGTGGGTTGTTGTGGTTGTGGATTGTTTCTAGTGTTATATGTGTGAGCAACGGTATCTTGACTCAATTGCTTCAAAACATTATTCTTAGGTGGATAAAGGATGAATTCAGGTTTGTTTTTAGGTTGAGGCTTGTGCAAAGGTTGGTAAAGGATAATTTGAGGTTGAATCACATTGAATTATTTTGTTTTTTGTTTCTCGCTACAAGCCTTATTGGATGGGCTTCATCTAAGATACCAAAGTCATCACTACTAAAGGGATTGAGAGGTAAGTTAACTTTGATTGGTTTTGGTTTTTCATCACAAGCCCTAGTGGATGATCTTAGTGAAAGGAATTCCTGAAGGAATTCATCTAACATGCCTAAATAACCACTACTAAAAGGCTTGAATGATATACTTTTTCTAAATTGAAGTATTTTTTGAATTGTTCCTTCTGATATTTTTTGCTTTTTGTTTTCATTTGCTGATGAATCTATTCTAAATGAACTAGGAACTAATGCTGAAAATGTAATTTGCAAAAATATAATGCTATCCATAATTGCCATGAATGTAAATAATGTTATTTCTAATGAATTAAATGTAACAGAAAGAAACTAAACTAAAAAAAAAAAGTACCAAGAGCAAACAGAAACTTAAAAACTAGAAATTTAATTTTGAAAACAGTAGTGCCAAACTTGCATTGGAACTAATTCGCCCAAGGTGTCGAATGAGTCCTGTGAGGGATTTTTTGGATTTTTTGGATTGATTTTTATGTTATGTATGCTGTATGATGCAGAACTAAGATGAAAATACATAATTTTAATAATTTTCACTAGATTTAAATGCAATAATGCAAGCTATATGATCCTTTCACTAATGCAAATTAACTAATGAAAAATGAAATGCAATCCTAATGATAGTTAAATATAGGATGTAAATGCACTCCAAATTAGAATTATTATGCTCAAAAATATAGTTCCCAAAAATGTGGACACTAGAAATGGATGCTTCACTTCCTTGTCCATAAAATGGATACAAGGAGAGGGATCCGATTTCATAATGTTCACATTCAAGAATACCTTAGAGATCTCAACCCAATGAAGGATGTGAGAGATATGACTATAAGATATCATTGGGGATGAATGGCACAAGAATGGGTTCACCACCAAGTGTAAACTTGGGAAAATACAAAATGTTTGAAAACATAGTGTGATATGCAAAAAGACCTAAAAAGTTAAATTGAATGAAAAATAAAATAAAATAGAAAAACCAAATAGAAAGTGTGCACCTGGAAACTTGTAGAGTCTAGAGTGAAGACTAAAAACGTTTATGAAATTCTAGAAAATTTGATGTTTCGACCTACTAGGAATCATTCGCCAATCTAGGTGAATCAGTCCTAGATCAAGGTTTATGCCTAGAAAGTTGTTTCGAGGAAAAGGGTGTTGGAATCTACAAATTGATCTAGTAGAAACCTTCAGTGGGACTCATTCACCATTCATGGAAAATTAATCTCATTTTGCTTTTTCAAAAACTGGAAACTATGATCTGCACTCCAACACCTACACTTTCCTTCCAAATTGGGTTTCAGATTTGAGCCTATAAAAATACCTGCAAAATAGAATAGATCTTGATATGCTAATGTGGGGTTTTCCTTGGTCAAACCCCTCGTTTGGTAATTAAAACTTGAAGAGAATAATGAAATTTTCATACAAACCTTAGCCTTAAGTGTGTTTAAGACTAAGAAATCTGAAACATGATGCAATCCTATTCTAATGTGTAAAAACAAGATGCACAAAAGAACTTGAATGTTGTACAAGATTCACCTTAGGATATCTCTAATCACCTCAAATGAACCAAAATGATGTGTAAACCTTCCTTTGGCTAAATATAGAGTGAAAATGGAAGATGGAATCACTTAGAAAACAAGTCCTTTGATTTGGCTTGATGACTAGTTGCATCTCCCCAACCTAGAATTATTCATGATTCACCATAAGCATCCATGATCAAACCTTTAGAATGATAGATATTGAATGAGAGTGAGATTGAAGACGTATGAAAACAATCGAATGCTACTCCAAACCTTCAACTTTGTTGCTAATAGACTTATGAATTCTCTTGTGAAAGATTCTCAACTTTAACTTATGAATTTGCTTACTCAAAGGGCTTAGAATTGTGCTTGAATTACTTATATTATGTGAAAATGATTTATAAACTTGTACTTATAGCCATTTGCACCTAATTGACCATTATTTAGATCTTAAAGGCTAAAGTCCACCAAAAATTTGAATTAAATTGTTGAATTTCTCTCTAATTGATGATAAATTGGACTTAATGAGGCCTTGCTTTAGTGTTGTCATATGTTTTACACACCTGCATGTTGGGTATTTGACCCTTGCAAATTGAATAAAATACATTTATTGATGTCTTGTAAAGGTGTTGTAAAGTGTTGTAAATGACTTTCACACTTCTCTAGACTTAATGGACCTATTTTTCCCTTAATACAACATTATAAAATGTATTGAATTGAATTATCACATTAATCTAGAAGGCTTGTAAACTAAATTTGACTTTAATCTAGTGTTTGTAATGTGTTTTACATGTTCACATTGGATGTTGTGCCTTTATAGGCTATGTGGACCTCATTTTGGTGGTGTAAAGTGTATTTAATAGCACTTTCACATTGAATTTTGTGTCCCAAGCCCTAATTGACCTTTACATCATCATTAAAATGCCTCTATGGCCCCATATTGTGCATCCCATTGCATAATTTGATCAAATTCCTGATGAAATCAACATAAGAACTAAAAATCCTCATTCCCCAACATTCCAGCTATCAAAAGGGCCCCTCTAACACTAGGTTTCCCATCTGGGAAAATGAGTCCCTACCAGGTGGGACTAAGTTGCCCAACATGGTGACTTAGTCCAATTTGGCCTATTTTCAAGGTTTGAGAGGGAAATTTTGGATTTTAAGTTTATTTTTTATGTCGTGTCGCCCTTAGGGATCCAATTAACAAAAAGATAAGGTGAATTTCCTATAAATATAAGTCTCTAAACCCTAATTCATAACCAATTCATTCCTTCTCAACTCATCATTCATTATTCTTCTCAAGAAAGCTAAGGTTTTAGCATTCTAAGTCATCAAGATAGCTTCCAAGGACATTCAAGGGAAGATTCTTCATGTTTTGCTACATAAATT
Organism: Sequoia sempervirens; assembly: GCA_007258455.2. Classification (NCBI taxonomy): domain Eukaryota; kingdom Viridiplantae; phylum Streptophyta; class Pinopsida; order Cupressales; family Cupressaceae; genus Sequoia; species Sequoia sempervirens. The sequence goes on along the minus strand of VDFB02379711.1, from coordinate 217,749,506 downwards.
CAAGATCAAACATCATGGCAAGGTATTAACTCCATTATTTCATGCTTCATTACATTTTTTCCTCATCTTGGTTTAATTACCTAAAAATATGTTTGACCAAGGAAAACCACCATGCCCTAACATTCAACATTTCTCCTTCTCTTCTTATGTGTTTGCAAATTTAGGAACTTTCAGGGTTTGAAGATCATTTAAGCTTAGGTTGAAGATTTTTTGAAGACCTCTCCTTGCTTGCAAAGACAAAATATCAACAAAAAGTCACATTCAGGCCCAAAAATTAAAGTTTCAAAACTAGATACCAATCAAGAACCAAAGTGCAGATCAGGGGTTTCCATTTCCACTTTTAGATTTTTTGAAATTTAAAAGTGGACTAAGTTGCTAATAGTGGTGAATTAGTCCCACTAAACCTATTTTTTAGAAGTTTCTATAGATTTGGATACCCATTTGGCCAAAATGGGCTCTAGACCAGTTTTTCCAAATCTAGGACTATGTCTCCCAGATTGGCACAAGTGTCCCAATTGATTTCTGCAATAGTTTTATCAAGATTCCAAACCCTCATTCCATCCTTTTTGAGCCTCCAGGTGCACACTTCCATTTTCATCAATTTCTATTATAATGTACCTTCATTTCTATGTGTTTTTGCATATAATAATGTGTTTTCAAACATCTAGCATTTCAATAGTTTTGCATTAATAATAGTGTCATCTAGGCATCATACATCCCTCAAAATATTAATCTTTGAATGTATACATTACATTTTGGCCCATCTTTCCCCTTTTAGGTGAAAACCCCTAGAAGGGCTAGAAAGCATTAGGGTGCCAAAATCTTTGTTTACAGTACTCATTCACCACCCTTGGAAAATTGGTCCCACCAAGGGGCCTCATTCACCCAAGGTGGTGAATGAGTCCCACCTAAGGTTTTTGAGGTGGTTTTTTAGGATTTGAATGTCTTAAATGATTTTTGTCAAGATTTTATATTATTTTTGAGTGGAATAAGCCTCAAGGTTTGAAATCATGGATCCTAGGGAACTATAAATGTTGATTTAAAGGATAATTAATGTCAGGGTGCCCAACATAGGCCCAAATTATACCAACGATTGTACTATCTCCAAGAAGGGAGTACAATTTTATTGTCCACAATGCATATAAATACACATGGGTTAATAAGAAAAAGTTCCAAGAAGACAAATACATTATTTTTGTACATATGGTCAAACCCACAAGATGACTCATCATTTTTTCACACAAAATCATGAAATTTTGGAGGGTTTACTAGATTGTGAGCATGTAGTGAAATGGAGAGTAGGAAGTAATCATTTTACCCCAAAAAAAATGTGGAAAATAATCCATCTCTGGACCTGACCATGTGAAACATCACATGGTGCAAAGGGCATGATAAACATGACAACCCAAAGATGAGACATTAGGGAAAAAATTGATATCTATGTGTGTGTGTGTGTATCTATATATGTGACCAAAATAGTCCCTCATTTACCTATAACATATAAAACGACATTGAATGAATATAACTATTAAATGCACAGTTCATGAAAATAACTATAAGTAGAATGTCGAATCTACCAACTTGAAAAATTGTGGCTATTGGAAGAATGTGAAGAGGATGTTTATCGACGCTCTGTAGTCTGTAAAGAATACTTGTTCACTCCAACAATTATGAATGTCGCTAACTACTTTCCCTCTTATTTAGTAATTCGAATCTAAAAATTCAATGCAGTTAATTTGGTTGTTGTGATTCAAATTTGAATTTGTTTGGGGAAGATCCAATCATTTGAACTTGTAGTTGTTAGTTACATAGTTTTTTCAAATGTGAATTTACTGAATTTTGCATTATATTTGTGTTACACCCCAATTGACTAATTACTATTTACTATTACTATGTAGGGTGAATATGAATGTAATGTGAATTTTGGAGATGAATAAATTGTGCTTGTACTTTGTTATCAATGCATTATATGTGAATGTTATCTCATTTGATGTTATCTCACTTGATGTTATCTCATGGAAAAGTAATGCATATATGTGAATGGATGGTTATTGAATTGATATTCTAACTTTGGAGATGGTTTATGTATACTACATATGTTAAGAACAAGTGACTGTCATGTGCATGTGTTAGTGGTTGCAAGTATATGTTCAATTCCTCTAGGTGGAGGGGAAGTATCACTTAGGAGAATATCTTGCTCATGTAACCAATAACAAAACTATCTAAGCATATACACACACCATAATAGAATAATTGAGTTGAGTTAGTTTGTGGGAAGAGGGTAAATCATCTTTAATTGATTTGTTTGCATAAGTAAAAGTCTAGATTACTACTGAAATGCATTATTGGGTGATGTTTATCTATATGAGCTTTAGAGTTTTTCTTGTAATACTATGATTATATTGATAAGAAGAACATACATGGAGTATGTGTATATATATGCACATAGATGTCAATGGGATCTAATGACATATATATACACATGTATAGATGTACCACACATAAACATTTATCAATACAATGGTAATTGTGAATTGCTATATGTGAATCGAATGTGAACATATTGTAACCAAATATTTTAGCACCTGAAATGCTTGTAGCCATTCTAAGGTTTTTCACCTAAAAGGGTGAAGATTTGGGGCCAAAGTGTAATGTATGCATTCAAAGATTGATGTGATGTCGGTGTAATATCCTTAGGTTAAATGAAATAAATGTAGAAAACTAATGAAATAGATCAATTATTTAATGTAAACTAGGAAATGCAAAGTGCTGGAAAACACATTGTTGTATGCAAACATGAACTAGAAACATAAACAAATGCAAAAAAATTTGAATGAAACCGAATGAGGTGCACCTGGAAATTGAAAGAAGATATGGGAAGGTTCTAGAATTCTAGAAAATTTAATGTTGATGCCCACTGGGACTCATTCACCACAAATGGTGAATCAGTCTTGTTTTTGATAAAATCTACCAGAACATGTTTTGGGATGTCGGGAACACATAACTTCAAAAAACCCTTTTCCCAACCTAGCAGTGGGACTCATTCACCATAGATGGTGAATCAATCCACCTACAAAACTCTATAAAGTCAAAGGTCAACTCTGTGGGTCCTGGTCTATACTTTTCTGCTTGTCGAGTTATCGGATTTGAATCTATAGAAAAGGGTCTTCAATATCCAATTAGGGTAATGTTTACTATGATGACTTAGATGACTTTGCAACACCTTTTTTACACCTTTCTCCTTGAAAAATATTCCTACAAGACCTACAAAAACACATAGAAAGAGGGGGAAAAGGGTAAAGGGTTAGAGTATAAGGTTTTTCCTTGGTCAAACCCCACTTTGGTAATCAAACCCTATAAAATGAAATAAGAAGATAATGATGAACAAATAACATGCAAATTTCATAAAATCACCAAACCCTTGTTGTTGAAGTGTGAAGATATGTCAATGGCTACTTCAAGATGCTTGATAATTGCTTGATTGAATGATGCAATTATGCTTAAGTGAATGCTTAGATGGATTGAATGCAAGAATGAATGAGATGATTGAATGGGGGTTAAAATTAATAGAAAATCATGTATTTATACACAATTATTCCCTAGTTTCCCAAAAATACATCACAGGCTGACCTTAGGTCTTTAGGAATAAAAACCTGCTAGTAATTTGAATTTATTTTGATTTTTGTTCTAAGGAATCATTCGCTCCTAGAGACAAATGGGTTTCAAAAATTAAATTTCCTTAAATGATCATTTTTGGGTTTACATTCAATAATACACTTAATTAAGGCTTGTAAGTGCATAAAGGGGCCAAATAAAGCATAGGAAAGGTGTATTTGGTGATGACAAGTCTAGAAAAGCATGAAAGTATGTTACAAGACTTTACAAAACTTTAGAATAAGACTTGGTAAGTGATAAAAAGGGGGCATGTAGGTGAATTATAATAAGAAGAGTCTAGAAAAGTGTGAAAATTTCTTGCAACACTTCATAATGTACCTTTACAAGATGTCATAAAGTCTTAAAGATTCATAAATATTCAATACCTAATGTGAATGTGTGGGCCACATTGCAACATTAAATCAAGGAAAAATCAATCCAAATAAGCATTAGGAGGGAAAAAACAAGAAAAAGTAAAAGGGTTACTTTTTCCATGTCCATAGTTAGCCCCCACTTTAGTGAGAGGATGAACCTACTTCAAACTCACACTAAAGTAGAGAAATGCATCTTAGGAGGGGTTTGAATGTACTAATGCTTGGTAAGATGAGACAACAATAATAAAGAGAGATTATCAAGCCCCGAGGATCAAGATCCTGTGGAAAACCAATCATAAGCACAAAAGAACACACATGAAAGTGTTGAAAAGGAAAGTTGAAAGTCAGATCAAGCTTTGATCGTCTATCTAGATCGTTGTGGATTAGATCTAGGATTGTTTGTTTGAAAATAAAATGCATACTCACTCTATGGTGATGGAACTCATGGTTGTCCACTGGGTGAGAAGGCCCAAGTATACTCACTTTGGGGCCACAATACTTCTAGTTGTCCACAAGGTGGCTATGGGGAAAATTCATGCCTTAGAATGGGCTTTCTTGGTCAATTATACTAAAGTTATACCTCTTAATAACTTTAATAAGGCACCACAAAAAAAAAAATTGTGCTTCATGAGACAAGCAAAGCTTCCTATGCGTAGAACTCATGAACAAATGCAATGGCACCACATGCATGCAAGTTGTGTTATGCAAGTTGACCATGTAAAATACAAAATGAAACATGCCAAAGAGATGTTCAAAGGAGTCTTTCTTAGTTCATATGAGGTATATAACTTAGGGAACATTGTGTCTAATGTCTCCAAGAGAGGACCAGTCAAAGAATATAATATTTTCAACTTAGGTGATGTAGTGTGTCGCATCAAGCTACTAAGAGGAATGCAATATGCTAAGATAAATCACACTTATGAAGGACACTATACCCAATATCATCCACAGAGTGACAAATGCATTGTATAAAGTATCAAGGCTACACTAAGAACCAAGAAAAAGGAAAAATGAAACTGAATAATGCTAATGTATGCCCCCACTTTAAAGGAATTGCTACACACCATTCTATAAGAAATTTCTTTAAAGTAGCAAATGACAAATGCAAAAAGAAATAAGATGTGAGAGCCAACATGGAGAGCACCTATGCCAAGTCATATGTTTCCAAGTAAGGCTGCATCATTGAAATGAAAAAGGAACCAAAGAAAAAAAAGAAAAATGGGTTGCCCAAAAAAAAGAACACACCAAAAACATAAGGGATCTATGGATTTGGGGTCAGTATGTTCATTGCTGCAATGTTTTGATTAAAGAGCTTGGAATTGTCATCATTCCCCAAATACACATAGAACTGGAAGAATGACACAAAGAGAGCGAAAAATAAAAATAAATAAAGCCCATTTTGGGTCAACAAAGAAGAGACATAGGATGTCTCAATGCTTTGCATCATCCCCAAAAGGAAAACATAAGCAAAAAGAAAACAAAAAGGCAAAAGAAAAGGAAAATATTTTGGGTCAACATGAAAGAGATATTGTGGTCTCAATGCCTTACGTCATCCCCAAAAGGAAAACACAAGCAGAAGTGAAAAAGAAAATAAAATGACCTTTTGGGTCAACATGGAAGAAACATAGGGTGTCTCTACACTTTGCATCATCCCCAAAAGGAAAACAAAAAACAAAGGAAAAAGGTAAAAGCAATGTACGACATATAGAAGAATGAAGGTACAAATAGAGAAAACATCGTATGTCACATTCTGGGAGAACACAATACGCACATGAAAATAGAAAAGAGAAATAAAATGAAAAAGACTAGTAAGGAAAATGGAAGTCAATCGCTGAGTAAGTCATCTACCTCCCAATCATGTTTATTGTATTGTGAGGGCGGTTGACTATCCAAAGGGACAATTGCAAGTGTCAAACAAGGGGAAGTAACAAGTTCTACACTTGTAGGATATTTTTCATTGAAGCTCATGGAAGAGGAAAATAATGTATTCAAATCATTATGCACCTCTTCGTCTATTTTAGAGATCTCATCATTGTCATCTAGATTAATTACAATAAGAGGATGGATGGTAATTTCCAATGAAGGGTGTATTAGGAGTTGTAGTTTTTGTATTGGATCATTTTTTTGTGATTGGGGAGGAAGGTCATTATTTATTACTTCTTTCAAAGGTAGTTGTTGATTTTCTCTATTTTCTTTCTAGTTTGTAATTAACGAGCAAGGGGACAATGTCGACACCTATGCTCCCTAGCACCTTAGTTTCTTTTGACTTTATTTTGAATTTGTGTGGGTGTAAGAGTGGGTTGATCCACCATAGGCTCATTTTCTTCCCAAAGGAGAGGAATAGAAGGAACCATGGGAGGTGGTTCAATCACTTTCTCTTTTACTTTATAAACTTGTTTTATGTGAGGAAGCATGATGGGATTGGTTTCATTATCTGTTGGACATTTGGATGAGGAAGATGAAGTGTTTATTTTTGGTTGATTTGGAGTTGGTGGTTTAGGTTCATGTTGAAGTATTGTCTCATCAAGGATAGGAGTGTCATAGGTGGATGAGGATTGGTTGCGAAGGGACAATTCAACAATTTTTTTCTTTAAACTTTTGATAAGGAATGCAAAAGAAATCTTTATGAGGTGTTATGGGTTCCATGGGCTCTAGCCAAAAGGATTCTAAGGATAAGTTTCCTTTAGAAGAAAAAGGGTTAAATCCACTATGGTGAACAATGAATATGTCATTTTCATGAGTAAAGTTTAAACATTTTTGTATGACAGAAGGAACAAATTTCATCAAGAGAAGCCATGTATTGCCTAGCCACAAATGAAACTGATCTGATTACAGAATGATGGAGAATATTACATCCACTATCTTAGGTCCTATTTTTAATGGAAGGACGATCGATCCTATCATAGGGTACACAAAACCATTGTGTGTTTTGATCCATTCTCATGGTTTGTCATAAATATCTTGATAAAGATCATGTAATACCAAAAATTCCACAATGATCACATTCTCACCATAGGCAGGATCTATGAGTATCCCAATAGTGGGATTATCATAAATATGGTCAACTATGTAAAGAGGACCATCAAGAAGATTCAAAAGAATATCCATGGAAGAAAATGTAATATCAAGAGATTTCTTAGGATGGCCCTTACGAAGGATAATGTCTGTCGCTCCTACCAGATCGTCCATAAGATTAATAGAAGTGGTATGTGGAATAGGATTAGGATGTTCAACAACTGTATGAACACTCATCACATCATTGTTTTGAGTTTCACTAGCTTTGACGAAGGACATAGTATGTTTGGGCATTGGATTGGTGAAAATTTGCAAATTTTGATTGGGTGGGGAGATAGATGGATTTCCTTTAACATTAATATTTGAAATTGATAGATGGCTAGATTCAATGAGGTCTTGCACTATTTGTTTAAGATGCTTGCACTATTCTGTGTCGTATCCATTTTATCTATGATAATGGAAATAAGTGTTGGGTTGAAAGGTTGGAGGAAAAGGTTAGGTTGGATCTAATGGTTTAACAGTAGGTAAAGTAATCACCTGTTGTTGAAATAGTTGGGTCATGGTGTTGTGAAGAGTGTGTGGTAAAGTTATAAACTATCTCTTTGGATCTCCATAAGTAAAAGGTATCAAAACTTTAACATTTCTTACTTGCTTGTTGACTAGTTGAGGTGGTTCTTGAGGAGGGGGTTTGAATTGTAAGAACTCTTTGCTTGGTTTTTGAAATGGTTGTGAATTGTTGGAAGTGCTAGGTTAAGAATTTTTAGTTTGGTTAGTAGTGGACTTAGCATCACAACTACTAATTGAATTGTGATAGTCACAAAGGGTTGTACATAAATGAATGAAAGAGGGAAATTTCATCATGGTCAATTTATCTTGGATGTGATTTTGTAAATTTTCAATTAACATCTTTTGGAGATGCGGATCAAGAACCTTGACATCAATTTGGGCATAGAGTGACTAATAACATGAGATGAAATCGGTTACTTTTTTCATCCGTGTTTTTTTTACATCTCAATAGATCATCCAATGTATTTTTAGGAGTCATGTGCACTTGAAAATGATTTATGAATGCATCAACTAGTTCATTAAATGAATGAATTGAATTGTTTTGTAAGGATGAAAACCACCCCAAGGCAGTGTCCTTTAAAGTCCTAGGAAATAGTTTGGCCAACAATTAATCATCAAGAACAAAGTCACTGCATAAGGTTGTGTAAGAATTAACATGATTAGTAGGATCTCCCTTCCCTCTGTACTTCTCAAATCTAGGTATCTCAATTCCTTGTGGCATCAGTGTTTTTAATATTTTCAAAGATAATGGGCTACTACAGACATAATAGGTGGGTAGAGCATTTTGACTTTGACTTATGGTGGATATTTGTTGTTGCATAAAGGAAATGGTTTGGAAAAGTTGTGTGATGAGAGGATTAGTGTAAGTGGAATGAGGTGGAAGAGATCATGGTGATGGAGTTTATGTAGTGGTAGGGAAAGTGAATGGAATTCTAATAGATGGTATGGTGGAAGAGTCGAAAAAATTCAATGTCACAAAAGAATTATGAATGCTAGCAGGAATAGTCAAAGAAGGAATTACATTGCTAACCTGTTGCAGTGTGGTTGTGACTTGGGGAGTGGTATAGGTCGATATGGATGCTACGATTGAAGGGGGATGAATGCGAGGTCCTTCGTGACTAACCATAGTGATTGTTGGTTGAGATGTACTAGAGGTGGAATGAATGTGTTTATGGTATATCTCAACAATTTGTTTCATAACATCAAACCCTTCATTACATTCAAGTAGATGATGGAATTTGTCTATAGCAAGAATTGTGATGATTGAAATGTTTTGAAGACACATGTTTTGTTGCAAATGTGCTAGATCATCATGAATGTTAATGATGTTTTCTTAGGGAACATGATCGTTTTGTGTGTCAACTTGCATGTTATGGAGGGAAAATCATTGCTAAAGGTAGGATCCATTCCTAATGCATTATTGTCAACACTAGTAGTAGTACCTCGAGGAAACCCAAGTTCCACAATGAGTGTGTTATCATGGGAGGCCATGAGTCATGAACTTATTCTCACTAAAGTATTATCAACAGGGAACCAAACACTCGTACAAGGGGTACTAAAGATGGCATGGATGCAAATGAAATGAAAACTAGGAATAATAAAATGCTAATAACATAAATTATGGAAATTGTAATAGAGATGTAATAACAGAAAACAAAAATACAAAAAATGACCAAAAATTGCCAAAAAATGCAATGCAGAATGTGCAGCTGAACTAATTCGCTGAGGGTGGTGAATGAGTCCAGGGATGATTTTTTTTCAGTTTTTTCATAAATGTTAAATGCAATTTTTTTTTTTAGATTGTGTTATGTAGAATTATGATGCAAATGCAGAGTTTCAGTGTTTTTAAATGATTTGAAATGTAAAAAAGAAAACTATATGATCTTTTCACTAATGCAATTTTGAAAAGTAGGCTAGGATGCAAAAGAATGCAAAACCTAAAACAATGTTGATGCAATCTAACCCTAGGATGTAGATGCACTTGAAATCAAAAGTAAAAATGCTCTAAATTTAGGTTCACCAAAATGTAACCAAATATTTTAGCACCCGAAATGCTTGTAGCCCTTCTAGGGTTTTTCACCTAAAAGGGTAAAGATTTGGGGCCAAAATGCAATGTATACATTCAAAGGTTGATGTGATGTGGGTGAAATATGCTTAGATGAAATGAACTAAATGCAGAAAACTAATGAAATAGATAAACTATTGAATGTAAACTAGGAAATGCAAAGTGTTGGAAAACATAGTGTTGTATGCAAACATAAACTAGAAACATAAACAAATGCAAACAAAATTCAATGAAACTAAATGGGGTACACTTGAAAATAAAAAGCAGAATTCAATGTTCTGGAATGCTGCATAATTCAATGTTGATGCCCACTAGGATGCATTTTCCACATATGGTGAATCAGTCTTGTTTCTGGTAAAATTTGTCAGAATAGGTTTTGGGATGCCGGGAACATAGAACTTCAGAAAAATATTTTTCCAACCTGGCTGTGGGACTCGTTCACCACAGATGGTGAATCAATCCACCTACAAAAATCTACAAAGTCAAAGGTCAACTCTATGGGTCCTAGTCTGTACTTTTTTGTTTGTCAAGTTATCGGATTTGAATCTGTAGAAAATAGGTTGAAAAGGGTCTTCAACCTCCAATTAGGGTTATGTTGACTATGATGACTTAGATGACTTTGCAACACCTTTTTGACACCTTTCTCCTTGAAATTTTTTCCTAAAAGACTTGCAAACACACATGCAAAGAGGGGAAAAAGGGTTAAAGGTTAGAGTATAGGGGTTTTCCTCGATCATACACCATTTTGGTAATAAAACCCTATGAAATGAAACAAAATAAGAAGAGAATGGGCCATGTGCATGATCATGATGGACCAAAAAGTGGCGATATGATGGGTATGTTTAGGATATGTGGCTAATGACCTTTTTTTTACCCAAAATTGATGAAATGAAAAGGATTTTTAAAGGAGATTCTCAGCTTTCCACCAATATAAATTATGCTTTAATTTTAATTTAATAAATAATTATTATTCATGTTTTCTATTTGAATTATGACTAAAGTCCTAATTGATAGACTGATTGAAAAAAATATATAGCTTCCAAACGGTATCATATTTTTTTAATCCAAAACATGTGTCACATTCTATGCTTTGCATACTATAGGATTAAAAAGAAAATTGACTTTCATGAAGTTTTGACCAAGTCAAGGTGGTCAGACTTACGATTTTTTATATTTTTAAAAATTTGTAATAAAAAAATCCTAATTAATTATTTACTTGGAAAAAAATTACAAAAAAACATGCATAACATTTGGACATGAGTCCTCTACTTATATCTAAAATCTTATAAAAAATATTATCATTTTACAGGTATGTGTAGGATCATGATGGGCCAAAAGTGGCAATATGATGGGTATGTGGCTCACGAATATCTTTTACCCAAAATTGATGAAACAAAGGGGTTTTAAAGGAGATTCTTAGCTTTCCATCGAGAGCTTATGCTTTATTTTGAGTTTAATAATTATTATTCATTTTCTATTCAAATTATGACTAAAGTCTAATTGATAGGCTGATTGAAAAACATCTATATCTTTCAAATGGTATCATTTTCTGAAACATGTGTCACATTCTATGCTTTGCATACTATAGGATTAAAAAAATGAATTTCATAAAGTTTTGACCAAGTTAAGATTCAGACATATGAGTTTTTTTTTTTTTTAAATTGTAATAAAAAAAATTAGTTTACTTAGAAAAAATTACAAAAAATATGCATCACATCGGGCATGAGTCCTGGGACTTATATCTAAAATCTTATAAAAAATTATTATCATTTTATTTTTGGTTAAAGGTGGTCCAAACACCTACTTCTTATTTTTTCCCTAAAATTTAAGTACCAGCATTCAAATTTCAAATTTTCACAAATAGATTTTTTTTTTTTAAAAACCTAGTAGTTTAGAAACTACATTCAATTTGCTACAGATTCTATTCTTACATATTTTTGAAATAATATAGATAACTTATTCAAATTTTTACAAGCTTCCTAACTCTAATTTTTTAAATTTTTTTGCCACTTAATGGCTTGCTTTTTCCATGATGATCCTGCACATACCCTTATTGTGGTTAGGGTGGTTAGACAAACACCTACTTCTTATTTTTTCCTTGAAATTAAGTACTACTACATTGAAATTTCAAATTTTCAACAAATAGATTTTTTTAAAAATAAACCTAGTAGTTTAGAAACTACATTCAAATTTTACGTCAAGTTTCCTAACTTTGATTTTTTTGAATTTTTCACCACTTAAGGGCCTGTTTTTTCCATGATGATCTTGCACATACACAATGATGAACAAAAAAAACATGCAAATGTCATAAACTCACCAAACCCTTGTTGTTGAAGTCTAAAGATATGTCAATAGCTACTCCAAGATGCTTGATAATTACTTGATTGAATGATGTTATGATGCTTAAGTGAATGCTTAGATGGATTGAATGCAAGAATGAATGAGATGATTGAATCGGGGTTAAAATGAATAGAAAAATCGTGTATTTATACACAATTATTCCCTAATCTCCCAAAAATACATCATAGGCTCACCTTAGGTCTTTAGGAATAAAAACTTGCCAGTAATTTGAATTTATTTTGAGTTTTGTGCCAAGAGAGACTCACTTGCCCCTAGTGGCAAATGGGTCCCACTCAAGGCATGTGAATGGATGTTGGAAGTTAAGTTTCCTTAAATGATGTTTGTCAGGTTTATATTACAAAATACACTCAATTAAGGCCTATAAGTGCATAAAGGGGCCAAATAAAGCATAAGAAAGATGTATTTGGTGATGACAAGTCTAGAAAAACATGAAAGTATGTTAGAATACTTTACAACACTTTACAATAAGACTTGGTAAGTGATAAAAAAGGGGGTATGTAGGTGAATTATAATAAGAAGAGTCTAGAAAAGTGTGAAAATATCTTACAACAATTCACAACACCTTTACAAGACATCATAAATTCTTAAATATTCATAAAGACTCAAGACCTAATCTGAATGCGTGGGCCACATTGCAACATTAAATCAAGGAAAAATCAATCCAAATAAGCACAAGGAGGGAAAAAACAAGAAAAATTAAAAGGGTTACTTTTTCTGTGTCCACACATATATATACATGTATAGTATATACACATATCCATATGTATATATATGTATCGATACACGTGTATGTTGGCAAATGGGCATGCCCATACAAATGTATTGGTATAGGTATACATACATATATGTGCACATAGAGGCATATACTTATATACATATATATATATATATATGTATAGAATCAAATTTTTTTTTTTTTATTATGACAATACTTATTTGTATATCAAATGTTTACTTGCTTGGTGGAAAAAGGCATATATATAAATATATATTAAAATATATATATATGAATATACATATACATATATACACATACATATTGGTATTAATATATATTTATATGTAGTATTATATATATATATAGATATATATATTAATATATATTTAATATATTAACCATTGCTTGGGAATCAACTATCATTTACCATGATAAAGGCCAATTATTAGAGGTTGATTATAAGTTTCTTGAGACTGTGTTTTGAGAAGCTATTTTTTACTTTTGTTGCAATACTTTATGGAACACATGTATTTCATTATAGCTTGTTGCATTATGTCAATGCAAGGTGTAAACTTAGTCATTTCCTATGGTACGATCATCTTTGACTTGGTAAAAATTAAAGTGCCATATCTTTGAGCTTGAACCAAGATCTGTTAAGATGTGAGTAACTGGTCAACGACTTTGTCAAAGTGAATAAATATCTAAATCAACTCACACCCACGCTAAGTCGATGAAAGCATGGAGTCACAAATTGGTTATTAACTATTTCTAATTGATTACAAATTTTGCCAACTTTGAGAATAGTGTGAAATCTTTGGTGCCACCTTTGATTCCTTATACTTGTAGATGTCTATTGTTGGAGATAATTTAAATTATCCATGTGTAGATTTGAATAATTCTCTATTTGTTTTCGATCAAGCAAGGTCGATCTGTATTTTTTTTTTGTTGAGTATGAGCTTACATATTCACTACCTTTTGTTGTGATTTATGTGTTGCTATTCATTCTTGTTTCTATCAGAACTCATACCTAAATTATAGGATGAGTAGTTACCAAATAACTATATAAATAGTGGTGCTTGATCACTTGTTGAGGACACATATATTGTTGTGTGATCAATTTTAAGTGTAAAATATTTTTAACAAACTAAACACACCAATAAAACATTAGATCAAAGGAAACTAATTTAAAAGAAAAAAAAACTCTTAAACTCGTAGCTCCTTCGAAAGCGTCCTATTGTCTTCTATATCCAGTTTTTTGCTAAATCTAGCTTGCTCTCATATTATATGCTAGGCTCAACAAAATGATCTCCTAGAGAATGAGATTTGAAATAAATGCATGCTTATACTAAGATGCAATTAACAAAACTAAACATGATAGCTAAAGTATGATGATTGCTAACTATGATGATTGCTAAAACTAATTAATGCTAGATAATATTAAAATAGCGTGTGCATGTGAATGTAAGTATATGCAAGTGTAGCCAATGTTTGGATTCATAGAGGTATTTATAGAGTTTTTGAAAGACTCTGATTGGCTGATGTGATCAATGGTTTAAATCAAGCTTGTCGAGATGAACGGTGAGAGATTTTTGAAAGTTGAGAGAGAAATGGAATGTTTCCTTCTACACAAATTTTCTCTTTCAGATCTAAGGGAAAGCTACCGTTTGAGAAGTGAGTAGGAGATAAGTCTCATAATTAAATAAATAAATTTATTTAATTACATGTGATGGTGAATTTCAAAGTTTCCATAATTAAATATTTAATATCTAATTATGTGTGAGAAGATGATAGAAAAGCGTTTAATTAAATATATAAATTACTTAATTAAATATGTAGTGAAGAAAGTTTCTAATTAAATATTTTAGAATATTTAATTATGTGAAGAGTGAGGAAAGTTTCTAATTAAATATTTTAGAATATTTAATTATGTGAAGAGTGAGTAAAGTTTCTAATTAAATATTTTAGAATATTTAATTATGTGACGAGTGAGGAAAGTTTCTAATTAAATATTTTATAATATTTAATTAAATGAAGAGTGAGGAAAGTTTCTAATTAAATATTTTAGAATATTTAATTATGTGTGAGATTTCTAATTAAATATTTTAGAATATTTAATTATGTGTGAGATGAAAAGGGAAGGTAATTAAATATTAGAAATATCTAATTATGTGTGGAAATGAGAAAAGGTATTAAATGAAATATTTATAATATTTAATTCAACTATGAGATGAAGAGGGTATTCAGAGGAATATAAAAGTGAACAATATAAATAAATAATTAAATTTATTTATATGTAGATGACTTTAGAAGATTAATTAAATAATTTATATTTAATTAATTAACAAGCTTGATTAACCATGACCATTTTTAGATGTATGCAATTGTTACAAATTTTAATCTACATTTTATTAGTTTTATCTGTGTGAGAGAGAAGATTCTATTATATTGAGAGAGATTTTCTATTTGAGAGAAGTATTCCATCAACTTGAGTATTGGAAGTTTATTGTGATGTCTCTTGAGAAACTATAATCAGTCTAGTTGTTGTTTGGAGTTAAGCTACATTGTTTTCAATTGATTGGATAAGCGATAATAGGCATGTGGATATTATCTTTTGTTATTTTATTTTATGAAATATTGTTCTCTATGAATGTTTGAATTGTATTTTATGAGAACTGGCATTTAGGGAATCTAGAATAGCTTTGAGAAGGAA
Source organism: Sequoia sempervirens (assembly GCA_007258455.2). Taxonomy (NCBI): domain Eukaryota; kingdom Viridiplantae; phylum Streptophyta; class Pinopsida; order Cupressales; family Cupressaceae; genus Sequoia; species Sequoia sempervirens. Next base: position 217,734,042 of record VDFB02379711.1, on the reverse strand, counting down.
ATAAAAAAAATTTAAATTTTTTTTTATGATGTGCTTGTATGTACTCTATAATAGGAGATTGATGTCTATCATAGGTATTATATACTAGATATGATTGAACATGAGTGACATATGTGTTACTATTAGCTAAGTTATTGATTTAACTAGAATAGCTTGTGTTTACTCCTAGGATTGTTTGTCTAGTATGGGAGGGAGCTTATGTATTTACTTGTTAAGTAGGTTTATTCCAAGTATGTTAAAATGGTGGTAGGTTATCTCTGGGATGATAGATTATCCATTGAAGGAAATACCTATGTGTAGTTTAAGATGAGCTTAAGTCATATCAACCCTAAGTAGTGTATGTGATAGATGACCTTCATTTGAATTATAGAATGAGAACACTTTGGCCAAAGTCATGTGACTACCTCTAGCTCCATCGTCAATTCATTGTGATCCAATATTACATGCTAGTTCCAGATTGTGGGATTACAAGTTCTAGTTATGTAGGACATGACACTATGCTTAATTGGTTGTCATTATTTGATTACTCTACCAATCTATTAATCAAAGGGAAGGGCCATCTATTGGATGATAGATATGTGGGGGAACACATTAAGTATATAGTTGGCAAGAAAGCACTTGAGTGATGCTTCTCCTCCACATCAGTCAATAGAAGAACCAAGATTTGAAAGGAAGGATCTTGGACTGTCTATAAACTATTTGTTTCAAAGCTTATTGAGCTATGTTTGTAAATGTATCTAATATTTTATGATTGTAACTTGTGAATTATTGTAATGAAATGGAATCCTTATTGTATTACACTATGCATCTTTGTTTGTATATTCTCAATAAAGAAAATAATTTTTTTATTGCAATGGCTTGTTCCATAGTTTATTTAATTGCAAAGTGAAAACTTAGGAATTGTTTTACTTCATTGAAGGGTTAGTGTGTTACATGTGGTATCAGAGTTACCAATTTTAGCTCTAGAACTCATGATCGCATCATTCTTTCCATCCAAAATTATCTAATGTTTGGAAATTCTTGTGCTAGGATGGTGTGTCTCAAATTAATGGCTCCAAATTTAGTAATAAAAAATGAGTGCTACCTCAAGGTAAAGAAGGAAATACAAGACATCATTAGAACAATAGAGGATAACAACTATGACAATGACATCTAGTTAAGTGACATTGAGACCTTTAGTCATGCACTTTCTCGTATTAGTGATGTGAAGAGAAAGATTAAGATCGAGGCTATGTATAACTACCTATGGTCAACCATCTCACCAGAGAAGTTTGAGTTATTACAATTTTCTAGGGATATTCCCTCGGAAGAAAGTGTCAGTCCAAAAATTATCTTTAGGGACCCTAGAGTTCTTCCATTGGTAGAAGTAATTGTAATTTCCTTGAGTAACGAGTTTAAGGGATATGTACCTTGAGATCAACCAGATGTGAAATGGTCTCATGAACAAATTTCTGCAAAAAGGGTAGACTATATTGTTGATGAACACCATATTGACATTGCACCTTGTAACTATGCATAGGATGACAAATTCGAAGGCTATTATCCTTTCTAGGATAGGTACAAATAAATGAGGAATGAACAAAAAGATAGAGATCAAGAAAAGTCTTAGTTTGTGGGTTATACTCCCTTAAGTTATGTGTTAGAGAGTGAATCCAAGGGATACTCTCCACTCGACTATTTGAATAGTCACTCCATGTAATCAAAGGGATATTGAAATCCTCATGAAATGAATAAAATTATATGTTTATCAAAACGTGTATGCTTAATCCTATGCGGAATTCTTTATGTGTTTATGAATGCCATTTTTAACATTTTCCATTTAAGATAGTTGATAACATAATTTAGTCTAACAAGGATAAAAATTCAGATAAAAATTGATCTTGTAAATATGGTGTGAACTAATCCTAGTGGAAGCCAAGAGGTTGGGCAAGGACCTATTGGAGTTAAGGCTAGACTTGACAAAATCTTGGCAAGGTTGGCTAACCCTGAGTAGGAAAGAGTTAAGGATAGGATAAAGAATGAAGTCCCCATTAATGGGCATGAGGGAGAAAAATCTTCTCATGGCCATGATGAAACCCATGATCATGAGAAGGGAAAATCACCTATGCTATCTAAAGAAAGGAATAAGAATCTCATGGCTTATGAACTTTCCAAGGACATCAAGAAGATTACCCCACCCAAGTTTGATGGAAGTGCTAGCGGAGATGAGGTTGAAGTGTGGCTTGTACAAATGGAAAAGTATTTTCAAATATGAAACTATGATGAGGTTACTAAAGCCATGAGAGGTGCATATAAGTTAGCAAGAGAAGCCTCTAACTGATGGATGAACAAAAATTTGGAACTCAATATTAACTCATGGAAGTTAACATGGGGGGAATTCATGGAGATTTTCCATAAGAGATGGTTGCCACAACTCTACTATGTACAAAAAACTCTTGGATTTCTAGGGTTTGAGACAAGGTAATATGATGGTCAATGAGTATTGGGAGAATTTTACCTGACTTATGTGCTATGTTCCCATATATATCACAAGGATGAGTTCTTCTACATTAGAAAGTTTATTATGGGACTTAATAGTCAAATTGGAGGAGAAGTGGATATGCATGGTCCAATAATAATGGATATTTTATATGAGAAAGAAATTAAAACAAGAGTGAAAGCTCAATGCTAACTCTGCTCATCAAGAAAGTAGAGAGCATAAGAAGGTTTTGGAGGTTCCTAACAAGTGAGTTCCAAAGAAAGTGGAATTTGTACAAAATTTTCCAAGGAAAAAGGGGAAAAGGTTTTGCAATGATGGAAATGAGTCCAGAAGAGATCATAAAAGGAATGATTCTATCATGGGTAATACGAACAAGGCTAATTAAAATGTCAACAAGTCAAAAGAAATCGCAGGAAAAAGAGGACCAGCTACAAGATGTTTTGTATGTAGAGGGGACCATTATGCTAATGAGTGTCCCAATAAAAATTTTGGATCATGCCATATGGTAATGAATTACCCACCTAGCAAGTGATGTTTCAGCAAAATATGCATGCAATTGTGGATGATCATCAAGAAGAGTAACAAGTAACTCCAGTTGAAATGCCAGGTATTTTGTTTGGCTTACCTATTTCTGTTCTTGTTGATACTGTTGCAACTGAGAATTTCATTTCACCTAGAGTAGCTAAGAAATTATCTTGGAAGGCTAGATACATGGCAATGTCTTGGGATGTAGAATATGTAAACCAGATAAAAGCAAAGGTGTATCAATATCTATTTGAGGCTAGGATAGAACTACCCAGTTTTTCTATGAAAATAAACCTATATGTCGCACCTATAGGATCATATGACATTGTCCTAGGTATGAATTGTTGTGGAGACATGGGGCTAAGGTAGATTTCCATGCTAAAACTGTAGAATTCCTAGATGATTTTGGAAATCAAGTAAAATTTCAAGGGATACCTAAAGAGGTTAGAATTGGACAAATCATGGAAATGCAACTATTAAGAGCTTAGAATAAAGTGTTTAAACTCTTTGTCATAAAGATAGAATGACTTGAAAAGGATATTGAGTATTTGGAGTTCCAGGACTTTCAAGAGTTAGAATATGGTGAAATAGGTGAAATTGTAAAGCTAGATATGCATAAGTATTTAATATTGAGAAATGTTTTGGATGTGTTTCTAGATGAGTTACTAGGGTTACCACTAAAAGGAATATTTGACTTCTCTATATATATAGTTCCAAGGTCAAAACCTATTTCTTTGGTACCCTATAGGATGAAAAACACCGAACTTATGGAACGTAAGGTACAATTGGATGAATTATCATCTAAAGGGTTGATAATACCAAGTGTTTTGCCTTGGGGAGTGCTAGTCATCTTTGTTAAAAAGAAGGATGGTACTTTTCATTTATGCATAAACTATTGTATACTTAAAAAAGCTATGATTAATAAAAAGTATATGTTACCACATATAGATGATCTTTTTTATCAAATGAGGGGAGTTTTCATATTCTCTAAAATAGATCTGAGATCTGGATATCGCCAATTGAGGATTAAGGATGAATATATCTTTAAAACCACATTCAAAACAAGATATGGACACTATGATTTCACCATTTTACCCTTTGGTTTAACAAATGCACCTACTACATTTATGAACATGATGAATAG
>VDFB02379711.1:217668052-217729794 GCA_007258455.2 Sequoia sempervirens | reverse complement strand
TTGGTCATCCCGTCATATCAAAGACCTTTTGATAAAAATTTTATCTCGAAATACAGACACAAATATTTTGGCATGGTCATCCCATTCCATTTTGTATATAAAAAGACCGAAGCTTGGGTCTCAAGAATCCTCTGTGTTTTTTTTTTGGTTGATACTGTCTCCAAAACCAGTGCCCACATGGATGCTATGTCGTATAAGTCTTGACAGGAAACTGTTTTGAGCCTAAATGTCCACAAAAAATTGTTTGCTTTTGTAAAATTGGGGCCAACAGTAGAAATGTCATGTATAAGATCTTCAATGCAGATTATGCCATATCGACCTAGAACCTTTTCAATGATAGAGTTGTTAGTCAAAGGAATTCACTGCTTATCTTCCTTTCCATAACCTCTCTTGTAAATCATATCTCTTATACCTTTTTGAGATATACCAAGGTCACATATGGCTCGACTAGATGCAACATGTTCATTGTTGCTTTATTCGCTTTTGGAAAGATGCCATTTAAGATCTCCCTCAAATGCAGAAGCTATAATATCTCTCTTGTCCTTGGATGCATATCATTGATACCATAGATTCAAATAATGAACAATAGCTTAACTTCTGGCTCAGCATAAAAACCTTCTCTCATTTTTTTTCCTTCTCTTCAATCTGATAACCTCTTGTTCTTAATCTGTATAATCCTTTGTGTATGGCTCGGATTTATTAAATAAGTGCATCCCCTAAAGTCTATGTTGGCTGCTCAAGAAAACTGCAAATTTATTATGCCATTTCTACGTTTCCTCTTCGAAAGAATAATGAATGATTAAAAATTGATGTGATTGGTAACTTCTTGTGCTTTCTATGTATTTTATTTTTGAACAAATAATGAATGATTAATTTTGATGTGATTTTTATATGGTGCAGATATGTTCATATTGTATTGCTACTTGGATAATTCAATGAGTCAGCTTGCCATTAAATGAAGTAGTAATAAATCAGATCTTCTTTTTTTTGAATGACGGTTCTAGGAGAAGTACCATTCAAATCTGTTATGTCAGGATATCATTCTTAATTTAAATATCTTGGATACCTTTTATTCCTTTAGCGTAGGATAAGCAATAGAGAGGTAATTTATTTAAAGCTTTAGCCAAAATAGTAGTTGGAAAGCTTTTAAACAAATTTTATTCGTTGTTTTTATGTTGTGCAACTTTGTTCTGTTGGATCACACATTATTCTCAGGCATTGATGACCCAAACACTTAGTTGGTGTCGACCAAATATTTTTTATGGAGGACGTGACTTTCTACGTACCAACTACATTAACTTGAAAGATTATAAAAGCTACTCTATTGGGTAAAAAATTGGCAAATTTGAGGCAATAAAAAGTGCACCATTCACTCACACCTATATTGATCAGTCCTGGAATACATCATGAGGTACATAATAAATACAACAAGAAGTATAATATTTCAAGCAACTGACAGAGATCTCCATTTCATTAAGTGATGATAGGTGTTCGTACTAATATACAACATAGCTCTATAAACACTAATTTATGACTGATGCATTTCTATTCTCTTCTTCAACCGTAATTATCATTTTAGTCAATGATTCATTGGTATCTTGGCTGCTACTTATCATTATGATCTATAAAATTCCCCATAGCCAATTATCTTTGTCTGAAAACACATATTCTTGCATTTATATGTCGATGCCTTGTGTCCAACCATGTCTGTAATGAGTGAGAAGTCTCCTATCGCACTTATTTTCGGCTCTCACATACATTTTCATTAGGTCCTTTGACTATTTTTCCTTTCGCCCTTAGCTCCCTGACACCGACATTCATGAAACAACTAGAGTACAAAGTGGGGAAGCAAGAGATTATATTTGGAGGTTAGCGGGTGCTTTAAATTCTCATGGTTGATGTTTTTAAAACATATTGGTGGTAGTCAATTGGTGATTTTTGCACACTTAATCAATCTGATACAATTTATTAGCTTTGTGGATCATTTCCATTATTATGGTCATAGTTTAAAATTTGAAATTGATGATAAGGCTTTTGAGAAATTTGTTCTTTAAAGTTGACTTAGGGATACAATTCATTAGATTTGTGAATCATTTCCATTATTATGGTCATAGCTTAAAACTTGAAATTGATGATAAGGCTTTGAGAGATTTTTTCTTTAAAGTTGATTTAGGGATACAATTTATTAGCTTTGTGAATCATTTTCATTATTATGGTCATAGTTAAAATTTGAAATTTATGATGATGCTTTTAAAGGACTCATTCTTTGTGATTAATTTGTCTATTCAAGTGAGATAATTTTATTATTTAAAGTTACTCATCAAAATGAGTTTATTATTTTGATCCTCACATGAGTATCTTTTGTTTAATAGGAAAGCAAGGAAAGCAAGGAAAACAAGGATAACGAAGGATAATGAAGGACAACAAAGGTGAAAATGAAGGAGAACAAAGAAAAGCGAAGAAGGAAGATGAAGGAAAATGAAGCATGAGGATGATATTTTGAAGGATCAGAGTGTTTTTAAACACTTTAAGTGTTTGTTTAAACACTTCTTCAAGAAATTGATTATCTTTTCTTTCTTAGAACACTAATGTCGTTTGAGTTTAAAAAGAATCTTTCAATTTCTTCTTGCAAAGGTTAAAATGAACTTTAGGAATACAACTTACTAGATTTTGTTTCTTGGATTAACAATTGAACAAAGTATCTCACTCGTCTTTTGGTGCTTAAAAATAACTCACATTTTGTTTTGTGGATATTAAAAATAACAAGTGTAACTTTGTTTTTCGTGAAAGCTTACTTAAACTAAAGGCATTGAAAAAGGACGTATGCGCTTCTCTCGCACTTTATAGTGATCTTGAGAATAAAAAGTCCTTTTTCATGACTTTAGGGTGAGATAAAGCAATCACCTCCACATTTTGATTTGGGTTTAAAATTGAACAAGATCTTATGCGAGTGTGAGTGGGGGCATTATTGCATATATTCTCTCTCTTTGTTGCCATCAAAGATTGATCGAGTTGCGGATTTTTTCTTTACTCACTTTTGTTTATCTTAGAGGGCCTACCTTGGGGGAAAAAGTACTCACCCAAGGGAATGACTCAATCGGTAACACTCTAAAGTGAAGAGTATTTCCAACTAGGATATAAATGTGGGTATTGGAGTAAATGCCAATATCACGCAGTTGATTCTGACAAGATGGATCCGAAAGGAGACTCTTGCCATATGGATCAATCTCCACAAACAAAAATTCCTTATTAAAACCCATGTGCTAGAATTTTCGAAAATCCTTCAATCTATTTGTTGGTGCAAGAACAGTCATTCTAAAGCCGCCCCACACTTTTATAGTCTTTAGTAGAAATGGAAAACATGCCATGGGAGTTTCATGGGTGTTGATGCTTTTCGGCCTCCTATAAGTGAGTGTCGTGGAGGCGAGCCAGTGGGGTCAAGCATCTAACCATTCGCTAAAGATATGCGTACCTAGACTTGTCCAAGTGGGGATTCAAGAAATACTGTCTTTCACATCCATAGGATTGTACTTGTTCTTGGTTACAAAATGCTTTGCATGTTCGAAAACATTTGAAAAAAAACATTCAACATGATCCTCAAAATTTTAAACCCTTAAATACCATTGATCAAATTCTCGTGTTATTGTTTTCCCTTGGGATTACATCCTTAGAGGTTTCTAATCACTTGAGTTTTCATCTCAATTTTCCCACTAAAGTTAAAGAATAGGTAACCCTTGCCTTAATTTCATCAAAGTTTTGCATAATATACCTTGTGAAATGAGACAAAGTTGAGACATTGGACATTCAGTTTGAAAGCTAATCAAGAAGTTTTTGTGGTAAAAAGAATCCATTAAGCAAAGATTAAAGACAATTGGACCCTACACATGTGTCTCCAATGATTTCACGCAAAATCAAGATCAAGAAACCAAAGGTGAAAGCCCTTAGTTTGAAAGCCCATCAAGAATGTCTCTCTATGCTATATGAAGTCAGACAAAGAATGCTTTTTAAATTTTACAAAAAGGATTCAAGGAACAATCCCAATTTGTATTCATTCTATTACTGCCAAAAACCAAATCTTTTTAGAGAGTTTGAACATCTTGTTTACAGAAAAGCTTGTTCTTCAATATCGAGGTCTAAGTAAACAAGTGTCTTTTTAGGTACATCCTAGGATAAAAAAGAAACTTCATCCATCCTTGAACATAAAAAAACCAAAATCCTCTCATCAACAACTCTTCAAAAATTTTGGAAAAAATCCTTTATGTTAAACTTTGGGCAAAGCATTTGAAATTAAATCCAAAATCACCTTGTTTGATTAAATGTGTGTTGATGCATCCTTCTACGCATATTGGATCAAATTATCAAAACTTGTGAATGAATTCATCCCTTGATAACATCCAACATCTTGGGATTTAGGAGTTCATTATCAAAATAATATTGTTTGGATAGGAGTCTTTAGATGAATCCTTCTTCTCACACCTAGACAAATTATCATCTTGTGGATGATTTAACTCTAGGACAACATCCAACCTCTTAGAGTTTATGATTCCACCAAAATATGAATCCTAAAAAAATCAATCCTATATCAAGTACTAAAGTTTAACATTTCCCTTCAAGATTCTCGCAAGAGTTCCACTCATTCATCGAACATCCATCTTACATCCATATCATTATCACCCTTTGATCCTTAAAATTACCCTAAAATTTCTCTTTTTAACCTAAAATTATATCAATCCAAAAGAATTAAAGAATTCACTTTCCGTATTCTTGAAGATTGATCCCTATTTTATGGTGCAAACTAGATCGCAACACAAGAGGAACATGAAAGCCAACAAAGAAACATCTACTACAAGTGACTTAAGTCAAACCACTCTTGAAATGAATCCCATTGGGTCTGGAAATCTCACAGTTGAGCTTCTGACATCATTGCAAAACCCACAAGATGAAGGCCAAGGAGAAGACCTCACCTTTGGGATGTCTCACGATGAAATAACTAAAATGCTTCAAAATCTAGAAAACCATAAGTTTGTCAATATCATGATGAAGCTTAACCCTTCATTATACATGCTTGAACTAGGAAAGCAAGGGGCCAAATTGCCTTCAGATTTTGACATGAGTACCATAGTGGAGACATCTTTTCCTCCAATCTCATCCACCATTCCCATCTCATCCACACCCCCATCCCAAAATATCACTCAAAACATTCCACAAATCATGACATCTTTTGCTCCAACCCAACCTAATGTTAATAAGCGAAATGCATTTCTCAATTATATTCAAACACACCCCCTTGTTATTAATCAAAGCTTGGATGCAAATACCACCTTGGAACAAAACATACCTGAAAACCCATTACATAAGAATGTTCCTCTCACTTTCCATCATGATCCATCATCATCATTTTTTTACACAACACCCCAAACTTCTCTCCTCACAAATTCGCAAGGGGAGGGAGACATGTTCAAACTAGGGGGCATCTTTGACACCACAACATTTTCACAAGTACTCACCCCCTCACATTCCCACCTCTCCCAGCATTACCATCATCATCCACACCACTCCTTGGCCTAGGGCTTCCCCCTTTACCAAGTATACATCAAACAAAAATCCCAAGCATCAATCAAACCATTATGCCAAATGCTCAAAACTTGTCGTCGATATCCCAACAACAAATGACAAACGCCCAAGCAATTGCAACATCATCAAACACACCCCTAACATCGCAAAGCATGGTCTCTCAAGGAACAATCACATCAACAACACCGCTTATCACTCAAACCACCACATCAATACCACCATCCATCACTCAAAACACCAACACGACATTATCAAATGCCATTCTGAATCCACCACCACCCCCACCACTACCAACTTCAGCCACATCAATCCAATACAATGTGGCATTGCAAGCTACTTTTCAAAGGGGATTTCAACAAGTGCAAAAACAAAAAGCCATACACCTAGCTACTTAGCAAGTTGCTAAAGTTGTGCAAGCTACCCAAGCTGCATAAGCTACATTACAAGTGTAATAGGCCACACAAGCCCAAGATTTATTGCACAACAACAACAACAACAAGCCACCCAAGCTGCTCAAGCATTGTAAGCATTACAAGCACAAAATAATTCTCAAGAACAAGCTCTATTATAATATCAAGCACAACAAGTGCAAGCACAAGTGCAACTTCTTGCACAAAGACAGGAAACACAATTGCAAGCATATCAACAAGCAATAAATCAATATCAAGAGCAGCAAGAAGCAGTCGAATTGGCAGCCCAACAAAAAGCATTGTTGGAAAACCAACAAGCACAACAACAAGTGATGTTGGAACAACAACAAATGCAACAACAAGCACAAATATTAGCGCAACAACACCAACATCAACAACAAGTGTTGTTCATACAAAAGCAGGTGGAAGCCTACCTCACTTGGCATAACATATAGATACCATTGAACAACATACCGACCAACCCATCCATCCAACCCATGATTGAAACACCCCAAAACACTTTCATCCCACCCCTTGATCCACAAAATAATGTGATGACACAAATCAGGTTGCTCACGCAACAAATGCTCGATCTTCAATCAAGGCAAACAACGAAGACACCAAGCAACTTGTGTCTATATCCATTTGACATGAGCCTAGTGATGAAACCATTACCCAAGGGATTTGAAATCCCCAAATTTGACAAATATCGAGGGATGGGAAACCCTTAAGATCACATCAGGGAATTCCAGGTTCATTACATGGATGTCGCATATGACGATACTTATCTGATGTGGCTATTTCCTAGGAATTTGGCTGGCCACGCTATGGAATGGTTCTCTCATCTACCTTCAGGCATTAGAACATTCCAAGAAATTACAGATGTATTCATTAAGAACTACGCATGCAACATTGCAATGGATGTTATTCTAGAAGAACTCTCAGCTATGAAACAAGGAAAGGGTGAATCTTTTGCTTCATTCCTACAATGATGGTGATCCAAGGCCAATCAGAGCAAGTGGACCATGCCAGAAAAACAACAAGTTTGCACCATCATAGCCAACCTTGAAGGCTATTTGGCATTTCATCTCAAGGTTCAGGGCATCACCACATATGATCAGTTGATCCCCAAGGCACTCAACATCGAAAGAGCCCTTATAACTCAACTCACAGAATCAACATCATACCTTGAACAACAAAACAATTTCCCATCTTCCAACTACAATGATAAACCGTGCATGTGGGAAAGGAATAAAAACATTACTAATGATGGTGTCGTCAATGCCAAGGTGGTCATTAATGCTCCTTGCCAACATACACCCGCACCACAAATCCAAACACAACACCAAAACAATCATAACATAACACACCAACCAAACAATAATCAAACAATCAATAATCTCAATGAACAAAGAGGACCACCCCAACGTAAGAGTTATCCCAAGTGAAAGTACACCACTTTAGGGGAACCACTTGAAGACATAATGAAGAAGTTGATAGACAAAAAAACTCATCAAGGATCCTACATTTGAGAATTACCAAGAACCAGATGTGAAACCTCCTTGGTATAATGAGAATCAACTTTGCGAATTCCATAAAATGAAAGTCCATACCACAAATAGTTGCATGAGATTGAAAAAAATCATTCAAGATCTCATCGATAAAAGAATTATAAACGTGGAATAACCTACAGGAAATCAGGATCTGAAGATATATACGAATCCAATGCCAAATCATGGCAACAAAGAGAATTAAAATGATAAAGGGAAAGGAACCCACTCAAACATAAATCATGTGTATGAAACAGTCGTCGCTTCCCTAGATGAAAACTACATGGTCATTATTATCAAAGGCGCCTATGCCAAAGATTGTGGAGTCACCACAAGAGGTGGAAAAGTAACCATCAAAGGATCATCCTAGCCAAACAAAGTCCCCACATCTAGATTTTTTCCTAATGGCTATAATGTCCTAGATCAACTTAAGAAAATTTCAGCGCAAATCTCCATCATGGAGTTGCTAAAAATCTCATCTGCCCATAGGAAAATACTTGAAGAAGCGTTGGCCTCATCCACTATCCCCGCAGATCTTGATGTGGAGCAATTCCAAGATATGGTCAGAAATATCATTACACCTAATATTCTTACATTCTCTGACCAGGATTTCCCCCCTCAACCATCTCACAACCGTTTGCTTCACTTGGAAGCCATAGTACATAAGAGAAAAATCAAAAGGGTCTTGGTGGATGGAGGTGTAGGCTTGAACATTTATTCTCTCAACCTCATCAAGAAATTGAAAATATAAGAGGATTCCATCAACAAAAGGAAGGGTATCATGATAAGAGCATATGATGATCAAGAAAGAGTGTCTCAGGGCACGATCAAACTCCCTATTCAAGTAGGGCCAGCTCTCATGGAAACCACTTTTCAGGTCTTGGACCTTGACTTGCCATATAGAATCCTCCTAGGACATCCATGGATTCATGCGATGAAAGCAATAACATCAACTTTCCACCAATGTGTGAAATTTACACATAACAGACAAGAAGTAACCATCCATGTAGATCCTGAACCTTTCTCATATTGCAAAAATCTTGAAGCAAAGTACTACAAAATCCCCCAAGTACCAAAAAATGATGAGGCCCATCCACATAATACATCGATCCCGCCACCCTCGCATCCACTTTTGTGACAAAGACACTCGCCACTCCCACCATTCCCACCATTTCTGATATCAATCTCATCATCCAGGATGATGGTTGTGGAAGCTACAAGCTCCCTAACAATGCTTTTGTGGTAGGAGAGTTACCACAATCTCCTAGATCATAGGGACGTCCACAAGAAAATCAAACTTCCACATCACAAATGTCTCTTGAAGACTATCCCTAATTCACAAGCTAGGGAGACCTTGGCTAGGAGGTTATTGAGGAAAATCCATCACATATGCTATATCAAGATGAAAGAATAGTAGCTAATTTACCAATGGATGAAAGAAGCAAGGGTCTACAAATGATGATTGCAATGGGCTACGACAAAAATCAAAGACTGGAAAAAAATGACAATGGGCTTATAACACCTATCATTCTGGAGACGTAACTGATAAAAAATCTTGGCCTTGGATGTACCCCTCTGAGTATAACCATACTTGGCCGAAGTCCTCTGGTTAGAACGGTTAATATTCCTCCTCAGCCAACCGTAGGAGAATTACACTTACCAATATCCATAGGTAGAGTCATAGATAACTTTATAACTGACATTTGTAGTAGTAGTGATGACAAGGACCCCACATCCAATATACCTAGGATTTTTTAGGATACCACGCTTTGCATGATTAGTACCCTATCTTTTGAAACAGATCATCAAGATCATGAAATCTACCTAGTATATCCCCAACTCATAGACTATGACCAACGAGGACCACCAATTCTTGATACATTCAAAAATGATGAGGTTCTCTTAGAATTCATGGGATTGTGGGACAACAGTCTAGATGGGGATCACAAAGCAGGATTCATAATGGAGTTGGACACACATGCCTATTATGGGGAAATGATTGAATCCTTTAGTTGCAAAAGTGAGAAATTAAGAATAATATCCAAGTCCTTGAGTGAAAACCACACTGTGCCACTCTCTGACAAGAAAAAAGTAAAAAGAAAGGATGCATCCAATGGTGAAAACCTCTCTGGGGTGCCTGAGGATGGGGGATTCAATCTTCCTTTAAGAGCTCTTCATCAGGAAAAGTTAGCAGTCTTGGCAGAAAATTACAATCTGGTCAACCTAGGAATAGAGGAGACCCCACATATCACATTCTGTGAAGAATCACTACTTTCAGAAGAGCAAGAGCTCCTAGCAGCCTTCTTAAGGGAAAGACAGATAAAATTTGCATGGAGTTATGCTGACATGCCAGGACTTGATCCAAAGACCGTGGTTCACCACTTAGCAGTGTATCTAGAAGCAAAGCCTATCAGATAAAAGCTTTGAAAAATGCACCCTCATATCACCTTATTGGTCAAAATGGAGCTAAAAAGCTACTAGATGTAGGATTCATATGACCAATAGATTATCCAGAATGGGTATCAAACTTGGTACCTACTTCAAAGCCTGATGGAGCCGTTAAAATTTTCACAGACTTCAGAGATTTGAACAAAGCATGTCTGAAAGATGACTTCCCACTTCCAAATATCAACATGATAGTAGATATGATAGTAGGACATAAGACGCTATCACTAATGGATGAATTTTTAGGGTACAATCAAATCATGATAGCAAAAGAGGATCAACATAAGATAGCTTTCACTTTTCCATGGGGGACTTACTGCTGGAACATGATGCCATTCGGCCTAAAGAATGTAGGAGCAACATACCAAAGGGCCATGACATTGATATTCCATGACATGATCTATAAGATGATTGAAGACTATGTTGACGACATCCTAGCTAAATCTAGAAAAAGAAAAGATCACATAGCAACCTTAAGTGCTATTTTTGATAGACTAGAGGAGTAAAAAGTTAGACTAAACCCAAAGAAGTGTGTCTTCAGCGTACAATCAGGTAAATTGCTAGGATATATAGTGTCCATGAGGGGTATCAAGGTAGATCCAGCAAAAGTGAAAGAAATCCTTGAAATGGAAGCACCAAAGACATTAAAACAATTAAGAGGCCTCCAAGGCAGACTTCAATCCATTCAAAGATTTATAGCACAATTGGAAGATAAACAGAACCCATATTCTCACCTACTCCATAAGGGAGTAGCATACAAATGGGATGCCAAGTGTGAAGAGGCATTAACAAAATCAAAGAATATTTACTAACACCACTAGCTTTAATGCCACCAATCCCAAGAAAACCATTGATTCTATATGTGTCAGCAACAATAGCAGCCCTTGGAGATCTTTTAGCTCAGCATGATGAAAATGGGACATAACGAGCTATATATTACATCAGCAGGACAATGGTTGGGCATGAGCTAAACTATTCATTCATTGAGAAATCCTACCTCACAGTAGTGTTTGCATCACAAAAATTCAAACATTACATGTTGGCACATAAAATAGAACTCATCTCCAAAATTGATCCTCTCAAGTATCTACTGTCAAAGGAAATGCTCACAAGAAGAATGGAAAAATGGGTGATGATACTGTCAGAATATGACATTGAATATCTGGAGAGGAAAGCAATCAAAGGGACAAGTCATCGCAGACCAACTGGTAGAAGCACCTATCTATTCTAAGAATCCTCCTGTCTCAGAGTTTCTAGATGAATCTATTTTCAACCTCAATGTAGCTAACCACTAAAAACTATACTTTGATGGATCATACACACAACATGGATCAGGAGCTGGTGTCTTCTTCATCACCCCACAAGGGGGTTGCATACCAAGGTCTTACAAACTGGCATTTCCTTGCACTAATAACATTATGAAATACAAGTCTTTAACCATAGGTCTCAAAATAGTAGTGCAGTGGAACATCATAGCTCTCAAAGTATATGGAGACTCCCAATTGATCATAAATCAAGTCAATGATGAATATCTGACCAAGGATAACAAGCTCACTCCATACAAGAAATTGGTGGAGACTCTCAAAGAATCCTTCATCAAAATTACATTTGAGCAGATACCTAGAGCCAACAATAGAGCAGCGGATGCCATGGCAACAATGGGGTCCCTACTAGACATCCCCAACAATGTTCCAAAATATGAATTCCTAATAGACCAGCTTCTCGTACCCACATTTGAGGTACTAGAATCAAAATTCATGTGCAAAATCATTGGTCCCGGTGATCCTTGGTACCACAACATTTACAGATACCTTTTTATAGGAGTCATACCCGTTGACCTACCTTCAAACCTAAAATGAACCTTTGTTAAAAATGCATCTAGATTTGTCATCCTAGGAGATACTCTATACCGTAGGAGCATAAAAGGAACCCTACTACGCTGCTTAAATGCTGAGGAGGCATTAACCACTCTAACTGAAGTACATAATGGTATTTGTGGTTCATACTTGAGCGGAATGACCATAGCTAAGAAACTACTGAGGATGGGGTATTATTGGACCACAATGGAAAGAGAAGCACATGATTATGCCAGAAAGTGTCTACAATGTTAGCAGCCTGGGGACCTCATCCATGCTCCAACTCAAGAGCTTCATCCTATCGTCACACCATGGCCCTTTTCGTAGTGGGGACTCGATCTCATTGGGAAAATCAAATCCACTTCATCTAATGGCCACAAATTCATCATAACTACAATGGAATACTTTACTAAGTGGGTGGAGGCCATACCCATGACGTACATAATTAGGAATCAGATTTCAAAATTCATCCCGAACTATCTCATTTTTTGCTATGGTGTTCCACAAGCCATTATATTAGATAATGGGACACCATTCAAGAATTAGGATGTCCGTGACTTGTGGGAGAAATTAAAAATTGAACATCCCTTCTCCACCCCATACTATCCCCAAGGAAATGGCCAAGCAGAAACTACAAAGCAAACCATTCTAAAAATCCTCAAGAAAATAGTCAATGACGCAAGTCGTGACTAGCACCTACAGCTTAATCCCACCCTCTGGGCATATCAAACTAGTATCGGCACACCCACTAGCACCACCCCCTTCTCCTTGGTCTATGGATCAGAAGCATTACTCCCCATTGAGATCGAGCTCCCATCCCTCAGGATATCACTGCAAAACCTCATCATAGATTAAGAATACAGAGTATCAAGACTAAATGAGTTGGAGCTACTGGATGAGCAACGTATAGATGCTTTAAATCATTTGCAAGTCTATCAGAATAGACTGAAAAGGAGCTACAATAAGAAAATCAAAAGCATGACATTCCAAGTCAGAGAATTGGTCTTAAAAGAAAACCAGAAGAATGTCCCAAACCCAAACATCAAAGGAAAATTTGAACCTAATTGGCTAGGATCATTCGTCATAACAACAAGTTACAAATCAGGGGCATATCAGCTATCAACACCCGAAGGGGAACCTCTGCAAGAGCCCATGAATAACTCTCATCTCAAAAATTTTTATGCCTAAATCTTTCAAGGTATAGAACCAAAAAATCAGAAAAATCAAAAAAATGTCTAAAAAATTGGTTGCTTCGGTGAAAACCTAGCAAACAGGCGTCTTGGTGACAACAAAAAAAAAATCAAAAAAAGGATCAAAAATAGTAAAGAGAAAAAATCGTCCTCTAGTAAAAACCACTTTGGTGGCACTTTGGACAAGTACCTTGGTGAAAACGTGGCAAACAAGCACCCTGTGTAAATACACACTTTCCATCCATCAGGATCTTTATGGCTTGTTCTGCATCATCCATCAATTTTGCTTCCATCATCCATCACATCTAGGTCTCCATCCATCACTCATCCACTCGCATCCACACCATAGCTTGGTCTTGTTTTCGTATCATGATCCCTTCTAGTACTACTCGGCCCATCCTCAAGGTCATTTTGTCCTGCCTTTATCAAAGTAGTCTATTGCATCATGCTGGGGGAATTTTCTCATCTGATCAGATTCGTGTATGATCTTAAAGTCCTCAAATCAAAAAATCCAAAAACATAAAAAAATCAAAACAATCCAAAAACATCAAAACATCAGAAAATCCAAAAACATCAAAAAAATTAAAAAAAATCCAAAAACATCAAAATATATCAAAAAACCCAAAAACAGGACAAAAAGTCATTCAAAAAGTCAAAAACAAAGTTGTCTTGTCGAACTACATCATCTTTGAGCTTGAATGTAGGCAAGGTTGATCTTTGATCATCCCCGAGACACTTAGGTCAGTCCTTTAGGAGTCGGTCATAATAAACTGACATTTCATCATGTATATCTCCATCTGTAAATCAGTCAAGTCGTCAGTCAAACTACGTGGTCTCTGCGTGTATAACATAGGCAAGGCTAATCTGTTGATGAGCCCCTAAGGCCCCTAGGATAGGTCTTTAGGTTAGTTTCTTGGTTAAAATCTCAGAAAATCCCAAACCATTGGAAAATCAAGAAAATCAAAACATTTGAAAATCTCAAAAAAAACCAAAAATAGGCTCAAAACATTACAAAACTCTAAAAACATCCAAATATTTGAAAAAATTCATCTTTCTCATCATGCTTACACCCGCAATAAACACCACTCATAATAAACTGATCGTTATCCTCAACCTTTGGTAAAACAGTTAGAAACAAGTCTAGCAGGTGAAAAATAAAAACTCAAAAACATCAAGTCTCATGTTTAAGTCAGTACGTAAACAAGTTGGTCAATTCTTTGTGTCGACAGTCCATCATCCAAATAGTCCGATATCAATCATCTGATAACATCATGTCCTAGGATGTATCCTTCCTACAAGGGGCATTATTTATCATAAATAGCACTTTGGATAAACTAAATGACATGCCGCCATCCACTAACATGTCCTAGGATGTATCCTTCCTACAATGGGCATTATCTTTTGGCAATAGTTTCGGTTCTTATCCTTTAAAACACATGCCCTTTTGGTTAGCGGTATTGAAGAACATAAACTTGTTTGTGTACTTTATCTTTGTCTTTTGACTTATCTTATTGCACTCAGTCCAAGGATCTCTCGATGATATCTGAATGAAGGATTTAGAGAGATAGGAATGGGGCAATGATCATTATCCTTTTGTCTGTTGTGCTTGTTGGATGTTCTTGTAAAATAACTTGGCGAATACTTTCTTTGTTAGATATGTATAGAGGATGTTTTGGATAGCTTGTTGACTATTGCATTCACTGGTTATAACTTTCTGTGTTTTGGTCTGAGATGTTTGAAACTTCTAAAGTGCATCCTAGCAAGGCTTTTGTATGTCAGGTATAAACAAGAATACTCCTATCTATTTGTCGATTCAAAATCCATCACAATAAGTACCATGCCATCCTGGTCCTTTATACCTTGATCCATCGTACTTATGCATGTTATCAAACATAAGGTAAGTGACCCTTTTAAAATCCCAATCCTTGATAAGAAAATAATCCATCTATCATCATCATTTCTCATCATCATCTCTCATAAAGTTGGCTTGTTGGATCCTCTTGTCATCATCTAATTTCTTCTTTTTTGCACTAACATCACATCATGAATAGTTAATCATCATGACTAGTGCATCCATCCTGCATCCACAAACCATCAGTATTCTACATATCATCTTACATGCATAATAATCATCATAATATAGATCTGTTAGTCTAAGCATCTCATAAATTATATATTTGCATAAAACATCCATTGCATAATTAGAGCATATCACATCATCAATCTCATCAATGTCACATCATATCATCATTTAAGTTGTTTAGGATAATATAGATTTTTTATTCTAAGCATCTTAAAATCATCTCATTTGCATCATCATCCATAACCATCCATTTTTAACCTCTTTATCTCGAGATCAACCCTCAAATAGAATATTTTTGCTTGATCTCTCGAGGGGGCAATGTACTAGTGTACTTCTTTCTGCTGGGGTGTCTGAAAAAGTCAAATTTTTTTTGAATTTTGATTGTGGAAAGTTTATTCTTTGAACCAACGCAGCAAGTACATTGCTTCAAAGAGGGGAAAAATGTAGACACGTGAAATTAACATCATGCATTTGATTAGGTCATATTCATCCATTCATCAAATAAATCAAGTTTATTTATCAATCTCCTAAAGTCATCAACTTATATTAAATAAATCAAATTTGATCCTGACACCACCCTCCTTATTTAATTAAATTAAACTTTTATTTAATTAAGTTTGAAATCACCTTCCACCCCTTTTGATTTAAATAAATCAAAATATTTAAGTAAAATGGGTCAAAATACCTTAGTCATCACCTAAGCTAATCTAATCATGATTAACCTAACCTAACCACCCATCACATCCTCTAGCTTTTCCCACTTGCACCAATAAATCATTTTAATTCATTTATAAAATCATCATTTTCCCTCAACAAAGCACCTTTTTGGAATATTCCCTCAAGTTTGAAAATGAAGACAAGTTGACTTGTCCCTTCCAACATTGCAATAATTTCTATATTTCATGTCCCCCACTACCCATTTATTTCACAAATTCAAATTTGAATCTCCCTCTCTTGGGCACATTGGCCAAAACTTGCACATTCCTCAACCTGTGGAAAGTTGACAAATGGCCTCATCTCATTTGTCTAATCTTTATCCCACATTTCTCTCTTATGAGCATTCTTCAAATTTGAAAATCTTTAAATAGAGGGCTGATTCTTCATCAAATCCATCTACACTCTCATGCAAAGTTGCTCTCTTGAATTGAGAACTAATTTTTCTCTTCACCATTACATTTTATCATTTCAGTTTTAGCAAGGATTGGGAAAGGGTCATTAGCACATTTGACACCAATCCAATATGGAATAGGTACTTTGTCTTGCTTTTGGAATGTCTTTTTGATCCCTCTTGTTATTTGTTGCATTTCTTGAGCATTGACATTGTTATTTCATAGAGGTATTCATAGATTTGCATGTTTAAACTAATCCCACTAATGAGTGTTTGAGATGGTTCACTTGCAGATTTATAGTACTTCAATGTGCAATTAAGGAATTAATCTCATGAAACCCTTGCTTGGTTTTTTTGACATATATATAAAAACCCATTTATGTTTTTGTGTGACTAAGGAATTATTATAATGAAACCCTTGCTTACTTTTATGGGCATATATCTCAAAACCCAATTCTATATTTGTTTTACCTCTGCTTAAATTTCTATCCTATGGTTGTCCAATACAACATAGTATCGTTCATTTATTGTTAAATGTGTTAGTAATTTTCTACTTACCATTGCACATACAACAAAACACCATACATATATAGGATAAACTTTGTATCCTTTATTATTTACATCACAACTTATGTTTTCATGAACTATGCATTCTTCATTCTACTTAATGTTATTTTCATGAACTATGCATTTAACAGTTATATTCATGTAGTGTATATTTATATGTTATAAGTAAATTGTTGGAATTGATTGATTCAATCCATAGCTCCCATGAAATACCTACAAGAGATTACCTATGACAATATAGAAAATATCAACAAGCAATATTGTGCTTAATAACCTAAGAATTATTATTGATGCAACTATCGGGCTCAATATGTTGTCGTACAAAATTGATAAATAATTACAATGAATATATCCTTGTGAAAAGGATGAAAGCTAACCCTAGATTAGGGTTATATTAGAACATGACAAGTTTCCTCATAGGAATGAATGAGACAACATGTTCTAATATTAGAGGCTCTAATCACGCAAAAAACAACTAATTAATTAAAGAAAATAATGAAATAAAAGCACTCATAAGTTTAGCTTAAGTGTAATAAAGCATAAAGTGACCCAATTAATTAATGATTAATTAATTAATTAGGTGATGACTTTATTACTCTAACACCCCCCCTTAATATGAACTAGGGAGAAACTAAACAATGATAAATAAATACTTGAATGGATGCATGAATGGGTCTCACCCTGACGACTGATGAGGTACCCATGTACATAAATGAAACTCTCATAATTGAAGAAAGGGAGAAAACCACATGGGAATAAAACTCCCCTCCAAAAGAGATAAGAGAAAAGAATGTAATGCACTAATAGAAGAAGGATAGAAGGTGGATTACATGATACCCCCCAAAGACAACTTCTATCACATAAGTACATATACAATGGTCTCCATAGGAGAGATAGAAAGAGACTAAAAGGCCCCCCCACAATGAACCAATATGTCTCAAGATGTGTGCCTTTGAAAAGTGCTCATTTATCCACATGTTGGAAAGAAATGATGGTGACCAAAGATCCTGTGAAGACTATTGTAGAACAAGCTGCAAAGGTGATGAAGATGGTGGGCCAACAACAGTGATGTGACTGTCAACAAAGAGGAGATGAATTTCCTCAAAGTAATCCTCCAGATCTACAATATAGGACTCTAAAAACAAGGATGATATATCTGTGAGATATGAATCCCAAGTAGTTGTCTCTGGAAGATGTATGATGTCCTACTGCACTAAATGAATAGGGCCCAAGGATGTGGCAATGTCAAGATGATTAGGAACAATAGGAGATGTTGATGTAGTCTCAATTTGAAGAGTGGGAACATGAATGCAAGTCTCTGAACATCAGAACATGCAGGACTTGTGATATACTCAAGCTCCTCTAAAGTATTGTCATCAAAGGGTATGGAATCTACATTTGCAAGTGGGATGAGAGAATCTATAGTAAGATCCTTTGGGTAGAGATATGAGGGTCTCCATGGATCTCCCAAAGTTTTGTCCAAAGTATATGGGTACATTCACTATGCGATACAACATACATAGTGTCAAGATCAACACTAGAACATATAACCTCTACAATATGATATAGAATGTTGCCCCATGCTGAAAAACTCCCTGGTGTGTTTGGTGTAGGTATGAGTCCATACAACTAAGGAAAAATATCAAGCCACCTGAGAAGTGTCAGGATTCCATTTTACCAAGACTCATAATTTTCCTTTTCCAAGTTGATCACAAAAGGATGAATAGAAAAACCCATGATACTCACTCAAAAAGAAAAAAATCAGAGACTAAAAACCTTAGTACTAATAAAGTAGATCAAATAATGTCATCTCACACAAAAAATCCTTTCTACATGCCAAGATTTCCAAGTAATTAAGCAAAGTGTGAAAACAAAAAATACTGAATAATGTATACCTAGGGTAGATTCTAGAAAAATTGCATGTATAGATTTTAAGAGCTTTGAATTACCTTTCCAACGCCACTTGGATTGTGAAAATTAAAGATATAAGCAAAAAGTTACGAGCTTAGAAGTGTAAAATGAAGATCTGACTTTGAATAAGAATAAAAAGAACAAATAGAAAAATCTGATAATAAAACCTATACCACTAGAAATATCATAGAACTAGCTTTTCGACGATATCTCGTTTGCCTGATTTTGACACTGTATGCCCAAGTTACACCAAAAAGAAAAAAATTGCTCCTTTAGGGCAAACTAGGGTTAGGATAAGGGCAAATGACCTGGTCGTACGATGATGTCAGCAAAAAGCACCATTAAATTCGACAGTTGTCGCTAGAAAAAAAATCACACTTGCCTAAAAAATTTCCCAGTCGTTGGAATCATCCTCGAGGTGTGCATGGAATATTCTCTTATAGGGAAAAATGTTTCGTTGGCTTCTAATTCACCGCTGCTTGAAATTTGTAGGGCCTATCAGGAGGTTTGGAGGGCCAAAATTTCAAGATGTCATCGATCAGAAGGTTGGGTGGACCTTTCAAAGGCTTGGCGTAGGCTTTAATGGCCGTCGTTGTACCTTAGGAGGCTGCCACTATAGTAGGGTACAGATTGTACCCTCTGAAGCAATAATTGCTACAACTCTTTTAATTTTTTTTTTGAAATTTGTTTTTTTTTATCACAAACAATTTTTTTTGATAATTTTTCTTTTTATTTGCATGCAGGATAAAAAAAAAAAACTTTACAAATTATTTTATCAATGGAGAAAATTTAAAAACCAGAAATTTCAAACCCTGTACCTGTGTGCACACAAATTGACGTGCCTAGATCTGTATGGATCTACGTGCCTCTAAAAAAGTTTTTCTTTTCTTGCAACTACTCGGATTTGAGCAAAATGAAATGCTATCTTAAGGTTTTCAGCCACTCCAGACGTGATGGCGATGTCCTTTTTGCTCCAGGATGCACCAAAAAATTGCTCAAGGTCAAATCCCTCTAGAAATTGAATAGGTGGTTGTAGATTTGGGCTATGATACCATGTTGGAATTGACTAATTCAATCCACAAATCCCATGAAACACCTGCAAGTGATTACCTATCACAATATAAAAAAGATCAACAAGCAAGATTGTGCTCGATAACATGAGTATTATTATTGATGCAACTATCGGGCTCAATATGTTGCCATACAGAATAAATAAATAATTACAATGAATCAATCCTTATGAAAAGGATGAAAGCTAACCCTAGATTTGGGTTAGATTAGAAGATGACAAGTGTCCTCATAGGAATGAATGAGACAACATGTTCTAATATTAGAGGCTCTAATCATGCAAAAAGAAACTAATTAATTAAATCAAATAATGAAGTAAAATCACTCCTAAGTTTAGCTTAAGTGTAATAAAGCATAAAGTGACCCAATTAATTAATAATTAATTAATTAATTAGGTAATGACTTTATTACTCTAACATAAATGAGGGTCTTTTGGTCACGGTTTATTCCTTACGAACCCCATTTACAAATCTAGTACACTATGTGCTCATTTACTATTTTTGGTTATTTCTTAGAGTTTATATTTTGTCATTTATTTCATAAATGGCTCCTTTATATTATGTGTGTCTTGTTCGTTCAAAAAATTGATATAGGCATGGTAAACCATCTATTACATATTTATTAATTAATTCATAAAACACTTATTTATATTCAAAATAATTTTACACATCAGCTTGCATTTTCATTATATATATGTGCGTGCATCCTTAGGCTATCTAATACAACAAAATAACATTCATTTACTATAAAATGTGTTAGCAATTATTGTTAAATGTTTTACTTGTGTTGAAATATCAATAATTTGTATCATATATTATTTGCTTAATAACTTACTTTTTCATTGTACTCTGAGATGTTCACACAAAGATATATATCTATACATACATACATACATACATACATACATACATACATACATATATGTGTGTGTGTGTGCATTTATATGTAGATATATAAGTATACATATAATTACAAACACACACACACACACATACATATATCTATACATATATGTATATATCTATTTTTGTACATATATATGTGAACCCTCAATGGTTTTTTGTTATCTACTCTCCATGGTTGGAGGTAACAAGGAACATCAATCTCCTTTCAAAATGCAAACAATGGTACTCCTAAATATTTTTATTTAGCATTTTTGGGGTTCCCTAAAGGGTTTCGTAGATATTTGATATTTGTATACATATAACAAAGCCCCTTACATATATCATCTTATATTTTCATTATATTGTTTTAAATTTGTATCCTACATTCTCTACTTAACAGGTCACATGTTCATTGTACTTTTAGATATTTCTTTGTTAATTGATGGAAGCCTATGTTTTATATATACATTTTATATATCATAAAAGGGTATGCAAAAACATGCAAATTAATTATATATGTATGTTTACACATATATATACATATCTATGTATATATATATCTATATATATGTATATATATGTATATATGTATATATATGTATATATGTATATATATGTATATATGTATATGTATATATTTATATATATGTGTAAATGTGTATATGTATATATGTATATATATATGTATGTATGTATGTATATATATACGTATATATGTATATATAGATGTACATATGTGTCTATATATGTGTGTGTGTATATAATGAATCTTAAGCTTTGAACACTTCAATACCTTTGAAATGGTTAAGCTTTTGTTTTCATATGTATGACCACATATAAAGATATTTGTATGTATAGATACATACATACATACATATATGTATGTATGTGTGTATGTATACATATGCATATGAATCTATCGACTGCTTATGAATATGTGAAGTTTAAATTTACAACTAAACACAAAATAATATTTTGCATTCTCCCATTTCTTCCATACACTCCCAACATCTCCAAATGTAGTGACTTTAAATTTTTCTAATTGTTCGGTATCACCATAATAGGATGCTTCTTCTTCATCTTAAAAAGGGTCTTCCCCAAATCATGTAGGAAATAATGGAATCATAGATTGATCATCCATCAATGTATCATATGACCCACAGAGCTTCCTCTTGGCCTCAAAGAGCATATAATCAACTTTAAGCTTTGTGTGGACGTGAAATTCTGCATTTTCTCAAAACACACATTAGTATTGCCATTTGAAACAAAAAAAAAAAAACATCCCTATGAAATAATGAAACATGTTAATCATGCAATGAAATGAATCAAGGAAACTAAATAAAGCATATAAGAAAAATGATCCAAATTTATCTCATAGTGGATTGGTGCTATTGTGGAAAATAGCCCTTTCCCAACCCTTGATAAAATTGATGTTGCAAATGATGGTGGACAGACTCAGTTTTCAGTTTAAGAGAATGACTTTGCATGAAGATTGTGGATTTGTGGTGGATTTGTTGAAGGATGAAGCCTCTATTAAAAGATTCTTAAGTTGAAATAATGCTTATGAGAGAGCAATGTGGGATAAATATTTGTCCAATGATATGAAGCCACTTGTCATCACGTGATAGGATGAGGAATGAGCACATTTTGGCCAATGTGCCAAAGAGGGGGAGATTTCAAATTTGAATTTGAGAGTTAATGTTGAGTTTGACCTTTCCAAGGGACATGTAAGAGCCATGTAAGAGCTCATAAATGCTTTGTTGGATGTACATGTCCACTTGTTTTTGAATTCAAACTTGAGGTCTGAATATTCCTCAAAGATGCCATGTTGATAGAAAGTGTTAATTTTAATAAATCAATAAATTGATTTATTGGTGCAAGTGGGAAAAGCTAGAGGATGTGATGGGTGGTTAGGTTAGGTTAATCAAGATTAGATTAATTTAATGATGATTAGATGCTTTGACCCCTTTGACTTGAATATTTTGATTTATTTAAATCAAAAAAGGATGAAAGGTGATTTCAGACTTAATTAAATAAAGGAATGATTTATTTAATCAAGAAGGGTGATGTTAGGATCAAGTTTATTTATTTAATTTAAACTGAAGACTTTAGGAGATTGATAAATAAACTTGATTTATTTGCTGAATGGATGAATATGACCTAATCGAATGCATTATGCCAATTTTTTGTGTTTACATTTTTCCCCTCTTTGAAGCAATGAACTTGCTGCGTTGGTTCAAAGAATAAACTTGCCATGATCAAAATTCAAAAAAAATCTTATTTTTTTGATTGCCCCAGTGGAAAGAAGTACACTGGTACATTGCCCCCTCGAGAGATCGAGCGAAAATATTCCATTTGCGGGTCGATCTCGCAATAAAGAGGTTTAAAATGGATGGTTATGGATGATGATGCAACTGAGATGATTTTAAGATGTTGAGAATAACAAATCTATATTATGATGATGAACATGCATTTGAAGTGATATGCAGAATACTGATGAATGCAGGATGGATACACTGGTGATGATGATTAATTATTCATGTTGTGATGTTAGTGTGAATAAAGTTGAAATTAGGAATGAGATGATGACAAGAGGATCCAACAAGTCCATGATTTGACGAGACTTTATTAGAGATGATGATGATTTGCTTATCAAGGATTGGGATTTTAAAAGGGCTACTTACCTTATGTTTGATTACACATGTAGATACGATGCATCAAGGTATAAAGAACAAGGATGGCATTGTACCTAGTGCGATGGAATTTTACTCAACAAATAGATAGGAGTATTCTTGTTCACACTTGACATATGAAAACCTTGCTAGGATGTACCTAAAAAAGCAAGTATTCACCAAGTTATTTTGCAAGAACATCCAACAAGCACAACAAACAAAAGGACAATGATCATTGCCCCATTCCTATCTCTCTAAATCCTTCATTCGGATATCATCGAGAGGTCCTTGGAATGAGCACAATAAGATAAATCAAAAGAAAAGATCAAGTACGCAAACAAGCCAATGTTCTTCATACCTCTAGCCAAAGGGATTTGTTTTGATTGGATAAAAATCCAAGGTGATATCCAAAATGATGCCCATTGTTGGAACGATATATCCTAGAACATGCATTGTATAGGATGATGATGGTTTGATAAGTTGATTGATAGGCTGTTGATATAAGGTTGATTGACACATTTTCGATTGATCAAGAGTTTAATTTTACATTTAATGGTTTGTTGCTTCGATTTTGATTTTGCATTTGAAGTTTTCTTTCGCCAATTCCTGTGATTATTTTTGTTTGTGTTGCCAAAGGATGAAGGTGACAATCTGTTTATTATGGATGATTGATTATTTTGAGTGAAAGGGAAATGGGACGGATGGATTTTTTTCAAATATTTGGATGTTTTTGAATTTTTTAGAATGTTTTGAGGCTGTTTTTGGTATTTTTCAAGATTTTACAAATGTTTTGATTTTTGATTTTTTGAATGTTTTGGGGTTTTCTCGAGATTTTATGAATGTTTTTGGATTTTTTGTTTTTTTTTAATGTTTTTGGATTTTTGTGTCTTTTGATTTTTTTTGGATTTTGATGTGATTTTGGATGTTTTTGGGTTTTGATGTCTCGGGGGCTGATCAAAGATGAGCCTCGCCTATGTTTAAACTCAGAGATGACATAGTTCGGTTTCCAATGTTTTTGATGTTTTCTGATTTTTTGAGCATTTTTGGATTTTGATATGTTTTTATGTTTTTTGGATTTTTGCATGATTTTGACGATTTGGATATGGATATGTGTGTTGATACTAGTGCACTATTTGGGGAGTTTTCTAAAAACCAACCTAAGGTTGATTGATCCGATCGATGGATTGATGATGATGATAACATGGTTGAGGATACACAACAATGCAATGACTTGATTGATCAAGATTGATGATGATAACATTGTTGAGGATGTACAACAATGCATGGATTGATTGATCAGGATTGATGATGATAACATTATTGAGGATGCACAACAATGCAATGATAGTGTTAAGAAACACAAGGATATCCTGATGATTTCTTGATTGGATTTGATTGATCATGATTGATGAAGCTTGGTTTGAAAGAAAAGATGTTTGAATGATTGATGTGACGTCTGAAGGTGTGTTAGATGTGACTCATAGTGATTGTTTTGCTTGATGTTTGATGTTTGATGAAGCTTGATAAGGAACATCTTCCTGTCAAAATATGCCATGGTATAGTGATTTGAATTTTTATTCACAAGTGATTTGACCAATTTTATTTTGCATTTTCCAATGTTCAGATCAGCATGTAAGTTGGAGGATATATATCAAGATTTATTCTAGAAGCAAGATGTAAATATTTGTCCCCCAGTGTCTAGTAATGTATGGAATGTCATGGGTGGATGCTCAAATAGGTGTATGAATGGATGGATATGGTAAGCATGCACAGGATGCCAAGGATTATCTTGCAATAAGATACAGTGTTCAAATAAAGGAATGCTTCATTGGATAATGCTTCATGGCTCAGATAATGTTGCATAGGATAGGATCAATGAAAATGACCCATGTCAAGGTGTTTACCATAAGTAAGCATAAAGTGTGCCCCAAAATTTCATCAAGATCAAGATAACTTGTATGATGGATGCTAGCAAAGGTTGTGGAAGTTGGTTCTAAACCTACCAATAGAATTTGAAATGAATCCATTTTATGCATATCCTGCTATCATTTACATTCCATAAGGTTGCATTCTATAAGAGAAATATGTTAAAGCTATGTGCAATTTTTTCTATGCTTCCAATTCTATGTAATTGTTAAACAGAGGCTGGGAGGCTGCTGGTAGGAGATTGACATACATGGCATTTGATGAGACCACATGATGCTAGTAAAGATTTGATTGTATAGACTAATGCTTGGTTGCATAGAGTTCATAAAGATAGTCTGTTGTTGCTGGAGATCACGCCTAGAAACCACCAACCAGCATTAAGTTTGAATGGACGCATACTGGAATTTTCTTGGGTTGTCATTTATCTGACCTCTCATTTATTAATGCTTTTATTATTTTCTAATATGCAAAATATGAGTTATGTGGTCTATCAAGTGCCATGATTACTAGATAGGCTGGTAGAAGACTTTTTTTGACGTATCTAGCAAGTTTCTGATCATTGTGAGGTGGGGTTGGAGGTCCTATAACCTTTCAGATCTTGTTTGCTTTTTGGTACATTTTTTACTGATTATGCTCATTAACTTCTGCATGGTCGGCCACTTATTTTGCTTGAGGAAATCTAAAAAAAAAAAAAAACCTGTCATCTCACATATCTAGAAAGTACATTTGAAGTCATTTTGAAAGGACATTTCATTGATTACCAAGATAATGAGATTAAGAGGAAATTGAAAGGTTGGCATATTTATTACAACTGAATTAACTTTTGAACCTTTTGTCAGGAAATCTAGAAAATACTGCTAAAACATTTAAATTGCTATCTCAGTTCATGGTACAAGTAATCAGATTTGACCCACACTATTTTTATTGTGTCTTGTGGATAAGCATGAAGTGAAAGTGAAATTCAAGGACTCACGAGTTTTTAATATTCCAAATAAAAAATCAAGGGAATCAAGAGCTTTATTTTTTATTTTTTTTTAGATTTTGATTTAAAATAAGTTCTCTTTTTTATTACTTTAGTACTAATATCAATTGATTTCTTTTTCATCAGTTTTTGAGGATGATGTAGACACATGGAACACTTTTAACTAATACGATGGTGCAACAAAGCAGACAAATCCAAAAGAACAAATTGAGATTGGAGTTGAAGTAAATTGGGCATTGACACTTGAAGATTGACAAAGCATTTTTAAATGCTTTAAAGAGCTTCCATCCTATGTCGTAGTTTTTTGTTTTAAATCAACTCACCTTTTTTTTTTTTGGGCTCTTAAAAAGAACATTTCAATTTTTGTGACAAAGGGGCTTAAAAAGAACTTTAGAAAAAACCTACTAAAGTTGGTTTTTGGATTAAACAAATTAAACAAAGAAATTTCACACTCAAGTTTAGTTCTTTAGAATGAACTCATTTTTTGCTTTGGGGATCTAAAATGAACAAGTGTAACTTTGTTTTCTTGAGGGCTTACTTAAACTAAATTCATTGAAAAAGGATGTATGCGCTTCTCTCATGCTTTATAGCAATCTTGAGAATCAAAAGGCCTTTTCATGACTTTAGGGTGAGACAAAGCAATCACCTCCACACTTCAATTTGGGTTTAAAAATTGAACAAAAATCTTGTGCGAGTGTGAGTAGAGCATCATCGCGTATATTCTCTTTCTTTGTGTCATCAAATATTGATCGAGTTACGAATTTTGTCTTTGCTTGCTTTTGTTTATCCTAGAGGGCCTGCCTTGGGGAAAAAGTACTCACCCAAGGGAATGACTCAACCGGTAACACTCTAAAGCCAACAGTATTTCCAACCGGGATATAAATGTGGGTATTGGAGTAAACACCAATATCACGTGGTTGATTCCGACAAGATGGATCCCAAAGGGGACTCTTGTTGTATGGGTCAATCTCCATGAATAGAAAGTCCTTATTAAAACCCATGTGCTAGAATTTTCCAAAATCCTTTAATCTACTTTTTGGTGCAAGAACAGTCATTCTAAAGCCACCCCACACTTTTACGGTCTTTTAGTAGAAATGGAAAACATGTCATGGGAGTTTCATGGGTGTTGATGCTTGGCTGCCCCGTATAAGTGAGTGTCGTGGAGGGGAGCCAGTGGGGTCAAGCATCTAACCATTCGCTAAAGATAAGCATAGCTGGACTTGTCCAAGTGGGGATTCAACAAATATTGTCTTACACATCCATAGGGTTGTACTTGTTCTTGGTTTGAAAACATAGTGCTTTAATCAAAAACATTGAAAACCAACATTCAACATGAGCATCAAATCTCAAACCCTTTAGGATAAGCAAATATCCTTGAACAAATTCACATGTTATTGCTTGCCCTTGGTATTCATGTCCTTAGAGGCTTCTAAACATTTGGATTTTATCTGAATTTTCTCCTACTAAGGTCAACAATAGGTAACTCTTGCCTCAAATTTCCTTGGTTTCCGCATAATACACTTTACGGGATAAGGGGAAAGTTGAGACATTAGACATCTAGATTCAATATCTAATCAAGAGTGTGTTTGTGGTTAAAAAGAATCCATTAAGAAAATATTAAATCAATTGGAACCCATACATATGTGCTTGGAATCTTTTGGTCATATGGTTTTCATGCAAACATTTGTCTTTTTTGAATTACTCTTAGAGAAATGCATGTTCTTCACTATCATGGTCTTGTAAAAAATTCCTTCCTAGGTTCATTTAGGATAAAATAAAACACTTCACCCATCCCAAAAAAATTTCAAAAACCATCCCACCAAACAACTTTAGAGCTTTGAAAACATCATTCAAGACTTGGGTAAATCATCAAAATCAAAATCACCTTATTTAGTTAGGTGTATGGGAATGCATCATTTCTCATACATTTAATTGAATTAGCAATCCTTTGAACAAGTTCATCCTAAGATCACATCCAACATTTTAGGGTTTACAAGTTCATTATCCAAATCAAACAATCAAAATCAAACCCTAAGTCTAGCATTGATCCAAAGTCCCTAAACCTTCAACATCCATATCATTTACACCTTTCATCCTTCATTTCGTCATTAGTCCTAAGAACCTTAGAGGTCACTTTTACAACAAGGAGCACATGGAATACAAACTTGATCCATACATCATGAGTAATCCAAATCAATTTAACTTTCAAAGCCTTACAATGTTGATTGATTATCAGAATTCACACTTATACAATCCATACATGGGATCATTACCTTCTACAAATTTCAATGGCACAACAAGTGTGAGTATGCCCAAATCAAAGATTGAAACACATTTCCCGATGGTAGATCTAAATCCAAAACTACAAATCCACCAACCGAACAATCAATGCATGAGCCTTCAAATGAACAATGTCATCCCACCAAATCCCTACATGCCAAATGAGAATGTACCAAGTACAAGTTTTCCAAACATGAATCCAGAAAAGTTTGGGATAAATATGTTTGCAAATCATACAAATATTGTTCAAAGTCCAAACAAGATGTAAATAACTCCATGTATTGATCCAAGTCAAGGTAACACCATGCAAAATCAAAGTTACCTAAATCAAGGCAATATGATTCCCAACATCAACAATGCTCAATTTCAACCTATCATGCCAAATTTGAGCATCATCCCAAATCAAAACATTGTTCAAAATAAATTTTTCCATGATCCCATTCAAAAACCACAAGTATGCATCCCAAATCAACTTGAACAAAAACTAAATCAAATATATCAAGGGAGTCAAGATCAAAATCAAGATCAAATTTGGCGAGATCAAATTGCTACACTTACCAAAATAGTTGAGTCATTATGCCAAGAGACATCTCCACCATCATTATCAATATCAACATCATTCCTTGGTTTAGGGCTTCCCCCTTTACCTAAAACCAATCACTCCACCCAAATCAATCCACCTAACAACAATCAAACCATCACGTCAAATCCTTTGAAAATACCATCAACATCACACCAATGGATGGTATCTAATCAAATTACAACATCAATCTTGACAAATCAAAATATGGTCTCCCAAAGACCTATCACCTTGGTCATTCCGACCATTCCTATCACCTCGATCACTCCAACCACCCCTATCACACCCATCACATCTCAACCCCTCACTACCACGATCGCTCCAAGCATATCTCAACCACTCATCACTACATCCAACACAATTTTGAATCCACCACCACTACCACCAAAACCAAATGCAGCAAGACAATATGACATTGTGCTAAAAGCTCAACATGGTTACCAAAAGGCCATCCAACAATATCTAGCCATGCAACAAGCAAGAAAAGCTCAACAAGTGAAACAAGCCTCACAAGATGCCCAAGCCTCTCAAGCTACCTAACAAACACAAGCGCAAACACAAAAAAGGATAACTATTGAGAACAAGGATCAAGATCAATCCATCACTGAGCACTTTGAAGTTGTGTCTACTTCATCTAATGATCAAATCAACATATGTTAGGAGTCACTTTCCAATCATGATCAAAATTCACCAACAATACTCGACAATGATCGAATTCAAGAAATGTCAACATCATTTGACCCTATGGTTGAAGACATTGGAAATACCTCCACCACAAGTGTTGAAAAAAATTATCAAGATCTCTCCATCGATGAGCACCTTGAAGATGTTTCCACCCCATTCGATGATCAACTCACCATACATCAAGAGCCACTTTTTAGTGATCTATTTCAAGAAGTGTTAGGATTATTTGATCCTATTGACATAATGCATGATCCATTGACCTATGATCATATTGAAAATGTCTCTACATCACCTTATGAGTTAGAGGACATATCTCAAGAATTTATGCCAAAGCATGATCAATGTCTTTCACCAAAGTCTAGCAATGGTCCTTTCCAAGACATGTTGACCCCCTTTGACCTCATGGTTACAGAGACTGAAGGAATCCTGAACTCGACACTTGAGGATATTGAACCACTTACCATGTCTAATGATGACATCCAAGAACCCTTTGTAAGAAATCCATCCTTTGAAACTAACCCATGTGAAGAACTTGATCCAAAGCATGTCGAAAGCAACTCTGAAATCATTCAAGATCAAGAATTTGTATCTTCGAGCTACTATAATGATCTAATGGACACTCTCCTATCTATAAAATATGTTGCAACAGATGATCACATCCACATAGCACATACTCCATTTACCCATGTAATGCTTTCTATGGATGGACACATAGATGATCTTCATTTAGAATAGGATTCTTTTACTCCTAACATTATTACACAAAAGGAGTAGGTTATTGAGTTGTCAAGATCAGGATCAAATATATCCCAAATTCAGGCTGAGGACATCATGTATGAAGATATCCAGCATTATCCACTCAAGAAAACAAGTCAGACAAAATAGTATAATTCAGACTTAGCGGAGCAACAAATTGAAACAATGTCACCTATGGTGGTCATTTATCAGAGAATGCATTCTAAACAAGAGCTCTCATAATAGATGGAATCAAAGCATGAAGGTACAATTACTTCCACCACACTGGGGGAAATTTCATCTCAAGAAAATGTCAACATAGGAAGCACAAAGAATCCTTATGATGAAACCGATGTCAATACTACAACTAGCCACATCATGAATCTTCATCCACCCATCACTCCATTCATGAATTGGGACCAACATCAAATGAAGGATGTGAATCAAAGCACAAAGAAAGTTATCAAAGGAAAAGAAGTTGAGAAGCATGAAGGAAAAATCAAATACAAATGGATACCAAAGAATACAAAGAAAGATTATCCCTACCAAACTCCATCAGTCAAAGAAACTATGGGGAAAAATAAAAAAGGGAAAAGTATCTATCAAAGATTTCCACAAAAGAAAAAGTAGGCTTTTCAAGCGACATACAAAGTGTATCAAGCACTTGGTCCTAATTCCATGCACACTTCCATATCCATCCATCATTGCTCACCTTCCCAAGTTTGGAGAGTCAAAGGTTCCAAACTGTCAACCAATCCATCTCTTATCCCTAAACACACTCTATCCATGCCTCCACACATGATATCCAATTCTCACATTGACCATGTACTGGCAACAACCCTTCATCATAAGGATTCAAAAGGAACTCTATTGTGATGTATGCACAAAGACAAAGTTAACTCTAGTATCGACGAAGAAGATTAGGAATCTCCAAATTTATATTCAAGTGCACGTATCTTAGCAAAGTAACTTCTTCAAGCAAGATATCGATGGCACATTATGATGAGGGCATCTACATGAGCAACACCTTGTGATTCAGTATGAGCTTAAAATCTTTTGAAAAAATCAAAAAATATGAAAATCCAAAAAAATCAGAAAAAGGATTGAAAACAATAAAAACAAAAACAAAAAATCATCCTCTAGTGAAAACCGCATGGGCGACGCTTTGGGCAAGACCATGACAAAAACCTATCAAATAGGCGTCATGTGTAGAATTGAGCATCTACCTGCACCAGTTCAGGTGAAAGCATCTCATCCCATCTGTAATAAATCAAGCATTCCATCCATCTTATCCATAATAAATCCATTCATCCATAAACCATTGATCCAATCCATTTTCATCCATCTGCATCCATCATCCAAATTATCCTGATCTTGATAAAATTTTGGGGCACACTTTACACTTGCTTATGGTAAACATCTTGACATGGGTCATTTTCATTAATCCTATCATATGCATCATTATCTGAGCCAGGAAGCATTATCCAAATGAGCCTCCTTTATCTGAACACCTTATCTTATTGCAATATAATCCTTGAAATCCTTTGCATGCTTTCCATATCCATCCATCCATACACCTATCCAAGTGTCCATCCATGACATTCCATACATTGCTAGACACTGGGGGCAGATATTTACATCTTGCTTCAGGAATAAATCTTGATCTATATTCTACCAACTTATGTGGTGATCTAAACATTGGAAAACGTGAAATCAAATTCATCAAAGCATTTGTGATCCAAAATCCAAATCACTAGCCCATGGCATATTTTGACGAGAAGACATTCCTTATCAGTCTAAATCTTTCATCGAACATCAATCGATATTCGTCGCATTTGCACGTCAATGTCACATCAAATCATTTGAACAACTTTTGTCCCAAAACCAAGCTTAATCAATCATGATCAATCAAATCCAATCAAGAAATCATTAGGATATCCTTGTGTTGCTTAACACTATCCTTACATTGTTGTGCATCCTCAATAATGTTATCCTCATTAATCTTGATCAAATCATCGTTAATCCATCATCATCTTGGGGATATCTTTCCCAATCCTTGTGTTTCTTAACACTATCCTTGCATTGTTGTGCATCCTCAACAATGCTATCATCATCATCAATCCTAATCAATCCTGATCAATCCAATCCTTGCATTGTTGTGTATCCTCAACAATGTTATCATCATCATCAATCCATCGATCTAATCAATCAAGCTTAGCTTGGTTTTTTTGCACAATCCCCAAATAGAGCACTGGTATCATCACACATATCCATATCCAAATCGTGAAAATCACACAAAAATCCAAAAACATTAGAAAACCATGAAAATCCAAAAACATCCAAAACACATCAAAATCCAAAAAAATTCAAAAAACACAAAATCCAAAAACATTCGAAAAACACAAAATCCAAACAACATCACAAAATTCAAAAATCAAAACATTTGTAAAAATCTCAAAAACACCAAAAATAGCCTCAAAACATTTCAAAACATCAAAAACATCCAAATATTTGAAAAAATCCATCTGTCTCATCTCGCTTGCACCTGCAATAATCAATCATCCATAATAAACTGACTGTCACTTTTATCCTTTGGCAAAAAAAAAAGAAACAACTACAACAATCAGCAAAAGCAAGCTTCAATCATAAAATCAAAAGAAAACAACAAACATTTAAAACAAAATCAAACTCTTGATCATTTTTAGACATGTCATTCAAATTCGTATCAATAGCCTATCAATCAATTTATCAACCCACCATCATCCTATACAATG
Organism: Sequoia sempervirens; assembly: GCA_007258455.2. Taxonomy (NCBI): domain Eukaryota; kingdom Viridiplantae; phylum Streptophyta; class Pinopsida; order Cupressales; family Cupressaceae; genus Sequoia; species Sequoia sempervirens. The sequence continues at coordinate 217,696,515 of VDFB02379711.1, read as the reverse complement.
CATCTCCTAGGATATATCATTCTGACAATTGGCATCATTTTGGATATCACTTTGGATTCTTATCGTATCAAAACAAAATCCTTTTGGCTAGAGGTATGAAGAACATTGACTTGTTTGTGTACTTGATCTTTTCTTTTGATTTATCTTATTGCGCTCACTCGAAGGACCTTTGGATGATATCCGAACAAAGGATTTAGAGAGATAGGAATGGGGCAACGATCATTATCCTTTTGTCTGTTGTGCTTGTTGGACGTTCTTGTAATATAACTTGGCGAATACTTGCTTTGTTAGGTACATCCTAGCAAGTCTTATGTATGTCAAGTGTGAACAAGAATACTCCTATTTGCTTGTTGAGTCAAAATCCATCGCACTAGGTACAATGCCATCCTAGTTCTCTATACCTTGATGCATCGTGTCTATCTGTACTATCAAACATAAGATAAGTAGCCCTTTTAAAATCCCAATCCTTGATAAGAAAATCATCATCATCTATCATCATCATCATCATCTCTAATAAACTCTTTTCAGATCATGGACTTGTTGGATCCTCTTGTCATCATCTCATTTCTTATTTTCGTCCTAACATAACATCACCAATGCATCCATCATGCATCCATCCTACATCCACAAACCATCAACATTCAGCATATCATCTCACATACATAATAATCATCATAATATAGATCTATTAGTCTAAGCATCTCATAAAATCATACATTTTCATAATCATAGCATATCGCATCATCCATCTCATCCATCATCACATCATATCATCATTTAAGTTGTTTAAGATAATATAGATTTGTTATTCTAAGCATCTTAAAATCATCTCATTTGCATCATCATCACAATCATCCATACCATCCATTTTGAACCTCTTTATCACGAGATCAACCCTCAAATCAAATATTTTCGCGTGATCTCTCGAGGGGGCAATGTACCAATGTACTTCTTTCCGCTAGGGCATCCAAAAAAATCATAATTTTTTTGAATTTTGATCGCAACAAGTTTATTCTTTGAACCAACACAGCAAATACATTGCTTCAAGGAGGGGAAAAATGTAGACATGTGAAATTGACATCATGCATATTCAACTAATCATATTCACCCATCAATTAAATAAACCAAGTTTAATTCAATTAATCTCTAAGGATTATCCACTTAAATTGAATAAATTAACTTTATTTAATTTAGGCCTATCATTCGCTCTTTGATTAAATAAATCAAGACTTCATTTAATTAAATCCCAAAAGTCATATTTCTTCCTCTTAATTTAAATGAATCAAAATATTCAAGTCAAAAGGGTCAAATTATCTTAATCATCATCTAAGTTAAGCTAATCCCGATTAAACTATCCTAACCACCCATCACATCCTCTAGCTTTTCCCACTTGCACCAATAAATCAATTTATTCATTTATAAAATCAGCATTTTCCATCAACATGGCGTCTTTGAGGAATATTCCCTCAAATTTGAATTCAAGAGCAAGTGGACATGTACATCCAACAAAGCATTTATGAGCTCTTACATGGCTCCTACATGTCCCTTGTAAAATTCAAACTCAGCATTAACTCTCAAATTCAAATTTGAAATCTCCCTCTCTTTTGGCACATTAACCAAAATGTGCCCATTCCTCAACCACTCACAAATTGACAAGTGGCCTCATCTCATTGGTCCAATCTTTGTCCCACATTCATCCATTTGGCTATTTCTCTCATCAAAATAACCTATAAATTGAAGGTTTCATTCATCATCAAATCCTCCACAATCATTCATGCAAAGTTACTCTCTTCAATTAAGAGCTAATTTTTTCCATCTTCATAGTATCTTCATATCAATTTCATCATTGAGCTTAGCAAAGGATTGGGAAAGGGCTATTTTCCACAATAGGACCAATCCACTATGGGATAGGATTCATTTCATGTTTTATATTCCTTAGTTTGTCTTGAAATTTGTTTGCATTTTAAAGCATGATTTATTATCTCACAGGAGCACTATGGCATTTGCATAGTTTGAGCTAACATGCTAATGCATTTTGAAGTTTGAGCTATTTTGTAGATTTGTGGTGCTCACACTTTGAATACTTCAATACCTTTGAAACGGGTAAGATTTCATCTTCATATGTATGACTACATACAAATATATTTGTATGTATATATACATATTGTGTTGCCAAAAAATATATAGTTGGACATTTCTATGCTTACTTGAGTCTCTATCATGGACTTTTGCTTGATTTTTCCTAGATTTAATGTTGTAATGTGGTCAACACATTCACATTAGGTCTTAGACCCTTGTGAATCATTAAGAACTCTAGGATGTCTTGTAAAAGTGTTGTGAAGTGTTGTAACCCACTTTCACACTTTTCTAGGACTCTTGTGAATCATTATAATTAACTTAAATAACCCCTTTTCATCACTTACCAAGTCTTATTTGAAAGTGTTGTAAAGACTTGTAACAAACTCTCATGCTTTCCTAGGCTTTTCATCACTAATTTGACCCTTTCTTATGTTTAAATGACCCCTTAATGCACTTTTCACCTCTACTTAAATGTATTTTTTAGAATATTCCCGTTAAACCTTATTAAATACACTTCAATCCCTGACACCCAATAAAATTTCCCTAGTGGGACCAAGTTGCCACTTGGGGAAACTTATTCACACTTGGCACAAAAATAAAAATAATTTTAATTTTCTAGTGGTATTTTATTCTCTTAACCTTAAGGTCGGCCTGTGATGTGTTATTTTCAGGAAATATTGTAAAATCAAGTACAAATAGAGGGTTTTTCTCTAATTTTCACCCCCAATTAGTTTAGTGCATTCATTCACACATTAACCTACTTTCATTCATAATTCTCAAGCATTTAAGGCATCATCAAGCATCCGTTGGAGCATCTTCTTGCATATGTTCATATTTCAACATCAAAGGTTTGGCGAGTTTGTGACATTGCATGTTGTTTATTCATCATTCTCTTTCTATTTCCCTTCATTTTCCAGGGTTTGATTACCAAATTGGGGTTTGACCAAGGAAAACCCCTATTCTCTAACCCTTAACCCTTTTCCCCCTCTTTGCATGTGTGTTTTGTAGGTCTTATATGCAGATTTTTCAAAGAGAAAGGTGTTAAAAAGTGGTCAACAACTCATCAAAGTCATTCAAGTCAACAAATCCCTAATTGAAGCTTGGAGACCTCTTTTCAACCCATTTTCTATAGAATTTGAACTAGACAGCTGTCGAGAAGGGAAGTGCAGACATAAAGCTACAGATTCTTGCACCATTGCCAAGATTCCTAGGTGGACTGAGTTGCCATCTATGGTGAATTAATTCCACTACCAAGCCTAAAAAGTGATTTCTGTATTTTTGGACACCCATTTGGCAGAAACCTGTTTTGACATAATCTCCTTAAAACAAGACTAAGTCCTCCACCTTGGCATAAGTGTCCCAGTTGGATTCAATAGAAAAATATATAGGATTATAGAGCCTACATCACATTTTATTTTCTAGGTGCACCTCTCCAATCTTGTTCATTTATGTTACTGTTTACTTACATTATTAGGCCATTTTGCATACATCACTGTGTTTTTCAACAACTTGCATTTCTTAGGTTTTGCATCAATATTCATTATCTTTTATTAGTTCTTTGCATTTAGACATATTTCAATCATACTAGCATTATTCTTTAGTGAACCTCCATGTTTTTGTGGGATACCTTTCTCCTTTTAGATGAAAAAGCCTAGAAGTGTAAGAGAGAACCCTCCTACAAAAAATTGTCATTCATTTTAGTGAACCCAAATTTTGAACATATTACTTATAATTTTAAGTGCATCCTAGGAATAACTTGCATCAACATTGCATTAGGTTTTGCATTGTTTAATTTGCATCCTAGAGTTTTAAAAATTGCATTAGTGAAAAGCTCATATGGCTTGCATTTTTGCATTACATTTCATTAAAATTTCCAAAAGTTTTGCATATTCATAATATGGTTGCATCTAAAAATCTGAAAAACATAAAAATTCATTTAAAATTTCTGAAAAAACTCAAAAAAATCACTACTCAGACTAATTCGCCACATTAGGTGACCTAGTCCTTGTGCACATTTTGCATAGTACTTTCTAGCATTTTCTGAGCATTTTTTGCATTTTTTTTTTGTTATTGCATTACTATTACAATTTCCAGAATTGTAGTTATCAACTTTTTATTGCTCTTAGTTTATATTGCATTTCAATTAACCCACTTTCAGAAACGGTTGCATGAGTGTTTGGTGTCCTATTGCTAATACCTTAGTGAGAAGAAGCTCAAGACTCATGTTATCCCATGATAATACACACGTTGTGGATCTTGGAATGTCTAAAGCTTCTACTCCTAGTATTGCAACTAGTACGCTAGGCATGAACCCTTCCTTTACCAACTCTTTTCCTTCCAATAACATGCAAGTTGACACATTAAACGATCACATCCTGCTAGACAAAATCATTAACATTCATGAGGACTTAACACATCTTCCACATAATGTGTGTCTTGAAAACATTTCAACCACTGCATTCATGCAATAGAGAACATCCATCACCTGCTTGAATGTGACGAAGGCTTAGATGTTATGAAACAAATTGTTGAGATATACCATAAACATGTTCCTTCCACCTCTAGTACATCTCAACCAGCAAACATTGTGGTTAGCCAAGGAGGACCTTACACTCCTCCTCCTTCAATAGTACCATCCATACCTACCTATACCACTCCTCAAGTCACAACCACAATGTAATAGGTTAGTAATGTGATTCCTTCCTCGACTATTCTTGCTAGCATTCCTAATTCTTATGTGGCATGACATGTTCTCTCCTCCTCCACCATACCATCTATAAGCATTCCATTCACTTGCCCTACCACTACATACACTCCATCACAACTTTTCCGAACCATTTCCTCCATGCAAAAAAAAAAATCCACCATAAACCAAAACTAGAATGGACCACCCACCTATTATGTTCGTAGAAACCCATTATCTCTAGAAGTATTATGAACACTGATGCAACAAGGAATAGAGATTCCTAGATTTGAGAAATAGGGAGGGAAGGGATATCCTTCTAATCATGTTAATGCTTACACCACCTTATGTAATGACTTTTTCCTTGACGATAAACTATTAGCCAATTTTTTTCCTAGGACTTCAAAAGACACTACCTTAGAATGGTTCTCATCCTTACCAAATAATTCAATTCATTCATTCAATGAACTCGTTGATGAATTGATGACATACAAACAACATGAAGAAGAAAAGTTAGTTGATTTTATCTCATGATATCAATCACTTTTCTCACAAATTGATGTCAAGATTCTCGATCCACATCTTGAAAATATTTTTATAGAAAAATCAAAAAATAAACTTGAGGAAAAACTCACCAAGATGAAATTTCCCTCCTTTATGCACTTGTGTACCACCCTCTTCAATTATCACAATTTGGTTAGTAGTCATGATGCAAAGTCCACTTCTAGTTTAGATGAAAAATCTAAACATGTCACTTCAAACAATTCACAACCATTTATAAAAAAAAAACAAAGGGTTCTTACAGCCCCCTCAACAACCAACTCAACCCATAAACAACCAATTAGGTGTTGTTAAAGCTGTGATAACTTATAGTTATGGAGATCCAAAAAGATATTTTACACCTTTACGATGCAAGCAAAGGAAGAAAATTCACCCTCTCAATCTCAACTCAACAAAACTCAACCAAATATTTCATGTCCTTTCAACTAGGACTCAAGCCTTCTTCACAAAATCCTTAATTTTGTCATTTGTTGCATTTTTGCATTATTACAATGACAACAATTTGTCAAATTTGAAAATTTACATTTTATGCCCAAACGAACCTAAAATAACCATCTAAGACCTATTACATGCTTATTGAGGCTTTTTATACCTTATTACATCATTATGACATCTGAAAACTTAAATCAAAATTTGAAATTGCCTCATGGAGGCCTATTCATGCTAGGGTGCACCTGCACCATTCTCCCAGCCAAATAAAACCTTCCAAGTCCTCTTGGATCATCAAATGCAACTCCTTGTAATCTTTTATGCCCTACAACCTTCATCTTCACCTTTGGTTTGAGTTGGTCTATGCCAACTTGCTTCCATTTCATCTTGCCACCTGGAATTTGCTTCTTCATGCCCTGAAATATCACCAATCTCCCTTTGTCCTACCTCAATCTACTACACCTTGATCTGCAAATTATTCTTTATCCAAAACATTAGCATAACCAAGAAATGATACATTAACTCTATCACAGTACCTCCATCTATCTTCAACTCCTTGTAAATCTCCAAGACTAATGCATCCTTGATCATTTCTTCATCCAATCTTGACACCAACTCAATATCTTATCCCTTTGAAATTAGAGTTTTTATCTCTGCTACTTCTTCATCTTCATGCTTGGAATTAACTTCCATGTCTTTGTCTCCTTCAAATTCTTCTTTTGCATCTACAAATGCTTCTTCTTCCTCTTTTAGCTTCATTTGTCTTCTTCTTCTTTTTGTTATCTCTTGAATGAGCCATGTAACTATTTTCTTGATCTTCAAGTGCCAACTTGTCATCTATTTAATCATCTGCCCCATATTCATCATGGACTCTTCATAAAAATCATTGAACTCTACATCTAATCTTCTCATCTCTTGCTTCAATGTTGCTATCTCTTTGTCTAACTCCTCTTGTTTCTTTCTTTCTTCCTCTTCTTGCAAATGTCTTCCTATTACTGCCATCTTTTCCTCTTCTCAAGCAAGCTTCTCCTTGCTTCACATCTTCTCAACTTTATTTTCCTTCTCTTGGTAGCAACCAGGTTCTTCATAACATGCACAACACCACAACACACAAACACAAAACCACAAACTCTCTACCCAGCACTTTATGTGCTATGCTACCACTCTAATGTAAGAAAAGGAATAAAATTCACTCTCTCAATCTCAACTCAACAAAACTCAACCAAATATTTCATGTCCTTTCAACTAGGACTCGAGCCTTCTTTTCAAAATCCTTAATTTTTCCATTTGTTGCATTTGTTGCATTATTGCAATGACAACAATTTGTCAAATTTCCAACTTTACATTTTATGCCCAAATGAACCTTAAATAACCATCTAAGACCTATTACATGCTTATTGAGGCATTTTATACCTTATTACATCATTATGAAATTAAACTTAAATCAAAATTTGAAGTTGCCTCATGTAGGCCTATTCATGATAGGGTTCATCGATACCAGTTTACTAGACACTCTTCATAACACAATGTCCCAACTTTTACAACAAAAAATGATTAATTTACCCACTATTAAACCACTTGATCCTACTAATCCTTTACCTCTAACCTTTAATCCTAATGCTTATTGTCATTATCATAGACAAAATGGACATGACACAAAAAGTTGTAAGTGTCTTAAACATCTTGTGCAAGACCTCATTGATTCTAGCCATCTATCCATTTCAAATGTTAATCTTCAAGGCAATAAGTCTGTTGCCCCACCCAATAAAAATTTACAAATTTTCATCAATCCAATGCCCAAACATAATGTGTCATTTGTCAAAGTTATTGAAACTCCAAAAAATGATGTGATGAATGTGATCATACATATGTTGCACATCTTGATCCTATTCCACATACCACTACTATTAATCCTATGGATGAAATGTTGGGTGTGATAGAAGTTATCTCTCATAAGGGCTAGCCTAAGAAATCTCTTAATATTACTTTCTCCTCTAAGGACATACTTCCAAATCTTCCCAATGGTCCTCTTTACACAGTCAGATGTATTTATGATAGGCCCACTAATGGGATAATCATAGATCCCGCTTGTGGAGAGAATCTGATCAATGAGGAATTCTTGGTATTACATGATATTTATCAAGATGATTATGATAAACCAAGAGCATGGATAAAAACACACAATGGTTTTTCTTTCCCTATAATAGGATTGATTGTCCTTCCATTATAGATAGGGCCTAAAATAGTGGATGTTACATTCTCCATCATCCTATACTCAAACCAGTTTCATTTGTGGCTAGGCCGTCCTTGGCTTCACTCAATGAAAGTTGTTCCTTTGGTCATACACAAATGTTTAAAGTTTCCACTTGATAATGACATATTCACTATTCACCATAGTGGCTATCACCCTTTTTCTTCTAAGGGAAACTTCTCCTTAGTAGCCTTTTGTCCTGAGCCCAAGGAACCTATCACACCTCTCAAAGACTTCTTTCTCATTGCTTACTAAAAGTTTAAAGCAAAGAAATTTGTAGAATTGTCCCTCTGCAACATGTCCCCATCCACTTTCGACACTGCTATCCTAGATGAAACAATGATTCAATACAAACAAAAACCAACCCATCAACCTCAACCAACACCTAAAACTTCCCCCACATCATCCAAAAGACCATAAGATAATGATAATAACTCTATCATGATGCATTGTATAAAAGAAATTTATAAGGAAAAGGAGAAAGTGGATGAACAACCCTCCATGGTTCCTTCTATTCCTCCCCTTAGGAAAGAAAAGAAACCAATGGTTGATAAAACCACTGCTTAACAAGCATAAATTGACAATAAAACCAAAAGAAATAGAGGAGCTAGAGAGTGTAGGCATAGACATTGCGCCCTTGCTCACAAGTTAGAAAATGAAGAAAATGAAGAAAATAAAAATCCACACTTGAAAAAAGGAATGCATGACAATACTCCTTCCAAATCACAACAAAATGATCCCATACAACAACCAAAACCAATGGTACACCCTTCATTGGACATTATAATTTGTCCTCCTATCGTGATTAATTTGGATGACGATGATGAGATCACTAAAATAGACGAAGAGGTGCATAATGATATGAATACATTATTTTCCTCTTCCATGAGCCTAATTGATAAATCTCCTACAAAGAGTGTAGAACCTGGTGCTTTCCCTAGTTCAACACTTGCACTTATCTCTTTGGCTAGTTTCCCACCCTTAGCATATCATGAACATGATTGGGAGGCAGATGACTTGCTCAACGGTTGACTTGCATTTTCCTTACTAATATTTTTCTTTTTCTTTTTCTTCTTTTTTGTGTTTGTACATGTGTATCATGTTCCCCCATGTTGTGTCATTTGATTTTCTCTCTCTCTTTGTGACATTCTTCTATTTGTACCTTGATTCTTCTATATGTCGTGCATTGATTTTGCCTTTTATTTTTTCTTTTCCTTATGTTTTCCTTTCGGGGATGACACAAGGCATTGTGACCACAATATCTCTTTCATGTTCACCCAAAGGCTTTTCCTTTTTGTTTGACTTTTTTTTTCTTTTGTTTTCATTTTTGTGGATGACGCAAACTATCGAGACATACTATGTCTCTTCCATGTTGACCCAAAAGGATCTTTCTTTTTATTTGTTTTTGATCTCTTTGTGTCATTCTACCAATTCTATGTATTTGGGGGATGATGACAATTCCATGGTCCTTACAAAAAATTGCAACAAAGAACATACTAACCCTGAATCCATAGATCCCTTATGTGTTTGGTTTTTTTCATTTTGGGGGCAACTCCTTCCTTTCTTTCACATGAGGTAACCTTACTCGGAAATGTTTGACTTGGCATAGGGGCTTTCCAAGTTGCCTCTCATGTCTTCTTTCTTGTTTTCATTTTTCATTTGCTACTTGAAATTAATTTCTCATAGTATAGTGTGTAGCAATTCCTTTAAAGTGGGGGCGTAAATTGGCATTATTCATTTTGAATTTTTCCTTTTTCCTTGGTTCTTAGTGTAGCGTTGTTACTTCATACGATGCATTTTGTCGCTTTGTAGATGACATTGTGTGTGATGTCTTTCATGAGTGTGATCTATCTTAGCATATTACATTCCTCTTGGTGGCTTGATGTGATGCATTGCATCCCCTAAGTTGTGAATTTTATATTCTTTGATCGGTCCTCTCTTGGAGACATTAGACACAATGTTTCCTAAGTTAAAGACCTCACATGAACTAAGCAAGGCTCCTTTGAACATTCTTTTCATGTTGCATTTTGCATTTTTTTTATATGGCCACCTTGCAAAACATAACTTGCATGCCTATAGTTCCATCGTGTTTGTTCATGAGCTCCAAGCATATTAATTTTTTCTTGTCTCATGAATCTCGAAAAGTCATTTTCTTTTGTGGAGCCTTATTAAAGTTGTTAGGAGGTATAACTTTGGTATGGTTGAGTGGGAAGCCCATTTCGAGGCATGAGTTTTCCCCATAGCCACCTACATGTGTGTGAGTGCATACCAGCCATGATTGTATGTTTCTCACCTTCTTGGCCTTCTCACTCAATGGACAACCATGAGTTTCATCACCTCAGAATGAGTATACATTTATTTTTTTGAACAATAATCCTAGATCTGATCCACAATGAGGTGGACAAACGATTGAAGATTAATCCAAATTTCTTTCCTTTTGATTTCTCTCTTTCATTCTTTGTCATCATTCTCTTGTGTTTTCCTTTGTGCTAATGTTTGGTTTGACATGGCATCTTGATCCTAGGGGCTTTATCATCCCTCTTGATTTTTGTTGTCCCATCTCACCAAGCATCTATGCATTTGGATCCCTCTCGATTTGCATGTTGGTCTACTTTAGTGTAAGTTTCAAACAAGTTCATCCCCTCACTAAAGTGGGGGCTTAATGTGTTGCCAAAAAATGTATAGTTGGACATTTTTACACTCACTTGAGTCTCTCTCATGGAATTTGGCTTCATTTTTCATAGATTTAATGTTGTAATGCAATCAACACATTCACATTAGGTCTTCAACTCCTATGAATCATTAAGAACTCTAGTATGTCTTGTAAAAGTGTTGTGAAGTGTTGTAGCCCACTTTGAAACTTTTTTAGGACCCTTTCATTATAATTAACTTAAATAACCCCTTTACATCACTTACCAAGTATTACTTCAAAGTGTTGTAAAGAGTTGTAACAAACTCTCATGCTTTCCTAAGCTTTTCATCACTAATTTGACCTATTCTTATCTTTAAATGTCCCCTTAATGCACTTTTCGGCCCTACTTAAGTGTATTTTTTAAAATAATCACATTAAAACTTATTAAATACACTTCAATCCTCGACACCTAGTAAAAATTCCCTAGTAGGACCAAGTCACCACCTAGGGAAACCCAGTCCCACTAGGCACAAAAATCAAAATAATTTTAATTTTCTTGTGGTATTTTCTTCTCTTAACCTTAAGGTCGGCCTATGATGTGTTATTTTTAGGACATATTGTAAAATAAAGTATAAGTAAAGGGTTTTTCTCTCATTTTCACCCTGAATTAGTTTAGTGCATTCATTTAGACACTAGCTTACTTTCATTCATAATTCTCAAGCAGTTAAGGCATCATCACGCATCCATTGGAGCATCTTCTTGCATATCTTCAGATTTCAACATCAAGGGTTTGGTGAGTTTGTGACATTGCATGTTGTTTATTCATCATTCTCTTTCTATTTATTTTCATTTTCTAGGGTTTAATTACCAAATTGGGGTTTGACCTAGGAAAACCCCCATTCTCTAACCCTTAACCCCTTTTACCCTCTTTGCATGTATGTTTTGCAAGTATTATATAGAGATTTGTGAAAGAGAAAGGTGTCAAAAAGTGGCCAACAACTCATCATAGTTATTTAAGTGAACAAAGACCTAATTTAATCTTCGAGGCCTCTTTTCAGCCTATTTTCTACATAATATGAACTAGACACTTATCGAGAAGGGAAGTGCAGATATAAAGATAAAAATTATTGCCCTAAATTTCTTAAGATTCCCAGGTGGAATGAGTCACCATCTATGGTGAACTAGTCCCACCACAAGGCCTGAAAAGTGATTTATGCATTTTTGGACACCCATTTGGTAGAAACCTATTTTGGTAGAATCTCCCTGAAATAGGAATAGGTCACCCAACTTCACGTAAGTGTCCTAGTTGGCTTCAACAACAAAATATACAAGATTCAAGAGCCTCTCCACATCACATTTCAGTTTCTAGGTGCACCTCTCCAATCTTGTTCATTTCTATTATGTTTACTTACATTCTTAGGTCATTTTGCATACATCATTGTGTTTTCAAACAACTTGCATTTCTTAGGTTTTGCATCAATATTCATTATATTTTATTAGTTCTTTTCATTTATAGTATTGAATTTATACATATTTCAATCATACTAGCATTAGTCTTTAGTGAACCTCCATGTTTTTGTGGGATACCTTTCTCCTTTTAGGTGAAAAACCCTAGAAGTGTAAGAGAGAACCCTCCTACAAAAAAATATGGTTTACATACATACATATATGTATGTATGTATGTATGTATGTATGTATGTATTGTTGAATAGTTCAGATAACTGAGAGTGAGGGTGAATTAGTTATTATAAAACAATTTTCTTCACTTTAATTATTCTAGAGAAAACTTAAATCAATCAAACAATAATCTAACAGATATGAACATGAAAGCACACAACAACACCATGCACAATAAACACCAAAATTTACATGGAAACCCAAGAAGGGAAAAACCATGGAGAATGTTGATTCTCTATTATAAAACACCGGTTAAGGTGTTTTTTACAAGGGATCACTACTAGAGTGCTCACTACATGTAAGGCTCACTATTAGTGGACTCAATACTTGGCTATTACAACCAAAGATAAAAAAAGGCTAACTACCAAAAGAGAAAGGATCACTGCCAAAAGATAAAGTATCACTTCCAATATAGAAAGGCTCACTACCAATAGAAAATGGCTAGTTTCTAGAAAAATGATGAAAGAAAATCCACCACTGAAATAATTGTCACCAACAATGACATCGGATAGAATATCACAATTTGTTGCCTCTAGTCATATGCTTTCACATATTTCACAATGTCTAGATTTTTGCATTTATCACACTTGCTTTCATTGAACATAATAAAATTTTACTTATACCATTCCATGCTTCCATAAACTCCTAAGTCAGAAAAATGCAATGTCTTCATAATCTCCTAAGTCAGCTAAACACAATTTGAATTAGGTCACCACAAAACACTCTTGTGGTGGAAAGGAATGAAACATGGACCACACAAAACTTCCTCGATTAAATTAACATGCTACCATGATATCCACAACCAAAAAAATAGAATGTACACATTACAATGAAAACAATCTTCTAGGAAACATTAACCAATTTCAAGATTGGTCCAGACCCATAAGAGCGTGTCTCATTATGTTGCAAAATTAATAGGACCAAGACAAGCACAACCAAAGATAGATCATCACATCACAACATCTAGAGTATGTCAATCTAGATCACCAAAGCATCAAAATCCATCAACCAAGATATGTTGACATCAATGACAACCATTAATGAGAACAATCAACATCACATTCCATCAATCTCCCCTTTTGTCATTGATGAAAACATCCATCAACAACAAACCAAATGACTCAAATATCAACATCTTCATGCCTTCTTTTCTTCTCCCCTTTGACATCAATGACAAAGGGAAAAACTCCCCCTGAAGAAACTTACTCCACTCTCCCTATGAGGAAGCCTGCTAGAATTGATCCAGATAAGAGTGAACATGTAATACCTTGGACCAATGTGTTGGACTCAGAGAACACTGAGAGGGGGGGTGAATCAGTGTTCAACAAATATAAGCTTTAAATCCAAACCTTAAACCATTTACAACACATAAACATAAATAAAGATGCAAGCACATGAAAAAGATATTCAAATCACCATAACACCAATGTTTTTACGTGGAAATCATGTTAGGGGAAAAACCACGATGGAAATTATTCCACAATTATAATCTATTTAAAGTATGAATAAAAGGGAATGCCCATGCATTCAGGCACACTGCCTAGAGCTCACTGCCTTACAAAATGTTCGCATTACAATAAAATGTTGAACTAAGAAAATAGAATCTCTAAATTATTGGATTCTGTTATAGTGAAGCTCAGTAGACACTCTTCAACCCTTCTAACTGATTCTGTATTTCTACTCTACTTTGCTCTACTCTTCTCTATTTTTCCGCCCTATTGAAACAATACAAAGATTGCTCAATCACCCTTCTAATACTCATAAACACATCTATTCTACTCTTGACACACTTTCACACTTTCTTCTTTCCTTTTCAAAATGAATTTTCGATCTCATATATATATTTGCTAAAAAATATTTCATTGCTTCAAGTCAACTTTAACAAAACATGAAATATCCTTCAATGGTCGGCTCAAATTAAATTTAATGTGCACCCATCAAAGTCAGCTAAGAAACAGCTAGGACCCAAAAAATAAATAACCAACACAATAAATAATTAAAAAATTACTCCTTAGACATCCACGACATGCGACATTCACTAGGTTGACCACAATGAGCAAATAAACAGAAAAACATCATACCAAAGCATCCAACTGAATCTCCTAACACATACACTAATCAATGTGACACCACTAAACTTAAGAAAAAGATATTATAGATACTTAAAAAAATATCTCGAAGATCCACAAATCAAAATGATGATTTGGTGAAGCATACAGATCGATATATTGATTGGATACCCTATTCTTCATACTCTCTATTGATAAAATAATATTCACTACATTTCCTGCCAGTATGAGCAAATTTTGATCTACTGACCGAAGAGACAACTTAGGTTTCCATCAATGACAACATTAGAAGCCACATTCCATCAAGCAAGCCATATGCCAAAAATCTGCCCCTTTGGCATTGATGGCAACTCTTAGTGAAAAATGACTAAGTGTCAGAATTCAAAATTTCAAAACTCAAACTCCTCCTTAGAAGCACATACTTCCCCAGGAACAATAGGAGATAGCATACAACATACTAGAGAGCATTCACAACAACTCTTCAACTTTAATATTTCTTCTATTCCTCATCTTAATGCTTCTAATAATCATCTTAATATATCATCATGGTATCATCTCTACTAACAACAACCATAGTCAAAATATCTTTTACTTGTCATCAAATAAGATACATGACATCCAACCATGAACATTAGCAACATCATTGTTAGTCTATCATCATACATCAATTACTGTCCAAACTGAGTCTTGACATCAATGAAAAACAATTTTTGAAACATAGGTAGCATATGTTCTATCGAATAGGACAACTGAGAGGGGGGGTTGAATCCGTTGTCACATATTGTAACCTTTAATTCAATCACCAGAACTAAAACTTAAAATTGCTTAAATGATTAATCATCAAATACCAATGCAGAAACTCAAATCAAACACATAAATACAATAACACAAGATTTACATGGAAAACCCAATGAGAGAAAAACCATGATGAGGATTAACTCACACTATAGAGAATATCAAAACTGATTACAAAAAGGCTCACTACCTGAAACAAGGCTCGTTGCCTAAGATAAGGCTCACTTCCTGAAACAAGGACTCACCATTCAAAATCACTATCCACAGGGCTACAACCTAGAGGGATCACTACCACAGAGATACAAAGAAGACAAGAAAGACTTGCTATAGAGAGACTACAATTCAATGAAACAAAGGATTCCACCACAATCACTTGATCAACTTGCATGAATGATAGAGTTCACCTTCTTCTCACTACATCTGGTAGCTCAACATTAAGCTTCACACTGATCTACCACACACAACTCACACACACTTTTTGAATAGCATCAAATTTAAGTCTACTCTTTCAATTATCTTCTTTCTTTTCTTTAGTATATTTTTCATTACTAGCTCATTTTGTATTTATACTATCACCAACCTTGAAAAAGATACAAAGTTGGTCCACATCCAACTTCAAACTCAAATTAGTTCGGTGCCAAACATCCTAGGGTGGAATTAGAATGAGGGAAACCCAAACACATGCTTCACCGGGATTCAAAATAGATCCAACATAGTTCATTAATTTTGAAGATAGTGCTTAACGTATTGTCGACCAAACCAGTGTAAAACACATAAAATAATTAAGCTTGGAACTTCTAGAAACTAAAAATATATTCAATGTAATATAAACATCTTAACTCTAGAACCACAAGTCAAAAAAATTCATCAAAGAGAAATTTGGACCAGCAATTTTTCTCCTATACCTCAACCAAAACAAAAAAAATAGATAGTTCACAACTAGTGAACATAGCTCAAGCTTTACAACAAACCAATATCAAAACAACTAGATATAGCAACCTTCAACAACCATGACCAACGTATCTGAACCACGCGAACATAGGGGAAAATTTCAGAGGAACAACAAAATACCTATAAACTTCCTTTAATAAAATTTTCTCAATATCCTCCACATATACAAGCAATAGTAACTAGTAGATAACTAGTTGACTAGTTGGTCACATCAATGACAACTCTTTCATTCCTTTCTTCATTCTTGCAACAATCTCTCTCTTTGTCATTGATAACAACATATGATGTGAAAAACAATCAAAGACACCATACCATATCTAAATATACTTCTCAAGATTTTTCTTTTTGCTTCTCCCCATCAGAAGATCATCTTCCTCATTACTTTCTTTCTCTCATTAGCTTTTTCTCCTTTTCACATGCTTTCTCTCCCCCTTTGACATCAATGGAAAAGGAAAAAGATATGGTCATTGAATCTTCCTTTGACATGAAAACAAAATACTCAAGATGACAACACTTATAACTACCTGCTTCCCTTGAGAGGTAGCCACCAAAACATCAGTCCAAAAAGATAGAATCATGAATCCGCTAGACTAATGCATCTTAGTTTATGAAAGGAGGGGAAATAACCCCTAACTTCTCCCAAAGATACTCAAAATTATCTTTAGTAAGAGCCTTGTAAATATATATGCAATCTAATCCTTTTTCAGAACATATTCAATCTTGAATTCATTCTTCATGACCTTCTCTCTTAAGAAATGATATCTAATAGATACATGTTTTGTCCTCGAGTGCATCATAGGTTTCTTTGAAATGTTAATTACACTTGTATTATCATAGAATATAGAAATGGGATCATCATATAGCACTATGATATCTTTCAATGCATGTTTCATCCATAGAACTTGTGTATAGAAAGATGCAATAGTAATATACTCAGCTTCAATAGTAGACAAAGAAAATTAATCTTGCTTCTTACTCAATCATGCCACTAATCTATACCCAAGAAAGAATGCACCACCTATTGTACTCTTTTTGTCATCTACACATCCAATCCAATCTATATTTGTATATGCATTAAGTGTAAAGTCAATATTTTTAGGATACCATAATTCATAATCTAGAGTTCCATTCAAATATTTGAATATTATTTTAACTAGAGAAACATGTGTTTCCTTTGGATCTTCTTAAAATGTAGCCACGAGGAAGGCCACATGCATAATATCAAGTCTAGTAGTAGTCCAAAAAAATTATTCCACCAATCATAGGTCTATACTTGCTCTGATAATCCTTAGGTGAATCATCATCTTTACCCAATTCACAACTAGTCATCATAGTACTTACTGGTTTAGAACCATCCATCCAAAATTTCTTCAACATCTCTCTTACATACTTAGAATATGAAATGAAAATTCCTTTCTCTATTTGATTAATCTATAGGCCAAGAAAGAAATTCATCTCCCCAAACACAGAAATTTCAAATTATTTCTGCATTTCTTCCATAAACATCTTGGAACATCTTTTCATTTCCTCCAAAGATAATGTCATCAACATATATAACTACAATCAAGATTTTGTCATTTTCAATCTTAAAGTACAAATTACTTTCTGCCATACCTTTGTTAAATCCTTGCTGAATCAAATACCTATCTAACCTTGTATACGAAGCTATAGGAGCTTGTTTCAATCCATATAAATATTTCTTCAATCTGTACACCATATCTGGTTGATCTTTCAACTGAAATCCTTCTGATTGTTCCATGTAAACTTCTTCTTCCAGCTCACCATTTAGAAATGTTAACTTAAAATCCATCTAATAGACTTTCAAATCTTTATAAGTAGCCAATGCCAAGAACATCCTTATAGCTTCCATTCTTGCTATTGAGGCAAAAGTCTCCTAAAAATCTATGCTTTCTAATTGTGATAAGCCTTTACACACAAGGCTCACTTTGTTTCTAACAACTTCTCCATTCTCATTCAACTTATTTCTGAATACCAATTTTGATCCAATGATATATTTTTTCTGTCAATCTTTGGACCAATTCCCAATTCTGATTCTTCTTCATTTGCAAAAGTTATTTCATTGCTTCCTTCCAATGTTCATCTTTATAGGCTTCACTTACTGTCTTCAGCTCAATTTTAGAAAGTAAACAAAAATTTACTTTAGTAGCAGCTTTTCTTTTGGTTAACACGCCTTTTGTCTTGTCTCCAATAATTTGATTTTTTGAAATGATTTTTTTGTACATATTTCAATATTCTAGGGGATATCACCGAAGCATCTTCTTCTCTTTCATTTTGTTCATCATGATTTTTTTTCTCATCTTTATCTTGTTCTTCCACAATTTCTTCTATTCTTGCACAATCATGTTCATCAAACACATATACATCAATATCAACAAAGTTCTTCACTGTCTCATCAACCTTCACATTCGAGATCTTTACAATCTTTCTCATTCTTTTATTGAAACCTCTATATTCCTTGCTTCTATTAGAGTATCCAAGAAATATGCCTTCATCACTTCTTGCATCAAACTTATCCAGAGTTTCCTCATCTCATCTGATATGGCATTTCCTTCTGAATACCTTGAAATATTTAATTGTAGGGATTCTTCTGAGCCATAGCTCATAGGGAGTCTTTCTACTTTTTTCTCTTGCTTGAACTCACATGCACACATAAACAACAATATGAATAGCTTCTTTCCAATGAACTTCCAATAATCTAGCTTCAATGATCATTGATCTAGCAACCTCTTTAACTATTATATTTTCCTTTCAACATCTCAATTTTGCTTAGGATTTTTTAGAGCGGATAATTGTCTCATTATTCCATGCACTTCACAAAACATATTGAACTCTTGGGAGGTGAATTCTCCACCTCTATCAGATCTTAAGCATTGTATCTTCAAATTCACTTCATTTTCAACCATAGCCTTGAATACCTTGAATCTATCTAATGCATATGATTTCTCTCTAAGAAATGTAACCCATGTATCTAGAATAATCATCAATTAAAATCATAGAGTACCTTTCATCAAGTAGATGTTGCACTCTCATAGGACCACAAAAATCTGTATGAACTAAATCCAACAGTCCAGTAGTAGATTGTTCTATTGATCTGTAATGATTTCTTGCTTGCTTCCAAAACTGATGATTCCTACAAATAGCATTAACAGGCTTTGTAATTCTTTGCAAATCTCTCATGGCCTGAAAAACACTAATCCTTTCAAAGTTATCAAAATTCATGTGACACATTCTCCTATGTCATAAACAACTATCATTTATGTAATTCATAAAGAATCATCCATCAACACCCTTAAGTTGATAAATATTTCCTTTAGATTTCTTTCCTGTAGCAATCAATGTTTAAGATCCATTCCAGATCTCACATTTCTCATCCTTAAACACAAGATCATATCCTTTTCTACACATATGACCAACACTCAAAAAATTGTGCCTTAAACCCTTAACATAGTAAAGATCGTCAATATGATGCTTGCCATCAAAACTTATTGAACCTATCCCACAGATTTTAGCTCCAATATCATCTCCAAACATAACCAAGCCTCCATCATATTTCTCAAGCTTAACAAACTTCCTCATGTTACCAGTCATTTGATGTGATCAACAACTATCAACTACCCAAAAATTATTTTTTTGTTTAGCATGTAGGGAAAAGATAATTGTACCTTCATCTTTCTCCTTCTTCTCTAGAGTGCTTTCCTTTACCTATTTTTTTGAATTAGTAGAAGTAGGTTCATCCTTAATTGCCAAGAACAATAATTCATTGTCATTTGGATCTTCATATTCTGAATCTTCATCTCAAATACTAGCATTCTCATTCACATAGCAAGGTCTATTAATCTTCTTTCCTTTCTTTTCTTTCACATATCTTTGTCTATTCCTTTTAGCTCTTTCTGGACACTTTACAACATAATGGTCCTTATTTATCCACAACTAAAGCATTTAAAGGGAAAATTACCTTCATACTTCTCGAAACCTTTTCTCATTCTTATTACAAAGTTAGCTTCTATTTCATCAAAAAAATTCTTCATTTGAATCTTCAACTTTTGTAGGTTTAAAAGTACTTTCTGATTTGTTTTGATTTCATAGACTTGGCTTCCTCATCTCATAAGATGTCAAAATTCCTAATAGTGGATCCTTAGTACAAGTCTTATAATCTATAGTCTACTCAATAACACTCACCTTCTCACTATAAGCATTAGGAAGAGTTCTAAGAATCTTATTTACAATCCTAGTTTCATCTATAGGATTACCTAGTGATCACATTCTAGCTACTACCTCATACAGTCTCTGTATATAAGCTTTAACATTTTCATCTTTAGACATATATATAAGATCAAACTGTGTTTCCAAATTCTTCCTTTCATCACCATCATGCACTCTTTCCAATGCATCATAGACTTTCATAGTTGTCTTCAAAATTTAAACCTTAATCAACTCAAAATGTACTAGACTATTCTTCAAGATGAACTTTTCCTTATTATTCACTTCATGTGGTCTAATTTTTTCAGGTGTACTCAGAACATTAGCAAGAGGAGTGTAAGGATTATTGTAAGCTTTCTCCACATCATATCTGCAATACTCCAAATATTCTTCTGTCAATAGTTTCTAGATACCATAATTAGTTCCATCAAACCTTGGATAATCAAAGACCATTTTTCCATCCATCCTGAATCTTCCTCAAGTAGTTAAACTCTTAACCAAGGAACCAAGCTCTAATACCAATTGTTAAATAGGACAATTGAGAGGGTGGGTGAATTAGTTGTCACAAATTTTAACCTTTAATTCAATCACTGGAACTAAAACTTTAAAATACTTTAATGATTAATCATCAAATGCTAATGTAGAAACTCAAATCCAACACATAAACTAAATAACACCAGATTTATGTAGAAAAATCAATGAGAGAAAAACCACAGTGAGGATTAACTCACACTATAGAGAATATTAAAACTAATTACAAAAAGGCTCACTACTTGAAATAAGTCTCACTGCCTGAGATAAGGATCACTACCTAAAACAAGCACTCACTATTTGTACTCACTGTCCATAGGGCTGCAACCTAGGGGGTTCATTGCCACAAAGATACAAAGAAGACAAATAATACTTGCTAATGAGACACTACAATCTCAATGCAACAGAGGATTCCACCACAGTCACTTGAGCAACTTGCATGAATAATAGAGTTTTCCTTCTGCTCACTACATCTAGTAATTTAACATTAAGCTGCACACTCATGTGCCACACACAACTCACATACACTTTTTGAATAGCATCAACTTCGTGTTTGCTCTTTCAATTATCTTCCTTCTTTTCTTTAGTATATTTTTCATTACTAGCTCATTCTATATTTATACTATCTCCAACCTTGGAAAAGATACAAAGTCAACCATCCAATTTGAAACTCAAATTAGGTCACCACCAAACATCCTATGGTGGAATTAGAATGAGGGTGACCCAAACACACACTTCACTAGGATCCAAAATAGGTCCAACATGCTTCATTAATTTTGAAGATAGTGCTTAAAACATGGTCGGCCAAACTAGTGTAAAACACAAAAAATTATGCTAGGAACTTCCAAAAACCAAAAATATCTTCAATATAATAAGAACATCTTAACTCTAGAACCACAAGTCAAAAGAATTCATCAAGGAGAAATATAGACCAACAATTTTTTCTGTCGAACCTCAACCAAAACATAAAAACCCATAGTTCACAACTGGTGAACACAACTCAAGCTTCAAAACAAACCAATAGCCAAACATCCAGATATAGCAACCTTCAACAACCATGACCAATGTATTGGAACCAGACAAACATAGGGGAAAATACCAGAGCAACAACTGAATACCTATAAATTTCCTTTAATACAATATTCTCAATATCCTCAACATATACAACCAACAATAACTAGTAGGTAACCAGTTGACCAGTTGACATCAATGACAACACTTTCATTCCTTTCTTCATTCTTGCAACAATGTCCAACATTTTTAACATGGTGTTATTTAAATTGGTATATATTAAGACAAGGTATATTGTTTTAGTGTGTTAAATTTGATGGTTGTTCTCTCGCCAAACCCACGTAGGAAAATTTTCATGTGATGTGTATGTAACTACTAATGTCTATTTGTTTTATCATAATAGATTCAACAAATGAATAACATGATATTTGTGTTCTAGACCATCTTCTTGTTTTTGTTTTCTTGTGACTTAGTCTATGTGTTGGATATATTTTAATCTCGCCCTTATATACCCATGGGGCATAACATCCATTGAAATATCAAATAAATTTTGATAAAATCAAATTAAATATAACACTTCATATTGATACATTAGTATTCATCATGAAATTCTTATTCATAGATATTTTCCCTAATGGAGGAAAATTTGGAACAAATTTACTTGGCTAGAATGTAAATTTTTTGTTTTTATTTTCTTTTCTACTAAATTCCTCCCTTAGGAGATTATATCTTAAAGAGAGGATTTCTTGGCCCATCCAAATGGGTGTTGTGTGGTCTTAGTGAGTACACTACTCTTCATCTCTTTTTCCAATATACTTTCACCATAAACATCTATATTGTATGGTGTAAAATATAGAATAAGCCAATGACTCATGCTTCTCCATTAGTTGAATTTTAAGCTATCATGGGGCATCCAACTAGAATAAAATTTTATTTTATTGTTTCTTGGGATGTAGAATGTATTTTATTCTCTAGCAACCTTGGTTAGAGAGAAATACAATGATTTTTTAAGATCATTAGAATCTTTTCATTCATGTTTGGAAGAACATAAATATTTCAATCTAGGAAACTATTGCTTCTAAATATTCCCTTTAAGAGGTCATTTTCTCTCTTGACTTAATTTTTTAGTAGCCTTCATTTCTCCTCTACTTCAACTTCTTTCATTTTGAGGGTTTTTTCAATGAAAGTGTCTAAAAAAGCTAAAATAATTTATTAGTGTTCTCCCACTTCTCTAGGTTTAACAACAATCAACTCTAATGGTTCTTCTAGGGGTAATCCAAGAGTTCCAAAATTTGGTAGAGTGGGTAGATATAATTATGGTTCTATTGATTTCTTCTTTTCCACTTCTATGGGATACTATAGTAGCAATCAAATGGAGGCTCATGCTATCCATTCTGTTGTGACTAAAGCATGCCAATTGGGATGGAATTAATTTATTTGTGAGATGCATTCTATAATCATGGCTACTCTTTTGAGTAGAGGAACTTCTAATGATCTTTCTTGGTAGTTGTCTTCTATTATAAAGTAGATTTAGTGTCTAGTTCCTAAATTTGAAACTATTTCTTTTGTCCATATCCATATGGAATAAAATAAATTGTTTTCTTCTAATAATGTTGATAGCTAGAATGTTCTAGACTAAGGGTAATTACCTTTAACTAAAACCCAAGATTTTATCTATTATTTTCTTAATGATCAACATCAATTTATTTCTTATGACTCTTGTGATTTTTCTTCCTATTTGTCACATGAATTGTTTTGTTTGAGGGGTTGGTGGCATTTTTGAAGTCCTCTTTGATTTTTATTCTATTAGCATTATTGATAGCTATGACATCCAAAAGTCTTTTATGTTGTAAAATGATGTAATTTTTTCTTCTGAATAATTTTTTCTCCTTATTCCTAAAATAATAGAGAATAAGAATTTTAATGATTAAAAAGCAAGAATTAGGAGAAATAGTTTCTTTTAATATCTTCTTTTATTTTCATCCCTTTTTAATTATGTTTTATTTTATTCTCTTCACAAAGTCTCCAAAAAAAATATTTTATACATATAAATTTTTTAAATGAGTAAAACTTCTCATAACATACCTACTTCTACCATCTTCCATTATTTACTATTACTACCACTATCACCATTCTTCCATCCCATAGTGTTACTCTTAATTCCAACTCATTTTTTCCACATTATTTTGAAATGAATGATGGGATTTTTTTGTGCATGAATTACCCATTGAATTTGAGGCACCTTTTTTCAATGCATGAGAGAAAGTGTGACCCTATACGCATTTGATTTCCTTGAATACTACATTCTTGGAATTTTATATGAGGATAGGATTTTGTCTAATTTTTTTAATAAAATTAAATGATTATCTCATTAAATAGGTTTTTGCATTACCTTATGGGTCTATTCATTCATATTTATAATTTGACTAAGGTTCTCTTAATTAAATTCAAAGTCAACATGGTTCATAGGGTTACTTATTTTGTTATATTTGAGTCTTCCTAAGGATACAATGAACAAGTAAATGGTTTTAATATGATATTAGTACTAATGTTTGAAATTCCATCACCCCTTACATGATTCTTAATTATGAAATATTTTTTTTAGGGATTTATTGAGCTAATCATTGATATTGGTTACATCAATATATTCACATATTTTATGCATATTTCAAAATAGTTACCATATTCCTTAACCTAATAGATTATCTATACAATTTGATAGACCATGGATGCAACATTTGAAAGTGGTATGCTTAGTTATATATCAATGCATAAAATATCTAATATGAAAGTACATTGGCCATAATTTTATGTAATTTGTACAAACTAGTTAAAAAATATAATTGCTTCACATGCCAACTCCACAAAAATATTTATGTGAGATCTTCATGAGCTATATTAAAATAATTACTCAAAAAAAATAAAAAAATAGAAAAATAATTAACAAAACAAGCAACATTGTTCATCCCACTAAAGAAAAAAAAAACCAATTATAAAATTTAGACTTGTTAAGTACAATACTTCATAGGTTTGAATTATAAATATGGTAATGCGACTAATATGAAATAATTTTATACCATCACACCAAAGAAAGAAAAATGCAAAGATGAAATTAACATGAAATACTTGTAGAGAAGGACCACAAAAGAAACACAAAAAAATTAATGAAAGGAAGGCCAAATGTGCTACCAATTGATATTGTGTGTAAAAAGTAGAAAATGTTTTTGATTAGATAAGAAAGGAAGTGCCTTGATCCCTTAGAAAATGAAAAATAGAGCCAAATAGCTGAGCAAAATAGACTAGCCAAACACAACCAACTAGAGAGAAACAACCAGACCAGAACTATAGAACCAACCAGTAGCAAAGAAGTAGCTACCAACAAAAGACCAATCAAAACAACAAGTTGTCTGGAACTATTCAAGGAATGGAACTTGAACCTAGCAAAGCCTCTGAGGGCGTGCTAAACGAAATTGTGACCTTCTGAGAAAAATGTATTCTTTCTGAACTATTGTCCAAGGAAAATCAGAAACTAAAATTGAGAAATTTTGATTAGAAGGGGAGGACTCCAATCTAGAGTAGAAGACCAGAGAAACAACTGATACTTCAGGTGAAGCATTTGAAACAAAGCCCAAAGTAGCAGGATTTACAACATTATTTTCCAATACATGGACCTTAGGGGAGGCAACACAAACAACATTAGGAATAGCCAAATCCATAGACCGCACAACAATATCCACATGAGGAGTAGCAACCACCACAACCGAATTAGGTGGAGCAGAATGAACCTTCATTGGAGGAACAACATCCATCACAACACTCATATTAAACCTCATAGAAGGAGAAGAAGGCCTAGAATCCTCATAGAAGAAGAGGAAAAGTCAATAGTAGGGCGAACTAGAAGGAATGTCATAATAAAGAAACATTTATGTGATTGTGGAGTTCAACAAGGATACTATCAAGAACGCCATGGTCACAATCTAGGTTTTTCAGCAAGAACTCAGGACTAGACATGGTAAAAATGGTGTTGAGGATAGTCATGATTTTGGTCACTATAAGAAAAAAGTTAGGAAAGGAAGAAACTCTGCCTCACCCAATACTAAGGTGACCCAACCCACTTGCAAGGAGCCTTTGACCTTTGAGGAGAAACTTCAATTCTTAGCTAAAGAGTGGTAGGCCATCACTGGCCTTAAGCTACTAGGTGACCAGTATCCAGTCTAGTCCCATGTTAGTTCTTTCATGTGCTCTCTCTTTTATTTTTTTGATGTTGATCGGTTTGTAGCTACTTCTCTTTTTGTTTTTGGATGCCTCACTTCTCATGATCCACTTGTTGAGCTTCTATGATTTTGAATATGGATATTGGCCCTTCCAAACTTTCATCTAATCAAAACATTTATGTAATTGAAACAAGTATATAAGTTAAATAAATACTATAAACAAAAAAGAAGATGAATGTGAAGTAAGAAAGTCAAAATTGAATCTCCTTGATGAAAACCCTTTTGATCTTAGAAAACACTAACATGGTAAACCATTACTTAGAATAGAAGGGTGAAATGAAAAATCCCAAATGAAAAAATCTCAGTATGGGGCTTTACTCCCTTGTTGAAAACTATTGATTTAATATCTTCCTTAAAGAGAAAGTCATTATATTTAGATCAACAACTCTTGAAATCAATTATAAAAATTCGATAGTGTCATTGATGAGTAAAATAAGATCAAATTATTATGTTTAACAATGGCAATACCAACCATGTAACAATACACTCTAACTTGCAGTATAAGCCCAGATTATATCTCCTTAATGCATACCTGATTCCTCTAAAACATCCTTATGATGAACCATCGGAATAGAAAAAATATTAAAAATGTAAAACAAAATTAAAATCTGAACATGGCTATTTATCGACATATTGAAAACTATTAATCTAATATCTTCAAACCAAAATAAAATAAAATCATTAAGTACCTGATCAATGACTCTTGGAATCAACCGTGAAAATTCAACTTGTTCTGGCTAATTATCATGTGATAGTTACAATACAATGAGTATAGTGACTTAAAGTGGAGTCTTGTTTAAAACATCATGTTTTTGAATATTTTTATATTAATCCAAAACTAGACCATCTCATTTCTGTAAATCCACAGTAACGATCAGATATTTTTTACTATTTCCATAAAAATATGGTTTTTAATATTTTCTTTTAAGATTTGATTGTTTGCCAACATCCAAAAATTACATTGTATTCTATATTTTCAAGTGAAAGTATATTTTATTTTAATTTGACAGAAGAGAATAGAAGGGAATTCAAACGGAACCATCTTTCTTCTCTAGGTGTACGTATTGCAGAGAAAGGAGATTTGTGATGAAATGTTTGTGGCAGAGATGAGCTAACAATGGTACGTGAAAACCTGGCCCCCCAACCGCCTTTCATCTCAACTTTTCACCAAATTTCGCTGCATCCGTTGAATGTTTCGCTAAAATCCTCTATTCTTGAGCTGCTCTTCCTTCACATAAGACAACATGTATTTGATTTGTGTTCTGCTATGGAAGAAGATCGTGCATAGTGAATACTTATTCTTCCTTATCTTGTTTTCAATGGGGGTATCCGTCCCTTATAAACTACAGTGCTTCTGATAAACCTTTTTTCAAATATCTGATTTTTTAATTAATTTAATTTTTTATATTTATTATTTTTAAGTTTGAATTTAATACTATGATATATAATATTTTTTCTTCTAAATTGTTATGATTTAATTTATAAAAAAGTAAATATATATTACATTTGTGTTGGATACAATTACCTTGCATCATGATGATGATATTTTTCAACTAGTTATAATGATGTCTCATTGTTTGATTATAATATTTTTCACATTCCTTATACATATGTTTTTAATTAACCAATATTTTTATAACTTTTATTGTTACATCTAGGAATATAGATTTATGTGATGATTTTCTTACACCCATTGATAATATTTTACATACATCTCATTATAGTAAGTCTTCCACACCCTTAGATTCTCTTATAAATACTCTTATTGGTTTATATTTAAAAAAATCATAAATTTAATAGTTAAAAGATATTATAAAATTTTATAATTTATTGTGTGCTTAAAGGAACCATAGATTTATGAGTAACAATATTTGCTAGAAAGAAAAGATAATTATATATTTATAGAAATGTATTAATTTTCTATATGTGTATCATGATTAATTATTATTATTTATTATGATTAACCTCAATGGAAAACTAACAATTAGTAGAATGAGAAGTCATATTATATTTTGAGAAAGAATTTCTTCTCAAAAGTAAATTAGGTTTTTCGCTACCTCTTGGCATAAACAAACTTTACAAATATGATTAAGGGTAGCTATGAATTTGAATATTAGAAATATAATTATTCTATAATAAATAATCCCTCAAGGGTATAAGAGTATAGGAATTTACCTAAACTAAAGGGAGGATAAAATCGCATTTACATATAATGCTAGGGTAATAAAATTAGATATCAAAAATTAAATAACTAAGATTAGAATGAAAATAGGTGGTATTAGTAACTATCTAGATAAAA
>VDFB02379711.1:217616839-217667952 GCA_007258455.2 Sequoia sempervirens | reverse complement strand
GGGGGTGAATCAGTGTTCAACAAATATAAGCTTTAAATCCAAACCTTAAACCATTTACAACACATAAACATAAATAAAGATGCAAGCACATGAAAAAGATATTCAAATCACCATAACACCAATGTTTTTACGTGGAAATCATGTTAGGGGAAAAACCACGATGGAAATTATTCCACAATTATAATCTATTTAAAGTATGAATAAAAGGGAATGCCCATGCATTCAGGCACACTGCCTAGAGCTCACTGCCTTACAAAATGTTCGCATTACAATAAAATGTTGAACTAAGAAAATAGAATCTCTAAATTATTGGATTCTGTTATAGTGAAGCTCAGTAGACACTCTTCAACCCTTCTAACTGATTCTGTATTTCTACTCTACTTTGCTCTACTCTTCTCTATTTTTCCGCCCTATTGAAACAATACAAAGATTGCTCAATCACCCTTCTAATACTCATAAACACATCTATTCTACTCTTGACACACTTTCACACTTTCTTCTTTCCTTTTCAAAATGAATTTTCGATCTCATATATATATTTGCTAAAAAATATTTCATTGCTTCAAGTCAACTTTAACAAAACATGAAATATCCTTCAATGGTCGGCTCAAATTAAATTTAATGTGCACCCATCAAAGTCAGCTAAGAAACAGCTAGGACCCAAAAAATAAATAACCAACACAATAAATAATTAAAAAATTACTCCTTAGACATCCACGACATGCGACATTCACTAGGTTGACCACAATGAGCAAATAAACAGAAAAACATCATACCAAAGCATCCAACTGAATCTCCTAACACATACACTAATCAATGTGACACCACTAAACTTAAGAAAAAGATATTATAGATACTTAAAAAAATATCTCGAAGATCCACAAATCAAAATGATGATTTGGTGAAGCATACAGATCGATATATTGATTGGATACCCTATTCTTCATACTCTCTATTGATAAAATAATATTCACTACATTTCCTGCCAGTATGAGCAAATTTTGATCTACTGACCGAAGAGACAACTTAGGTTTCCATCAATGACAACATTAGAAGCCACATTCCATCAAGCAAGCCATATGCCAAAAATCTGCCCCTTTGGCATTGATGGCAACTCTTAGTGAAAAATGACTAAGTGTCAGAATTCAAAATTTCAAAACTCAAACTCCTCCTTAGAAGCACATACTTCCCCAGGAACAATAGGAGATAGCATACAACATACTAGAGAGCATTCACAACAACTCTTCAACTTTAATATTTCTTCTATTCCTCATCTTAATGCTTCTAATAATCATCTTAATATATCATCATGGTATCATCTCTACTAACAACAACCATAGTCAAAATATCTTTTACTTGTCATCAAATAAGATACATGACATCCAACCATGAACATTAGCAACATCATTGTTAGTCTATCATCATACATCAATTACTGTCCAAACTGAGTCTTGACATCAATGAAAAACAATTTTTGAAACATAGGTAGCATATGTTCTATCGAATAGGACAACTGAGAGGGGGGGTTGAATCCGTTGTCACATATTGTAACCTTTAATTCAATCACCAGAACTAAAACTTAAAATTGCTTAAATGATTAATCATCAAATACCAATGCAGAAACTCAAATCAAACACATAAATACAATAACACAAGATTTACATGGAAAACCCAATGAGAGAAAAACCATGATGAGGATTAACTCACACTATAGAGAATATCAAAACTGATTACAAAAAGGCTCACTACCTGAAACAAGGCTCGTTGCCTAAGATAAGGCTCACTTCCTGAAACAAGGACTCACCATTCAAAATCACTATCCACAGGGCTACAACCTAGAGGGATCACTACCACAGAGATACAAAGAAGACAAGAAAGACTTGCTATAGAGAGACTACAATTCAATGAAACAAAGGATTCCACCACAATCACTTGATCAACTTGCATGAATGATAGAGTTCACCTTCTTCTCACTACATCTGGTAGCTCAACATTAAGCTTCACACTGATCTACCACACACAACTCACACACACTTTTTGAATAGCATCAAATTTAAGTCTACTCTTTCAATTATCTTCTTTCTTTTCTTTAGTATATTTTTCATTACTAGCTCATTTTGTATTTATACTATCACCAACCTTGAAAAAGATACAAAGTTGGTCCACATCCAACTTCAAACTCAAATTAGTTCGGTGCCAAACATCCTAGGGTGGAATTAGAATGAGGGAAACCCAAACACATGCTTCACCGGGATTCAAAATAGATCCAACATAGTTCATTAATTTTGAAGATAGTGCTTAACGTATTGTCGACCAAACCAGTGTAAAACACATAAAATAATTAAGCTTGGAACTTCTAGAAACTAAAAATATATTCAATGTAATATAAACATCTTAACTCTAGAACCACAAGTCAAAAAAATTCATCAAAGAGAAATTTGGACCAGCAATTTTTCTCCTATACCTCAACCAAAACAAAAAAAATAGATAGTTCACAACTAGTGAACATAGCTCAAGCTTTACAACAAACCAATATCAAAACAACTAGATATAGCAACCTTCAACAACCATGACCAACGTATCTGAACCACGCGAACATAGGGGAAAATTTCAGAGGAACAACAAAATACCTATAAACTTCCTTTAATAAAATTTTCTCAATATCCTCCACATATACAAGCAATAGTAACTAGTAGATAACTAGTTGACTAGTTGGTCACATCAATGACAACTCTTTCATTCCTTTCTTCATTCTTGCAACAATCTCTCTCTTTGTCATTGATAACAACATATGATGTGAAAAACAATCAAAGACACCATACCATATCTAAATATACTTCTCAAGATTTTTCTTTTTGCTTCTCCCCATCAGAAGATCATCTTCCTCATTACTTTCTTTCTCTCATTAGCTTTTTCTCCTTTTCACATGCTTTCTCTCCCCCTTTGACATCAATGGAAAAGGAAAAAGATATGGTCATTGAATCTTCCTTTGACATGAAAACAAAATACTCAAGATGACAACACTTATAACTACCTGCTTCCCTTGAGAGGTAGCCACCAAAACATCAGTCCAAAAAGATAGAATCATGAATCCGCTAGACTAATGCATCTTAGTTTATGAAAGGAGGGGAAATAACCCCTAACTTCTCCCAAAGATACTCAAAATTATCTTTAGTAAGAGCCTTGTAAATATATATGCAATCTAATCCTTTTTCAGAACATATTCAATCTTGAATTCATTCTTCATGACCTTCTCTCTTAAGAAATGATATCTAATAGATACATGTTTTGTCCTCGAGTGCATCATAGGTTTCTTTGAAATGTTAATTACACTTGTATTATCATAGAATATAGAAATGGGATCATCATATAGCACTATGATATCTTTCAATGCATGTTTCATCCATAGAACTTGTGTATAGAAAGATGCAATAGTAATATACTCAGCTTCAATAGTAGACAAAGAAAATTAATCTTGCTTCTTACTCAATCATGCCACTAATCTATACCCAAGAAAGAATGCACCACCTATTGTACTCTTTTTGTCATCTACACATCCAATCCAATCTATATTTGTATATGCATTAAGTGTAAAGTCAATATTTTTAGGATACCATAATTCATAATCTAGAGTTCCATTCAAATATTTGAATATTATTTTAACTAGAGAAACATGTGTTTCCTTTGGATCTTCTTAAAATGTAGCCACGAGGAAGGCCACATGCATAATATCAAGTCTAGTAGTAGTCCAAAAAAATTATTCCACCAATCATAGGTCTATACTTGCTCTGATAATCCTTAGGTGAATCATCATCTTTACCCAATTCACAACTAGTCATCATAGTACTTACTGGTTTAGAACCATCCATCCAAAATTTCTTCAACATCTCTCTTACATACTTAGAATATGAAATGAAAATTCCTTTCTCTATTTGATTAATCTATAGGCCAAGAAAGAAATTCATCTCCCCAAACACAGAAATTTCAAATTATTTCTGCATTTCTTCCATAAACATCTTGGAACATCTTTTCATTTCCTCCAAAGATAATGTCATCAACATATATAACTACAATCAAGATTTTGTCATTTTCAATCTTAAAGTACAAATTACTTTCTGCCATACCTTTGTTAAATCCTTGCTGAATCAAATACCTATCTAACCTTGTATACGAAGCTATAGGAGCTTGTTTCAATCCATATAAATATTTCTTCAATCTGTACACCATATCTGGTTGATCTTTCAACTGAAATCCTTCTGATTGTTCCATGTAAACTTCTTCTTCCAGCTCACCATTTAGAAATGTTAACTTAAAATCCATCTAATAGACTTTCAAATCTTTATAAGTAGCCAATGCCAAGAACATCCTTATAGCTTCCATTCTTGCTATTGAGGCAAAAGTCTCCTAAAAATCTATGCTTTCTAATTGTGATAAGCCTTTACACACAAGGCTCACTTTGTTTCTAACAACTTCTCCATTCTCATTCAACTTATTTCTGAATACCAATTTTGATCCAATGATATATTTTTTCTGTCAATCTTTGGACCAATTCCCAATTCTGATTCTTCTTCATTTGCAAAAGTTATTTCATTGCTTCCTTCCAATGTTCATCTTTATAGGCTTCACTTACTGTCTTCAGCTCAATTTTAGAAAGTAAACAAAAATTTACTTTAGTAGCAGCTTTTCTTTTGGTTAACACGCCTTTTGTCTTGTCTCCAATAATTTGATTTTTTGAAATGATTTTTTTGTACATATTTCAATATTCTAGGGGATATCACCGAAGCATCTTCTTCTCTTTCATTTTGTTCATCATGATTTTTTTTCTCATCTTTATCTTGTTCTTCCACAATTTCTTCTATTCTTGCACAATCATGTTCATCAAACACATATACATCAATATCAACAAAGTTCTTCACTGTCTCATCAACCTTCACATTCGAGATCTTTACAATCTTTCTCATTCTTTTATTGAAACCTCTATATTCCTTGCTTCTATTAGAGTATCCAAGAAATATGCCTTCATCACTTCTTGCATCAAACTTATCCAGAGTTTCCTCATCTCATCTGATATGGCATTTCCTTCTGAATACCTTGAAATATTTAATTGTAGGGATTCTTCTGAGCCATAGCTCATAGGGAGTCTTTCTACTTTTTTCTCTTGCTTGAACTCACATGCACACATAAACAACAATATGAATAGCTTCTTTCCAATGAACTTCCAATAATCTAGCTTCAATGATCATTGATCTAGCAACCTCTTTAACTATTATATTTTCCTTTCAACATCTCAATTTTGCTTAGGATTTTTTAGAGCGGATAATTGTCTCATTATTCCATGCACTTCACAAAACATATTGAACTCTTGGGAGGTGAATTCTCCACCTCTATCAGATCTTAAGCATTGTATCTTCAAATTCACTTCATTTTCAACCATAGCCTTGAATACCTTGAATCTATCTAATGCATATGATTTCTCTCTAAGAAATGTAACCCATGTATCTAGAATAATCATCAATTAAAATCATAGAGTACCTTTCATCAAGTAGATGTTGCACTCTCATAGGACCACAAAAATCTGTATGAACTAAATCCAACAGTCCAGTAGTAGATTGTTCTATTGATCTGTAATGATTTCTTGCTTGCTTCCAAAACTGATGATTCCTACAAATAGCATTAACAGGCTTTGTAATTCTTTGCAAATCTCTCATGGCCTGAAAAACACTAATCCTTTCAAAGTTATCAAAATTCATGTGACACATTCTCCTATGTCATAAACAACTATCATTTATGTAATTCATAAAGAATCATCCATCAACACCCTTAAGTTGATAAATATTTCCTTTAGATTTCTTTCCTGTAGCAATCAATGTTTAAGATCCATTCCAGATCTCACATTTCTCATCCTTAAACACAAGATCATATCCTTTTCTACACATATGACCAACACTCAAAAAATTGTGCCTTAAACCCTTAACATAGTAAAGATCGTCAATATGATGCTTGCCATCAAAACTTATTGAACCTATCCCACAGATTTTAGCTCCAATATCATCTCCAAACATAACCAAGCCTCCATCATATTTCTCAAGCTTAACAAACTTCCTCATGTTACCAGTCATTTGATGTGATCAACAACTATCAACTACCCAAAAATTATTTTTTTGTTTAGCATGTAGGGAAAAGATAATTGTACCTTCATCTTTCTCCTTCTTCTCTAGAGTGCTTTCCTTTACCTATTTTTTTGAATTAGTAGAAGTAGGTTCATCCTTAATTGCCAAGAACAATAATTCATTGTCATTTGGATCTTCATATTCTGAATCTTCATCTCAAATACTAGCATTCTCATTCACATAGCAAGGTCTATTAATCTTCTTTCCTTTCTTTTCTTTCACATATCTTTGTCTATTCCTTTTAGCTCTTTCTGGACACTTTACAACATAATGGTCCTTATTTATCCACAACTAAAGCATTTAAAGGGAAAATTACCTTCATACTTCTCGAAACCTTTTCTCATTCTTATTACAAAGTTAGCTTCTATTTCATCAAAAAAATTCTTCATTTGAATCTTCAACTTTTGTAGGTTTAAAAGTACTTTCTGATTTGTTTTGATTTCATAGACTTGGCTTCCTCATCTCATAAGATGTCAAAATTCCTAATAGTGGATCCTTAGTACAAGTCTTATAATCTATAGTCTACTCAATAACACTCACCTTCTCACTATAAGCATTAGGAAGAGTTCTAAGAATCTTATTTACAATCCTAGTTTCATCTATAGGATTACCTAGTGATCACATTCTAGCTACTACCTCATACAGTCTCTGTATATAAGCTTTAACATTTTCATCTTTAGACATATATATAAGATCAAACTGTGTTTCCAAATTCTTCCTTTCATCACCATCATGCACTCTTTCCAATGCATCATAGACTTTCATAGTTGTCTTCAAAATTTAAACCTTAATCAACTCAAAATGTACTAGACTATTCTTCAAGATGAACTTTTCCTTATTATTCACTTCATGTGGTCTAATTTTTTCAGGTGTACTCAGAACATTAGCAAGAGGAGTGTAAGGATTATTGTAAGCTTTCTCCACATCATATCTGCAATACTCCAAATATTCTTCTGTCAATAGTTTCTAGATACCATAATTAGTTCCATCAAACCTTGGATAATCAAAGACCATTTTTCCATCCATCCTGAATCTTCCTCAAGTAGTTAAACTCTTAACCAAGGAACCAAGCTCTAATACCAATTGTTAAATAGGACAATTGAGAGGGTGGGTGAATTAGTTGTCACAAATTTTAACCTTTAATTCAATCACTGGAACTAAAACTTTAAAATACTTTAATGATTAATCATCAAATGCTAATGTAGAAACTCAAATCCAACACATAAACTAAATAACACCAGATTTATGTAGAAAAATCAATGAGAGAAAAACCACAGTGAGGATTAACTCACACTATAGAGAATATTAAAACTAATTACAAAAAGGCTCACTACTTGAAATAAGTCTCACTGCCTGAGATAAGGATCACTACCTAAAACAAGCACTCACTATTTGTACTCACTGTCCATAGGGCTGCAACCTAGGGGGTTCATTGCCACAAAGATACAAAGAAGACAAATAATACTTGCTAATGAGACACTACAATCTCAATGCAACAGAGGATTCCACCACAGTCACTTGAGCAACTTGCATGAATAATAGAGTTTTCCTTCTGCTCACTACATCTAGTAATTTAACATTAAGCTGCACACTCATGTGCCACACACAACTCACATACACTTTTTGAATAGCATCAACTTCGTGTTTGCTCTTTCAATTATCTTCCTTCTTTTCTTTAGTATATTTTTCATTACTAGCTCATTCTATATTTATACTATCTCCAACCTTGGAAAAGATACAAAGTCAACCATCCAATTTGAAACTCAAATTAGGTCACCACCAAACATCCTATGGTGGAATTAGAATGAGGGTGACCCAAACACACACTTCACTAGGATCCAAAATAGGTCCAACATGCTTCATTAATTTTGAAGATAGTGCTTAAAACATGGTCGGCCAAACTAGTGTAAAACACAAAAAATTATGCTAGGAACTTCCAAAAACCAAAAATATCTTCAATATAATAAGAACATCTTAACTCTAGAACCACAAGTCAAAAGAATTCATCAAGGAGAAATATAGACCAACAATTTTTTCTGTCGAACCTCAACCAAAACATAAAAACCCATAGTTCACAACTGGTGAACACAACTCAAGCTTCAAAACAAACCAATAGCCAAACATCCAGATATAGCAACCTTCAACAACCATGACCAATGTATTGGAACCAGACAAACATAGGGGAAAATACCAGAGCAACAACTGAATACCTATAAATTTCCTTTAATACAATATTCTCAATATCCTCAACATATACAACCAACAATAACTAGTAGGTAACCAGTTGACCAGTTGACATCAATGACAACACTTTCATTCCTTTCTTCATTCTTGCAACAATGTCCAACATTTTTAACATGGTGTTATTTAAATTGGTATATATTAAGACAAGGTATATTGTTTTAGTGTGTTAAATTTGATGGTTGTTCTCTCGCCAAACCCACGTAGGAAAATTTTCATGTGATGTGTATGTAACTACTAATGTCTATTTGTTTTATCATAATAGATTCAACAAATGAATAACATGATATTTGTGTTCTAGACCATCTTCTTGTTTTTGTTTTCTTGTGACTTAGTCTATGTGTTGGATATATTTTAATCTCGCCCTTATATACCCATGGGGCATAACATCCATTGAAATATCAAATAAATTTTGATAAAATCAAATTAAATATAACACTTCATATTGATACATTAGTATTCATCATGAAATTCTTATTCATAGATATTTTCCCTAATGGAGGAAAATTTGGAACAAATTTACTTGGCTAGAATGTAAATTTTTTGTTTTTATTTTCTTTTCTACTAAATTCCTCCCTTAGGAGATTATATCTTAAAGAGAGGATTTCTTGGCCCATCCAAATGGGTGTTGTGTGGTCTTAGTGAGTACACTACTCTTCATCTCTTTTTCCAATATACTTTCACCATAAACATCTATATTGTATGGTGTAAAATATAGAATAAGCCAATGACTCATGCTTCTCCATTAGTTGAATTTTAAGCTATCATGGGGCATCCAACTAGAATAAAATTTTATTTTATTGTTTCTTGGGATGTAGAATGTATTTTATTCTCTAGCAACCTTGGTTAGAGAGAAATACAATGATTTTTTAAGATCATTAGAATCTTTTCATTCATGTTTGGAAGAACATAAATATTTCAATCTAGGAAACTATTGCTTCTAAATATTCCCTTTAAGAGGTCATTTTCTCTCTTGACTTAATTTTTTAGTAGCCTTCATTTCTCCTCTACTTCAACTTCTTTCATTTTGAGGGTTTTTTCAATGAAAGTGTCTAAAAAAGCTAAAATAATTTATTAGTGTTCTCCCACTTCTCTAGGTTTAACAACAATCAACTCTAATGGTTCTTCTAGGGGTAATCCAAGAGTTCCAAAATTTGGTAGAGTGGGTAGATATAATTATGGTTCTATTGATTTCTTCTTTTCCACTTCTATGGGATACTATAGTAGCAATCAAATGGAGGCTCATGCTATCCATTCTGTTGTGACTAAAGCATGCCAATTGGGATGGAATTAATTTATTTGTGAGATGCATTCTATAATCATGGCTACTCTTTTGAGTAGAGGAACTTCTAATGATCTTTCTTGGTAGTTGTCTTCTATTATAAAGTAGATTTAGTGTCTAGTTCCTAAATTTGAAACTATTTCTTTTGTCCATATCCATATGGAATAAAATAAATTGTTTTCTTCTAATAATGTTGATAGCTAGAATGTTCTAGACTAAGGGTAATTACCTTTAACTAAAACCCAAGATTTTATCTATTATTTTCTTAATGATCAACATCAATTTATTTCTTATGACTCTTGTGATTTTTCTTCCTATTTGTCACATGAATTGTTTTGTTTGAGGGGTTGGTGGCATTTTTGAAGTCCTCTTTGATTTTTATTCTATTAGCATTATTGATAGCTATGACATCCAAAAGTCTTTTATGTTGTAAAATGATGTAATTTTTTCTTCTGAATAATTTTTTCTCCTTATTCCTAAAATAATAGAGAATAAGAATTTTAATGATTAAAAAGCAAGAATTAGGAGAAATAGTTTCTTTTAATATCTTCTTTTATTTTCATCCCTTTTTAATTATGTTTTATTTTATTCTCTTCACAAAGTCTCCAAAAAAAATATTTTATACATATAAATTTTTTAAATGAGTAAAACTTCTCATAACATACCTACTTCTACCATCTTCCATTATTTACTATTACTACCACTATCACCATTCTTCCATCCCATAGTGTTACTCTTAATTCCAACTCATTTTTTCCACATTATTTTGAAATGAATGATGGGATTTTTTTGTGCATGAATTACCCATTGAATTTGAGGCACCTTTTTTCAATGCATGAGAGAAAGTGTGACCCTATACGCATTTGATTTCCTTGAATACTACATTCTTGGAATTTTATATGAGGATAGGATTTTGTCTAATTTTTTTAATAAAATTAAATGATTATCTCATTAAATAGGTTTTTGCATTACCTTATGGGTCTATTCATTCATATTTATAATTTGACTAAGGTTCTCTTAATTAAATTCAAAGTCAACATGGTTCATAGGGTTACTTATTTTGTTATATTTGAGTCTTCCTAAGGATACAATGAACAAGTAAATGGTTTTAATATGATATTAGTACTAATGTTTGAAATTCCATCACCCCTTACATGATTCTTAATTATGAAATATTTTTTTTAGGGATTTATTGAGCTAATCATTGATATTGGTTACATCAATATATTCACATATTTTATGCATATTTCAAAATAGTTACCATATTCCTTAACCTAATAGATTATCTATACAGTTTGATAGACCATGGATGCAACATTTGAAAGTGGTATGCTCAGTTATATATCAATGCATAAAATATCTAATATGAAAGTACATTGGCCATAATTTTTTATGTAATTCGTACAAACTAGTTAAAAAATATAATCGCTTCACATGCCAAATCCACAAAAATATCTATCTGAGATCTTCATGAGCTATATCAAAATAATTACTTAAAAAAATAAAAAGAAAAATAGAAAAATAATTAACAAAACAAGCAACATTGTTCATCCCACTAAAGAAAAAAAAAACCAATTATAAAATGTAGACATGTTAAGAACAATACTTCGTAAGTTTGAATTATAAATATGGTAATGTGACTAATATGAAATAATTTTATACCATCACACCAAAGAAAGAAAAATGCAAAGATGAAATTAACATGAAATACTTGTAGAGAAGGACCACAAAAGAAACACAAAAAAATTAATGAAAGGAAGGCCAAATGTGCTACCAATTGATATTGTGTGTAAAAAGTAGAAAATGTTTTTGATTAGATAAGAAAGGAAGTGCCTTGATCCCTTAGAAAATGAAAAATAGAGCCAAATAGCTGAGCAAAATAGACTAGCCAAACACAACCAACTAGAGAGAAACAACCAGACCAGAACTATAGAACCAACCAGTAGCAAAGAAGTAGCTACCAACAAAAGACCAATCAAAACAACAAGTTGTCTGGAACTATTCAAGGAATGGAACTTGAACCTAGCAAAGCCTCTGAGGGCGTGCTAAACGAAATTGTGACCTTCTGAGAAAAATGTATTCTTTCTGAACTATTGTCCAAGGAAAATCAGAAACTAAAATTGAGAAATTTTGATTAGAAGGGGAGGACTCCAATCTAGAGTAGAAGACCAGAGAAACAACTGATACTTCAGGTGAAGCATTTGAAACAAAGCCCAAAGTAGCAGGATTTACAACATTATTTTCCAATACATGGACCTTAGGGGAGGCAACACAAACAACATTAGGAATAGCCAAATCCATAGACCGCACAACAATATCCACATGAGGAGTAGCAACCACCACAACCGAATTAGGTGGAGCAGAATGAACCTTCATTGGAGGAACAACATCCATCACAACACTCATATTAAACCTCATAGAAGGAGAAGAAGGCCTAGAATCCTCATAGAAGAAGAGGAAAAGTCAATAGTAGGGCGAACTAGAAGGAATGTCATAATAAAGAAACATTTATGTGATTGTGGAGTTCAACAAGGATACTATCAAGAACGCCATGGTCACAATCTAGGTTTTTCAGCAAGAACTCAGGACTAGACATGGTAAAAATGGTGTTGAGGATAGTCATGATTTTGGTCACTATAAGAAAAAAGTTAGGAAAGGAAGAAACTCTGCCTCACCCAATACTAAGGTGACCCAACCCACTTGCAAGGAGCCTTTGACCTTTGAGGAGAAACTTCAATTCTTAGCTAAAGAGTGGTAGGCCATCACTGGCCTTAAGCTACTAGGTGACCAGTATCCAGTCTAGTCCCATGTTAGTTCTTTCATGTGCTCTCTCTTTTATTTTTTTGATGTTGATCGGTTTGTAGCTACTTCTCTTTTTGTTTTTGGATGCCTCACTTCTCATGATCCACTTGTTGAGCTTCTATGATTTTGAATATGGATATTGGCCCTTCCAAACTTTCATCTAATCAAAACATTTATGTAATTGAAACAAGTATATAAGTTAAATAAATACTATAAACAAAAAAGAAGATGAATGTGAAGTAAGAAAGTCAAAATTGAATCTCCTTGATGAAAACCCTTTTGATCTTAGAAAACACTAACATGGTAAACCATTACTTAGAATAGAAGGGTGAAATGAAAAATCCCAAATGAAAAAATCTCAGTATGGGGCTTTACTCCCTTGTTGAAAACTATTGATTTAATATCTTCCTTAAAGAGAAAGTCATTATATTTAGATCAACAACTCTTGAAATCAATTATAAAAATTCGATAGTGTCATTGATGAGTAAAATAAGATCAAATTATTATGTTTAACAATGACAATACCAACCCTGTAACAATACACTCTAACTTGCAGTATAAGCCCAGATTATATCTCCTTAATGCATACCTGACTCCTCTAAAACATCCTTATGATGAACCATCGAAATAGAAAAAATATTAAAAATGTAAAACAAAAATTAAAATCTGAACATGGCTGTTTATCGACATATTGAAAACTATTAATCTAATATCTTCAAACCAAAAATAAATAAAAATCATTAAGTACCTGATCAATGACTCTTGGAATCAACCGTGAAAATACAACTTGGTCTGGCTAATTATCATGTTTTTGAATATTTTTATATTAATCCAAAACTAGACCATCTCAGTTCTGTAAATCCACAGTAACGATAAAATATTTTTTACTGTTTCCATAAAAATATGGTTTTTTATATATTTTTAAAAGATTTGATTGTTTTCCAGCATCCAGAAACTACATAGTATTCTATATTTTCAAGTGAAAGTATATTTTATTTTAATTTGACAGAAGAGAATAGAAGGGAATTCAAACGAAAGCATCTTTCTTCTCTGGGTGTACGTTTTGCAGACAAAGTAGATTTGTGATGATCACATTGTGAGCCATGTACTGAAATTTTCAGACAACCTTACTATGTCTAGTTAACACGGAAGCCGTATCGTTTTTACATTACTAAAAGCTAGTGTGAAATGTTTGTGGCAGAGATGAGCTAACAATGGTACGTGAAAACCTGGCACCCCAACCGCCTTTCATCTCAACTTTTCACCAAATTTGGCCGCATCCGTTGAATGTTTCGCTACAATCCGCTATTCTTGAGCTGCTCTTCCTTCGCATAAGACAGCATGTATTTGATTTGTGTTCTGCTATGGAAGAAGATCGTGCATAGTGAATACTTATCTTTTTTTTTTAAGATTGAAGGAATCGGTTGTATCCGTCCCTTATAAACTACAGTGCGTTTGGTAAACTTTTTTTTAAATATCTGATTTTTTAATTAATTTAATTTTTTATATTTATTATTTTTAAGTCTGAATTTAATACTGTAATATATAATCTATTTTGTTCTAAATTGTTATGATTTAATTTATAAAAAAGCAAATATATATTACATTTGAGTTGGATATGATTACCTTGCGTCATCATGATGATATTTTTCAACTAGTTATAGTGATGTCCAATTGTTTGATTATAATATTGTTCACATTCCTTATACATATGTTATTAATTAACCAATATTTTTATAACTTTTATTGTTACATCTAGGAATATAGATTTATGTGATGATTTTCTTACACCCATTGATAATATTTTACATACATCTCATTATAGTAAGTCTTCTACACCCTTAGATTCTCTAATAAATACTCTTATTGGTTTATATTTAAAAAAATCATAAATTTATTAGTTAGAAGATATTATAAATTTTTTTAATTTATTGTGTGCTTAAAGAAACCATAGATTTATTAGTAACAATATTTGCTAGAAAGAAAAGGTAATTATATATTTATAGAAATGTATTAATTTTCTATATGTGTATCATGATTAATTATTATTATTTATTATAATTAACCTCAATGGAAAACTAACAATTAGTAGAATGAGAAGTCATGATATTTTGAGAAAGAATTTCTTCTCAAAAGTAAATTAGGTTTTTCGCTACCTCTTGGCATCAACAAACCTTACAAATATCATTAAGGGTAGATATGAATTTGAATATTAGAAATATAATTATTCTATAATAAATAATCCTTCAAGGGTATAAGAGTATAGGAATTCACCTAAACTAAAGGGAGGATAAAATCCTATTTACATATAATGCTAGGGTAATAAAATTAGATATCAAAAATTAAACAACTAAGATTAGAATGAAAATAGGTGGTATTAGCAACTATCTAGATTAAAACAAATAAATAAATGTAGAAATTAAATAAATATAACTAATGTACTTAGCTAGAAATATTGTGTAGATATGTTATGATAGATCATTATATGTTATTAATTTAGATGAATGAAATCTATGAATAACTAGAAAAATGCCTTAGGATTTGAGAAAATATTGGTTATAACTATGGGTCATTTGAATGACTATGGGATGATAATGTAAATATTAATTTGAAATATGCAATCATATTTTTAATCTATTTATGTACAGATTTGATCTCTTTCATTTCTTTTGTGTCTTATGTTAGGTTTCCTTGA
Source organism: Sequoia sempervirens (assembly GCA_007258455.2). Classification (NCBI taxonomy): domain Eukaryota; kingdom Viridiplantae; phylum Streptophyta; class Pinopsida; order Cupressales; family Cupressaceae; genus Sequoia; species Sequoia sempervirens. The sequence continues at coordinate 217,652,762 of VDFB02379711.1, read as the reverse complement.
TGCATATATCTTCTATTATATAAGAAATTGATTTCGTGTTGTTAAGGGTCTTCATGTTAAACACAACCAGAGACTAAGAGGGTGGTGAATCAATCTACTCAAAACTTAAACCCTTCTAGAACTTTGTAACTCTTTCTTAACTCAACCAAAACCCTTAAATAGATTAGTAGAGAGATACAGAAATTTAAGCCTTGAACAACTTCAACAATGAAAGATGGAGAAATGATAACTCTAATAAAATTAGAGAAAGAAACAAAGAATGTACACATGCATAAGGAGATACCATATTTACATTGAAAAAAGAATGAGGGAAAAACCACAGTGAGAGTTAACTCACAATATAAAGGCTAACTACCAAAAAGGAATTGCAAACTAAGGCACACTACCTTAGTGCAAGATACAAAGAACTTGTAGGACCGAAGCAAACACATCAAATATATGATATGGCATACACTATCTTAGAGTAGGAGACAAATATTTTAGACAAATATTACAATATTTGTCAATATAACACTTTGTTGATTGAGTTGTAGAACATCTTATCTTTCATCTTCATAATATAGCACTAACTCTACTAGATATTCAATACATTCCACACACTTGATTTTTGGAACTTGTAAACTTCTCCATCTTGTTGCACTTGAAATGATCTTGTATTTATATCCATTGCAATACTTTGAAAATTTAATTGGGTTTGACAAGAAGAAGATAAACAATGAATTGAACATGTCGGCCACCAAAGCATAATATAGTCCTATCACGATGATATCGAGGACCAAAAATAAACTTGTTACATATTTCAATGTGATATAAAATAATTCACACACTAATGCACATCAATCTAATTCGACATCAAGGAAATATGTAGAAGAAACATGAAACACATAACCAGTCAGCCCAAAAACATACTTCCAATTGAATTTACTTGATGTGGTCCCAAACAGGATAGGTCATGACCCAAATTTATCATAACATATTATCAATTTATTGCACAATCTAACAAGAACATGGCACAAGAAAAATAAAAAGTCCTATAGGCCAAATATATATATATATAAATAACTTTGAAATCCAACACAAGACCCAATTTAGTACCAAAACAACCAATTAGTAACATGTGAATAACATGGGGGTGTTTCATGAACATCCAAAAATACTTCCATACACTTATTTCATACTTTCATGCCATCAATAGCCACTGTAGATTAAACAAAAATAAAATACTTCATTCAAGAAGAACAAAATGCATAAACATGAGATATGAAATTTATAGAACAACTTACAAACCACTTTATCACATGTAATTGGAATTGAGACACTATATAGACACTAAATGAAAATTCACAAAACTATTCTAGAAAAGACATCAATACAAAGAAATGCAAAGCATTTCCCAGACCATTCCAAACAACCAACAACATTGTCAACCTTCTACAATTAATAGAAATCTCCTCAAAAATACTAGTTACCTAAAAGGATAGGCATGCAGCATCCACATAAACACTAACTTTGAATCCCAAACCACAAGACCATATCTTCAATGGTGAAGGAATGTGGAGCATTCTCCCAAATAGACTTCAATGCAGCTTCTAGGAATATAACCACTTAAACAACTTATGGAGGCCAAAACTTTATTTCAACAATACACACTTCATCAACAGCATCAAGAGAGATCATAAGACATGCTGTAGACCTTCTGAAACATCTCTCCATTTTCAGCAATACTTCTAATCCTCATCTTAATATATCATTTTGAAACCAATCTTTGTTGATGCAAACAAAGTACTATACAACTTTTCTTGACATAGAACTTGGAAAGACATTCAGCCATGAACTTCAAAAACTCTTCTTTAGAGAAGGCATGAAATCCAACCATAAACTTAAGAAAGACAATTATTTCCATCAACCTTCCTTACTTCTCAAGTGTTAAGAACAATAGAAACTACTACCAAATCTTCAACAAGTGTTGACATCAACAATTGCCATCAATTAGTGTTGACATTAATGACAATAATTGCCAACAATCTAATCAAGTATTGACATCAATGACAAAAATTTCCAACAATATCCTCCTTACACATTGATTTATTTACACACTAATCACTCTCTCCCTTTAACATGAAGGAAAGAGGGTCATACACTCATGCACAAAAAAACATGGAATTCTCTAACTTCGAGAAAAAAGGTGGAAAGATCTTTAATTGAAGCAGCATGAAATTCTCCCCCTTTGTTCAAAAACACTTTTTCTCAATGTTTACATAATTGTATCAAAACTCCCCCTTACTACCAAGTCTCCCTAAGTGGGAGCACACATCAATTCAGGAGAAAAGGATATGAATTTATCCCCCTAGAAAGATGCACTATCTATGCATCTAGTTAGAACAATGAGGGGTAATAAGCCCCAAATTCTACCAGAGATACTCAAAAGTATCCTTTGAAAGTGCCTTTGTGAAGATATCTGCAATTTGATCCTTAGAAGGCACATACTCCATTCTGACTTCATGCTCTATAACCTTCTCTCTTAGAAAGTGATACCACATAGAAATTTATTTGGTTCTTGAATGAATTATCGTATAATTGAAAATATTAATAGAATTTTTATTGTCGCACAATATAGGAATGGGTTCATCATCAACCACCTTCACATCCTTCAAAGTCTACTTCATCTAAAGAACCTAAGTGGAACAAGATATTGCATCAATTTATTTAGCTTTTGTTGTGGATAAGGACATTGAGTCCTACTTTTTACTGAACCATGAGACCAATCCATCTCCCAAAAATAATTCACATCCACTTGTACTTTTTGGTCATCCACACAACCTTCCAAAATAGTATTAGTAAAGGCACTTAGGGAAAATTTATTGTCATTTTTATACAACCCATAATCTAGAGTTCCCTACAAATATCTAAATAATCTTTTCATTTCTTTTTCATGATATTTGTTTGAAAGAAATATTGAAACACACTAAGATATGTAGAAAATCCATCATAGCTCATTCAACTAAGTTTTTATATACACCAAATGGTACAAGTACCCAATCATATGGTTTAAAAAATAGATAGGCATCTAGAACTATCTGTAGAACACTCGTATTTGAAACTATACTTGTGGACCCCCAAAAAAATCTAATACAAAATAGTATCATGTGTATACACTTAAAATATGCATGCATTTCTATTCACCATTTTAATTGAATAACCTTTATTTAATTAAATCTAACATTTCATCCTTTAATTAAATAGATTCACTTTATTTAATTAAATCATTACCTCATTTGATTAAATAGATCAATTTTTAATCAAATCCTAACATTCCATCTTTTGATTAAATAAATCATCTCCTAAGTTCATCTCCTTCAAATTGAATAAATTAACCTTTATCTTACATCATCCTTTTAATTAAATAAATCAAACTTTATTTAATTAAAATCTCAAAATTCATATTCCTCCCTTTTGATTTAAATAAATCAAATTATCTAAGTCAAATGGGTCAAAATCACATAATCATCATCTTAAATTAATCAAATAATGATTAATCTAACCCTAATCACCCATCACATCTTCTAGCTTTTCCCACTTGCACAAATAAATCAATTAATTCATTTATAAAATCCTCATTTTCCCTCAACAAAGGCATCTTTGAGGAATATTCCCTCAAGTTTGAATTTCAAAACAATTTGACTTGTCACTTCCAACACAACATTAACTCCCCTCTTACATGTCCCCCACTTGGAATTTAAGTCCCTTTTTCTCCCTCCAACAAGCCAAATTTGAATTTGAAAAGGCAAACTAATCTCATTTATTGGTGCATTGACTAAAACTTGCACATCCTTCATCCACTCACATGGTGACAAGTGGCTCTTTCCTATTGGCTAAATCTTTTTCCCACATTGCTCTCTTTTGGGAATTCTTCCAACTTGAGATTCTATAAATAGAAGGCTCATTCTTCTTTTCTATCATCCACAATTTTCATGCAAAGTTACTCTCTTCAATTGAGAGCTAATTTTGTCCATTTCATAGAATCTTCAACAATCTTCATCATTTGAGCTTGTCAAGGGTTGGGAAAGGGTCACTTTTCACAAAAAAGTGACACCAATCCACTATGGAATAGGTATACATTGTGCTTCTATAAGTTCTTTTGGTTTATGTTCTTATTTCCTTGTGATCATGAAGTAGGATGTATTATTTCATAGGAGTATTCATAGATTTTCATTTTCATAAACTAACTCCACTAACGAGTGTTGGAGATTGATCATTTGCAGATTTAGGGGTGCTCAGAACATGTATTTAACATAGTTGGACATATCCATAAGACTATATAGAAAAAAAAAAAAATTCTAAGGAATGTGAAGCATTCCAACAAGTCTTCATCATTACTTTACTTTGTTACTTACAAATGTTATACTAGAAGTCGTAAATAATTGAGAAATTGGATACAACACCTTCACATCTTGATAAACTTATCTTTTGGTCCACAAGAAAAAACCCTTTCCTATGGATGGACCATAATACCATGACTCTACCAAAGTGTATCCACTGTGATGTCTTCATAAGCTTCTGAAAGTTACCTTTATGTATGGTACATGAAACTGGAATGATATCAATCATGAAAAGTGTACTAACCTTCACACATCTTCTACTTCCATTGGAAACTTCAACAAAGGTTCATTTATGCACAATAGTTTTGCACACCAATGATCTGATTAAAAGAAAATTCATGCTAAATGCTTCAACACCTTTTTCCTTTTAAATGGGCTAAAATATTTTGCAAGTGAAATCTCCCCCTAAGATAATGCACTATCTTAATTTGAATTGGAATCTTGTGTAGAGTGCACAAGAATGGAATAATCCTTCTTCTTATGATGTTCTAATGCATTTCCATTCTTTTACTGATAGATTGTTTCATCCCTTTTTTGATTATGAATGGGTGGCTTCACAAAAACACTCCTACAATGATTTTACTTGTGTCCCATCTTATTTCATTTGTAAAACACAATAAACTACTCTAGCGCAAAGTTCTTTCTCTTTACTTTAGATCTACACTCATCATCCTTGTGACCATAGTTGTTGCAAGCATAGCAATAACCACAACATGAGATAGTATTGCTTCTTTGAGGCATAAATGATCTTCTACCCATGTTATCATTTCTTATTTGCCTAATTCTACAATCAACAACCTTATGCCCAAATCTATTGCAAGAAAAATAGTAACCTTGAAAGGATTAATTGAACTTGGTAGGAGTAGGTTGTCTAGCAAATGGAGGACTTCTGAATCCTTTTTGTTTTCAGATAGAGATGAATCCATCTTCTTTCTTACCATTTTGAATATTCTTTTCATCTCTAGATCCATTCTTCTTAGTGCCTTTAGTACAAGCTTTTTCATCCTATTTTTTAGGCCTTTAAATTAATTTGGAGCTATCCTTAGGACCAAACTCTTTTCCTTTTCCATTTTTTCCTTTTTCTCTTTTCAAGGCATTCCTTAAAGTGACAATCACTTCCTCAAGATTTAAGAATTCAATAGCCTTGTAATTGACCTTGAAATTAAAGAAATATCCAATCCTCTTTCCTTCTTCAAACTTTATTTTTAAATAAAAGATCATAACTTCTTCCCTTTTTAGCTTGTTTTCAAAACTTTTACCTTCTTGTACTTTGGCTTTCATTTTTTCAATTTCTTCCTTTGAGTTTTCAAGAAAGCTTTCATAATTTTGATTTAGTGCCTTTGCTTCATTTAGGTCTTTCAAAGTAGAAAAAAGTATTCCTTCAAAACCTATTTCCCAATCATCTAAATTGAATTCCCAACCTTGAAATTCCATTGATTCTAGATCTAGATCAGGAGATAAAATGTGTTCATCATTTATGGAGTTAGAATCCTTATATTTATCAATAGTACATTCTTTTCAGCAATATTAAAGTCCATAAAGAAGGTTTCATCATTTGATTCATCCTCCACATCTTTTGAGAAACTGTTGCTCTCCTCGAAATAGAGACTATTTTAAACCTTATCTCTCTTGCTACTATAATTTGTGTCTTTATAAGGACATTTAAATGCAAAATTATCAATCCTCAATAATTGAAACATTTGAAAGGTAATTTACCTTTATACTTGTCATTTCCTTTCTTCAATATTCTTACCAAGTCAACTTCAACTTCATCAAGGTCATCATTTTGATCAACAAATTCATCTTCAATGTTTTTATATAATTTGAATATATCTTCCCTTCATGGAACATCTTTATCAAACTCTCTCATTTCAAAGGTAGTAAGAGCACCAAACATTTCATCAATAGAGTACCAATCCAAGTCTTTAGAATTTTCAATGACAGACACCTTATGACTATAAGTTTTAGGGAGAGATCTCATAACCTTTTTTGCAATCTCACTTTCTTTAACTTCTCCACCAAGACTAGCGATACCAAAGACAAATTATTGTACTAGGAACATTGTAACTTGTATTTTTTTCATATTCTATCATTTTTAGTGTCTCAAATGTAATTTTAAAGATCTACATCTTAGCTTGCTTCAATTTAATGTTACCTTTATAGATACTACTAATATTTTCTCAGAATTCCTAAGAAGAGATGCAATTCATCACCTTCAAAGATCTGAATTAGTTAATCCATATAAGAGAACATTCTTAGCTTTGGAATTGCATTCATTTAATTTGATTTCAGAAAAATCTATTGGAGGAGTAGCAGGAGTAGTATAACCATATTTCACTGATTTCCAAACACAAAACCCTAGGGAGTTGAGGTGTCCTTCCATTCTCAATTTATAGAAAGCATAATTAGTCCCATAAAATGAAGGAACCTTTTATGAAACATCATGTTCCATCCAAGATCTTTACCTCAAGTTGTTAGTCTTCTTTAGAGGAACCTAGCTCTGATACCAATTATTAAAAACACCCAGAGACTGAGAAAGGGGGTGAATCAATCTACCCAAAATTTAAACCCTTCTAGACCTTAGAAACTCTTCTTAACTCAACCAAAACCCGGAAATAGATTAGCAAAAAGATATAGTAGTTTAAGCCCTCAACAACTTCAACAATGAAAGATATAACAATTCTAGCTCTAATCAAATGAGAGAAAGAAACAAATAACACACACATACACAAGGAGAAACTAGATTTATGTTGAAAACCTAATGAGAGGAAAACCATGATGAGATTTAACTCACAACATAAAGGATCATTATGTTGGGATTGTAAAAAAATTCAAAATTTTAAGTGCCCATGATGAAAAATTTGCTTTGCACACTCAAAAATGCACCTAAAAAATCTACTCCAGTGACCTAATTTGGAGGGTCATAATTCAAAGCCCATTTTCTTTGATGAAAAATCCGCTAGCGGGTGTATTAATTTGTCATATGTGAACATTTCTATTTGATTTCAGCTTCTCGTGATGAGTTTTGATAGAATTTTGAAATGAAAAGTTGGAGGGTTCTAGGACTGTTTTGTTGTTTGCATACTCTCAAGTCGGTGAAGTGGCCTACTATTCAGACTGATATTTCACAGCTAGATGATCATTATGGAAAATGTATTGGTTCTCTTCATTCCCCTCATATTCATATGCTCCCTGGTCTGGTTTCAGAGTCTTGGGGTTAGATTTGATTATTTTTCAAGATCAAAAGCAAATGTGCAGTTTATTTTATTTTCACATCTACATTTCTAGAATGTTTCAAGGAGGTCAAATTTGACCCATAATATCTTGTGAAGAATGTGGATTGAAGGAAATCCATCTTACACACATACTCAATGGACCTAAATTATTTAGTGTTTCTAATGGCAATTTCCTAGGAGAAGATTTGGTGTTTTTTTGGGATGGTGACTTGGTGGGCCCTAATTGGTTTTTGATAGGTGTAGTTGTAGAAGAGTCTAACTAAGAAACTTTATATGTTAATTTCTTGTACCTCAAGATGAATTTTTCCAAGAAATTTGTTGCACTGAATTTTTGGTTGAAATTTCTACATGCCTACCTAGTTTCATGCCTCCTGGATGAGTTTTGATGGGTTAATTAATGTGTTTCTGATTGCAATTGAGCCAAATTTGGTGTTCCATAAAGTTTCAAATTTTCAAATTATAATAGTAACTCATTTCTCATTTTCTTCTAAAACATTTCCAGCTCCATTTTTTTCAAAAACGGAGGTCATATGATGTCTTATTTTAATACATTTCAGGTGTAGTGAACATGTCCCAATGACCAGTTTACAAAGGAGGTACCTAATTTTTGATGGTTTGGAAAGGTTTTCTTTAAAATCCATCTTCTAAATAATTGATCATGACCACATGCAAAAAATCTTGGCTCTAGGTGTCACCGTTTGTGTGTAATGAATTTTCTTGTTTGGCCTATAGGCGTAATTAAGATTTTCAATGTTTCTAATGTTTGAAATTATAATGTTTAAAATATTTTAAATATTGTGCAAATATGAAAAATACATTTATGGAAAACATAAAATATAGTTTCAAATGTTTGTGAGGAAATATAAGGACAATTCTTGCTTTTGGTTGGTCCAAATACGACAATCACAGTATTCAGGCACTCCATGAAAACTCCATGAAACTCCATTGAGAATAACTAAAATGAGAGTGGAAATGAGAAACATTTGGTGATGCAATGCTTTGAGCAATGAGTTCTTCATTTGGAAAATTCATTTAATGTTCATTGGCAGAGTTTCCAAGGCACGACAAACTACATCACTTGTCATCATAACCAATGAGGAAATGAAATTATTTCAGCGATGAGAGATTCCCTCGCTCATCGCCATAATTATTCTCTTTTTGAAATTGCTTCATAGATGAGAGATTTCATTGCTTATCATTGTAATGTTTTCTTTGTTGAAATTATTTTAGCGATGGTTTTCCTTGAGGCACGTGAACAACATTCTAGGCAATTTTAATAACAATATTTTCAAAGGTTTACTGTTAAGGGAATTAAATTCTCAATTTTTATTGGTTGTTGAGTGCATGAGAAACCATGGAATCTTCATGGAAAATTTCTCACAAAAGCTCCAATGTGCATCGCCAAAATGAAATGGAAATGGAGTAAGCAAACAACAATGGTTGTAGGCAGGGTATTTTTATGGAAAATATTTACTAATCAATGGTGGAAAAGAATTTAGCTATTGAATTTCATAGGGAAAGAAAGGGGAAGAATATGATTTATTGCTACCATTTTTCTTATGACTGGGAAAAAATTTTGGGTGTCATGAATAATGGAAGAAGTTGAAATTAAAGAGTAATCACGTTTTTGGTCTTCAAGCACATTTTTTAAACACATGTACAGGATGGGAAATATTCTTTCATGCTCCAAAAAGTTTTCATAACCATTTTTATGGCCTAGGAGAAAATTTTGACAAAGTTTTAAACATTTTTAGGCTCCCTGTGAGGGGAAAAGTTCCTAGCAACAATTTCTCACAACCTAGAATTAAATTACATATGGGGAAAAATTAACTTATAGGGTAAAAGGGCATATGGGTAAGTGGATTTTCACATAGAAGTAAATATTTTTTACTATTGAGTGAAAATGAGGCCAATAAATGGGTTTTTACAACTAGGTAAATATTTTCATGGGAATTACAAGTGAAATCCAACAAAATGAATTGAGCAATTATTGATCTGAGGACCCGAATTGTTCCAATTGTCAACAAGTTATTTCTATTTAGGGGTTTTCCAATTTTCTTAAATGTAATTTCTACTTCATTTTGAAGGGGAGCTCACATTGTGGTCTCAGGAGAATACTTTTGTAACACCGTCTATAATAGAATAGAGGTCTATTTTATGTTCTCAAAGTTTTCTAAATTTTGTAAATGGAGAATGTAATTGCAGCACTATCATCTTTGATAAATAAATGGGAAGGTATTATGGGTTAGTTTTCTCCATTGTAGACATTGCATAATTTTTGAATATATGAAATCAAGGGTTTATGTTGCTCACCTTCTTGTCTTTCCCTGAATGTTTATTCACTATTATTACTCTTATTCAAAGAGTAAGTTAAATTGTATTAAGAGGAATAAAGATTTGTGAAATTGTATACTTGGATTAATAAAGTATGACTAATTTAGTTTCTAGCAGCAATGGTGCAAAGCATCATCTAGTAGGCACATTCATGACAAAGATAATGTTGTGATGTATTTTCAATTTCATGGTTTAAATGACTCCACCCTAGGATTGGGAACTAGTTTATTTATGTTGCAATTTCATGGTCCTATGTGTAGCAATCACATTCTAAAATCAATTTTACTTATCAATATTTGTATGTTTGTGTGTGTTGAACTCAATATATTACATCTCTCATGTTTAATGTGTACACTACCATGAAGGTTAGCCACATCTTTAGGATATTGTGTCTATTAAGCATATAAAGGAGAATTATTTGTTTACTCTATGTTTCATAATTTGGCACACAAGTATCTGAAAGCACACCATTGGGGTCACCCTCCTGGGTTTCATAGAGCCCGAAGTGTAGAGGCGAAAGTGTTTTAATTCAATATCCCATTCATTGGCCAAATCTCTCCTTGAATCTGACCATAAGGCCTCGCAACCCTTTAGGATTCAAGTTGATTGCAGATTTGGGGAACCAACAGATTGGCAACTCTAATGAGGAGAACTTTGAATCTCCCATTGCAAATTGTCATATCACAAAGTCAAGAATTTGGTGAATCTAAAGATCTAGCTCAAATATTGAGAAGTTTTCAAACCTGAAAGTGGTTGTGTTGTAACAAATTTAAAAGAATTTAAGTGTGACTATGTTGTTGGAGGAGACCCATAATGAAATTCATCTTTGAAGGAGCTTCATATTGCTTGAAGTTTAGTTGTCTGTGAAGAGAGTTGGTGAATCTTTCAAAAGAACTTGATGAAGATGTGAAGAAAGTTTCAGATCTACAAAGGTTTCCTGCCGAGAAGAAGAATTTGTACTAGTTGCAACATATCCAGGTATTTTTCATTTTTTGTTTTTAAGAAGGATAAATTTGTGTGTGAAAACCATATTTGAAAGTCTTAAAAAAATTTAATTCCCTATTGAGTGAAACTAAGCACTAAGAAAGGGAATAGTAGTGATTATTCTACACACTTTTGAGTTATAATCTACTGCCTCTCTATTATGAAGTGAAGTATGCAATATTTTTGAAGAAACTCATTTAGAAGATCTTGAGCAAGTTGAGATAGAAATTTGCATTGTAAAATCTTAAGGTCATGTTATAAAAGGAGTTTTATGTGCCTTGTATAACTACAAAGTTAATATGAGCTTTTAAAAATGTAAGAAAATGTATAAAAATCCTATGCATCCTTGTGTGGACCCAAATGTAATAATGCATTGTATACAACCCCTGTCATGTCATCAAAGAAATTTCTCTAATGAAAGGTACAAGGCCATAAATTTTCATGAAATTTGTTGTTTCCCAAATATCATACCATCTAAAATTAGGGAACACTTACCAAAATTCAATGGTGAGAAGTCTGAGTTAGCTAATAAGCATATGCAAGAATTCAATAATTTAATGGATGACTATGAGGTAGATCATGAGCCTATTTGTTTAGTCTCTAAAAGGAGATGCAAGAGACTGGTTCTCTTATTTACCAGCATACTTTATCTATTCTTTGGAGGAGTTCAAAGAAATGTTCATGGAGCAATTTGGTGAAAGAATCAATGCTAGTTCTATGACAAACAAATTTATGAACATTGAGAAAGAAGAGGATGAGTTGATCTTGACATTTAACTTGAGATTTTCTAAAACATTGAGGGATATTCCTAAAGCTCTTAGACCTAATGATGAAATAGGTTTAGTTATTTATTTGGGAGCTTTTGATGAGGAAATGAGCTATTTGTTGAGAGATAAGGAACTTGATACACTGTGTCAAGCCTATGATATAGTGATGAACATTGAAAACAACCAAAAACTTGGAATACACAAGGGTTATTTGTCTAAAAGTGTTTGCTGCCCTAAGGTGCCAAATATTGATGAAAGGTGTAAGTAAAAAATTTAAATTGAATGTCAAAGCACTTACACCCTTATTTTTTCAACTTATACATCATTCCATAATGTTGATCACATAGAGCCCCAAAAAAATTGTCAAGAAGCTACATGCATTTGTGAACCTATGGTCTCTGTTCAAGCCCTTTTTTGCATAAGGAAACATGATGGAGAATCATCATCTGATCTCTATGCAATATTTATGGATACCCTTGTGCCATAGAAAAAAGTACCCTTTGCTTGACATGAGATTAATTCATCATTAATTGGACTTAATGAGGCCTTAATCTAGTGTTGTGAGGCATTTTATGCATCCACACTAGGTCTTGGACCCTTGCAAACTAACTAAAATGCTTTTAATGACGTCTTGTGAAGGTGTTGTGAAGTGTTGTAAGACATTTCTACATTCTTCTAGACTCATTTTATTGCATTTTATCTAAAAATCACCTTTTTATTCCTAATCAAGTCCTATTTTGAAGTGTTGTAAATTCTTGTAACAAGATTTCATGCTTTTCTAGGCACAACTTCACTATTTATCCCTTTCTTATGCTTTATTTGGTCCCTTTATGCCCTCATATGTCTCAATTAACTGTATTTTTGAGTGCAAGCCTGACAAACAACATTAAATACAACTTAATTCCTGAAACATAATTTTAGGTCCTAGGTGGGATCCATTCACCATGGGTGGCAAATGAGTCCCCCTTGGCTCCAAATTCAAAATATTTTAAATTTCCTTTTAGGTTTTTATTCAAAAACACTTGATGTCAGCCTATGATGAGGTATGAATGGGTTACTAAGGCACAAGATTATATAAATAAGTGATCTTCTCCTCATTTGAAATCTCTCTCTCATTCATCTATTCATCCATTAACTCATTCACATCATTTATCTTAAGTTAAGCAAGATAGGCTTTCACATTGCAAGTCATCAACTTAGCTTCCTAAGACATCCAAGGGAAGATTCTACATGTTTCATTGTAGAACTTCAAGATTTATCATCATGGCAAGATAATCTATTTCATTATTGCATGTTTCATTACATTCTTTCTCTATTTTTGTTTAATTACCTAAATAGGGTTTGACCAAGGAAAACCCCCATGCCCTAACATTCCACATCTCTCTCTCTTACATTGTGTGTTTGTAGATTTAGGACTCTTGGAAGCTTTGAAATCATTGTAGATAAAGTTGCAATTTTTTTAAAGTTCTCTCTTCATTCAACAAGTAAAAGAATCAATAAAATCTCATTTTCGGGCCTATAAATCAAAGTTTCAGAAGCGAACACTTGTAGAAGTCTAAAGTGTAGATCGGAAACTCTAGAATCCACTCTTGAATATTTAGAAATTCGAAAGTGGAATCATTTTCCATGGGTGGTGAATGAGCCCCATTTCCAATTAATTTTCATGTTTTTTGCATTTTCTGACACCCTTTTGACAGAAACATATTTTGGCTCAGTTTACCAGAACTGGGACTAATTTAGCCAGAATGGTGAATGAGTCCCTCCAGGCTTGAAAAAAATCATCAACAGTATTTCAAAAGTAATTTCCAGTCTTCATCAAAGTTCCAAGTACACATTTTCAATCTAATTCATTTTTATTGCAATTTTCCATTTGTTTGTAGGTGATTTTGCATTACACAATGTGTTTGCAAAAAAAAATGTTTTCTTCTAGTCTTTATTCATTAGTCAATCAATATTATTAGTTTCTTGCATTTAAACATTGCATCTAGGCATTATTCATTCATTTCCATCCATATCACACTAATCTTTGAATGTAAACATAAGCATTTTAGGACCCGTCTTTCTCCTTTTAGGTGAAAAACCCTAGAAGTGTTGGAAAGAAAGTAGGTCCCAAAAATCTATGTTTCATTTGGGTGAACCTGCTATTTGAATCCCCTATTTTTTATTTCGGAGTCCATTAATCATTCTAGAGTTTCTTGTATTTCATTTTGCATTAGTTAGCTTGCATTATAGAGTTTCATTTTTGCATCTTTCATCATTGAATAGTTTTGAAATTCTGCATTTTACACTTTGGTCTGCATGATAGTACTTAGAATTCATCAAAATCAGTCACAAATTTTTGAAAATTCTGAAGAAGTCCATGTTGGGACTCATTCGCCACCTTGGGCGAATTAGTCCCTTCTGACCCCTTAAAAAACATTTTACAGAACTTAGAAAATTGTTTTTAGGCTTCTATTTTGTGCCTTAACTTGTATATATTAGTCAGTTGTATTTCTATAGCATGCATTTTGTAAAATCTCACTTCAACTAGCTCATTTCATGCATTGTTTAATTTCACTTTTTACATTCACAAAATTTCCTTTTCAGATTGTTGCATTGTATAAACAGAAAATTAACATAATTACAAATTGAAAATTGCATTGCATTGTACTTTATTTTATTTTTGCATGTTTTCTTTCAAAACATATTATCTTGATTTGGTTAAACATGGATTTTATAAGTATAATATCCCCTTTTATGAGTTTTCATTTGACTACCATAACAGGGACTTTAAGAAACAATCCATTAATTCAATTTCCTTAATCTTACATTACCCATTGGTGAGAATGGTAATGTTGATAATCATAACACACATACTTGTTCTTCTTTTGATACCTCTCCTATTGGTGATGACGGTATTTTGGTGCAAGAAGTTACAAGCCTTGAAAGTCTTGATTTTCCATCTCCTTATTCCCCTTTGGATGACCTTACACAACAAGAGCATGAGATCATAGACACATTCCTAACCATCACCTTACCAAATCTCCATGGTCATGACAATCACACTTTTTCATCTCCTAATATCCCTCCTTGATGTAACGAGGATAGGTTTGTGTTAGAAGACATTCCTATTAAGAATCATGACAACCTTGATCATCCCTTCCCTAATGTCCCTATCCTATGGGAAGATCTATTTACAAACCATAGTGGTTCTTCTCTTGATACCTCCTCCACTTGTGATGAAGCTACTTTACAAACCTCAATCTTGGATGAACATATTACAAGCTCTCCTTGAAGGGTAGATAATATGGAATAAGAGAATGAGCCCTTAATGGAAATGGAAATTCATCATTTCCCTCCTCATAATCCTACCATTGATCATTCCCCTATTGGAAACGAAGTTATTGTGGAGGAACAAAGACTTACTTTTCAAACATATGTGGTTTGTTTTTCTCCTAAAAGTTCTCTTAGGGAGAATATCATGGCATTGTACTGTGAAAAACACATGGTTCTTTATTTCCCACACTTAGAAATACATAAAAAATAAAATGTTAAGGATATGAATGCACAAGTATCCATTTGATCCCCTTTGACCAATGGACCACATCAATATCCCATAGGACATCTTCATAACCCTCTCATCCTTTACCCACCTTCATTCAACCTCAATAATCTCACACACCACACTCCTCAGTCATCCTTCCTATCTAATGGTCTTGAACATCATCCTTCCCATAGCATTCAAACTTTAATCTCACAAAATTCTCATGATTTGAATTTGTTAGATTTTGTCTCCTCCCATCATGGAGAAGAAAAAATCTCGCAATCTACATAATCTTGCATAGGTATGGCATCTAAGCAAGATGTATCTTTGACCCCAATCACACAACCACCTTCTTCTCTCGATCAAGAAGGTATCTTGTCAAGAATTCTCCACAATAATTTGATCACCCTCCATCCTAGAACTCGCAAGAAATGCTATACCAAGACTTCATTTTGTGCATATCATAGAGTTCATGGTCACACCACTAATGACTGCACTGGTTTGAGTCATAAAATACAACATTTTTAGGAGTTTGGTATGCTTCCCTATGTGGAGGCACTTCATTCCTCTAATTGCTATTGATTTTCACTCTAGCATTTCATTAATCATTTTGGGCTCACCTTTTCCCTACACTAAGTGGGGGCAATTGGTTAGAAAACCTTGTTCTCATATGTCACTTGTTGTTGCGTCCTTTGGCTATTCATTAACCTTTCATGAAAACATAAGAGCAAGCTTGGGATGTGGACGATATGCCTTCATTTGGCTCGCATATGACATACTTCCCCCTTTTTCATGACGTATCTTATCCGAAACATATGACTTGGCATAGGGCTTTCCAAGTAAGCTCTCATGTCTTCCTCCTTCTCTTCTACTTTAAAGCAATTGCTCATAGTACAGGTGCTTGCAACTACTTTAAATTGGATGCATACATCACCACTTGCATTTCATTGTGGGATTTTATTTTCTTGTGATTCCCTCTCTTGGAAGCATTAGGTACAATGTCAACCAAGATGAGACCTTGCACTTGTCCTCTCTTGGAAACAATATGAGATCATTTTCACTTATCCTCTCTTGGAGACATTGGGCATGATGTTACCTAAAATGATCGACACTACACGAACAAAGCAAAATCCCTTTGAACAATCCTTACATTATTTTTCATTAACAATTTCTATAAGTATCAAAATCAATTTTCCTTTGTGGTTCCTTATTAAAGTTATCAAGAGGTATAACTTTGGTATGGTTGAGTAGGAAGCCCAACTAGCAGCATGACATTTCCCCATAGCCACCATTGTGTTTATGAGTGGATACCAACTAGTGTATGTATCTTACCTTTTTGGTCTTTCTCAACCCATGGAAAATCAAAAGTTCCATGGCCCTAGAGTGAGTATGTTGTGGCCTTCTCACCCCGCAGACAACCTAAAGTTCTGTGGTGCCAGAGTGAGTACATATTTTCCATCTCGTCTTTATTTCCATCTTGCCTTTGCATGATTTTGTATCTTGGGAGCTTGACTTACATTTGGATCTCTCTTGAATGTCTACTTTAGTGTGAGTTTAAAGTAAGTTCATATTGTCACTAAAGTGGGGGCTAAATGTGCCATAAAAAAAAGTACCCTTTGCTTGACATGGGATTAATTCATGATTAATTGGACTTAATCAGGCCTTAATCTAGTGTTGTGAGGCATTTTATGCATCCAAACTAGGTCTTGGACCCTTCCAAACTAAATAAAATGCTTTTAATGGCATCTTGTGAAGGTGTTGTAAAGTGTTGTAAGACATTTCTACATTCTTCTAAACTCTATTTATTGCAATTCACCTAAAAATAACCTATTTATTCCTAATTAAATCCTATTTTGAAGTGTTGTAAAGTCTTGTAACAAGATTTCATGCTTTTCTAGGCACAAATTCACTATTTATCCCTTTCTTATGCTTTATTTGGTCCCTTTATGCCCTCATATGTCTTACTTAAGTGTATTTTTGAATGTAATCCTGACAAACAACATTAAATACAACTTAATTCCTGACACTTATTTTAGGTCCTAGGTGGGAACCATTTGCCACGGGTGGTGAATGAGTCCCCCTTGGCTCCAAATTCAAAATATTTTAAATTTCTTTTCAGGTTTTTATTCAAAAACACTTGATGTTGGCCTCTAATGAGGTATGAGTGGGTTACTAAGGCACAAGATTGTATAAATAAGTGATCTTCCCCTCATTTGATATCTCTCTCTTATTCATCTATTCATCCATTAACTCATTCACATCATTCATCTCAAGTTAAGCAAATTAGGGCTTTCACATTGCAAGTCATCAACTTAGCTTCCTAAGACATCCAAGGGCATATTCTACATGTTTTGTTGTAGAATTTCAAGATCTATCATCATGGAAAGGTAATCTATTTCATTATTGCATGTTTCATTACATTATTTCTCTATTTTGGTTTAATTACCTAAATGGGGTTTGACCAAGGCAAACTCCCATGCCCTAACACTCAACATCTCTCTCCCTTGCATTGTGTGTTTGCAGATTTAGGACTCTTAGAAGCTTGGAAATAATTGCAGATCAAGTTGCAACATTGTTAAAGTTCTCTCTTCATTCAACAAGTTAAAGAACAACCAAAATCTCATTTTCAGGCCCATAAATTAGAGTTTCAGAAGCAGACACCTATGGAATTCTAAAGTGTAGATCGGAAACTCCATAATCCACTCTTGAATATTCAAAAATTCAAAAGTGGAATCATTCACCATGGGTGGTGAATGAGTCCCATTTCCAGGCCAGTTTCATTTTTTCTGCATTTTTTAACACCCTTTTGAAAGAAACATATTCTGGCTTAGTTTACCAAAACTGGGACTGGTTCGCCCATAATGGCGAATGAGTCCCTGCAGGCCTAAAACATCATCAGAAACATTTCAAAAAAAATTTATAGTCTTCATCAATGTTCTAGGTACAAATTTTTAGTCTGATTCATTTCTATTGCAATTTTCCATTCATTTGAAGGTGGTTTTGCATTACACAATGTGTTTTTAAACAATTTGTTTTCCTCTAGTTTGTATTCATTAGTCAATCAGTCTTATTAGTTTCTTGAATTTAAACATTGCATCTAGGAATTTTGCATCCTTTTTCATCCATATCACACTAATCTTTGAATATAAACATAAGCATTTTTTTACCCATCTTTCTCCTTTTAGGTGAAAAACCCTATAAGTGTTAGAAAGAAAGTAAGTCCCAAAAATCTATGTTTCAACCCTGTTTGCAATTCCTGAGTGTCACAAACCTAAAAATTAAATATGCATTGATTTATTTTATGACTCTTATGAATCATGTTTGAGCGTTCTGCCAAAGGACTTGAAGCATGTTAGGATTGACCAAGTGTCTGAATGCGTTTCATTTTCTAAAAAGAGAGATGATCATCAAAAAACTATTATGTTTTCAATCTATAGTGATAATAATTTTGTGCTCCATATGATTCAAGCAATGAGATATCACATGAAGAAGAAGAGAGTAGAGAAAAGGTTGAAAATTCATACCTCAGTGAAGAAAATGAAATATGTGGTTTCAATTCATTTGAAGATCCCAGTACCTGTAGTCCTATGGAAGACATAAGAATGAGCATTTAGTATCAAAATTTTGAACATAGTTTCAGTATTGATGAGTCTCCTTACTATAGTAACTATGATGGCATTGATTTTGGTCATTCCTCTGTTGATTATGATTATCCTCATGAAGTAGAGATCGAATCCTTTGCTTCAAATGAGAAATATGTTTTTGATTAGATAAGTTAGGAAGGTCTTCGACCCTTACAAAATGGAAAAAATAGAGCCAAATAACTCAATAAAATAGACTGGTCCAACAAAGAAAAACTGAGAGAAACAACAACCAACATAGGATGAGTTAGAAACAGCACATAGTGAGAAACTGTTCAAGGAGCAGCACTTGAACCAGAAAAAGCCTTAGAAGGAGAGTTAAATGAAACTATAACTTTCTTAGAAGAGTGTTTCTTCTTTCTATGAATTGTTGTCCAAGGATAATAAAAAGTAGAAATCAAAAACTTTTGAATAGAGGGAGAAGACTCCCCTCTAGAGTAGCATACAAGAGGAAGAGCAACATCCGCAGGAACAACTAATGCTTCAGCTGAAGCATTAGAAAACAAGCCTGAAGATGATACTATAGGAAGAGTAGTATCCACAAGAAGAGTAACATCCACAGGAACATCTGATACTTTAGGTGAAGCATCAGAAACCAAGCCTAAAACCGTAGAATTGATAGCATCAAATTTCAAAATAGGAGCAACCAGAGAAGTAGTATTAACAGCATTAGGAAGAACCATAACTAGAGATTTCCATGATGTATCCACAGGAAGAGTTGCATCCACCATAACCGAATCATTATTTTTCTTCCCAAAAGGAGTAGGAGGCCTTGAGTCTTCATCAGAAGAAGTAGAAGAAGAATCAATAGTAGGGTGTAAAGTTAAGTGTTCACAGCGGGAGTTCTTCCACCAAGTAGTAGAGGAAGTAGGGAAAGATCCACAAGAATAGTCACGAGCCAAGTGACCAAAAGAAAAACAACATCTGCAACAAAAAGGGATACCCTCATAGTCCACGATCTGAGACCATGACCAACCATTAACCTGAAAAAATACCTCACCAGGAAGAACCTTTGAAAGATCAACCTCCACCAAGATCCTCGGAAAGGAGGTGTGAGTAAAATTCTTGGAAGCCTTTGATAATGATGGGAACACATATTTTCTTGTGAAGGAACAACTTTCTTCATGTGAATAGTTTTTAGAATGTGAATCATAGATCTTAACTATTGATGATGTGGATGAAGTTGAAAATCTATATGTATTCTCTTCTAGTGATTGTAATGATTTTGAATACAATGATGATATGAAAGATTTATACCTTCATGCTAAGGAGGTAGAATATTTTATGAAAACAATGAATGTACAACAAAACCCCTTATTTTATGAGCCTTCATCTTCATTAGTTAATAGAAATGTTGCTCCTTATTGTTGCAAATATAATCCACTCTTTGCTGAGAACTTTGATGATGTATTTGACATACGGTTAGATGTGGCCTTGAACAAACAAAGCAACAAATTGATAAGCTCCTTGAGAGAATTTCCTATGAATGTTTTACATTTGATATAGATGTTGCAGGTAAGGTTGAGTATCATGATGCCAGCTACTTGGAAGCGTATGAACACTTTCAATTTCCAATTTAGTTGGGAGCTATTTTGATGGAGCATGACAATAAGTGAAGAGCAAGGAATGTTATTTTCAATATGAATATGTTTCATCTGATGAATATAACACATATGTGTCATGTGATGATGAAAATTTTTAGTTTATGCCTTGTTATACAATGCCTCGTTATACAATGAAGAATGACATACATTACATTAGCAATGGTATGCTTGGAAAAGTTGTGAGAGATGTTAGTGGAAATGTCTGTAATCAAGAAAATTTTAGTGATAAGCACATATTTATGCTTGTAGGAAGAGGGCTATACTTGTTGCAGTGGTATGGTAGAGGTAAATGTAGGTTGAGGGAAATTAGTTCCTTCAATAGGTTGGTGTTTGATAGAGGTAAAAATTGGTTCTTCTTTTCATTTGATGGCCTGGGGCCATCAAATAAATTTTTAAAAATTGAAATTAAAAAGACTATGTCGCCCAATGGTTCTAGCACCCAGTCTGCTCTCCCAAAAGATTTTGAATTCTTGCTTCAAATGTTCACTAAGGAACAAATACCCCTAGAAAGAGTCACTATTGGGACTATAAAATTTTGCAAAATTTTAAGTGCCCATGATGAAAAATTTGCTTTGCACACTTAGAAATGCACCTGAAAAATACACCCTAATGACCTACTTTGGAGGGTCATAATTCGGAGCCCATTTTCTTTCATGCCAAATCCCTTGGTGGGTGTATTCATTTGTCATACATGAACATGTATGTTTTATTTCAGCTTCTCATGATGAGTATTGATAGGATTTTGAAGCGACAAGTTGGAGGGTTCTGGGACAGTTTTGTTGTTTACATACTCTCAGGCCTACGAAGTGGCCTCCTATTCAGACTGATATTTCACAACTGGATGATCGTCATGGAAAATGGATAGGTGCTCTGCATTCCTATCATATTCATATGCTCCTTGGTCTGGTTTCAGAGTCTCAAGATTAGATTTGATATTTTTTCAAGATCAAAATCAAATGCAGTTTATTCTATTTTTACATATGCATTTCTAGAATGTTTCAAGGAGGTCAAATTTGACCCTTAATATCTTGTGAAGAATTTGGATTTAAGGAAATCCCTCATAGACACATAATTAATGGACCTAAATGATTTAGTGTTTCTAGTGAAAATTTCCTAGGAGAAGATTTGGTATTTTTTTGGGATAGTGACTTAGTGAGCCCTAATTGGTTTTTGATAGGTGTAGTTGTAGAAGAGTCTGACTAAGCCACTTTGGATGTTAGTATCTTGCACCTCGGGATGAATTTTTCAAAGCTTTTTGCTGCACTAAATTTTCATTTCAAAGGTCTACATGCCTGCCCAGTTTCACTCCTCCTGGATGACTTTTGATAGGTTAATTAATGTGTTGTTAACTGCAACCAAGCCAAATTTGGTGTTCTGGTAAGTTTCAAATTTTCAAATTCTAAGGGTAACCCATTTCTCATTTTGGTCTAAAACATCTTCAGCTCCATTTTTGTCATAAATAGAGGTCATGTGATGTGCTATTTTAATGCATTTTCGGTGCCACAAACACATCCTAGGGGCTAGTTTACAAAGAAGGTACCCAATTTTTTATGGTTGGGCAAGGTTTTCTTTAAAACCCATGTTCTAAATAATTGATCATGACTGGACACAAAAAATCTCATCTCTAGGGGTCACCGTTTGTGCGCAATGAAATTTCTCGTTTGGCCTACAAGCGTAATTAAGAATTGCAATTTTTCTAATGTTTGAAATGCTAATATTTAAAATATTTAAAATATTTAAAATATTGTGCAAATATGAAAAATGCATTTTGGGAAAACATAAAATATAGTTTCAAATGTTTGTGAGGAAAAATAAGGATAATTCTTGCTTCTGATTGCTCTAAATACAACATTCATGACATTTAGGAACTCAACAGAAACTCCACGAAACTCCATCGAGAATCACTAAAATGCAAGTGGAATGGAGAAACATTTCAGCTATGAAATTTTTCCAGTAATGAGTTCTTCATTTGGAAGATACATTTAATGTTCATTGGCAGGGTTTCCAAGGCACAACAAACTCCATGAAGAAAATAAATTATTTATGTGATGAGTGATGCCCTCGCTCATCGCCATAATGATTTTCTTTTTGAAATTCCTTCAGAGATTAGAAATTTCATTGCTTATCGTTGTAATTTTTTCTTTGTTAAAATTATTTTAGTGACAATTTTTATTGAGGCACGTGAATAGATTTTGGGGCAATTTTAATAACAATATTTTTAAAGGTTTACTGTTAAGGGAATTTAATTCTCAATTTTTATTGCCTGTTGAGTCCATGGTAAACCTTTGAATCTTCACGGAAAATTTCTCACAAAAGCTGCATTGTGCATCACCAAAATGAAATGGAAATGGAGGAAGCAAACAATGATGGTTGTAGGCAAGGCATTTTTATGGCAAATATTTTCTAATCAATGGTGGACAAGCATTTAGCTATTGAATTTCATAGGGAAAGAAAGGGGAAGAATTCAATTTATTGCTGCCATTTTCCTTATGACTGGGCACAAATTTTGGGCACCATGAATAATGGAAGAAGCTAAAATTAAAGAGTAATCATGCTTTTTGTCTTCAAGCACATTTTTTAAACACATGTATAGGCTGGGAAATGTTCTTTCATGCTCCAAAAAGTTGTCATAAACATTTCTTTTGCCTGGGAGGAAATTTTGGCAAAGTTTTAAACATTTTTAGGCTACCTATGAGGTGAAAAGTGTCTAGAAAGCATTTCTCATGACCCAAAATTAAATTACATATGGGGAAAAATTAACTTACATGATAAAAGGGCAAATGGGTAAGTGGATTTTCAGTTTGAAGTACATATTTTTCACTATTAAGTGAAAATGAGGCTAGTAAATGGGTTTTTATAGCCAAGTAAATATTTGCACAAGAATTGCAAGTGAAAGCAAGCAAAATGAAGGGAGCGATTATTTATGTGAGGACTTGAATTGTGCCAATTCTCAACAAGGGAATCCATTTAGGGTTCTCCCATTTTCCTTAAATGTAATTTTTGCTTAATTTTGAAGGGGAGTTCAAATTGTGGTCTTAGGAGAATACTTTTGTAATAGATTTTGTAATAGAATAGGGGTCAGTTTTAGGTTTTGGAGTTTTCTAAATTTTGTAAATGGAGAATGTAATTACAGCATTATCATCTTTGATAAATAAATGGGAAGGTATTTTGGGTCAGTTTTCTCCATTGTGGACATTGCATAAGTTTTGAATATATGAAATCAAGGGTGTCTATTATTCATCTTCTTGTCTTTCCTTGAATATTTGTTCACTATTATTACTCTTATTCAAAGCGTAAGTTAAATTGTATTAACAAGAATGAAGATTTGTTCAACTGTATACTTGGATTAATAAAGTATGACTGATTTAGTTTCTAGTATCAATGGTGCAGAGCATCATCAGGTAGGCACAGTATGACAAAGATAATGTTGTGATGTATTTTCAATTTCATGGTTTAAATGACTCCACCCTAGGATTAGGCATTGGTTTATTTATGTTGTAATTTCCTAGGCTTGTGTGTAGCAATCACATTTTAAAATCAATTTTAATTATAAATATTTGTATGTCTGTGTGTGTTGAACTAAATATATTACATCTCTCATATTTAATGTGTACATTGCCATGAATATCAGTCACACCTTTAGGATATTGTGTCCATTAAGCATATAAAGGAGAATTATTTATTTACTCCGCGTTTGATACTTTGGCACACAAGTATCTGAATGCACACTATTGGGATCACCCTTCCAGGTTTCACAGAGCCCTAAGTGTAGGGGAGAAAATGTTTTAATTCAATCTCTCATTCATTGGCCAAATCTCTCCTTGAATTTGACCATAAGGCCTAGCAACCCTTTAACATTCAAGTTGATTGCATATTTGGGGAACCAACACACTACCAAAAAGGACTTGGAAACTAAGGCACACTACCTCAATGCAATATACAAAGGACTTGTAGGACTGAAGCAAATATGACTTTAGATTCAAGATAAAAGCACCTAATGAGATTCACTATCTCAATGTAGGGTGAAAAGATTTTAGATAAAGATTACAATATTTTTTAGCATAATACTCTATTGACTAAGGCATTGTAGAACATATGATGCCTTCTCTTCATAATGTATCATTGACTCTACTAGATATTCAATCCATTCAACACACTTGATTTTTAACACTTCTTCACTTCTATATCTTTTTGCATATGAAACAATCTTGCATTTATATACACCACAATACTTCAAAACTTCAATTAGGTTGGCCAAGAAGAAGATAAGCAAATAATTCAACAAGTTAGCCACCAAAGCATAATGTATTCCTATCCTGATGATAGAGAGGACCAAAAAATCTTAATACATCCTTCAATGTGATCCAAAATAATTCACACATTGGTGCACATCATTCTAAGTTAGCATTAAGGGAACATGCAGAATAACCATGAAACACACAACCATTCATCCCAAACAACATACTTCCAATTGAATTTACTTCATGTGATCCCAAATAGGATAGGTTAGGATCCAAGGCTATCATAACCTATCTTCAATTATTGGCGTAGTCCCCCAAGCACATGGAGCATGAAAAATAACAAGCCTTATTGGTTAGATATCTACAAATAACCCAGAAAGTCAACACAAGACCCAATGCAACACCAAAGCAACCAATCAACAACATGCTAATCAAATGGGGATGGTTCATGAAAATGCAATAATACTTCCATATACTTCTTACATACTTTTATGCCATCAATAGCTGCTACAATTCAAATAGAAAAAAAATATTTCATGAAGAAGCACAAAATGCATAAACATGAGATATGACATTAGCAAAATAACTTGAGAACCAATTTATCACATGAAATTGGAACTAAGACACTACACAAACACTAAGAGAACATTTACCAAACCGCAAGAGTAGAGACATCAATATAGAAAAATGTGGATCATTTTTCAAACCAGTTCAAACAACCAACAACACTACCAACTTTCTACAATTCACAGAAATATCCTTAGAAACACCAATGAATTGAAAAGATAGGAGTACAATATCCACATAACACTAACTTTGAATGTCAAACCACAAGACCATATCTTCAATGACTGAGGAATACAAAGAATTCTCCCAAATAGACTCCAATGCAACTTCCAAGAATAGAACCACTTAAGAAACTTGTGAAGGCCACAACTTTCTTTTAACAAAACATACTTTATCAAGATTATTAGGAGAGAGAATAAGACATACTATAGACCTTCAACAACATCTCTCCACTCTCAGCAATACTTCTAATCCTCATCATAATATTTCTAATCCTCGTCTTAATATATCATTTTGAAACCAATATTTACTAACTAAAAAAAAGCACTATACAAGTTTTCTTGACATGGAAATGAGGAAGATATTTAGCCATGAACTTCAGCAACTCTTCATTAGATAAGGCATGTCATCGAACCATAAACTTCAATAATACAAGTATTACAATTAATCTTCCTTACTTCTCAAGTGCTGAAAACAATGGAAACTACTACCAAATCTTCAACAAGTGTTGACATCAACAAGTGTCATCGATCAGTGTTGACAATAATGACAACAACTGCCAACTCTTCATTGATATGCAATATTTTTCCCTTTAGTTTAACCCCAAGGATACTGAGTAAATTTTAAAAATTATTGAAGGCAATTGGAAAGCATGTAAGACATTCTCTAGATGATTTAATAATAAATGCATTGTTCTAATTCTCCTCAAGCTATAATGCAATTAGGTGTAAGATTTAGTTGATGATATTTATATTCTAATTGATTTAAAAAATCGCCTAGGGTTACTCCTTAAATATAGCTCTAAATGTAGCACATGAAAAGTTTCACACTTTGAGTTAGCATGTAACAATTAATTGGAAAGGTAAAGTCAAGACTCCAATAAAAAAATTAAACTATTAGTTTTGGGTTCAATTTCATATACAACTCAATTCACCAAAATTGTTTGGACAAATTGTAGAACTAAAAATTAGTGAAGAATGGGTAAAATTAAGATTAAGGACTAGTCCCTCTAAATGAGTGGAAACAAAATCACTTGAAATTCCAGTTACGTCCCAAATTTGAGCATAAATTGTATATTATATACTATCAATGCATAAAGAATAACTAATTGAAAGTGACTTCAAAATGAAGGATAAAAGTACTCAACGTGGACTTTTTACTATGTAAATAATGTAGGAGTTTAGGAAGACTGTTTTTATAAATCTATGATAATTTGATAATGTAAATGAGAATCTATCTTTTAAACAATAATAGAAATAAATCTTCTATGTATTGTTTTTTCTTTGTTTTATTCTATTTTTCTCTACAATTAGAAAACTAAATGAAAAACAAAAACTCTATTAATTGACTTTATAATATAGAAATGTCAATAAGAAATAAGACTACATCAAATACAACATAAATTGAAATATTATAGGATTATTTTAATACCATAACTTATTAAACTTTTGTATTTTATGAATCCTTATAACATGGAAGATCTTGTTTACTTTACTTAATGCCTTCCTTTCAACATAACAATATCTTGTAATTCTGCTCTCTTAAACTCCTCTTTACAGAACGTCCTAAACCAAATGTTTATTTAATTTGCTGCTACCTTTAATAATATTTTTCTTACAAATAATGAGTGGATGTAGATTACAAAGCATTAAATTAATTGTTTGAACTACTTCAAAATAGCTCCAAATTTGCTAGCAACTATTTTGTTGGAACTCAGCATACAATCTATCAGCAGTAGTCTTCAACAGAAAGAATATAATCATTCGGTGCATCCGGCCAATCAGACAAAGCAGAGAAGGGCCCCCAATATTCTGTTGTGGTTGTACTTGAATTAACAACCATATTTCTCCCATTCTTTGCTTCCGCCATGTTATCGTAGTCGACTGTGAAAGCATCATCGTTTTCCTTTCCACATGAGGGAATTTGAATGTGGCACTCTGCTCTTAACAGTGTGCTGCGTGATTGCACGTTGCTCTCACTCCTTGCAAGATTCTCCGCATTGTTTCTTTTCTCTGTTATGTTCTCATAACCTTCTGAAGAACCCGTCGTAGAAATGAATGGAGTTGGGAAGTTACATGGCATGGCCATTGAAGAAAACGGGTGATCCCCGTAACGCCATGGCGCACCACCCACATTGTTGTATAGAATGCTGAAATCATTAATGGCGGTGAGAGCATCATAACCATCACTTATTTGCTTGAAATTTTGCATGGGTTCCACTGCATCATGGGAAGAGTACGCTCTCACATTATAAACTTGTTCTGTTCCCAACAGAGTGCTGGCAATTTCTTCAATGCGAGAAACTGGAGAACCATTATAATCTTGAGAGCATGGCCGTTTATGAGAAGGCTGCATTTCGGTTGCCTCAACCCTTTTGCTCAAATGAGAGTTCCAGTAGTTTTTAATCTCATTGTCAGTTCTACCAGGAATGCGGCCTGCTATCAACGACCACCTGCGATTCATGAACCAAGTTTTCTATAACGTTTCAGGAGATCTCGGTTTTAAGAGAAAGCTAAGCACTGAAAAAAAGAACATCTAAATCACTGGAAGAGCTTAAGCAATTGTGAGCGATCTAGTTAAACATTAAACAACGGTAATGTGTAAAAAATGAGAAATGGTTATTTTATTATTTTACTTTATTATTACGATATTATAATTTTAATTTTAATTAAAGTAAAAATTACAGATTCGTCACATTTACTGTTACAGTTAGGTTTTCAACTTAAAAAACTGAACGTTCTACATAACATTTGTTCATAGCAAGGGAAGAAATGCTGACCTATTGCCGATCAATTTGTGAAGCCTTAAGATCATGTCCTCTTCATCTGGTGAAAAATGGCCACGCTTAATGCCAGGTCGAAGATAATTCATCCAACGCAGTCTGCATGCCTTTCCAAAATGCAGCAAGCCTGAAACAATACGGTAAGGATTAATGATGTTAGATTTTCACAATTTTATGTTTTGGAATTTTATTGTGCGAATTTTTACATCAACGTTTTCAATCACATTCTATGATCCATTATCAGAATGTTAGAGTTTTCTTTTCTTGAACTCTCTAATATTCTATAATAGATGACTGGAATATGATCCAATATATTGATATAAAACTGAAATACGATTCAAAATAATGATATAAAAATTTATTCACAATCAAATTCAGACACGATTAATATTGATCATAAGATTATCCAACACTTATACCAAATATTAGAGTAAGAAGCAACAATCTATATCAACCTGCTTTGATATGAAGAGCTCGCCAATTCCCTTCTCCATGGACTTGGATATATTTTATCAAACGAAGATCTTCTTGTGGTGTCCAACGCCCTTTGTTCATTCCTACGTTTGAGCAGCACTGTGTTTTTCCCATCTTAGCAGCCCCTATAGAAGTGAAAGTCTATCCTATTTTATAACCGGAAGCCCACAGTCATAAGCTTTGCAGACTAGATACTTGTTGTAATTTGTAAGCACAAAAAGCAGAAGATAGCTTGAGCAAATTTATAGACGCCTGCGAGAGGAAAGCATATTATTTAGCCAAGATTTCGGAAAAGTTAGTTGTCTCGAAGCTGCACAGTGTCTGAAAACAACGTAACAAGCTTTACCCCAGTACATGGAATCACATGTAGCGAAAAGGAATTGATAAACTTTTTAGGATGAACAGTTCTTAAGTTCCTAGCTATTCTTAGACACTATTGGGTTCACGGAAACAAAGAACTTTCATGTGATCTGTTTTTTATTAGTTTAAAATATTATTGTTCTGTTGTTGACTGTTTGGTCATTAAATTAAATGATATTTAAATAAAATTGGTTTTTTTATGGAAACCTTCTCTTTTGATCAAAATGACAATGTCTAGGTTAGTAAACATTTTCTAGTGAAACTAACCACCATGGCCATGTTAAGAATCAGAAAAACTTCCACATGGAGGGTTCCATCTATGTAAACCATAATGCTCTTGTCTAGAGCTATGACTACACGTACATCAATACTCAAGTGGAAGAGAAACCATTATGTACCTGATCAATCACTCTTCAAATCAACCGTGAAAATTCAACTTGATTCGGCTAATTCATGTAATAGTTACAATACAATGAGTGTATTACAGTTAGTGATTTAAAGTGGAGTCTTGTTTAAAACATCATGTTTTTTAATATTTTATATTCATTCAAAACTAGACCATCTGAACCATGTAAAACCACAGTACAGATCAAATATTTTTCACTGTTTCCATAAAGATACGGATTTTTTAATTTCTTTTTTAAGATTTGATGGTTTGCCAGGCATCCAGCAACTACATATTGCAGAGAAAGTAGATTCGTGAAGATCGCGTTGGAAGCCGTGTCCTGAAAATTTCAGACAGCCTTACTATGTCCAGTTAACACGGAAAGCTTATTATTTGATCTTACCTAAAGCTGGTGTGAAATGTTTGTGGCAGAGATGAGCTTAACACTGGTACGTAAAAACCTGACCCCCCGAACTGCCTTTCATCTCAACTTTCAGATTCAAGCTATAATTTTCTAATTTTTCAAAACAAATATTTTTTTTAAATATTATATCAATTTTTATTTTTTATTGAGTCATATTATTATATAATATATAATTTTCATTACAAATTTTTTTTTTATGATTTACCTGAATTAGATAATTAAGTCCAATGTCTAGTGGATTAATTTTTTTTTATTAAATATTTCATTTATCTTTATTTTTAGAAATTACGCCAATAAGAAATTCAAAACTATATTATTTTGCAACACATTTCTCTCAACATCTATATCAAAGTTTTTTTTTTCATTGAAAAAAGAATATTTATATTCAATAATGTGCATTTTTTGAAAATTTCAAACAATGTTGGTTATTTTCCTTAGTTTCTTGAATAGACGTCATTGTTTTTCATAATGAGCCTACACTCATCATAAAATTTTTAAAAAATATAATATTGAAAAAATACAATACATATTACAAATTTAATAAGTGTATACTATGGGCTACATACTTATAAGTTGACATTTCTAAATAACTTCAATTGTGAAAGTGGTGAATCAAAACTTTTTTATCAATATTTTGATAGGTGAGAGAAGACTGCATCAGGGTTTGATTTAAGCCTAGTGAGTTCTATCAAAGAAGGTTTGATCTAACTACCTTTAATGAAATTCCCTTATATGGAACCTTACTAGGCTTAAGTCATTATTTTTCTCTAAAATTATGTGATTCCATGTAAAAATTAGGATGTCCCTCAAGTGGGACACACTATTTTGCTATCATCAATAAATGTATAGGGGAAACATCCCAGCTACCATGATAGCTAACATCATGCAACCATAGTTTTCAAACTGTATGTTAGATCAAGTTAATTTTTTTGGGTTTTATTCACACATGAGTTAATAGCTTATAACTATTGTTCTAGCTTGTGGGAAATTCTGATGAATGCGGGAGGGTACAATATGTGCACAAGGGTCAAAAATTCTCCATTTAGAGGTGTTGCCCACTCATGGACCTCACACATCCTAATTTCCACTTGCTATAACCACCAAATAATGTTTTAAAAAAATCCTAATCATGTCAATATTAGGGTGCAATTATAATAATTTTATCATTCATATACGCTCAAAAGTGAATGGGTCAAATTCACGGGTTAGCGTTGGAGGTTTAGGTTAGCAACCATAATAGACCACACCTACACTTTAATCGCCAAACCTTAACACCAAACACCACTACTCATTCACTCCAATTAAATTTCATGTCGGGTTCGATGGTGGAGTATTTCCCATGGTTTTTGGGGGTAGAATGATGATTTCATCATTTCACCATGTGCTCACGAGCTAGTCTCCATGGTGTGAGGTAACAAATAGCATCATTCTCCTTTCAAAATACAAAAAATGCTACTCCTGAATCTTTTTATTCAACATTTTCATGGACCTGTGAAGGGTTTCTTGGCTGACTGAATAATGATTACTAGTTATTACCAAATTCATCATTGCTTTTCATGCCCTTTTTTCCATGTGTTGTTTCACATTGTCAGATCTAGTAGTCGATTACTTCCCACAATTTTTTTGGGGTAAAATGATTATTTCCTACTTTCCATTTGACCATGCACTCGCGATCTGCTAAACCCTCCATGATTTCATGATTTTGTCTAATAAAATGATGAGGCATCTCGTGGGTTTGACATGTCTGTAGAAAATCATGTAATTTTTTTCTTCAACCTTTTTTCTTAAAAACCCGTGTATTAATTGGGAATATATCTGCAAACCCATGTGTATTTCAACATATGTATGCAAACCCATGTGTTTTTTGGCATATATCTAAAAACCCTTGCTTGGATTTTTTGACGTATGTGCAATTAAGGAATTAATCTCATGAAACCCTTGCTTGGTTTTTTTTACATATATCTTAAAACTCATTTATGTTTTTGTGTGACTAAGGAATTATTATCATGAAACCCTTGCTTACATTTTTGGGCGTATATCTAAAAACTCAATTCTATATTTGTTTTACCTCTACTTAAATTTTTATGCTATGGTTGTCCAATACAACACAGTATCATTCATTTATTGTAAAATGTCTAAGTAAATTTTTGCTTACCATTGCACATATAGTAGTGCACCATACATATATAAGATGAATTTTGTATCCTTTAATCTTTACTCCATAGCTTACATTTTCATGAACTGTGCATTCTACATTCTACTTGAAGTTATTTTCATGAACTATGCATTTAACACTTATATTCATGCAGTGTATATTTATATGTTATAAGTAAATGAGGGTCTTTTTGGTCATGGGATATTCCTTACAAACCCCATTTACAAATTCAGTACACTGTGTGCTCATTTACTATTTTTTGGTTATTTCTCGGGTTTATATTTTGTCATTTATTTCATAAATGGATCCTTTAAATGATGTGTATCTTGTTCATTCAAAAAAATGATATAAGCATGATGAACCGTTTGTTATATATAAATTAATTTGTGGAAGACTTCTTTATATTCAAAATAAGTGTACACATCAGCTTGCATTTTCATTATAGATATGTGTGTGTGTATCCTTTGGCTATCTAATACAACTTAGTAGCATTCATTTACTGTAAAATGTGTTAGTAATTATTGTTAAATGTTTTACCTATGTTGAAATATCAATACTTTGTATCATATATATCTATTTTTGTACATATATATGTGAACCCTTAGCGGTTTGCTACTACCTTCTCTCCATGGTTTGAGGCAACGAGGAACAACATTCTCCTTTCGAAATGCAAACAATGGTACTCTTGAATATTTTTATTCAACATTTTTGGGGACCCCTAAAGGGTTTTGTGGCTATTTGATATTTGTATACATACATCAGAGCATCTTACATATATCAGCTTACATTTTCATTATACTTTTTAAAATTTGTATCCTACATTCTTTACTTAACAACTCACACTTTCACTATGCTTTTAGCTATTTCTTTGTTAATTGATGGAAGCCTCAATTATATATATATATATATATATATTTTATGTCATAAAAGGGTATACATCAACATGTAATTTAATTATATATGTATGTATATATATATCTATATATATGTACAAACTTATGTATACACACACACACACATAATATGTGAAGTTTAAATTGGCAGCTAAACATGAAATAATGTCTTAAATTCCACCATTTCTTCCATACAGTCCCAACATCTTCAAATGCAGTTACTTGACATTTTTCTAATTGTTCAGTATCACCATAATAGGATGCTTCTTCTTCTTCTCAAAAAAGGTCTTCCCCAAATCATGTAGGCAACAATGGAATCATAGATTGATCATCCCTCAATGTATCATAGGACCCACAAAGCTTCCTCTTGGCCTCAAAGGGCATATAATCAATCTTAAGATTTGAATACTTCAATACCTTTTAAATGGGTAATTTGTCATCTTTATATGTATTACCACATATAAATATATTTATATGTATATATACATACATGTATGTATGTATGTATGTATGTATGTATGTATGTATGTATGTATGTATACATAAATATGTGAATCTATCCAATGTCTATGAATATATAAAGTTTAAGTTGGAAACTAAACACAAAATAATGCTTTACATTGTGCCATTTCTTCCATACACTCCCAACATATTCAAATGTAAAGGCTTGACATTCTGCCAATTCTTTGATATCACCATAATAGGATGCTTCTTCTTAAAAAGGTCTTCCTGAAATCATGTAGGAAATAATGGAATCACAAATCAATCATGCATCAATGTATCATAAGACCAACAAAGCTTCCTCTTAGCCTCAAAGGGAATATAATCAATCTTCAGCTTTGAATACTTAGAAATACCTTTGAAATGGGTAAAGCTTTTTTCTTCATATGTATGACCACATATAAATATATTTATATGTATATATACATGCAACATGTATGTATGTATGTATGTATGTATACATACATACATACATACATATATGTATGTATGCATATATACATACGTATATGAATATGTCCAATGTATATGAATATCTAACGTTTAAATTGGCAACTGAACATTAAATAATGCTTTACACTCTATCATTTCATCCATACACTCCCAACATCTTCAAATCCAAAGGCATGACATTCCACCAGTTCTTCGATATCACCATAATAGGATGCTTCTTGTTCTTCCTCAAAAATGTCTTCCCCAAGTTAATTAGGCAATAATGGAATCACATATCGATCATTTATTAACATATCATAAGACCCACAAACCTTCCTCTTGGCCTTAAAGGGAATATAATCAGTCTTGAGCTTTGAATACTTCAATACCTTTGAAATGGGTGAACTTTCATCTTCATATGTATGACCACATATAAATATATATGTATGTAATGCAATTATCTATACATACGTATATGAACCTGTCCACTATCTATGAATATTTGATGCTTAAATTGGTAACTAAAAATAAATGAATGCATTACATTCTTCCATTTATTCCATACACAATCAACATCTTCAAATGCAAAGATTTAACATTTTTCCAATTCTTCGGTATCACCATAATAAGATTCTTCTTCTTCCTAAAAAAGGTCACCAAATCATGTAGGCAATAATGGAATTATAGATTGATCATCCATCAACATATCATAAGATCCACAAACCATTCTCTTGGCCTAGAAGGGCATACGGGTATGTGTAGGATCATCATGGAAAAAACAAGCCCTTAAGTGGCAATGAAAATTCAGAAAAATCAGAGTAAGGAAACTTGACATAAAAATTTGAATAAGTTATCTATATTATTTCAAAAATATGTAAGAATAGAATATGTGGAAAATTGAATATAGTTTCTAAACTACTAAGTTTTTTAAAGTCTATTTGGTGAAAATTTGAAATTTCAATGCAGAGTACTTAAATTCTCGTGAGAAAAAAATAAGAAATAGGTGTCTCCGTCTCAATCAATTCTAACCACAATAAAATTATAATATTTTTTTATAAGATTTTAGATATAAGTAGAGGACTCGTGTCTGGATGTGAAGCATATTTTTATGTAATTTTTTTCCAAGTAAATAATTAATTATGAATTTTTAATTACAACTTTTAAAAAATATAAAAACTTGTATGTTTGACCACCTTAACTTGGTCAAAACTTCATGAAATTCAATGTCTTTTTTAATCCTATAGTATGTGAAGCATAGAATGTGATGCATATTTTGGATTCAAAAAATATGATACCATTTGAAAGTTATAGATATTTTTCAATCAGCCTATCAATCAGGACTTTAGTCGTAAGTCTAATAGAAATGAATAATAAATATTTATTAAATTCAAAGTAAAGAATAATTTATATTGGTGGAAAGCTGAGAGTCTCACTGAATAATTTTTGTTTGATGATATAAAAATTACACAGTTTTTTCCAAAAATCTTCTGCATAATAACATCATGGACTGTGGAAACAAAATGTTATTAAAAATAAAGTTGTCAGCCACATGGACGAAGTCTAGAAAAACAAAGTGAGTTGTCAAACACGTTTTTTGCGTTGACTTCTTAAGATTGGCATGTCCAAGCCAAATACTAAAGCAAGCTCGAGGCTAATCCCTAGGCAATAAATTCTTTGTCAGAAATATCGGCTATCTGTTTCAAATCTAATATCCATTTCAAATCGGATATCCATTTTGAATCGGATATCCAATTTGGTTTATATATGATTTGAAAAAATGTTTTATACTTTATAATATATGATTTCAAAAATGCAATAAATATTTTATAGTTTATTTTAATATATCTAGTTTAGAATATACAATATAGTTTATAATTTAAGATATAATATATTATATTATTATGTATAATATTTAAATATTATTTCTATATTTTAGTTAATGTATATATATATATTACTAATATATAAAATATTATATAACTAATTAATATTACTTCCATATAAAATCTTTAAATATTATTT
>VDFB02379711.1:217595587-217616739 GCA_007258455.2 Sequoia sempervirens | reverse complement strand
TTGAAAATGTTCAAGGTGAAAATGTTGGAAATGAAGATTTTTGAACATAATATTGAAGCAAGTGTAAATTATGTTTCACCAAATTACATGAGAAATGAAGAACCTTGTATGGAAGAAAGACATATTCCAATTTCAAGATCTTCAAGAACCCCTAAATGGTTACTTGAATTTGATGAGAACATTATAACAAATTTTGAAGGAAAGAGGTCAACACGAACTGTTCGGTTGTGGGCTAGAAGAATTTTCAACCAATATTTGAGTGATAAGACATTGGCCAAGCAATGCCAACTTTTTGTACAATTGCTAAAGATGCAAAAGATGAGACCTTTGCTAGCCAAATTGAAGATTCGTGTGAACAAGAGATAAAAAATTCTATTATTGTCAAAAATATTTTTAATATCTCAGATCTATTGGAAAAAGTAACAAGGAAAAGGATAAAGAAAGGAAGCTACTCAAGAGTCATTACAACCGCCCTAAGTAGAAGCCACTTGAATTAGAAAAAGGCTCACTTTGTAAAGAACAACTTGTGATTTTGGCCTAAATCAAAATTTGGATAAGAAACACTTACCAAGAAGAAAATAGATGATCCTCTTCAAAATGATACATGGGCTTTCGGGAGAGCTTCCATGTGTTGATAAGAAGCTAACCAATAATGTCTGATGGTAATTCAACAATTTTAGCATGAGAAATAACTCTAGAGTATCACCCAATGCAAAGGATGTTTTAAAGTTAAGAATTTGCAATCGAGACTGTACACCACATCCTAAAAATTTCTTGGAATCAATCCAAACAATGTTGTTCAAAAAATTTATTAAAACACATAAAAATATGGAAATCTCGCAAAGGACTTTTGAGGGTTTGAAGCCATTTTATTGTGTACCTCTTAAGATTCGTAATACTTGTTGTTGCAAATACCATGTGGAGTTTTCAATGTACTATGAGCTATTATGCTATATCCATTCTACTTTTCATACTAATGAAATGTTGCAGGAGTACAGTGCAATGCATCTTCTGAAATCAAGGGACTTGCTAGATCTATTTTTATGTTATAGAGATGATGGTTGTTTTTTCTATAAAAATGATTGTTTAAATGCAAAGTGCTCACAATGTGTTGGCTTGTCAAAGTTTTTTCAATGTTTTCATGAGAGTTCCGAACATGAATTTGGAAAGAAGTTTGTTGAGAAAAAGAGATATGAGATAGTCAAATATACTTTGCAAAGTGGAGGTGAAGGTTCTAGATGTGAGTTGGTTACAAAAGAATGCAGTGTTGCTGATTTTATTTCAGATTTTAAGGACAATCTTTTCTACAATTATGCAAGGCATAGTCATAGGTCTTAGTGGTTGGATCAAAAATTTAGGATGTGTAAAGACTCTTTTCTGATTGGAACTATTATATCAGTGGTTGATTTGGTAGAAAACTACACATTGCAACCACAAAACAAGGTACAATCTCAGTATTACAATTCCATTCAGATTGTCATTTTTGTCCACATAACGTTTAGACATGCACCTGATAGTATAGAGGAGGATCGAAAGATAATCAGAGAGTACCATTTTTATATGAGTGATGATAGATCTCACTCGTTTGAGTATGTCCAACATTGATTCAAGAATTTTTTTGAGTTCTTACAGGAGCATGATATAGCATTGGGACAACATCTAATTTGGTCAGATAATTGCACAGGTCAATTCAATAATGCTTGTATGTTTTACTGGCTGAGTAGAATGCATGTAGAGACGGGTCTACCTCATATTTGGAGTTTTTTTTAAGTTGGAAATGGGAAAGGGGAGCATGATGGAGTAGGTGCATGCGTAAAGAGAGCTCTAGTTAAGGAGCAATTGAAGATTTCAGGAGCAAAATTCAGCGATGCATGTTCTATAGTTGATTTGTGTAGTTCAACATTGTCACAGGGAGGGACACTTGATTCAATAGTGTGCAGATTCCTTTGGTTCGTTGAGGAGGGTACAGTGGGAGGCAGATTGGATTGTCATACAATCATAGATTCTTCAAAGATGCATTCATTTCGAAGCTCAGATGCAGGCACATGGACCATTTGCATTCATTAGTATTCATTGGAATGCTTGGGATATTGTTGTAATGGCATTCAATAAAGAAGGTCATCAATGGGAGTCACATAATCATTGCCATCAATGGAATTGACCATCTCTCACATGTAATGCTTTGGAGTTACATTGGGAGAAGTGGATCATCTTTCCATAATGTTATGGGTTCCTACTTAGTTGATATGTTCATAGTGGAGGGCTAGTTTTAGGAATTTTTTCTCTTAATGAGTTATTGGTCAAATACATTATCTATTCATCAATTCTATCTTGAGTGCTGTCATAATTACATTTTGGGGTGGTTCGTGGTTTTAAACTATCAAGAATGGTTTTGGTGGCAATTAGTTTGGGGAAACTGGTACTTACATGGTTTTATCTTCCCATTGCTTTGTAAATTGGAGGAATTATATGGAGGTTTCATGGGTTATGTAGGTGTACTTAAGGCCTTCAAGGGCTCAAGACAGGTTTGGTTGAAGGATTTTTTTTCTTTGAATCAATAAATTTTCAATTTCTTAGTTCATATTTTACTATTTTTCTTGTGTTTTATGCCTATGCACAAGCCATTCAAGCATTTTTGTATAAAAAAATTATATAGAAAATTTATTACACATCTTGACATTATTTCAAGAGTGGAAGGCGTGGAGAGCTGGGTTAGAATAATCTTGTTAGATGCCTCAAATAGGCAGGTTGCAAAGAGTTTGTGATTGTGCCCTTGTGTCTACATCAATTTTTCACTTAATTTCACTCAGTCCAATGTAGCTCAGAGTGATTCAGTGTATTTCATTGCAAAAGAGGACCATCCCTAGCATAAACGTACCCATCCAGACATTTTGAAATAGTTCATTTGGTCGTACGAGTTGCGGAATGAAAGTTGGACCACTTTGCAACTTTACACTGCTTGCATCTGGAAACTTTTCCCTCCACTGAAAAGTCATCACCACAGGAAAACACCTTCGAGATAGAAAAAACTGAGAGAGGTTTTTGTCTAAGGTCCCAAAAAAATCCCATAGTCTCAGACGGAGAGTCTATAAGCATCATGGTCTTCAATAAATAGCCCTTCAAAAATTGTTGCCTTTTAGCACTTTGGACTCTTAAGGGATATCGTCGGTCCAATGTAGCTCGGAGTGATTCGGCATATTTGGGTGCAAGAGAGGATCATCCCTAGCATAAACGTACCCATCTAGACATGTTGGAATAGTCTATTTGGTTGTATGAGTTGTGGAATGAAAGTTGCACCACTTTGCAACTTTACACTGCTTGCATTTGACAATTTTTCCCTCCACTGAAAAGTCATCACCACAGGAAAATACCTCCGAGATAGCAAAAACTGAGAGATGTTTTCATAGATGGTCCCAACATGATCCCATAGCCTTAGACATAAAGTCTATAAGCATCACGGTCTTCAATAAATATTCCTTCAAAGATTGCTGCCTTTTAGCACTTTGGACTCTTAAGGGAAATCGTCGGTCCAATGTAGCTCGAAGTGATTCAAAGTATTTGGGTGCAAGAGAGGACCATACCTAGGATAAATGTACCCATCCAGATGTGTTGGAACAGTCTGTTTGGCCGTATGAGTTGTGGAATGAAAGTTGCACCACTTTGCAATTTTACACTGCTTGCATCCCTGTAGGTACACCTCCATTGAAAAGTGATCACCGGGGAAAATTCCTCCAAGATAGAAAAAGTGAAGGATTTTTGTAGATAGGCCTGCTGCCAGTCCCATAATAGCCTTGGGCGGAGAGTCTCATAAGCATCATGGTCTCAGAAATAGACCTTCCAAAGATTGTTTGTCTTTTAGCACTTTGGACTCTTAGGTGAAATCATCGGTCCAATGTGGCTTGAGTGATTTAGCATATTTGGGTGCAAGAGGACCTAAGCGTAAACGTACCCATCACGGGCGTATTGGAGCGGTCTATTTGGTTGTACAGGTTACTTGAGAATGAAAGTTGCACTGCTTTGCAACTTTACACTACTTCACATCTGGCAACTTTTCCCTCCACTAAAAATCATCGCCCACAAAATGAAAATGCCTGCGAGATGCTTAAAAACCAAGAGAGGTTTTTGTAGATAGTTCAAAAATGATCCCACCATCCTCCCGGGCGAAGAGTGCGTAGAGTATCCACGGTCGCGAGAAATAGACCTTCAAATGACTGAAACTTGCTTTGGACTCTTAAGGGGAAATGCGTCGGTCCAATGTAGCAGGAGTGATTCAGCGTATTTGGGTGTAGAAGGACCATCCCTAAGCGTAAATAACCATACGGGGCGTGTTGGAATTTTTACTGTTTTGGTCATCACGAGTTGCGGGAATGAAAGGATTGCACCACTTTGCAATTACAGCGCGCATCTGGCTTTTCCCTCCACTGAAAAGTCATCACCATAGGAAAATGCCTCCGAGATAGAAAAAATTGAGAGAGGTTTTTTTAGATGGTCCCAACATGATCCCATAGCCTTGGACAGAGAGTCTGTAAGCATCATGGTCTCTAAGAAATAGACCTTCAAAGATTGTTGCCTTTTAGCACTTTGGACTCTTAAGGGAAATC
Source organism: Sequoia sempervirens (assembly GCA_007258455.2). Taxonomy (NCBI): domain Eukaryota; kingdom Viridiplantae; phylum Streptophyta; class Pinopsida; order Cupressales; family Cupressaceae; genus Sequoia; species Sequoia sempervirens. Next base: position 217,612,138 of record VDFB02379711.1, on the reverse strand, counting down.
GTCGGTCCAATGTAGTTTGGAGTGATTTGGCATATTTGGGTGCAAGAGAGGACCATACCTAGTGTAAATGTACCCATCTAGACGTATTGGAATAGTCTGTTTGGTTGTACGAGTTGCAGAATGAAAGTTGCACCACTTTTCAACTTTACACTGCTTGCATCTGGCAACTTTTCCCTCCACTGAAAAATCATCACCATAGGAAAACACCTCTGAGATAGCAAAAACTGAGAGAGGTTTTTCTAGATGGTTCCAAAATGATCCCATATCCTCAGACGAAGAGTCTATAAGCATCAAAGTCACTGAGAAATAGACCTTCAAATATTCTTGGCTTTTAGCACTTTGGACTCTTAAGGGAAATCATTGGTCGAATGTAGCTTGGAGTGATTCAGAAGCGTGTTGGGTCGCGAAAGGATCAATCCATAAGCGATAAAGCGTCCGCCCATCTAAACTGATGTTGGGAATAAGTCCAATTTCCCAGAGTGTCTGATTCATCGAGAGGTACCACTTTGCAACTTGTTGCTTGCATCACGGCAACTTTTTCCCTCGAAAATTCATCACCCACCGAGGAAAAATACTTATAAGGATAGCAAAACCAGGGTTTTGTAGATGGTCCCACCGGAGCCGAGTACGTAAGCATCCGCAGTCTCTGAGGAAATATCCTTCGAGTTGCCTTTTAGCACTTTGGACTCTTAAAGGGAAACTAGTGGGCAACATAGTTAACTTCTTCACAAACTTGGTTTGAAGTAATTTCATTCTTTTTTGTGCATTTAAAATGGAGTTTTAAGCCTTCCACCCTAAAAGTGACCTCTAAATAACTCCAAACACCCTAACTACCTCATTCTTATTCATTTGTTTTGCAAACAAGCATTTTCATTCCAAGAGGCTGAGCTTTCATCTTTTCTTGTTGGATTGAATGCGGACCATGACACAACTGTCTTTTTTCAAAAATTGTTCAACATCATTGAACTAAGAATTTATCACACATCTGTTGAGAAACAAAGGAGTACCACAAACTAAAACTCATTACACTTTGGTTCTCACTGACTTGATGTAGTCTTCAAAATCTCTCTTCTCTAAAAGTAACCTCTAAATCAATTCAAACACCTTAACTACCTCATTCTTATTCATTTGTTTTGCAAACAAGCATTTTCATTCTAAGAGGCTGAGCTTTCATTTTTGCTTTCAAAGAAAAATCTTCCTATGCCACTGTTACACTGCACAGGTAAACTGGGTTTTGTATTGTGGACCTATATTAAGCTACCACTCTCAAGTACCAATGTAACAATGATACAAAATAACTTTTGAGACTACAAGAAGACATCTGATAACTCTTGAGTGTACTAAAAGAATTTTTATGATTTTTGAAGAATGTTGATAACTCTACTCAGTTGTCTTATTTTTTCAATATCATACAAATTGAACCCTAGCATCAATAGACTTTGTATATCAACCTACCACAATTCAAGTTTCAACGATGAATATTTATCATGCATGTTTTAAATGAAATTCAATTTTATAGTGGGTTTTTTGTTTATAGGATGTTATGTGATATTCTAATCATAATTCATGATTCTAGGCTGCACACACACACACACACACACACACACACACATATATATATTATTTTTACATGTTTTATCCATTGTTCGGCCCCTACACTGCAAGTAAATGGCTGCATAGCATGTGGAATGAGGGGGCAACACGCCTGAGACCCCTTTAAAGTTTGTTTGAGTTCTTTCTTTTCATTTTTTGTGAGTTTTGTGCCAAGTTTCCTCAAAGAAATGTGGTCTCATAGAATTCCATGACAAGCTAATGCAATTGATAGCTGCTCCTAGTTATTAGTTATGTAATGTGTATGCACTGCATAACTACTTAGGTTGACTTTGTAAAAACTATATTGTTATTGAATTTTTTCATCTATCGACATCTAGTTTTTACTTATGCATGTGAAAATGCTTTGAGTTTGAAAGATGTGCAATGCACGTAATCAACAATATGAATATAAACTACATATTATTTTAACCATTCTCTTTATGCTATTGTACATTGATATTTAACTATTGCTCACTTGATTAAATTTTCAAAGAGTTTAATCATGCACATGAGGAGGAAATTAAATTTTGATTGTCAACTTCTATATATATCAAATTATCCAATAATCAAGTGTATGTCCATATAAAAAAATGGCATCAACACCAACTCAAACAAAGTTTTACAATATGTGGCATATACCATCTCGGTATCTATTCAAAATTTACATGCAAAAATGTTTATCTCATCCTAAACTACTGGTGGATCATCAAAATGGAGCCTCTTTGAAGCACTAGTTGGCTCTAAAGGTAGCTGGACAAGAAAAAGTCAAACCACAATTGAGATAAGTTATACTATATAATTTAAAATTGAATAATTAACATAAAAATCAATACACATTGAAATATAATTGAACTCTAAAATTGAAATATTGATTACCTGAAATATACATCTCTTCGAAGGGTCAGGAGTCCTAGAATATATCCAAGTTAGCATAGAATTTTTGGTAATAAGAACATACTTACCAAGCACAAAATAAAATAAACACATACCTCTTTAGGCTGATCTTTTTATGTATCTCCTTTAGTTGTCTCAACAGCTTCTCCTTCAGGTGTTCGAATACCTACTCCTTCAGGTGTTGTAGCACTTATCAACAATGATGTATAGATCACAACCACCTATACATAAAAATGACAAGTACATATGAAACTACGAATCTATGTCAATGTATGCATAATCAATAAAATATCTTATAAATCTTAATTCAATCAAATTTGAGTTTAATTACCTTTCCCTTATCTAACATTGTGCATCCATAGTTTGGAGAGCATCACACCTCACTCACACTAGGTGTTTCCTACAAGCAGAGAATAAGATAAACATATAAGTTAATATATAATTTTATTAATGACAATTCCAATGAAAAGCAAGTATACAGTAAAAAATGTAAATGAGTGAGTGTGAAAATACATAATATGTGTGTCTCGAGCCCAAATGAAATGGCCCTAAGGATGATATCAGTCACCCATGTGAGCTCCTCCTCAGACATTAACTGTTAAATAGACCATGTAAATAAATATTAGTACTTGATACTATCTCTTATTAATATTCATTTTTAAAAAAATGCAAGTTATGAATTTACACCTTAAATGTTACCTGTGTAACTACTCCAATGTCCACCTCACTAGTAGGAGAGGACTCTGTAGGGTGTGCTCCACTCCCCTGTGTGTGATCTGCTATACTCTCCACATCCTGGATGTCAAAATCATAAGTGTCTAATGGCTGCTCAGGGGGATGTACAATAGGACCCAAGCATATTTGTTGGAACGTATTGCAAATATGTGGCACAAAAATATGTGGACTCGAGGAGGATGATGCAGTAGCACTGGATCCATCGCCAAGATCACTAGACTATGGTTGAGCTACTAAAGAAGCATGGGACACCAAAAGACCACTCAAAGAGTGAATGGCCTAGATAGTTTGTGTGGCTGCATCCTCCGTAATATCTGGATGTTGTACTGGATGTGGCGGAGGAAGGGGAGGACAGAGAACATGTGGGTTCCTGACTACTCTAGCTGCCCCTAGCCTATCCTGGGGCATACCTCCACTAACGCCCTAGAAGGGTTTAATGTCACAATAATTGACATGATGCCCTAACAAAAACTCAGCATATAATTTTTTAATAAAGTAAAAAGGTACATCAAGATTATTGTTGGGTGGTTTATCAAAAATGATACACCAATGATCCCAAAAGTTATCTATTATGCCCCTATGTGTGCACCATTTTATAGAAAGTTTTGGTTTGTTAACATTAACTGGAAAACCAATGCTGGGGTTAATAAATAAAGAGGCTATTTTGGATTTTGTTATTTGGAGATCTTTCACATCATCATAAGACAATCCACATGCATAATATTGCCTCATGGTTTCTCACCACAAATGAAAGACATTACGTTGGGTGGAGAGGGTTTCTACATTTGTAATTATTCCTGTCAATGTGGTTGACATACGGGATAATCGAGGGATTTTCTTATAAACATCACAAATTCCCCTCAATTGCTCCAATTTTTCATGAATTAAGTCTTCAACTTCTGATGGCCGTGAGTGGTGGGAGCATTTGGGTATTTTCAGATTTTGATTCTCAGCTGGTGGATTTTCATTCTCAACTAGTGGAATTTGTGCATTCTCATTCTTAGCAGCCATAATGCCTGATTAAATTTAAAAAATAATTAATCTAATTAAAATTAGACAATATAAATGAAAATATTATTAAAATACCCTAGTTTTAAAAAAAATCCAAAAAAAACCCTACTTTTTAACAAAAATCTATAAAATTCTCTAATTTTTAATACAAATACATAAGAAACACTATTTTAAAATCAAAATCCATAAAAAACATTCATTTTTTATCAAAATCCATTCTAAACTCAATTGTTTCATAAAAATTCAATCAAAAATCCTATTTTGAAAAAATCCACAAAAACATTCATTTTTTATCAAAAATCCATTCTAAATTCAATTTTTTCATAAAAATTCAATCAAAACCTCTACAGAAAAAATCCATTAAAAACATTCATTTTTTTTTATCAAAATCCATTCTAAACTCAATTGGTTCATAAAAATTCAATCAAAAACCCTATTTTGAAAAAAAATCCACAAAAACATTCATTTTTTTTATCAAATCCATTCTAAACTCAATTTTTCATAAAAAATTCAATCAAAAACCCTATTTTTTAAAAAAATCCACAAAAAACCATATGAAATTATTCAAATCAAAATCAAAATTGAATCAAATCAAATAAAACTTTAAAAATTTACCTTTTCAAGTCAGATTTTGGCCAAATCGGATATCCGTTACGTGAAGAATCAATTCACTATGCACCCGAGGGTTGTTGACTGTGAAATAACTTTAAAACAACGACTGAGTTTTTTATATATGCATTTTTGCAAATCAGATATCCAATCCAAATCGGATATCCGATTTGTAAAACTAGGTTTGGTGTTTGTTGTGGTGACACCTGAGCCTAAACAAAGTCGACACGTTATTTTCGTGTTTTTCGGTCGAGGAAAGACGTGTTTTTCGGTTGAGGAAATACATGTTTTTTTCCTCATTGCCACTTTTTGGCCCACCATGATCCTACACATAACGATATAATTTGTCTTAAGCTTTGAATACTTCAATACTTTTGAAATGGGTAAAGTTTTGTCCTTATATTAATATATATGTATGTATGTATACATATATATATATATATATATATATATATATACATACATCTATATATGTATATAGATATATATATATATATATATATGTATATATATATATATATACATATATATATGTTTATATATATATATATGTACATATATATAGATATATATGTATGTATGTATGTATGTATATGAATCTATCCAAATGTCTATGAATATATGAAGTTTTAATTGGTAACTAATCCACCACCAAACCCAATGTGAAAGTTAATTGTAGTGAATGTGTAGTGGTGTTTGGTGTTAAGGCTTGGTGAATAATGTGTAGGTGCAAACTATTATGGCCACTAACCTAAACCTCCAATGTTAACCCATGAATTTGACCCATTCACTTTTGAGTGTATATGAATGATAAAATTGTTATAATTGCACCCTAATAATGACACAATTAGTACTTTTTAAAATATTAATTTGAAGGTGGTTATAGGCTCCCCTAATAAACATCTAATCCAAATATAATGCAAAATTTAGTCAATTCACTTTTAAAAAATCTATGTAAATGGAAACTACAAATTCAAATGATCGGATCATCCCAAAACCAATTCAAATTTGAAACACAACAACCAAATTGAATACATTGAATTTTCATATTGGAATTAATAAGAAGGAAAGTAACTAGCTACATTCAAAATTATTCACCTCTACTAATATCCTCTCCACACTATACAACATTGATTGGCATCCTTTGCATATTCCTCATATATCCAATGATGATAATTATTGAATATAACTTGAAAATGTCTTGGTATACAATGCTATTCACAAAAACACATACATATATTTATGTTTTCCAATTGGAAAGATTAAGATGTTGAACTTGATTAAATATGTGTTGTTGTACATGCATTATTGCAAAGTGTGGACACTAGAAATGGATGCTTCACTTCCTTGTCCACAAAATGGATACAAGGAAAGGGATCCTATTTCACGATATTCACATTCAAGGACACCTTAGAGATCTCAACCCAATGAAGGATGTGAGATATCTAACTATAAGGAATCCTTGGAGATGATGGAGACAAGAAATGGGTTCACCACCTAGTGTAAACTTGGAAAATGCAAAATATTAGAAAACATGGTGTGATATGCAAATTAATACTAAATGACCTAAGAATGCAAGCAAAATGTAACAGAAAGCTATGAAACTGGAAATGTACACCTAGAAACTTGTAAGGGTCAGAATGAAGACTTGAAATATCTCTAAAATCTTGGAAAATCAAACTTTTTGACCTACTGGACTCATTCGCCAACCTGGGCGAATCAATCCCAGATCAGGGTTTTTTCCCAGAAATTTGTTTCGAGGAAAAAGGTATTGGAATTTGCAAACTGGTATGATAGACACCTTTATTGGGACTCATTCACCATTAATGGAAAATAAGTCTCATTCCACTTTTTCATAAATTGGAAATTCTTATCTACACTCCAACACCTACACTTTCCTTCCAAACTAGGTTTCAGATTTGAACCTATAAAAATACTTGTAAAATAGAATAGAACATTATTTGATAATGGGAGTTTTCCTCAGTCAAACCCCTAGTTTGATAATTAAACCTTGAAGAGAATAATGAAATGTGCATACAAACCCTAGCCTCAAGTGTGTCTAAGACTAATAAATTTGAAACATGATGCAATCGTATTCTAATGTGCAAGAACAAGATTTGTTAGAATTGGCTATGGCTGCCAAGATCTATGGACCAAATGGAAAGAACAAAAAGAGAGAGATGAATATGACAAGAATAAACTATATTAAATGTCAATGATATGATTGTGATTGATTACAAATGAGAGACCCCTTGGTTATATAGCCCAGGTGAGATGCAAGATGTGATAGGATTATGACAAGTGTCTTAATCATATGACATGAGACAACTAATCACACTTACCTAGGTTCACATGTAGTAGTTGTGAAAGGATAAGATAACAACTAATGACAACTAATATCTTCTATAAATATTCCTTCCTATGACCTAAGTAAACTTAACTAAGATGTAAATAAGTCCCCTAGTAATGAACTAACTAGGTACAAGACTTTATTTACACCAACACCCCCCCTTAAATGCAACTTAGTGAGTAGCAGATTATTATTAAAATGACACAAAGATGCAAAGATGGGTCTCGGCTACTAGGCCATGTTAGGTACCCATGTACATGCAATGCAATGCAATCTCTCACAAATGGAGAAAAGGAGAAAACCCAGTGGGACAAAACTCGTCCCCAAACGAGAGATGAAATACAAAAAATGAAATGCACTCAATGAAGAATGAGAAGGTAAAAACCCCATGTGAGGAAAAAGACCCCCCATAAGAGAGAAGTAGAAGAGAGAAAAGATAGCCCCCCCTCAATGTTGAGTCTCTTGCAATGATGGTAGAAGCTCGACATTGAAAGCTGAAGATGATCTAATCTCGCCGAACAACATTCCTCCCCTTAGGAAGAAACAAAACCATGGATGTATGGAGGATGTTAGGAATATGGATGATGTATGATGTCTCTGAAGCATGCTCAAGTGTCTCCATGTTAATACCGAAGGCTGAAACACTCCAAACAGGTATTCTAGGCCACACTGGTGAAGAGGACAATCCAACATCTAGTAGAGACTGATGTAGAGCACTATCCAAAGATAAGGATATCCCCTCTGAAGAGAAAGAAGCCTCCTCCAAATGTTGTCCAAAAGTATCCACACTCATGCCAATCTATGAAGAATAATCATGTAGAGAATGAACAAGAGGGTCAAGGTGTTCCCTCACAACAACTAAAGAAGGTTCATCTTCATCAAAGAGAAGATGAATGCTATCAATGGTGTCCTCCAAATCTGCAAGATGAGCCTCCACAAACAAGTGTGAAATACCTGTCTAGAAGTCATGACAAGTAGCCATCTCTGGAAGACAATCAAGATCCTGCTACACTGAATCACAAGTAGCCAAAACTGTAGCAACACAAGCATCCTCAAGTACAAGAGTAGATGGAGGAGATAGAATGCATGACTCAAGAATTGGATCTGATGTGAGAACTCCCAAGTTCAAAAAGCCAAATGTCTCCTTTGAATCACGGTTCATATGATCAACAGTCAAAGGAACAATGTCACCATCAGAAGCAAACTGTGCAAAGGTGCACAACCGAGATGAATGATCAACCACCTCAGTAGCAATGATCTCTCTAGTCTCCAAGTCTCGAATGATGATAGAATCGGGTGTGAACTCCATAGTTGTCCCATCTCCACCATGTGTAATCTAATTAATGGAAAGAATATTGTTCACCAAATGAGGAACACACAAGACATCCTGAAAAGTGTTGTCCCCAAAACTAATAGATCCCTTCCCTATTATACTCGTGTATGTATTGTTTCCCATCAAGATAGGAGACATAGAACAAGGCTGAAATGAAGAGAATATAGTCTATGAAGATGCCATATGATGTGATGCTCCTAAATCTAGAAGACATCTCCCTGATCCTGGACCTAAATGAGCACAAAGAGCTTGTCCTTTATATCCTGATGTAGATGTTTGACCTTTGTCCTTTTTAGACTATTTTGAAGTAGAAGGAGAAGAAGATGATTCAGACATTCTAGAAGGAAAATCAATGTGATTCCTTTTGAGAATATTTTTCAACTCATCAATATCCTTCTTATAACAATAGTTTTCTTCATGTCCATCCTTCTTGCAATATGCACAAAAAGGCCTCTCCTTCTTAGATGATTCTCCTTTTGAAAATGATTTCTTCTTTGATTGATTTGAATGTGGATTTACTTGATCTGAATGTTGATTATTATTTTCTTTCTTATGTTTCTTATATGATTCTGATTCTTTCACCTGACTAACCAACAATGCCTAAGATTTAGAAGTCTTGATGAGACCCATTGAGATAAGCTTTTGTTGCTCATGTATCAACATCTCAGAAAATGATGCAAATGAAGGTGTAGTGTATGCAGATCCCATAGTCAATCTATGAGTATGAAAGCTAGAAACAAAAGAAGCATAATCAGGACCAAGTTTGTTCATTGTATTGTACACCAACTGGATGTCCTTCTTATCAATTCCACATGCTTTACATTTCTCTCTTAGATCATTAACCTTAGTGATGTAGTCTTGGACATTGTCAAAGTTCTTAGGATCAAGATTCATCAAATCATTATCAATTTGATAGCCTCTTACTTCATCTGTAGTACCATACAATGTTTTCAATTTTTCCCAAGCTTCATGAGAATTTTTACATTATTCAATTTGGAACAACAAATCTTGAGAAACAAGTCTATGAAGACACCCAAGAGCTTTGGTATGTTTGATCATCCATTTTAACTTTTTATCTACATCTGTAGGTTCAGGCACCTTATTTTCAACATATAGAGTGTGACCTTCTGTCATTAGAATACTCCATGCATTTTGATGCCATATTGAATAATTATACGATGTGAGCAAATGAACCTTAGAATGATCCATGAGAATGAGAGAGCAAAATAAAATAGATCAAAGACAATGCACCAAGAGAACCCCTCCAAATCACTCAATCAAGGAACCCCCCAAGCAATATCTGATTTGGCACTTTATATTTAGTGCATTTACAATTGCTAGATACCAAAAATAGCAAGCTAGACTTGATCTTAGTGCTTACAGATGCAAAATAGGCCATAGTATGAACAATTTTTGGTACAAAATGAGATCAATCTGATCATACCACTAAAAATTACACAAAAAATCATCCACTTTCAAAAAAATCTACACTCAAAAATGTTACCGTAGGAGCAAGTTATGGGCTCCCAAAATTCCCAAAACAACAATACTTGTGAGAATCTGAAAATTCTAGAACCACCAGGCACCAAAACAAGAAACTAATTGCACAACTATGTAAAGCATGAAATTCTAGCCCAAATAAAAAAAAAATTGCTCAGAAAAAGGAGTCAGAATGAGCAAGATATTAAGCTTCAAAGTTCGCCTATGAAAACCAAAATGCAAACCATGAGGGGGGAGAATTTTTTTTAATTTGCTGACGTCACACTAACGTGGTGCTGATGTCAGCAAACAACGTGATTAAATTTGATGTTCTTGGGGCCGTCAAAAAAGGAATATTCCCTCCAGATGGAATATGCTTGCACTTTAGGCTTAATTTTGATGCCTTTAAGCCGTCACTGTCGCCATTAATCCTCTTCTCAGAATATTCCCTTATTCACTGGTATATTCCGCTAACGGAATCTGGAATCTGCAGCCAGTTTCCTCTGACTTTGGTCATCGGTGGTGAATGTGGAGGGTCTCGTGGTTGGTGAATACGAAGTCGCCATGTGGTGGATGGCAGGGGCATACCAGCGAAAAGTACTTGGTACTCTGCACTAGCGTACCAGTCTATGGTACATAGACTTTAAAAAAAACTTTGTATTTTTTTTTTTGATTTATTTTAAATACAATAATTTTTTCTAAAAAAATATCCAATGCAATAAAAAAAAATTGAAATTTTTTAGAAAAATAAATCAAAATAAAATATTTATTTATTTTTATCAAATTGTACTCGACTAGCATAATTATGACAACCTGGGGGGCCATATAGCTCTTCGGGCAAATTTTTTTTGCCTCATCGGATGAATTGCTCCAAAATAGACAAATTGTCAGTTGATCTTAGGGTTTTTGGCCCTTCTGGATGCGATGGCAGGGTCAGATTTCACCCAAAATGCTCCAAAATTGTAGCTACCTTCTGGATCTGGCAACCACGCTTCAACTTCAAACCCTCATAGATTGGCCTCGTATGTCTGATTTGGATGAAACAAAAGAAAAAATCAACTTTCTCAAACCTCCCGGACACAGTGGTGAGCTTAGATTTGTACCAGCAAGCTCCGATATGAACCTGCAATGAAGAGCCACAAACTGGAACCTCCTCAGATCTAAAATCTCTCTTCAGAAAAAAGACTCTCCAATGGCACTCAACCCACTCTGATACCATGTTAAAATTGCCTATGGATTCCAAGATCTATGGACCAAATGGAAAGCACAAAAAGAGAGAGATGAATATAACAAGAATAAATTGTATTCAATGTCAATGATATGATTGTGATTGATTACAAATGAGAGACCCCTTGGTTATATAGCCAAGGTGAGATGCAAGATGTCATAGGATTATTACAAGTGTCTTAATCATATGACATGAGACAACTAATCACACTTACCTAGGTTCACATGTAGTAGTTGTCAAAGGATAAGATAACAACTAACATGACAACTAACATCTTCTAGAAAGATTCCTTCCTATGACCTAAGTAAACTTAACTAAGATGTAAATAAGTCCCCTAGTAATGAACTAACTAGGTACAAGACTTTATTTACACCAACAAGATTCATAAAGGAACTTGAATGATGTAAGATTCACCTTAGGAGATCTCTTATCACCTCAAATGAATCAAAATGATGTGTAAACCTTCCTTAGGATGAAGATAGAGTGACAATGGAAAATGGAATCACTTAGAAAACAAGTCCTTAGATTTGGATTGGTGGCTAGTTGCATCTCCCCAACCTAGAATTCTTAATGATTCACCATAGGCATTCATGATCAACCCTTGACAATGCTAGATCTTGAATGAAAGTGAGCTTGAAGACCTACAAAAACACTTGAATGTTGCTCCCAAGCTTCAACTTTGCTGCAAATAGACTTGTGAATGCTCTTGTGAAAGATTCTCAATTTCAACTCTTGAATTTGCTTACTCAAAGGGCTTAGAATTGTGCTTGAATTTCTTAGATGGCATGAAAATGATTTAGAAACTTGTATTTATAGGCATTGACACCGAATTGACCATTATTTAAACCTTAAAGGCTGACATCAATTGGAAATTTGAATTAAATTGGTGAATTTCCCGCTCAAACCTTAAAAATACCCCAAAAGGGACTCATTCGCCACCCTCAGTGAATGGGTCCCACCAAAGGGGACTCATTCGCCCAAGGTGGTGAATGAGTCCCACCTAAGGTTTTTGAGGTGGGTTTTTGGGATTTGAATGTCTTAAATGCTTTTTTTCAAGATTTTATATGATTTTTGAGTGGAATAAGCCTCAAGATTTGAAATAATGTGTTCTAGGGGCTGATAAATGTTGATTTAAAAGATAAATAATGCAAGGGTCCCTAAGATAGGTCCAAATTAGACTAAGGATTCTACTATCTCCAAGAAGGGAGTACAATTTCAGTGATCACATTTAGCCCCCACTTTAGCATCCATATGACTCTACATGCATATGAAAGCTAAAGGAATCTAAATAGTACACTTTATCTCATAAAAGTATACTCATTCAAAAGATGGGAGAATGAATCCCCCAATGTAGTTATCTACAAAACCACAACGTTAGGAACTGCATCCTGCAACACGAATTTGTTAGTTTTCCAAAAATCCTCTTATCTAAATTTTTGAAATCAAATTTGAGGGTAGATGTATGCCCCCCTTGATTTTTCTTGCTCTAAGCAGGTGGAATCAAGGTAGCAATTATTCCATGTTGAATAGGGTAAGTCATACCAAAGAGAATTTCTAAGTACCATGCCACATAATGATAGATAGTTAATGATTTTGGGAGTAGAATCACTATTCCAACGCAACAAACAACGTAAAAAATGGAGCCCTTTAGCACCCATTAAGTTAACTTGAATAAAAAAGAACTTTTTTACTCTAATATAGTAAAAACCCTAGTTTTCACATACATAAGAGAAAAAAAGTGAAGTAAATTCTTACTTTGTCTTTTACCTTTTTGTATCTTGAGATTGATTGAAGAATAGTGAAAGATGTCGAGCAGATGAGAGTACCGGCCCGTGAGACCAGACGTGCTACGGGACCAGGTGGTACAAGGTGAATTTCATCATGAGGTGAGTCAATTCTACTACCTTCGCTTTATCTTTGCATGGTTATTTTATGAATTTTGTATATTTCTAGGTTAATTTAGGAGCCACCCATGAGTGAGTCTAATGAGGCAATAGCTAAGGATTGAGCACGACATGAGTGGGGAGAGACCTTGTCCATTTGTATGACTAGATCACAAGTAGCGGCCACAATAGGAATCAATGTAGGTCCAAGGGTGAGCACATCTTCCATGCCCCCTGCATAGGTTGAGGCTGACGTTTCACAACCTACCAAAGATATTGGTGATGATATTTTATTTATGCATGTGCTTTGTGCTTATGCTTTATACATACATATGTCATGATGTGTATTTGATTATTTATTGATTCTATCTTGTAGGAGTTGTGACAGATTTATGTGATCTCTATCGATAGGTAGTTGTAGAGATAGTGTCCTTGTTAGTCAATGAGGAGGCCAAAAACTCAGACTATGTGCCCCCACTTATCATGGATCAGTACCCAGAGTCACTCAGGCCATTTGCAAGACTATGAGTGGCATATGAGAGTTTGAGGAGGTGAGTCTGCCAAGCCAATGCTACATCAAAGGCACAATCATCCTAGACCCCAACAGAGTTCAAAAGACTAGAGTCGAAGGTAGCTAGGTTGTAGGCGAAGAGAGATCAGATAAAAGGAGCACATCAAGAGGCTCTTGGATAGATACGGGGCTTAGAGTTTTCTCTCAAACTCGATGGATCATGATCACAATCACATACCAATGTCTCCCAACATACCACAAGTGGAGTAGTACGTGTACCAGATCCCAAGGGATCTAGTAGCCACATACCTCAATGATATTGTATATATTGATGACATGTACACAAAATTGTAATATATATATATATATATATGAGCATATGATGGTTTTATTAGTTAATTTGATGTGTTGAAATGTTAAATGGAAATGTCATTAATTAAATAACCTTTGTATGATTATTTAGTGAATATCTTCATGATTTAACATGAGTTATGTGATCTAATTAAAACTTATTATAGTTTCTCTTAGATGCAACATTGTAATTGAGTAGTATGTTATGCTAAACTAAACACACCTATGATATAACTAAAGAATGTTGAACTCCTATAAGGATCTAATATAACATAACACAGAGGATGAATTTGAATAGTATGAAACCTAAAGTAATTATATAAAAAATGACTTCCATAATCACCTTAGTGTTCAAGAAATACACCTAAGTGTTTGCCAGGAATGGAGCAATGTGAAAGCATATGGAATATAATCCAGTATCTCTTAACAAAATTTCTTTATCATTCATACTATTCAAATGATTAGACATAATACCAACACAAATACATGACATTGATAGGTTCTTTGAGAGGTGTGCCATCTAGAGTTCAATTAATACATATGCACTAGACCCAAATTTTTTGACAATTATGTAGGTTCCTAACCAATTAGGACTAAACTTTCCTATTTCATTTGGGTCAACATTGATGTTACGTTGATTTTTAGATAGGACTGAATCACCTTTGTTGAATGTGTAGGAGATGACATTGAGATTATAATGTCATTGTTTCCTTTTGCAATAAGCCTGAAGATGTTCAAGAGCATTGATGTGTTGTTCATCGAACATTTGAAGCTAATGTAATCTTTGCTCTTTATAGTTTCTATCATCAATAATTCATTGAAGAGTGATTTTTAACATAGGAATATCTAACTCCAAGGGCATTATTACCTTACTGCCATAGACAATATTTTAGGATGTAGTCCCTGTAGAGGATTTAACACTTGTTTGATAATCCCATAGTGCATAGTGTAATTGTGTATGCCAATCCTTATGATGCTTGTTAACCTTTAGGATTTGTTCAATAACCTTATTAGTTGATTCATTTTGACTGTTAGATTGTGGGTAATAAGGTGTTGAAAAGCGATGTTGAATGTTAAATTTCTCCAGGAATTTCTTCATGTCATTATTCTTAAATGGTGTACCATTATTAGAGACTAACCTGGAAGGGAGCCCAAAGCGAGCAATAAAGTTCTCTATTATGAAACAACATATAACCTCAACTATTGTTGATTGAAAGGTAATAGCCTCTACCCATTTTGTGAATTAATCGGTTGCAATCATGATAAATGTATATCCAATGAAAGGAGGTGATATCTTTCTGATAATATCTGATCCCCAAACCACAAAGGGCCATATTGGAACTTGAGCTTGGAATTCACAAGCAATCTTGAGCATGGATTAGATTTCTATGCTCCTGATATTTGTGGAATTTTTTGACATAGTTGAAACAATCTTGGTCCATGTTTCTCCAATAGTACCCAATGCTGATAAGTTTTTGAACTAATGTTTTTCCTCCAAAATGGCCACCAAAAGCACCTGCATGGGCTTGCTCAAGTTCTGTGGATATCTAAATTTTTTTTAGGCATCTAAGTAAGATACCATGGAATGATCTTCGATACAACACATCGGCGAGAATTATATACTTAGATGTGAGCTTGTGCAAGCAGGCTCAAATGTTTTTGGTTGTTGACTCGGGAAATGTATCATCTTTCAAATAGTTAAATATTGTATCATACCATTCACTTGAGTCTTCCTCAATTGTTGTTAGCATGTCTTCTAATTTTTTTTCAATCAGAGGTTTCATAATGGGATGAACAGTGAATGTGAAATCTTTTGAAGGATCTTGAGGTGATATAAGAGAGGTTGCACTCACCATTGCATTTGCATGTTGATTATCCTTTCGTGGGATGTTATCAATGGTAAATGATTCAAACTTCTCTAACAAGTGCATTGTAAGATCTTTGTATTTTGATAATTTTTCATTCTTTGCTAAATATGTTCCATTTATTTGTTTGTTTACTAATTGCAAATCACCAAATATTTTAATGTCTTTTACACCCAAGATTAGGGTAGCACATAATCCAGCAAGCAAAGTTTCATACTTAGCAGTATTATTTGTACATAGGAGGTTTAACCGATATGAAAATGGAATATGATTTCCTAAAGCAAGATTAATATAATCCTAGCACCGAAACCAGTTCTATAATTAGATCTCTCAAAATATAACTCCCATGTATTAAGTTCAATTGTCAACACATTATCATCAGGGAAAGAGTGAGCGCTAGGTAATTCTAGAGGGGAAGGGGTATCCTCCAAGTGGTCGGTCAAGGCTTGGCCTTTAATTGCTTTTTGTGAAAAAAACTTAAAGTCAAAATCAGTCAATAACATGACCCACTTAGGTAGGAATCTTGATAAATCTATTTTATTAAGGGTATGTGCAGGATCATCATGGAAAAAATAGGCCCTTAAGTGGTAAAAAATTTAGAAAACTCAGAGTTAGGAAACTTCATGTAAAAATTTGAATAATTTATCTATATTATTTCCAAAATATATAAGAATAGAATCTGTATCAAATTGAATGTAGTTTCTAAACT
>VDFB02379711.1:217460242-217595487 GCA_007258455.2 Sequoia sempervirens | reverse complement strand
TTAGCTCTAACCAATCCCTTACTAATCTCGAGACGAGTTGGTCATATCTTTCTGCTACTGGGTCCTCATCATCATTCGAAAAAGAAGCTTGATGGTAGACAGCCATGGCGAGTGGTTGCTCCCACTCCTCCAAATCTGCATTTTTAGATTCTTGATCACTGTCATTGTAGATGGAGAGGTCTTCCAGTCTAATTTTTCTTATGCTTTTACCATCTCCTTCTGCTACCCCAAGGCTTTCAGCCTCTTCTTCTTCCTGATCTTTAGCAACTTCATTGGTTGTCCTAGCATGCATGGCTATAGACTTCATTGGTTCATTGTCACCTACCAATTGCTCTTTTTCTAGAGTGGAGGACTGCCCTTGATTGGTGGAGGGAAGACCTTCTAAATTAATTTCAATCAGATTTTCACCAAGGCACCTTGCTGTCTAGTAAAATCTGCCTCTTCCCCCTGGTTTTCAACTTCAATCTTTGCTACTCCAACATCAACTTGTATCAAATTTCTTGGTTCATCCTTACTTTGTTGTCCTTCGGATGTTGGCAACTCTTTTGCCTTCTGGGATAACTTCTCTTCATTGGGATTTGGCTGCTCCAACTTATTCGAACAACCCTTGGCTTGAGCAATGATGTTGTCACATGATGGACACATAAATTATGAATGTGGTGCATTGTGAAATCTACACCAACTTGCCATTAGTACTTCCTCCAGTCTTGGCCCATCCTTGCTGCTCAAATGTTCCTGGATCAAATCCTTGAATGCCTTGGCTGCCATGCTTGTCAATTCTTCATCTAGGTCTGCAAGGGCTAAAGTCAAATAGATTTCCAAAAAGGGGATTTCTCCTTGCAAGACCTTTTCAATTCTGCTCAAAAAGGTCAGACACCCCAACTCATTGTGCCTGCGAGTGCAATGGACCCGACATCTATCCGCCAATGCAAATTGCTGCAATGGCTTCTTCAGTCTCTTATTCAAATCTACATGTAGCTGAGTGATGTCAATTTGTGCATGCTGATAAATTTTGACTCAACTTCATTTGCCTTCAAAAAATTTTGATTTTTAGCATTGAACGAGATCTCTTTATCTTAGATTTGTTCTTGAAAGTGCTCTCTTTGATTTCTAGCTTTTAGCTTTGTAGCCTCAACATGTCAAGCCCTCCTTCTAGCGCTAGTTCTGTTGATGTGTTTTTTATGCACTTCTCAACACAGGCAGTGCATATGTGCACTACCTCTCTTGAAAGACAATATTCCACAATCAGATTGCAGAACACTATCCCAAGGTCTCTAATGTCAGGTCTTGACAGTGCTTGGAATATCTCAATTGTTTTATGTGATTTGCTGGAATCACAAGGTGGTCTTCGGATGAGTTACAAAGCATGGAAGTTGGGTTTGCAAATGCGGTTTCAAGGTGCTGAAAGTGAATGAACAGTGGTTGTCCACTCAAAATAGCAAGCTAAAACTCATCAAGTTCATCTGATTTGGCTTCATGGTAATGCTTTGGGTCCTACTCTAACCAAGGATTAAAAGAAACAGCAAAAGGAGAAGGGTTAAGAAATCTATTCTAATCCTAAGCTATGAATGAACAGTAACAATGGTGGCTGCTAAAGTAGATAGACTTCCTAAACTGAGTTTTGCTTGACCAAGAGAAACCTACAGCTACACAAAACCAGTGCAATCTTCTAAGGACTACATATTTTCACATCACATACACACATCATGTACATGCAATTGAACTAAGTTGCAACAATAAAGGAAAGAGACTCAGACTAGCTTTACAAAGTGATTCATCATCAATGAACCACAAAAAGCATGAGCTAGAAGTTCATCGAATACTATAACAGCAACACCATCATGACAGCCATTCAAAAAACTAATACTAAAACTAATATTGAAGTAGAACCATGCATCCAAGATGAGCAAAATCAAAGAGAACATCCATAAAATCATGCAATGTTGTCTTCTATTACTGCAAAATGCTTTTTACAATAGCTCTCCAACCCTTACAAATGAGGCGCAAGCCCCTATTTATAGTTTTCCAAAGCCCAAATGAATGGCTAGGATCAATTTGTATTGAGTGGCTCAGATTCATTGCAAGTTAGGGCTTCACCTACCCCCAATATCCAACAATTTAAAATACATTCCTTATCTTTTCTCTGTTTTGTCATCTAGTGCCAGTTACTATAGCAATTTTTTCATGTAGTTGATTTCTCTTTTTACTATAGCAGAGACTGTTTGAAGGCTACCCTCCATCTGGTGGACTTGCAACATTTTTGATTGGATCAAACAAGTCGGTCGATGACTTGCATCAATGGATTGGTGGCCCCTGATTTAGGCAGAAAGCTCCTTAGAAATCATCATCATCTGGAAAAAGGTAGGACAACTCCCTCAACGGGCCTCTTCGATAGACCTATGGAAGGCTTCTAGACTCCTGCAAACATGAAGTGTCGTAAGTGCATTTATACATGAGTTAAGGAAAATGTCAGTCAAACCTACAAATTCCCTGTTAGATCTATCCATGCATCATCAAAATATATTGATATTCATATTTGGAGCTCATTTGGGCCATAAATATCAATGTGTGCTTCAAGGGTGCGAGTGCAAGAGGGCAAAAAGACAGCGGAAGAAAGCCAGAAGGCAGACAGCGGACGGAAGCCGAAACAGCTGGGAAGGAGGTAGGCTCCTGGAAACGGCCACAGATGGGCCGTGCTCCAGAGGTCAGGAAGGAGGTGGCCAGCAGATGTTTCAAAATGACCACGGAGAGGTGGAATCTTGGAAATGGCCACGGAGGGGTCGGGCTCCGGAGGTCGGGAAGGAGGTGGCCACCGAATGTTCTGAAACAACAAAAGGGGGACGAAGCTCTGAAACCATGGAAACTTAACCAAACTTTGAAGAAACTTTGGCAGTTCATTTAAGCACATCAAACACATCCCACATCCAAAAAAGTGTGACCCCAAAGTCAAAATTGTGGAAACGGGTGCGACGGGGGTCCACGGATGTTTTCAAACAACCAAGGAGGAAGGGAATTCTGTAGGGAAAGTTCTGAAACCATCGAAACTTAACAGAATGATGACAAAACATTGGCAGTTTATTTACGCACTTCAAACAGATCCCCGATCCAAAAAAGGTTGCCCCCAAAGTCAAAATTGAGGAAACGGGAGTGACGAGGGTCCGTGGATGTTTCCAAACAGCCAAGGAGGAAGGGAATTCCAGAGGGAAAGTTCTGAAACCATCGAAACTTAACGGAATGATGATGAAACCTTGGCAGTTGATTTACGCAGTTCAAACACATCCTAGATCCAAAAAAGGTTGCCCCCAAAGTCAAAATTGAGGAAACAAGAGCGATGGGGGTCCGCAGATGTTTCCTAACAGCTAGGGAGGAAGGGAATTCTGGAGGGAAAGTTCTGAAACCATCGAAACTTAACAGAACGTTGACAAAACCTTGACAATTCATTTAAGCACTTCAAACACATCCCAGATCCAAAAAAGGTTGCTCCCAAAGTCAAAATTGTGGAAACGGGAGCGACAGGGGTCCACGGATGTTTCCAAACAGCCAAGGAGGAAGGGAATTTCGGAGGGAAAGTTCTGAAACCATCGAAACTTAACAAAACATTGACAAAACTTTGGCAGTTCATTTAGACACTTCAAACACATCCCAGATCCAAAAAAAGGTTGCCCCCAAAGTCAAAAATGTGGAAACAGGAGCGACGGGGGTCCACTGATGTTTCCAAACAGCCAAGGAGGAAGGGAGTTCCAGAGAGAATGTTTCAAAACCATCGAAACTTAATGGAACATTGACGAAACTTTGGCAGTTCATTTAGGCACTTCAAACACATCCTAGATCCAAAAAAGGTTGCCCCAAAAGTCAAAAATGTGGAAACGGGAGCGATGGGGGTCCACGGATGTTTCCAAAATAGCCAAAGCAAGACAAAAGGCAGAAAGGGGATGGGGGACTTTATTTCTTCATGGATTTGAATACCCCAAGTAGGTGAATTTGGGTAGGGGATTTGATCGTTTGAAGGCACATGAGCAATTTGGGCTTGGAAATGGGGCACGTAAAACAAGACAGGAGCAAAGTAGCATGTCGAGAGCAAAAAAAGGGTCCCTACCTACGGCAGGGCGTGTGTGCAAAACATGCACAACAATGATAAACCCTAAAATTTTCTTGCTATCTACACCAAAGACACATTTTATTAGATTTAACCTCATCTTGTACTTTCTCATTCACTCAAATATTTTTTGAAGGACACTCACATTGTCTTTTCCTGTTAAAGATTTAGCTGGGATGTAATCAACATAATCTTCCAAGATCTTATGTATGTAGTCATGGAATATTATTGTCATAGCTCATTGATATGTTGCACCCACATTCTTTAATCTAAAAGGCATGATAATCCAACAAAATGTTCCCCAAACAATTGTAAATGTTGTCTTATATTGATCTTGAGGGTTGATAAAGATTTGATTATATCCAAAAAATCCATCCATGAATGACAAAAAAGCATGTTTCGCAGTTGAATCTACTATCATGTCAATATTAGGAAAGGGAAAATCATTCTTTAAAGATGCTTTATTTAAATCACAAAAATCCGTGCGCATCCTAAAATGATTTTCAAGTTTTGCAACTATGACAATGTTTGAGATCCAAGGGGAATAATGTATAGGCCTTATCAAACCAATGTCAAGGAGTTTTTCAAGTTCACCTTTAACCAAAAATGTTATCTTGGGATTAATTTTTCATATCTTTTGTTGAACAGGCTTAGAATTTACGATAAGGACAATTTTATGTGTTACTATCTTCAGATCTATCCCTAGAGTATCTGAGTATTTCAAAGAAATTTTTTTGAGAAATTCATGGAGCAAGATTGTAGTGTCTTCTTGTTCATCATCAAGGCACTTCCCTATCTTAATGACTTTTTCTTTATCTTCTATGTCTATTGGTATATCAATTGTATCGCCTAAGGGAAATGCATTAGACATTGGAAATTCAAGGTCATATGGGTCCATACTTGTGTCTTGCTCATTACTTTCATGTACCACATAATTTTTTTGGTACTAATCATAGCACATTTAACCTATTTCTTTGGAGGAGTAGAAGATCAATCATCATAAACTCCTAACATTTTTTTCAAGGTTCATAACTTTCAAATTACTTACATGATGGTGGGGAAGTCATGTCAAGAAATTCAGGATGTTTCATAGTAATATTGGTTCATCACTTGCACATTATAGTGTTGATGTTTAATGATGGTCTCTTGTTTTCTTTCGTTGTCTTAGAAAAAGAATACCCTAAACCAACTCTTTGTCTCTTGCATGTTAGGTTCTATAGGAACTAGAATTCCTTGTTCTTTCTTTCCACATCCCTTACCATGGTATCCCAATTGTTTCACAAGTTCATAACCTCTCCCATAATTTTTTTTCATTTCTTTCAAGTTCGGTGGCTGTTGGTAATCTATCTCATGAAAATTAGTCAAGTGTAACTTGTATTTTCTTCCAAAGTAGATGACATGGATACCTATGAATTTTCTTTTGAATTCTGAGTTGACATAAACATTGGTTGTTCTTGTTTTTCATCCTCCTTTCTTGTGATTATATACTCTCCCATAAATGGTGTGAACTCCAAGGAACCCCAATCATCACCTAATAATTTGGAACTGGTTCTTCTTGTTTGTCAACTTCTATAGGTTCTATGTGGGATGTTGGAATTAATGTACTGAGAAGACTTGTTTTTCCCTTTTCGAGTTGTAATCAACTTTCAGGCTCAGGGTCTATTTCAACTTGGTAGACCTTGTTGTTATAGATGTATTTCATGATATGATGGAGGGTGGAAGGAACCGCATGCATCTCATGAATCCAGGGTCTTCCCAAAAGAAGATTGTATGAAAGGTCATGAGGTATGACATGAATAGGATTTTGTAGGGTAGCCTTTCCAACTATAATAGGTAAGGTAATCACACCAAGTGGTTGCTTGATAACATTGTCAAATCCTCTTATTGATAAGGAGTTAGACTCAATTTTGGATTTTTCTACTTGTAATTTGTCTAATATTTTCACACTGCACACATTAAGGGTTGAGCCATTATCAACAAGGGTCCTTTTGATACCTATTCTATTAAATTTTCCTATTATCGTGGAGGCGTCATTTTGATTTCTCAATTCCAAGGGAGGGAGTTCATGCTGGTAAAAGGTAATGTATACATTAACTATAGTCATTCCTTGTATTAGAGTTGACACATCATTTTCATTCCTAACAAGAGGAACCACTACTTGCTATAAGGTTGTTCGAAGCATAGTGTGATATTTCAGTGAATTCTGAATTAGGTCCCAAAGGGATATTTTTGCAAGAGTATTCTTAAGTTGTTCAACAAGATCGTACTCCTTCCCACTAATCGAGTGCAAGCGAGGAGCTCTAGTAAAAATGGGATTAGGAAAAGATAACGCTATCAAGGTGGGTTGGTGTGGTTGAGGATTGTTTCTAGTGTTATATGTGTGAGCAATGATATCTTGACTCGGTTGCTTCAAAACATTATTCTTAGGTGGATAAAGGATGAACTTAGGTTTGTTTTTAGATTGAGGCTTTTGCGAAGGTGGGTAAAGGATAAGTTGAGGTTGAATCACATTGACTTCTTCTATTTTTTCTTTCTCGCTACAAGCCTTAGTGGATGGCCTTTGTGGGATGAATCCTTCAAGGGCTTCATCTAACATATCAAAGTCATCACTACTAAAAGGCTTGAGGGGTAAGTTAACTTTGATTGGTTTTGGTTTTTCATAACAAGCCTTAGTGGATGATCTTAGTGAAATAAATTCCTGAAGGACTTCATCTAATATGTCTAAATCATTGCTACTAAAAGGTTTGCATGATATAGTTTTTATAAATTGAAGCATTTTTTGAATTGTTTCTTTTGATGTTTTTAGTTTTTTATTTTTGTTTGCTAATGAATCTGTTCTAAATGAACTATTCCAACTAATGGTAAGAATGAAATTTGCAAAAATCTAATGCTATCCATAATTTCAATGAAGTTAAATAAGACTATTTCTAATGAATTAAATGTAACATAAAGAAACTAAACTGAAACAGAAAAGTAACAGGAGCAAACGGAAACTTAAAAACTAGAAATTTAATTTTGAAAATAGTAGTGCCAAACTTGCACTAGGACTGATTTTTTGAAGGTGGTGAATGAGTCCCAAGAGGGATTTTTTGAGATTTTTTTGGTTGATTTTTATGTTATGTATGTTGTATGATGCAGACCTAAGATGCAAATATAGAATTTTAATAATTTTCACTAGATTTAAATGCAATAATGTAAGCTAGATGAGCCTTTCACTAATGCAAATTAACTAATGCAAAATGCAATACAATGTTCATTCCAACTAAATCTAGGATGTAAATGCACTTAAAATTAGAATTATGATGCTCACAATTCAAGTTCACAAAAATGTGGACACTGGAAATGGATTCTTTGAAGACTTGTCCATAAAATGGATACAAGGAGAGGGATTCAATTTCACAACGTTCACATTCAAGAATTCCTTAGAGATCTCAACCCGGTGAAGAATGTGAGAGATATAACTATAAAATATCCTTGGGGATGAATGTGACAAAAAATAGGTTCATCACCAAGTGTAAACTTGGGAAAATACAAAATCTTTGAAAACACAATGTGATATGCAAAAAGATGTAAAAAGATAAATTTAATGCAAAATAAAATAAAATAGGAAAACCAAATAGAAAGTGTGCACCTAGAAACTTGTAGAGGCCAGAGTGAAGACTAGAAATGTCTCTAAAATTTTGGAAAATTTGACTTTTTAACTTGTTGGGACTCATTCGCCAATCTAGGCGAATCAGTCCTAGATCAGGGTTTCTACCTAGAAAGTTGTTTCGAGGAAAAGGGTACTGGAATCTGTAAACTGATCTGAGACAAATTCAATTGGACTCACTCACCATTAATGGTAGATCAATCTCATTCTATTTTTCTACAAACTAGAAACTCTGATCTGTACTCTAACACCTGCACTTTCCTTCCAAACTAGGTTTTTGATCCAAGCCTATAAAAATACCTGCAAAAAAAATAGAGCTTGATTTGCTAATGGGGGGTTTTCCTCAGTTAAACCCATAGTTTTATAATTAAACCTTGAAGAGAATAATGAAATGTGCATACAAACCCAAGCCTTAAGTGTGTCTAAGACTAAGAAATCTTAAACATGATGCAATCCTATTCTAATGTGTAAGAACAAGATGCATAAAAAACTTGAATTATGTAGGATTCACCTTAGGATATGTCTAATCACCTCAAATGAACCACAATGATGTGTAGACCTTCCTTTGGCTCAAGATAGAGTAGCAATGGAAGATGAGATCACTTAGAAAACAAGTCCTTAGATTTGGATTGATGGCTAGTTGCATCTCCCCAACCTTGAATTCTCCATGACTCACCATAGGAATGCATGATCAACCCTTGACATTGCTAGATATTTAATGAAAGTGAGCTTGAATACCTACAAAAACACTTGAATGCTACTCCAATGCTTCAACTTTCTTACTAATAGACTTGTGAATGCTCTTGTGAAAGATTGTCAACTTTAACTCTTCAATTTGCTTACTCAAAGGGTTTATAATTATGCTTGAATTCCTTAGATTTCATGAAAATGATTTAGAAATTTGTATTTATAGGAATTGACACATAATTGACCATTATTTAGACCTAAAAGGATGACATCCACCAAAAAATTGAATTAAATCGGTGAATTTCCTGCTCAAACTTGAGAAATGCCCCAAAAGGGACTCATTCGTTGGACCCTTGGTAAATGTGTCCCACCAAAGGGGTTGGCGAACGAGTCCCACCTAAGCTTTTTGAGGTGGGTTTTTAGGATTTGAATGTCTTAAATTCTTTTTGTTAGGATTTTATATGATTTTTTAGTGGAATAAGCCTCAAGGTATTAAATAATGGGTCCTAAGGGCCTATAAATGTTGATTTAAAGGATAATTAATGCAAGGGTACCCAAGATAGGTCCAAATTAGACCAAGGATTGTACTATCTCCAAGAAGGGAGTAAAATTCTAGTGTCCATATTTATCCCCCACTTTAGCACCCATATGAATCTATGTGCATATGGAAGCTAAATGACTCTAAATAGCGCACTTTATCTCATTAAAGGATACTCATTCAATAGACAAGAGAGTCAAGCCCCTAGTGTAGTTATCTACAAAACCACAACATTAGGAACTACATCCTACAACAAAATTTTGTTGTCAAAAATTCTATCTTTTTGAAATCAAGTTTGAGGGTAGATGTATGCCCCCTCTTGATTTTGCTTGCTTTATGGAGGTGGAATCAAGGTAGAAAGATAGCCACGTCGAATAGGTTAGGTCATATCAAAGGGAATTTCCAAGTACCATGCCACATAATGATAGATGGTTGGTAATGTCGAGAGTAGAAGCACGATTCTAACGCAACAAACGATGTCGAAAAGGGAGCTCTCTAACACCCATTATATTAACTTGAATGAAAGAGCAGTTTTTAACCCTAATTTAGTATAAACCTTCATTTTGACATACATAAGAGCAAAAACTGAAGTAAATTATTACTTTTTCTTTTACCTTTTTATAGCTTGAGATTGATTGAAGAATAGTGAAATATTTTGATTAAATGAGACTACAGGCATACAAGGCTAGACATGTTGCAGGACTAGGTGGCATGCAATAAACATCATCATGAGGTGAGTTGATTATTCCCTTCACTTTGTCTTTACATAGTTATTTTATGAATTTTGTGCATTTCTAGGCTAATTTAGGGCCTTGGAAAAAAAAGAAAGCTTGAATAGTGTCCCCTTTTTTCGCGAAGTGTCCCATTGTTTCACAAAGTGTCCCTTTTGTTCACGAAGTGTCCCACTTTTTTGCAAAGTGTACCATTTCTTCTTGAAGTGTCCCAAATTGGGTCTAAAGTGTCTAAGACCTTTAGGAAAGCACACTAGAGTAACTTTAGTACACTTTTATGATGATTCATGTAACTATTGAAGAGATTAGATTGCTTATAGGACATTTTTTATTTTTCTATTAGGTACCCGCCCATTCGAGTCAACGTCTAGGTGGCAGATAGCTTAGATTTCTCAAATACTTATCCCCCATCCTTTCAGCGAATGACATAGATCTATTATAGGATGTAGGGATATATTTGGCATACCTCATACCCCCTATGAGGTACCATGATGTGATGTTGATTGTTCTAGCCAAGCACTAGGATTTTGACACATGTACATTCCACCTTCCTACTAGTGAGATGACAATCACCTTAAAGTACATCCACTGCATACATTGAGTTTCTATTCGGGGTGAGCGGGTATACTTCTGAGGAGATCAAACATTCCATGAGAAGAAGGAAAACAAGCAATATTGCTTGAATGGACTAGTGCATGACGAGTGAGTGAGGGCATGGATTGATCTATCGATGCTTCTGTATTCACAAGCTCCACTAGTTACATGGATTATGATGCACACAATTGCACTAGTACTTGTCCTTGATGAGCACGCAATGCATCTAGAGGGAGGAATAGTACACCTAATATGAGGGATGGTAGAGCACAAGATAGTATACACCTGGGGGCATTGTATCAGGTAGCACACTTATACTATGATCTTGGATGGTTTTTGTTTTGGGAGGATGACAACATAGTACACTGTATGCTTCTACACATATGGTGCCTTGAGCATATCACATGTACCATACCTACTGGCTTCCCATGTCCGACATCCATAGGGTACCCTCAGGCCTTTAGCTATCCTCTACGATGGTTCTAGTAGTATGGTGATTTACACTTTTGGAGATTGTGGTTTGATCGACTAGAGGAGAATGAGATCCCCTGGAGACCATATCAGCTTACACTTCAGTGGCTAGATCACACTTGGAAAATGAGATTACAGTTGGATAGATTTTTTATTATCCAACATGATTATGTAGCATGTCCTTTCTACTATGATTAGGTCACACAACAATTTGGGCAGGTCCAAGCACCACTGAGGGTATGACCCTTCTTCAAGAGGTCAATGCAGACTGCTTGGAGACCTAGTGTTATAGTATGTTTCACTATAAAGAATGTTTTCTACTATGACTCTAAGTACTCAAATCACAATATGCCTCTAGTCTTTGATGTTGATGAAATCGGTGCCATAGATGATCATGAGGAGTGGTGGAAATTATCACGACCATCTCCCATATTTCCCATGGATGATCCTATAGGAGATGTAGTGCCATTTCTAGATGAGGGAGATGATATAGAGGACAGGGCTGAGGAGACACAATATAGGGTTGTGGACATATTTACAGATGTCATAGATGAGGACTATGACGGGGATGCAAATCCTGATTATGATGGTCAGGATGGAGGAGATGAGGAGGAGGATTAGGAGGACAAGGAGGAGGAGGATCCACCCATAAGTGAGGGTGATGAGGCAGTAGTTGGGGATTGAGTAAAACACAAGTGGGGAGAGCCCTCACCCATTCATATAACTAGATCATGAGAAACAACCACAACAGGCATCAATACCCACAATCATTGAGGGGCTAGCACATCTTCTATACCCCCTGCACAAGACGAGGTTGATTTTTCATAGCCTACCAAAGATATTGGTGATGACGTTTTATTTATGTGTGTACTTTGTGCTTATGCTTATGCTTTATATATATATGTCATGATGTGTACTGATTATTTATTGTTTCTATCTTACAGAAGCTATGAGAGATTTTTGGGATCTCTATCAATAGGCAACTGCATAGATAGTGCTTGCATCAGTTGATGAGGAGGCCATAGACTCAGACTATAAGCCCCCACCTATTGTGGATCAAGACCCAGAATCACTCAGGCCATTCATGAGACTACAAGAAACATATGAGAGTTTGAGGAGGCAATTTTGTTGAGCTAATGTTGCATCAGAGGCACAGTCATCCTGGACCCCGGCAAAGTTTGAGAGACTAGAGTCAGAGATAGCCATGCTATAAGCAGAGAGATATCAGATAGTAGGAGCACATTGGGAGGCCCTTGGACAAATACGAGGCTTAGAGTTTGCTCTCAGATTCGATAGATCATAATCAAAATCGCACACCACCATCTCTCGACGTACCACCACTAGAGCAACAAAAGTACTAGGTCCTGAGGGATCTAGTAGCCACAGACCTCAATGATTTTTTATATATTGATGACATGTACATAAAACTTTGATATATATATATATATGAGAATTTGTTGTTTTAGTAGTTAATTTTATGTGTTAAATGTTAAATGGAAATGTGATTAATTAAATAACCTTTATAATATTATTTAATGAATATCTTCATGATCTAGTACTTTTTATGTGATATAATTAAAACTTATTATAGTTTCTCTTAGATGCAACATTGTAATTAAGTATGTTATGCTAAATTAAATGCTCCTATGATCTAATTGGAGAACACTAAATGCATATAAGGATCTAATCTAACATAACACAACGGATGAATTTGAATAGCATGAAACCTAAAGTAATTATATAAAAATGACTTACATAATCGTGCCTTAGTGTTCAAGACATATTCCTAAGTGTTTTTCAGGAACAAAGTAATGTGAAAGCATATGGAATATAATCCAGTAGCTCTAACAACATTACTTTATCATTCATACTATTCAAAGGATTAGACATAATACCAATGCAAATGCATAGAATTGATAGGTTCTTTGAGAGGTGTGCCATCTAGTTATATTAATACATATGCACCGGACCCAAATTTTTTGTTAATTATGTATAGTCCTAACCAATTAGGACTAAATTTTCCTCTTTCATTTAGGTCATCATTGATGTTGCGTTGTTTTTTCAGATAGGACTAAATCACCTTTGTTGAATTTATGAGGGATGACATTAAGATTGTAATATCATTGTTTCCTTTTACAATAAGCCTGAAGATGTTCAAGAGAATTGATGCATTGTTCATCAAGCATTTCAAGTTGATGTAATCTTTTCTTTTTATAGTTTTTTATCATCAATAAGTCCTTGAAGATAAATTCTTAATGTAGGAATTTCTAAATCCAAGGGAACTATTGCCTCTCTTCTATAGACAAGATTGTAAGGTGTAGTCCCTGTAGAGGATTTAACACTTGTGCGATAAGCCCATAGCACATAGTGTAATTGTGTATGCCAATCCTTATGATGCTTGTTAACAATTTTCTTTAGGATTTGTTTGATAACCTTCTTAGTTTATTCAGCTTGATAGTTATATTGTGGGTAATAACATGTCAAAAAGTGATGTATGTTAAATGTCTCTAAGAATGTTTTCACATCATTATTCTTAAATTGTGTATCATTATCAAAGACTAACGTAGAAGGAAGTCCAAAGCAAGCAATAGTGTGTTCTAATATGAAATGAAATATTACCCCAGTTGTTGTGGATTGAAGGGGAATGGAATCTACCCATATTGTGAAGTAATGGGTTGCGGTGATGATAAATGTATGTCTGGTGAAAGAAGGGAGTGATATCTTTCCTACAATGTCTAATCCCCAAACCCTAAATGGTCATATCAGAACTTGAGCTTGAACTTCACAAGTAGGATCATGGGTTAGATTGCTATGCTCCTGAAATTTGTGGCATTTTCTAACGTAATCAAAGAAATCTTGTTCCATGTTTCTCCAATAGTATCCAATATGGATAAGTTTTCGAACCAATGTTTTTCCTCCAAAATGGCCACCACAAGCAGCTGCATGGGCTTGTTCAAGTGTTCAGGGTATCTTAGACATTTTTAGGCATCTAAGTAAGAGACCATGGAATGATATGCAATACAAAACATCAAGGAGAATTATATAGTTAGATGTGAGCTTGCACAAGCGAGCTCAGATGTTCTTTGTTGTTAGCTTGGGAAAGGTACCATTTTTCAAATAGTTAAATAGTGTATCATACCATTCACTTGATTCTTCCTCAGTTTTTGTTAGCACGTCTTCTGGTCTATCGTCAATCGAAGGTTTCATCATGGGATGAATGGTGAATGTGAAATATTTTGAAGGATCTTGAGGTGATATAAGAGAGGTTGCACTAGCCATTGCATCTACATGCCAATTATCCTTTCATGGGATGTTATCAATGGTAAATGACTCAAACTTCTCTATCAAGTTCATTATAAGATCCTTTTATTTTGATCATTTTTCATGCTTTAATTGATATGTTCCATTTATTTGTTTGATTACTAATTGTGAATCACCAAATATTCTAATTTCTTTTACACCTAAGATCAAAGCAACATGTAATCTGGTGAGCAAAACTTCATACTCAATAGTATTATTTGTACATAGGAGGTTTAATTGATATGACAAGGCAATAGGATTTCTTGTGGGTAGTATTAGTATAATACCAACATCAGAACCAGATCTACACTTAGATCCATCAAAATATAACTCCCATGTATTAAGTTCAATTGTCAACATATTATCGTCGAGGAAAGAGTGAGTGCTAGGTAATGCTAGAGGGGAAGGAGCGTCAACTAAGTGGTCAGTTAGGGCTTTGCCTTTAATTTATTTTTGTGAAACAAACTTAAGTTCAAACTTAGTCAACCACATCACTCACTTAGCTAGGAATCCAGATAAATTTGTTTTATTAAACAAATGTTTGAGAGGGTCAAATTTTTTCATAACCTATATTTCCGCATTTAGTAAATAATGTCACAACTTACTAGTAGTGGATACAAGGGAAAAACATTTTTTTTCTATTGTTGTGTACTAATTCTCATAATCTATCAAATTTATACTAATGTAATAAATAGGATGTTCTTTACCATTTTCATCTTGTTGAGCCAACAATGCTACGAGAGCATGAGCTGACGCAGCTATGTAAAGCATGAATGGTTTGTTTGGCAAGGAAGGTTTTAAAATGGGTAGAGTTGCAAGGTATTACTTTAAACTCTCAAAATCCTATTTACAATCTTCATTGCAATCAAAGAACACACTTAAATTTAAGATGATGTGTGAAGGGTAATGTTTGGTCAGCTAAAGATGCTACAAAACAACGGATGGCTTGGATTCTTCCTCGTAAAGTGCACAATTGAGAAATGTTTTTGGTAGTTGGAATGTTTATTACGACATAAATTTTCTTTGTGTCCACCTCTATGCCTCTGTGAGATATGATTAAACCCTAAAATTTTCCCACTATCTACACCAAAGACACTTTTTTGAATTTAACCTCATGTTGTACTTTCTCATTTGTTCAAATATTTTCCAAAAGACACTCACATTGTCTTGTTTTGTTAAAGATTTAGCTAGGATGTCATCAACATAATATTCCAAAATCTTATGTACGTAGTCATGGAATTTTAGTGTCATAGCTCATTGATATGTTGTGCCCGCATTTTTTAATCCAAAAGGCATCATAATCCAACAAAATGTTCCCAAAATTGTCATAAATGCTATTTTATATTGATATTGAGGGTTGATAAATATTTTATTATATCTAGAAAATCCATCCATGAATGATAAAAAAACCTATCCCACAATTGAATCTACAATCATGTCAATATTAGGAAGGGGAAAATCATCCTTTAAATATGCTTTATTTAAATTGCAAAAATCCATGCACATCCTAATACAATTGTTAGGTTTTGCAACTGTGACAATGTTTGAGATCCAAAGGGTATAATCTATAGGTCGTACGAAACCAGCGTCAAGGAGTTTTTCAAGTTCACCTTTAACCAACAATGTTATATTGGGATTCATTTTTCATATCTTTTGTTGAAGAAGCTTAGCATTTTGAGTAAGGACAATGTTATGTGTCACTATCTTCAGATCTATCCCTGGCATATCTGATTATTTCCAAGAAAAAAGGTCCAGGAAAGTCATGGTGCAAGATTCTAGTGTCTTCTTGGTATTCATCATCAAGGAACTTCCCTATCTTAATGAATTTGTTTGTATCTTCTATGTCCATTGGTATATCAATTGTATCTCCTAAGGGCAATGCATTAGAAATTGGAAATTTAGGATCATATTCGTCCATAGCTATGTCTTGCTCATTACTTTTGCCTACCACATCTTTTTGTTTGTAATTGATCATAAAACATGTAACCTTTTCCTTTGGAGGAGTAGAAGATGACTCATCATAAACTCTTGGGCATTCCCACAATAATGGTTTACAATTTTGGCCAAACTAGACACTAAAATATGTTTTTCTAACTAAATCTTCACTTTCGGGCACCTATAGTAGCTAAACTGTGAGGAATTTGAAGA
The DNA here is from genome assembly GCA_007258455.2 of Sequoia sempervirens. Taxonomy (NCBI): domain Eukaryota; kingdom Viridiplantae; phylum Streptophyta; class Pinopsida; order Cupressales; family Cupressaceae; genus Sequoia; species Sequoia sempervirens. The sequence goes on along the minus strand of VDFB02379711.1, from coordinate 217,579,273 downwards.
TGATGCAAACTAGTGATTTGTGGCATTTTGTCTATAGATTCTAAATATTTTTTTTCAAAAATTTTGGAATCAGATTGCACTTCTTTTTCCATCTCCTTCGGAAACTAGTTTTTTCAGTAAACAACCATTTTTAAGGAGTGATGCTCACCATATAACACATATGAATTTTTTTCCATGAAGGATAAAATTCTATTTTTTTTGAATTTAGATTTGTATCTACAATATCTAGTTCTTCCAATTGGTTTCATAGTTTTTTATTGAATATTTTTTCCTTAATCAAGTTTCAAAGTCAAACCAATTACAATTCAAACATAGGTGGACCGTATAATGCGTAACTTATTTGTATGTATCGAAATTCAAATTTTTTTTGTTGGATCAAGGACTTCAACATCTGGTGCACTCATAGTTTTCAAAATTTATTTTTGATAAATTTCTATATTTCCACATGCACAGAATAGAGAGCTTGATTTTTAGTGAAAAATACATGTTTAATAAAACTAAAAAAATAAACACATAATAAAACCAAAACATATTAAAATTATATTTTTTGGATAGCTCGTTCTGAGGACTACCATCACCTAGTTGGGTTTGTGAAGTCTCCTCAATTTTCATCCTCAACCCAAGCTTTGAAGGGAAAAATGCTGGAGAAATTTTGTGCCAGTGGGTGAGAAGGTGGGAAAAGGGGGGTTTAGGCAAATCAAGGGATTTCGAGTGAATCCACTTTCAAAAAGCTTTTCTTTGTGTTTTTTTGCAGGAATGGTGGGACCTTGCATTTAATGGGTTTTCTCAAACTAGGGTTCTAGCGAACCCTCTTTTGGGTTTGCTCAAACCAAGAAGTTCGTTCCAACCCCAAAAACCAATTTTTTTTGCATGGGGCATTTTTTGCAACTTTTTCGTCCTCACTCGAATTGTAAGCAACTTTTGTGTGTTTACCCTCCTAACATTTGTTTCAAGGGTTCATCACTTTCAAAGTACTCCCATGATGGTGGGGAAATCATGTCAAGAAAATCAAGATATTTCATATTAAGATTGGTTTGTGGCTTGCAAATGATAGTGTTGATGTTTAATGATGGTCTCTTGTTTGCTTTCATTGCCTTAGAAAAAGAATACCCTAAACAAGCATTTTTCTCTTGCATGTTAGGTTCTATAGGAACTTGAATGCCTTGTTCTTTATTTCCACATCCTTTACCACTATATCCCAATTGTTTCACAAGTTCATACCCTCTCCCATATTTTTTTTCCATTTCTTTCAGGTTTGGTGGCAGTTGGTAATCTATCTCATAAAAATTAGTTGTGTAACTTGTATTTTCTTCCAAAGTAGATGAGGTGGATACCTTTGAAGGTTCTTCCAAATTCTAAGTTGACATAACCATTGGTAGTTCTTTTTTTTTCATCCTCCTTTATTGTGATTCTATACTCTCCCATAAATGAAGGTGTGAACTCCAAGGAACCCCAATCATCACCTAATAATTTGGACACTATGTCTTCTTCTTTTTGTCAACTTCTATAGGTTCTATGTGGGATGTTGGAATTAATGTACTCAAAAGACTTGTTGTTCTCTTTTTGAGTTGTAAGAAACTTCCAGGCTTGAGGTCTATTTCAACATGGTAGACATTTTTGTTATAGATGTATTTCATGGTATGATTCAGGGTGGAAGGTACCACATGCATCTCATTAATTCAGAGTCTTCCCAAAAAAATATTGTATGAAAGAAATTGAGGCATGACATGAATAGGAGTTTGTAAGGTATCCTTTCCAACTGTAATAGGTAAGGTAATCACACCGAGTGGTTTCTTGTTGACATTATCAAATCCTCTTATCGATAAGGAGTTAGAATTGATTTTTGATTTTTCTACGTGCAATATGTCTAAGAGTTTCACATTAAAAACATTAAAGATTAAGGAAGGGTCCTTTTGATACATATTCTATTCAATTGGGCTATTATCATGAAGGATTCATTTTGCTTTCTCAATTCCAAGGGAGAGAGCTTATGTTTGTAAAAGGTAATGTCTACATTAACTATATTAATTCCTTGTATTAGAGTTGCCACATCATTTTCATTTGTACCAAGAGGAACCACTACTTGTTGTAAGGCTATTTGAAGCATAGTGTGATAGTTTGGTGAATTTTGAATTAGGTCCCAAAGGGATATTTCTGGAGGAGTATTATTAAGATGTTGAACAAGATCGTACTCCTTCCCACTATTCAAAGGCAAGCGAGGAGTGCTAGGAAAAATGGGATTATGAAAAGGTAAGGTTGTCAAGGTGGGTTGTTGTGGTTGCAGATTGTTTCTAGTGTTATATGTGTGAGCAATGGTATCTTGACTTGATTGCTTCAAAACATTATTCTTAGGTGGATAAGGGATGAACTCGGATTTTTTTTCAGGTTGAGGCTTGTGCAAAGGTTGGTAAAGGTTAATTTGAGGTTGAATCACATTGACTTACTTTGTTTTTGGTTTCTCGCTACAAGCCTTAGTGGATGGGCTTTGTGAGATGAAGCCTTCAAGGGCTTCATCTAACATACCAAAGTCATCACTATTAAAAGGCTTGAGAGGTAAGTTAACTTTGATTGGTTTTGGTTTTTCATCACAAGCCTTAGTGGATGATCTTAGTTAAAGGAATTCCTGAAGGAATTCATCTAACATGTCTAAATAATCACTACTAAAAGGCTTGAATGATATAGTTTTTCTAAATTGAAGAATTTTTTGAATTGTTCCTTTTGATGTTTTTTGTTTTTTGTTTTCATTTTTTGATGAATCTATTCTAAATGAACTAGGAACTAATGTTGAAAATGTAATTTTCAAAAATATAATGCTATCCATAATTGCTATGAATGTAAATAATGATATTTTTGATGAATTAAATGTAACAGAAAGAAATTAAACTTAAATATAAAAGTAACAAGAGCAAACATAAACTTAAAAACTATAAATTTAATTTTGAAAACAGTAGTGCCAAACTTGCACTGGGACTAATTCGCCCAAGTTGTCGAATGAGTCCTATGAGGGATTTTTTTTATTTTTTTGATTGATTTTTATGTTATGTATGTTGTATGTAGACCTAAGATGCAAATACATAATTTTAATAATTTTCAATATATTTAAATGCAATAATGCAAGCTATATGATCCTTTCACTAATGCAAATTAACTAATACAAAATGCAATGCAATGCTAATGCTAGTTAAATCTAGGATGTAAATTCACTCCAAATTAGGATTACAATGCTCAAAAGTCAAGTTCCCAAAAATGTGGACACTAGAAATGGATGCTTCACTTCCTTGTCCATAAAATGGATACAAGGAGAGGGATCCGATTTCATAATGTTCACATTCAAGAATACCTTAGATATCTCAACCCAATGAAGGATGTGAGAGATATGACTATAAGATATCATTGGGGATGAATGGGACAAGAACCAAGTGTAAACTTGGGAAAATAAAAAATGTTTGAAAACATAGTGTGATATGGAAAAAGACCTAAAAAGTTAAATTGAATGAAAAAAAAATAGAAAAAAAAAATAGAAAGTGTGCACCTGGAAACTTGTAGAGTCTAGAGTGAAGATTGAAAATGTTTCTGAAATTCTAGAAATTTTGATGTTTCGACCTACTAGGAATCATTCGCTAATCTGGGCGAATCAGTCCTTGATCAAGGTTTCTACCTAGAAAGTTGTTTCGAGGAAAAGGGTGCTGGAATCTACAAATTGATCTGGTAGAAACCTTAAGTGGGACTCATTCACCATTAATGGAAAATTAATCTTGTTTTTCATTTTCAGAAACTGGAAACTATGATTTGCACTCCAACACCTACACTTTCCTTCCAAACTGGGTTTTTGATTCGAGCCTATAAAAATACCTGCAAAATAGAATAGATCTTGATTTTCTAATGTGGGGTTTTCCTCAATCAAACCCCTAGTTTGGTAATTAAACCTTCAAGAGAATAATGAAATTTGCATATAAACCCTAGCCTTAAGTGTGTTTAAGACTAAGAAATCTAAAACATGATGCAATCATATTCTAATGTGTAAAAACAAGATACATAAAAGAACTTGAATGATGTAGGATTCACCTTAGGATATCTCTAATCACCTCAAATGAACCAAAATTATGTGTAAACCTTCCTTTGGCTAAAGATAGAGTGAAAATGGAAGATGGAATCACTTAGAAAACAAGTCCTTTGATTTGGCTTGATGACTAGTTGCATCTCGCCAAGCTAGAATTATTCATGATTCACCATAGGAATCCATGATCAACCCTTGGAAATGCTAGATATTGAATGAGAGTGAGATTGAAGACCAAAAAAAACACTTGAATGCTACTCCAAAGCTTCAACTTTTCTGCTAATAGAATTATGAATGCTCTTGTGAAAGATTCTCAACTTTAATTTATGAATTTGCTTACTCAAAGGGCTTAGAATTGTGCTTGAATTTATTAGATTATGTGAAAAATGATTTATAAACTTGTACTTATAGCCATTCGCACCTAATTGCCCATTATTTAGATCTCAAAGGCTAAAATCCACCAGAAATTTGAATTAAATTGGTGAATTTCCCTCTCAAACTTGAAAAATGCCCCAAAAGGTACTTGTGGACATGAAAAAAGTATCCCTTTTTGCTTGCTTGATTTGGGATTAATTGATGATAAATTAGACTTAATGAGGCCTTGATTTAGTGTTGTGATGTGTTTTACATATCTACGTGATAGGTCTTGGACCCTTGCAAATTGAATAAAATACATTTATTGATGTCTTGTAAAGGTGTTGTAAAGTGTTGTAAATGACTTTCACACTTCTCTAGACTTAATGGACCTATTTTTCCCTTAATACAATATTATAAAATGTATTGAATTGCATTATCTCATTAATCTAGAAGGATTGTAAACTAAATTTGACTTTAATCTAGTGTTGTAATGTGTTTTACATGTTCACATTGGATGTTGTGTCTTTCTAGGCTATGTGGACCTCATTTTAGTATTGCAAAGTGTATTTAATAGCACTTTCACATTTAATTTTGTGTCCCAATCCCTAATTGACCTTTACATAATTATTAACATGCCTTTATGGCCCCATATTGTGCATCCCATTGCATAATTTGATCAAATGCCTAATGAAATCAACATAAGAACTGAAAATCCTCATTCCCCAACATTCCAGCTATCAAAAGGGCCCCTCTAGGACTAAGTTACCCATCTAGGAAAATTATTCCCTACCAGGTAGGACTAAGTCGCCCAACATGGTGACTTAGTCCAATTTGGCCTATTTTCAAGGTTTGAGAGGGAAATTTTGGATTTTAAGTTTATTTTTCTATCATTTTGGCCTTAGGAATCCAATTAACAGAAAAATAAGGTGAATTTCCTATAAAAATAAGTCTCTAAACCCTAATTCATAACCAATTCATTCCTTCTCAACTCATCATTCATTATTCTTCTCAAGAAAGTTAAGGTTTTAGCATTTTAAGTCATCAAGATAGGTTCCAAGGAAACTCAAGGGTAGATTCTTCATGTTTTGCTGTAGAAATTCAACATCAAACATCATGGCAAGGTATTAACTCCATTTTTTCATGCTTCATTACATTTTTTCCTCATCTTGGTTTAATTAGCTAAAACTATATTTGACCAAGGAAAACCCCCATGCCCTAACATTCAACATTTATCCTTCTCTTCTTGTGTGTTTGCATATTTAGGAACTTTGAGGGTTTGAAGATCATTTAAGATTAGGTTGAATATTTTTTGAAGACCTCTCCTTGCTTGCAAAGAAAAAATATCAACAAAAAGTCACATTCAGGCCCAAAAATTAAAGTTTCAAAACCATATACCAATCAGGAACCGAAGTGCATATCGAGGGCTTCCATTTCCACTTTTGGTTTTTTAGAAATTTAAAAGTGGAATAAGTTGCTAATAGTGGTGACTTATTCCCACTAAATCTATTTTTTAGAAGTTTCTATAGATTTGGATACCCATTTGGCCAAAACGGGCTCTGGACTAGTTTTTCCAAATCTGGGACTATGTCTCCCAGATTGGCACAAGTGTCCCAATTGATTTCTGCAACAGTTTTATCAGTATTCCAGACCCTCATTCCATCCTTTTTGAGCCTCTAGGTGCACACTTCCATTTTCATCAGTTTCTATTATAATTTACCTTCATTTCTATGGGTTTTTTCATATCATAATGTGTTTTCAAACATCCAACATTTCAATAGTTTTGCATTAATAATCCATCTATTTTATTAGTTTTTTCCATTTAGATCATCTCATCTAGACATAGTACATCCCTCAAAATATTAATCTTTGAATGTATACATTACATTTTGGCCCATCTTTCCCCGTTTAGGTGAAAACCCGTAAAAGGGATAGAAAGCATTAGGGTGCCAAAATCTTTGTTTACAGTACTCATTCGCCACCCTTGGAAAATTGGTCCCACCAAAGGGGACTTATTCGCCCAAGGTGGTGAATGAGTCCCACCTAAGGTTTTTGAGGTGGGTTTTCAGGATTTGAATTTCTTAAATGCTTTTTGTCAGGATTTTATATGATTTTTGAGTGGAATAAGCCTCAAGGTTTGAAATCATGGATCGTAGGGGCCTATAAATGTTGATTTAAAGGATAATTAATGCAAGGGTTCCCAAAATAGGTCCAAATTAGACCAAGTATTGTACTATCTCCGAGAAGGGAGTACAAATTTATTTTCCACAATGCATATAAATACACATGGGTTAATAAGAAAAAGGTCCAAGAAGACAAATACATTATTTTTTGTACATATGGTCAAACCCACAAGATGAATCATCATTTTTTCACACAAAATCATGAAATTGTGGAGGGTTTACTAGATTGTGAGCATGTAGTGAAATGGAGAGTAGGAAGTAATTATTTTACCCCAAAAAAATTGTAGGAAATAATCCACCTCTAGACCTGACCATGTGAAACATTACATGGTGCAAAGGGAATGATAAACATGACAACCCAAAGATGAGACATTAGGGAAAATATTGATATATGTGTCTGTCTGTGTGTATCTATATATGTGACCAAAAAAGTCCCTCGTTTACCTATAATATATAAAAAGACATTGAATGAATATAACTATTAAATGCACATTTCATGAAAATAACTATAAGTAGAATATAGAATATACCAACCTGAAAAAATGTGGATATTGGAAGAATGTGAAGAGGATGTCTATTGATGCTCTGTAGTTTGTAAAGAATACTTGTTCACTCCAACAATTATGAATGTCGCTAACTACTTTCCCTCTTATTTAGTAATTCGAATTTGAAAATTCAATGCATTTAATTTGGTTGTTGTGATTCAAATTTGAATTTGTTTGGGGAAGATCTGATCATTTGAACTTGTACTTTTTAGTTACATAGGTTTTTCAAAGATGAATTTACTGAATTTTGCATTATATTTGTGTTACACCCCAATTGATTAATTACTATTTACTATTACTATGTAGGGTAAATATGAATGTAATGTGAATTTTGGACATGAATAAATTGTGCTTGTACTTTGCTATCAATGCATTATATGTGAATCCTATCTCATTTGATGTTATCTCACTTGATGTTATCTCATGGAAAAGTAATGCATATATGTGAATGGATGGTTATTGAATTGATATTCTAACTTTTGAGATGGTTTATGTATATTACATATGTTAAGAACAATTGACTATCATGCACATGTGTTAGTGGTTGCAAGTATATGTTCAATTCCTCTAGGTGGAGGGGAAGTATCACTTAAGAGAAGATCTTGGTCATAAAACCAATAACTAAACTATCTAAGCATATACACACACCATAATAGAATAATTGAGTTGAGTTAGTTTGTGGGAAGATGGTAAATAATCTTTAGTTGATTTTATTGCATAATTAAAAGTCTATATTACAACTGAAATGCATTATTGGGTGATGTTATCTATTTGAGCTTTAGAGTTCTTTCTTGCAATATTACGATTATATTGATAAGAAGAACGTACATGGAGTATGTGTAATATATGCACATATATGTCAATGGGATCTAATGACATGTATATGTACCTGTATAGATGTACCACACATAAAAAATTATCAATACAATGGTAATTGTGAATTGCTATATGTGAATGAAAAGTGAACATATTGTAACCATTGATTTTAGCACCTGAAATGCTTGTACCCCTTCTAAGGTTTTTCACCTAAAAGGGTGAAGATTTGGGGCCAAAATGCAATGTATACATTCAAATATTGATATGATGTGGGTGTAGTATCCTTAGATGAAATGAAATAAATGTAGAAAACTAATGAAATAGATCAATTATTGAATGTAAACTAGGAAATGCAAAGTGCTGGATAACACAATGTTGTATGCAAACATGAACTAGAAACATAAACAAATGTAAAAAAAATTGAATGAAACTGAATCAGGTGCACCTGGAAATTGAAATAAGATCTGGGAAAGTTCTAGAATGCTACAGAATTCAATGTTGATGCCCATTGGGACTCATTCGCCACAAATGGTGAATTAGTCATGTTTCTGGTAAAATCTACTAGAACATGTTTTGGGATGTCGGGAACACAAAACTTTAGAAAACCCATTTTCCAGCCTGGAAATGGGACTCATTCACCATGGATGATGAATCATTCCACCTATAGAACTGTATAAAGTCAAAGGTCAACTCTATGGGTCATGGTTTATACTTTTCTTCTTGTCAGGTTATTGGATCTGAATCTGCAGAAAAGGGTCTTCAAGATCCAATTAGGGTTATGTTGACTATGATGACTTAGATTACTTTGCAACACATTTTTGACACCTTTCTCCTTGACAAATCTTCCTACAACACCTACAAACACACATACAAAGAGGGGGAAGAGGGTAAAGGGTTAGAGTATAAGGGTTTGCCTTGGTCAAAATCCACTTTGGTAATCAAACCCTATGAAATGAAATAAGAAGATAATGATGAACAAATAACATGCAAATTTCATAAAATCACCAAACGCTTGTTGTTGAAGTCTATAGATATGTCAATGGCTACTCCAAGATGAGCTTGATAATTGTTTGATTGAATGATGCAATGATGCTTAAGTGAATGCTTAGATGGATTGAATGCAGGAATGAATGAGATGATTGAATAGGGGTTAAAATGAATAGAAAATCATGTATTTATACATAATTATGCCCTAATTTCCCGAAAATACAACATCACAGGCTAACCTTAGGTCTTTAGGAATAAAAACCTACTAGTAATTTGAATTTATTTTGATTTTTGTCCCAAGGAATCATTCGCCCCTAGAGGAAAATGGGTGTTAGAAATTAAATTTCCTTAAATGATCTTTGTTGGGTTTACATTAAAAAATACACTTAATTAAGGCTTGTAAGTGCATAAAGGGGCCAGATAAAGCATAGGAAAGGTGTATTTGGTGATGACAAGTCTAGAAAAGCAGGAAAGTATGTTACAAGACTTTACAACACTTTAGAATAAGAATTGGTAAGTGATAAAAAGGGGGTATGTAGGTGAATTATAATAAGAAGACTCTAGAAAAGTGTGAAAATTTCTTGCAACACTTCACAACACCTTTATAAGATGTCATAAAGTCTTAAAGATTCATAAATATTCAAGAACCAAATGTGAATGTGTGGGCCACATTACAACATTAAATCAAGGAAAAATCAATCCAAATAAGCACAAGGAGGGACAAAACAAGAAAAAGTAAAAGGGTTACTTTTTCCATGTCCACAGGTAGCCCCCACTTTAGTGAGAGTATGAACCTGCTTCAAACTCACACTAAAGTAGAGCAATGCATCTTAGGAGGGGTTTGAATGTACTAATGCTTGGTAAGATGAGACAACAATAATAAAGAGGGACGATGAAGCCCCTAGGATCAAGATCGCATGGAAAACCAATCATAAGCACAAAATAACACACATGAAAGTGTTGAAAAGGAAAGTTGAAAGTCAAATCAAGCTTTGATCGTCTATCCAGATCGTTTTGGATTAGATCTAGGATTGTATGTTTGAAAATAAAATGCATACTCACTCTATGGTGATGGAACTCATGGTTGTCCATTGGGTGAGAAGGCCCACGTATACTCACTTTGGGGCCATAAAAATTCTAGTTGTCCACAAGGTGAGAAATCCACAAGGTGGCTATGGGGAAAATTCATGCCTCAAAATGGGCTTTCCTGATCAACTATACTAAAGTTATACCTCCTAATAACTCTAATAAGGCACCAAAAAAAAACAAAATGTGCTTCATGAGACGAGCAAAGCTTCCTATGCTTAGAACTCATCAACAAATGCAATGGCACCATAGGCATGCAAGTTGTGTTATGAAAGTTGACCATGTAAAATACAAAATGCAACATGCCAAAGAGATGTTCAAAGGAGTCTTGCTTAGTTCATGTGAGGTATATAACTTAGGGAACATTGTGTCTAATGTCTCCAAGAGAGGACCAATCAAAGAATAGAATCACGCTACTAAGAGGAACGTAATATGCTAAGATAGATCACACTTATGAAGGACACTATACCCAATATCATCCACAAAGTGACAAACACATTGTATAAAGTATCAAGGCTACACTAAGAACCAAGAAAAAGGAAAAATGAAAATGAATAATGCTAATGTATGCCCCCACCTTAAAGGAATTGCTACACACCATTCTATGAGTAATTTATTTAAAGAGGAAAATGAAAAATGCAATAAGAAATAAGATGTGAGAGACAACATGGAAAGCCCCTATGCCAAGTCATATGTTTCCAAGTAAGGTTGCATCATTGAAATGAAAAAGGAACCAAAGAAAAAGAATAAAAAGGGGTTGCCCCAAAAAAAGAACACGCCAAAAACATAAGGGATCTATAGATTTGGGGTCAGTATGTTCATTGTTGCAATGTTTTGATTAAAGAGCTTAGAATTGTCATCATTCCCCATATACACATAGAACTAGAAGAATGACACAAAGAGAGTGAAAAAAAAGAAAAAGAAATCCCATTTTGGGTCAACGGGGAAGAGACATAGGATGTCTCAATGCTTTGCATCATCCCCAAAAGGAAAACATAAGAAAAAAGAAAACAAAAAGGTGAAAGAAAAGGAAAAGCTTTTAGGTCAACATGAAAGAGATATTATGATCTCAATGCCTTACATCATCCCCAAGAGGAAAACACAAGAGAAAGTGAAAAAGAAAATAATAGGACCTTTTGGGTCAACATGGAAGAAACAAAGGGTGTCTCTACACTTTGCATCATCCTCAAAATGAAAACAAAGCAATGTACGACATATAGAAGAATGAAGGTACAAATAGAGGAAGTGTAGAAAGAGAGAGAAAACATCAAATGTCATGTCATGGGAGAACACAATATGCACATGAAAATAGAAAAGAGAAATAAAATGAAAAAGACTAGTAATGAAAATGCAAGTCAACCATTGAGCAAGTCATCTGCCTCCCAATCATGCTTACTGTATTGTGAGGGAAGTTGACTATCCAAAGGGAAAATTTCAAGTGTCAAATGAGGGGAAGTACCAAGTTCTACACTTGTAGGATATTTTTCATTTAAGCTCATGGAAGAGGAAAATAATGTATTCAAATCATTATGCACCTCTTCGTCTATTTTAGATATCTCATCATCGTCATCTAGATTAATTACAATAAGAGGATGGATGGTAATTTCCAATGAAGGGTGTATTAGGAGTTGCAGTTTTTGTATTGGATCATTTTGTTGTGATTGGGGAGGAGGGTCATTGTTTATTACTTATTTCAAAGGCGGTTGTTGATTTTCTCTATTTTGTTTAGTTTTTAATTGACAAGCAAGGAGACAACATTGACGCCTATGCTCCCTAGCACCTCGGTTTCTTTTTACTCTATTTTGAAGTTGTGTGGGTGTAAGAGTGGTTTGATCCACCATAAGCTCATTTTCTTCCCAAAGGAGAGGAATATAAGGAACCATGAGAGGTGGTTCAATCACTTTCTCTTTTACTTTATAAACTTGTTTTATGTGAGGGGGTATGATGGGGTTGGTTTCATTATCTCTTGGACGTTTGGATGAGGAAGATGAAGTGTTTATTTTTTGTTTATTTGGAGTTGGTGGTTTAGGTTCATGTTGAAGCATTGTCTCATCGAGGATAGGAGTGTCAAAGGTGGATAGGGATTGGTTGTGAAGGGACAATTCAGCAATTTTTTTCTTTAAACTTTTGATAAGCAATGAAAAAGAAATCTTTACGAGGTGTTATGGGTTCCATGGGCTCTAGCCAAAAGGATTCTAAGGATAAGTTTCCTTTAGAAGACAAAGGGTTAAAGCCACTATGGTGAACAATGAATATGTCATTTTCATTAGGAAACCTTAAACATTTTTGTATGTGGGAAGGAACAACTTTCATCAAGCGAAGCCATGGATGGCCTAGCCGTAAACAAAACTAATCTGATTACAGAATGATGGAGAATGTTACATCCACTATCTTAGGGCCTATTTTTAATGGAAGGATGATCGATCCTATTGTAGGGTACACAAAATCATTGTGTGTTTTGATCCATGCTCGTGGTTTGTCATAAATATCTTGATAAAGATCATGTAATACCAAAAATTCCACAATGATCACATTCTCACCGCAGGTGGGATCTATGAGTATCCCATTAGTGGGTTTATCATAAATATGGTCAACTATCTAAAGAGGACCATCAAGAAGATTCAAAAGAATATCCTTGGAAGAAAACATAATATCAAGAGATTTCTTAGGTTGGCCCTTACAAGGGATAATGTCTATCACTCCTACCAGATCGTCCATAAGATTAATCGAAGTGGTATGTGGAATAGGATTAAGATGTTCAATAACTGTATAAAAATTCATCACATCATTGTTTTGAGTTTCACTAGCTTTGACAAAGGACAGAGTATGTTTGCGCATTGGATTGGTGAAAATTTGAAAATTTTGATTGGGTGGGGAAACATACAGATTTCCTTTAACATTAATATTTGAAATTGATAGATTGCCAAACTCAATGAGGTCTTGCACTATGTGTTTAAGATGCTTACACTATTTTGTGTCATATCAATTTTATCTATGATAATGGCAATAAGTGTTGGGTTGAAAGGTTGGAGGAAAAGGTTTGGTTGGATCTAATGGTTTAACAGTAGGTAAAGTAATCACCTATTGCTGCAATAGTTGGGTCATAGTGTTGTGAAGAGTGTCTGGTAAAGGTATAAACTATCTCTTTGGATCTCCATAAGTAAAAGGTATCACATCTTTAACATTTGTTACTTGGTTGTTGACTAGTTGAGGTGGTTCTTGATGAGGGGGGTTGACTTGTAAGAACTCTTTGTTTGGTTTTTGAAATGGCTATGAATTGTTGGAAGTGCTAGGTTTATAATTTTTAGTTAGGTTAGTAGTGGACTTGGCATCACAACTACTGATTGAATTGTGATAGTCACAAAGGGTTGCACATAAATGAATGAAAGAGGGAAATTTCATCATGGTCAATTTATCTTGGATGTGATTTTGTAAATTTTCAATTAACATCTTTTGGAGATGTGGATCAAGAACCTTGACATGAATTTAGGCATAGAGTGAGTGATAACATGAGATGAAATCGGTTACTTTTTCATCCACATTTTTTTTACATCTCATTAGATCATCCAATGTCTTTTTAGGAGTCATGTGCACTTGAAAATGATTTATGAATGCGTCAAATAGTTCATTAAATGAATGAATTGAATTGTTTGGTAAGGATGAAAACCACTCCAAGGAAGTGTCCTTTAAGTTCCTAGGAAATGGTTTGGCCAATAGTTAATCATCAAGAACAAAGTCAATACATAAGGTTGTGTAAGAATTAACATGATTAGTAGGATTTCCCTTCCCTCTGTACTTCTCAAATCTAGGTATCTCAATTCCTTATGGCATCAATTTTTTTAGTATTTCCAAAGATAATGGGCTACTACAGACATAATAGGTGGGTGGAGCATTTTGACTTTGACTTATGGTGGATATTTGTTGTTGCATAGAGGAAATGGTTTGTAAAAGTTGTGTGATGAGAGGATCAGTGTAAGTGGCATGAGGTGGAAGAGATGGTGGTGATGGAGTGTATGTAGTGGTAGGGCAAGTGAATGGAATGCTAATAGATGGTATGGTGGAAGAGTAGAAAAAATTCAATGCCACAAAAGAGTTATGAATGCTAGCAGGAATAGTCAAAGAAGGAATCACATTGCTAACCTGTTACAATGTGGTTGTGACTTGGGGTGTGGTATAGGTCAGTATGGATGCTACGATTGAAGGCAGAGGAATATGAGGTCCTCTGTGACTAACCACAGTGTTTGTTGGTTGAGATGTACTAGAGGTGGAAGGAATGTGTTTATGGTATATCTCAATGATTTATTTCATAACATCAAACCCCTCATTACATTCAAGCAGATGATGGATTTTGTCTATAGCAGGAATTGTGATGATTGAAATGTTTTCAAGACACATGTTTTGTTGAAAATGTGCTAGATCCTCATGAATGTTAATGATGTTTTCTTGGGGAACATGATTGTTTTGTGTGTCAACTTGCATGTTATGGAAGGAAAATTATTGCTAAAGGTAGGATCCATTCCTAATGCATTATTTTCAACACTAGGAGTAGTAGCTCGAGGCAACCCAAGTTCCACAATGAGTGTGTTATCGTGGGAGGCCACGAGTCATGAACTTATTCTCACTAAAGTATTATCAATAGGGCACCAAACACACATGCAAGGGCTGCTAAAGATGGCATGGATGCAAATGAAATGAAAACTAGGAATAGTAAAATGAGCTAATAACATAAATTATGGAAATTGTAATAGAGATGTAATAACAGAAAACAAAAATATAGAAAATGCCAGAAAATGCAATGCAGAATGTGCAGCTAAACTAATTCGCTCACAGTGGCGAATGAGTCCGGGGATGATTTTTTCTTTTAGCTTTTTCATATATGTTAAATGCAATTTTATTTTTTTTAGATTGTGTTATGTAGAATTATGATGCAAATACAAAGTTTCAATGTTTTTAAATGATTTGAAATGAAAAAATGAAAACTATATGATCTTTTCACTAATGCAATTTTGAAAACTAGGCTAGGATGAAAAACAATGCAAAACCTAATGCAATGTTGATTCAATCTAACCCTAGGATGCAGATGCACTTGAAATTAGAAGTAAAAATTCTCTAAATTTAGGTTCACCAAAATGTAACCAAATATTTTAGCACCTAAAATGCTTGTAGCCCTTCTAGGGTTTTCACCTAAAAGGGTAAAGATTTGGGGCCAAAATACAATGTATACATTCAAAGGTTGATGTGATGTGGCTGCAATATGCTTAGATGAAATGAACTAAATGCAGAAAACTAATGAAATAAATCAATTATTGAATGTAAAATAGGAAAAGCAAAGTGCTGGAAAACATAGTGTATTATGCAAACATAAACTAGAAACATAAACAAATGCAAACATAATTGAATGAAACTAAATGGGGTGCACCTGAAAATAGAAAGAAGATCTGGGAAGGTTCTGGAATGCTGTAGAATTCAATGTTGATGCCCACTAGGATGCATTTTCCATAGATGGTGAATCAGTCTTGTTTCTGGTAAAATTTGTCGGAATAGGTTTTGGGATACCGGGAACACATAACTTCAGAGAAATATTTTTCCAACCTGGTAGTGGGACTCATTCACCACAGATGGTGAATCAATCCACCTACAAAAATATACAAAGTCAAAGGTCAACTCTATGGGTCCTAGTCTGTACTTTTTTTTTTGTCAAGTTATCGGATCTGAATCTATAGAAAACAGGCTAAAAAGGGTCTTCAACCTCCAATTAGGGTTATGTTGACTATGATGACTTAGATGACTTTGCAACACCTTTTTGACACCTTTCTCCTTGAAAATTTTTATTATAAGACTTGCAAACACACATGCAAAGAGGGGAAAAGGGTTAAAGGTTAAAGTATAGGGGTTTTCCTCGGTCAAACACCACTTTGGTAATCAAACCCTATGAAATGAAATGAAATAAGAAGAGAATGAGCTATGCGTAGGATCATGATGGATGAAAAAGTGGTGATATGATGGGTATGTTTAGGATATGTGGCTAACGACCCTTTTTTTACCTAAAATTGATGAAACAAAAAGGATTTTTAAAGGAGATTCTCAGCTTTCTACCAATATAAATTATGCTTTAATTTTAATTTAATAAATAATTATTATTCATGTTTCTATTTGAATTATGACTAAAGTCCTGATTGATAGGCTGATTGAAAAACATATATAGCTTTCAAATGGTATCATATTTTTTGAATCCAAAACATGTGTCACATTCTATGCTTTGCATACTAGATAGGATTAAAAAGAAAATTAACTTACATGAAGTTTTGACCAAGTCAAGGTGGTCAGACATATGAGTTTTTTATATTTTTTAAAAGTTGTAATAAAAAATTCATAATTAATTATGTACTTGGAAAAAAATTACAAAAAAAACATGCATCAAATTTGGACATGAGTCCTCTACTTATATCTAAAATCTTATAAAAAATATTATCATTTTATTGTGATTAGGGTGGTCGCAGACACCTACTTCTTATTTTTCCCTAAAATTTAAGTACTACTACATTGAAATTTCAAATTTTCACCAAATAATTTTTTTAAAAATAAACCTAGTAGTTTAGAAACTACATTCAATTTGATATAGATTATATTCTTACATATTTTTGAAATAATATAGAGAACTTATTCAAATTTTTATGTCAAGTTTCCTCACTTTGATTTTTTTGAATTTCTCACCACTTAAGGGCCTGTTTTTTCCATGATGATCCTGCACATACCCAATGATGAAAAAAAAAACATGCAAATGTCATAAACTCACCAAACCCTTGTTGTTGAAGTCTAAAGATATGTCAATAGCTACTCCAAGATGTTTGATAATTTCTTGACTAAATGATGTTATGATGTTTAAGTGAATGCTTAGATTGATTGAATGCAAGAATGAATGGGGGCTAAAATGAATAGAAAATCATGTATTTATACACAATTATGCCCTAATCTCCCAAAAATACATCATAGGCCAACCTTAGGTCTTTAGGAATAAAACCCGCCAGTAATTTGAATTTATTTTGATTTTTGTGCTAAGAGGGACTCGCTTGCCCCTACTCACAAATGGGTCCCACTCAAGGCATGTGAATGGGTGTTGGAAATTAAGTTTCCTTAAATGATGTTTGTTAGGTTTACATTCAAAAATACACTTAATTAAGGCCTATAAGTGCATAAAGGGGCCAAATAAAGCATAAGAAAGGTGTATTTAGTGATGACAAGTCTATAAAAACATGAAAGTATGTTACATGAATAAGACTTGGTAAGTGATAGAAAGGGGGTATGTAGGTGAATTATAATAAGAAGAGTCTAGAAAAGTGTGAAAATATCTTACAACAATTCACAACACCTTTACAAGACGTCATAAATTCTTAAATATTCATAAAGATTCAAGACCTAATATGAATGTGTGGGCCACATTGCAACATTAAATCAAGGAAAAATCAATCCAAATAAGCACAAGGAGGGACAAAATAAGAAAAAATAAAATGGTTACTTTTTCTGTGTCTACACATATATATACATGTATAGTATATACACATATCCATATGTATATATATGTATCAATACATGTGTATGTTGGAAAATGGGCATGCCCATATGAATGTATTGGTATAGGTATATATACATATATGTGCACATAGAGGCATATACTTATATACATATATATATGTATACAGTCAATATTTTTTTTTATTATGTCAATACTATCTTGCTTATACTTATTTGTAAATCAAATGTTTACTTGCTTGGTAGAAAATGGTATATATATAAATATATATATATATATATATATATATATATATATATATATATATTAATATACATATACATATATACACATACATATTGGTATTAATATATATTTATATGTAGTATTATATATATATATTAATATATATTTAATATATTAACCATTGATTGGGAATCAACTATCATTTGCCATGATAAAGGTCAATTATTAGAGGTCGATTATAAGTTGCTTAAGACTGTGTTTTGAGCAGTTGTTTTTTACTTTTGTTGTGACACTTTATGGAACACATGTATTTAATTATAACTTGTCACATTATGTCAATGCAAGGTGTAAACTTAGTCATTTCCTATGGTACCATCATCTTTGACTTGGTAAAACTTAATGTGCCATATCTTTGAGCTTGAACCAACATCTATTAAGATGTGAGTAACTGGTCAACGACTTTGTCAAAGTGAATAAATATCTAAATCAACTCACACCCAGGCTAAGTCGATGAAAGCATGGTGTCACAAATTGGTTATTAACTATTTCTAATTGATTGCAAATTGCACCAATTTTGAGAATAGTGTGGAATATTTGGCGCCACCGTTGATTCCTTATACCTGTATCTAGATGTCTATTGTTGGAGATAATTTAAATTATCCATGTGCATATTTGAATAATTCTCTATTTGTTGTCGATCAAGCAAGGTCCATCTGTAGATTTTTTCGTTGAGTATGAGCTTGCATATTCACCACCTTTTTGTTGTGATTTATGTGTTTCTATTCATGCTTGCTACTATCATAACTCATACCTAAATTATAGGATGAGTAGTTACCAAATAACTATATAAATAGTGGTGCTTGATCACTTGTTGAGGACACATATATTGTTACAAATTTTTACTCTACATTTTATCAGTTTTATCTGTGTGAGAGAGAAGATTCTATTATATTGAGAGAGAATTTCTATTTGAGAGAAGTATTCCATCAACTTGAGTATTGGAAGTTTATTGTGATGTCTCTTGAAAAGCTATAATCAGTCTAGTTGTTGTTTGGAGTAAAGCTACATTGTTGTCAATTGATTGGATAAGCGATAACAGGCATGTGGATATTATCTTTTGTTATTTTATTTTATGAAATATTGTTCTCTACGAATGTTTGAATTGTCTTTTATGAGAACTAGCATTTAGGGAATCTAGAATAGCTTTGAAAAGAAAATAGAAGTTTTTATATTGTTTTTATTATGTGCTTGTATGTACTCTGTAATAGGATATTTATGTTTATCATAGGTATTATATACTAGATATGATTGAACATGAGTGACATATGTGTTACTCTTAGCTAAGTTATTGATTTAACTAGAATAGCTTGTGTTTACTCCTAGGATTGTTTGTCCAGTATGGGAGGGAACTTATGTATTTACTTATTGAGCAGGTTTATTCCAAGTATGTTAAAATGGTGGTAGGTTATCTCTGGGATGATAGATTATCCATTGAAGGAAATACCTATGTGTAGTTTAAGATGACCTTAAGTCAAATCAACCCTAAGTAGTGTATGTGATAGATGACCTTCATTCGAATTACTGAATGAGAACAATTTGGCCAAAGTCATGTGACTACCTCTAGATCCATCTTCAATTCATTGTGATCCAATATTAGATGCTAGTTCCAGATTGTGGGATTACAAGTTCTAGTTATGTATGACATGACACTACGCTCAATTGGTTGTCGTTATTTGATTACTCTACCAATCTCTTCATCGAAGGGAAGGGTCACCTATTGGATGATAGATATGTGGGGGAACACATTAAGTCTATAGTTGGAAAGAAAGCACCTGAGTGATGCTTCTCCTGCACATCAAGTGATAGAAGAACCAAGATTTGAGAGGAAGGATCTTGGACCATCTATAAACTATTTGTTTGAAATCTTGTTGAGCTATGTTTGTAAATGTATGTAATATTTTATGATTGTAACTTGTGAATTACTGTAATGAAATGGAATCCTTATTGTATTACATTATGCATCTTTTTTTGTATATTCTCAATAAAGAAAATAATTTTTTATTACAATGGCTTGTTACATAGTTTATTTAATTGCAAGGTGAAAACTTAGGAAATGTTTTACTTCATTGAAGGGTTAGTGTGTTATATATGGTATCAGAGTTACCAAGTTTAGCTCTGGAACTCATGAGCTCATCATTCTTTCCATCCAACATTACCTAATGTTTGGAAATTATTGTGCTAGGATGGTGTGTCTCAAATTAATGGCACAAAAGTCAGTAATAAACAATGAGTGCTACCTCAAGGTCAAGAAGGAAAGATAAGAAATCATTAGAACAATAGAGGATACCAACTACGACAATTTCATCTAGTTAAGTGACATTGAGACCTCTAGTCATGCACTTTCTCGTATTAGTGATGTGAAGAGAAAGATTAAGATGGAGGCTATGTATAACTACCTACCAACCATCTCACCAGAGAAGTTTGAGTCATTACAATTTTCTAGGGATATGCCCTCGGAAGAAAGTGTCAGTCTAAAAATTATCGTTAGGGACCCTAGAGTTCTTCCATTGGCAGAAGTAATTGTAATTTCCTTGAGTAACAAGTTCAAGGGATACGTACCTCGAGATCAACCAGATGTGAAATGGTCTCATGAACAAATGTCTACAAAAAAGGGTAGACTATATTGTTGATGAACACCATATTGACATTGCACCTTGTAACTATGTATAGGATGACAAATTTGAAGGCTATTATCCTTTCTAGGATAGGTACAAAAAAATGAGGGATGAACAAAAAGATAGAGATCAAGAAAAGTCTTAGTTTGTGGGTTATACTCCCTTAAGTTATGTGTTAGAGAGTGAATCCAAGGGATATTCTCCACTCAACTATTTGAATAGTCACTCCATGTAATCAAAGGGATATTGAAATCCTCATGAAATGAATAAAATTATATGTTTATCAAAATGTGTGTGCTTAATCTTATGTGGAATTCTTTATGTGTGTATGAATGCCATTTTTAATGTTTTCCATTTAAGATAGTTGATAACATAATTTAGTCTAACATGGATAAACATTCAGATAAAAAATGATCTTGTAAAGATGGTGAGGACATGAACTAATCATGGTGGAAGCCAGGAGGTTGGGCAAGGACCTATTGGAGTTAATGCTATACTTGACAAAATATTGGCAAGGTTGGCTAACCTTGAGTAGGAAAGAGTCAAGGATAGGATAAAGAATGAAGCTCCCATTAATGGGCATGAGGGAGAAAAATCTTCTCATGGGCATGATGAAACCCATGATCATGAGACGGGAAAATCACCTATGCCATCTAAAGAAAGGAATAACAATCTCATGGCTTATGAACTTTCCAAGGACATGAAGAAGATTACCCCACCCAAGTTTGATGGAAGTGCTAGTGGAGATGAGGTTGAAGTGTGGCTTGTACAAATGGAAAATTATTTTGAAATATGAAAATATGATGAGGTTACTAAAGCCACAAAAGGTGCAATAAGTTAGCAGGAGAAGCCTCTAACTGATGGATGAACAAAAATTTGGAACTCAATATTAACTCATGGAAGTTAACATGGGGAGAATTCATGGATATTTTCCATAAGAGATGGTTGCCACAACTCTACTATGAACAAAAACTCTTAGATTTCTAGGGTTTGAGACAAGGTAATATGATGGTCAATGAGTATTAGGAGAATTTTACCCGACATATGTTCTATGTTCCCATATATATCACAAGGATGAGCGCTTCTACATTAGAAAGTTTATTATGGGACTTAATACTCAAATTGGAGGAGAAGTGTATATGCATGGTCCAACAATAATGGATATTTTATATGAGAAATAAATGAAAACAAGAGTGAAAGCTCAAGGCTAACTCTGATCATCAAGAAAGTAGAGAGCATATGAAGGTTTTGGAGGTTCCTTACAAGTGATTTCCAAAGAAAATGGAATTTGTACAAAATTTTCCAAGGAAAAAGGGAAAAATGTTTTGCAATGATCGAAAAAGTCCAAAAGAGATCATAAAAGGAATGATTCTATCATGGGTAATACCAACAAGGCTAATGAAAATGTCAACAAGTCAGGAGAAATCATAGGAAAAAGAGGACTAGCTACAAGATGTTTTATATGTAGAGGGGACCATTATGCTAATGAGTTTCCCAATAAAATTTTTGGATCATGCCATATGGTAATCCATTACCCACCTAGCAAGCGATGTTTCAGTAAAAGTACATGTAGTTGTGGATGATCGTCAAGAAGAGTACCAAGTAACTCCAGTTGAAATGCCAGGTATTTTGTTTGGCTCACCTATTTATGTTCTTATTGATACTGGTGCAACTGAGAATTTCATTTCACCTAGAGTAGCTAATAAATTATCTAGGAAGGCTAGATACATGGAAATGTCTTGGGATGTAGAATATGCAAACCAGAAAAAAGAAAAGGTGGATCAATATCTATTTGAGGCTAGGATATAACTACCCAGCTTTTCTATGAAATTAACCCTATATGTCACACCTATAGGATCATATGACATTGTCCTAGGTATGAATTGTTGTGGAGACATGGGGCTAAGGTAGATTTCCATGCTAAAACTATAGAGTTCCTAGATGATTTTGGAAATCAAGTAAAATTTCAAGGCATACCTAAAGAGGTCAGAATTTGACAAATCACATAAATGCAACTATTAAGAGCTTAGAAGAAAGGATTTAAACTCTTTGTCATAAAGATAGAATAACTTGAAAAGGATGTTGAGGATTTGGAGTTCCAAGATTTTCAAGAGTTAGAATATGCTGAAATAGATGAAACTGGAAAGCTGAATATGGAGAAGTATTTAATATTAAGAAAGTTTTTGGATGTGTTTCCAGATGAGTTACTAGGGTTACCACTAAAAGGAATATTTTAATTCTCTATAGATATAGTTCCAGGGTCAAAAACTATTTCTAAGGTATCCTATAGGATGAAAAACACTGAGCTTATGGAACTTAAGGCACAATTGGATGAATTATTATCTAAAGGGTTGATAATACCAAGTGTTTCGCTTTGGGGAGTGCTAGTCATCTTTGTTAAAAAGAAGGATGGTACTTTTCATTTATGCATTGACTATCGTATTCTTAACAAAGCTATGATTAAGAACAAGTATCTATTACCACATATAGATGATCCTTTTGATCAAATGAGGGGATTTTGCATATTCTCTAAAATAGATCTAAGATTTGGATATCACTAATTGAGGATTAAGGATGAAGATATCTTTAAAACCACATTCAAAACCAGATATGGACACTATGAGTTCATCATTTTACCCTTTGGTTTAACAAATGCACCTGCCACATTTATGAACATGATGAATAGTGTATTTAGGGATTTCCTAGAAAAAATTGTATTAGTTTTTTTCTAGATGATATCCTAATTTATTCTAGAAATGAGGAGGAAAATTTAAAGCATTTGGAAGTGGTCCTACAATGTTTAATATCTAACATAATTTGTATGGTAAACTCTCTAAGTGTACATGCATTTGGAAATGGTCCTACAATGTTTAATATCTAACATAATTTGTATGGTAAACTCTCTAAGTGTACATTCTTTGAAGAAAAGAGTACATTATCTAGGTCATGTGATCTCAGTAGATGGAATTTATATAGATCCAACTAAGATCAAGGTAGTACTTGAGTGGCCTGTACCTAAGAATGTGTCAAAGGTAAGAAGTTTCATGGGTCTAGCAAGTTATTATAGGAAGTTTTTTGTAAACTTCTCTAAGATCACTTTTCCAATTACTTCTTTGAAAAAGAAAGGAAAGAAATTTGAGTGGACTGAAAAGTGTCAAGAAGATTTTGACCTACTCAAAGAGAAGTTAACCACCACATTGATCTTAAAACTACCAAATCCTAAGGGTAACTTTACAACTATCATATATGCATGTGGGGAAGGTTAGGAGGTTTGTTAATGCAAGATGGGCAAGTAATCGCTTATGAATCTAGGAAGTTGAAACCTTATGAGATGAATTATGAATCGCATGATTTAGAATTAGCAGTTGTGGTTCATGCATTGAAAATGTGGAGGCATTACTTGTTAGGAAAACCCTTTGAGATTAAAATTGATCATGTAATGGATTAAAGTACCTTTTCACTCAACATAATCTAAATGCTAGATAGAGAATATGGTTAGAGTTGATAGCTGATTATGACTTCAATATCAACTATATAAAAGGGAAATAAAATTGGGTTGTCAATGCTTTGAGTTGAAGACGTCATATTGCTTCAATAGTGATGATTCAAACTAACTTTAAAGGGAAAGTGTTGCAAAGATGCAAGAGGATGATTACTACTTACAAGTCAAGAAAGCACTCAATAGCAATCCACAAGATTCTAGGTATGAAGGTTTCCATTTTGAACCTGATGGATTACATAGATATAAGGGTAGAATGTATATACCTAATGTAGAAGAGCTCAAAAATATGGTATGGAAGGAAGTACATGAAGCACTATACTTTGTACATCCTAGAGTAACAAAAATAATGGCAGATGTAAAGCCATTATACTTTTGGAAAGGGGTGAAAGGAGATGTTGCTAGATTTTTGGCTAAGTGTCTTGAGTGTCAAAGGGTAAAATTATAGCATCATCATCCCACAAGCTTGTTATACCCACATGATATACTAGAGAGGAAGTGGAAAATCATAAGTATGGACTTTGTGCAAGGATTTCCTATGTCAAGAAATAATCACAATGAAATTATTGTGGTTGTAGATAATCTTACCAAAGTAGCACATTTTATACCCAGGAAACTGACTAATGGATCACCTGTCATATCAAGGAATTTTTTGCAAGTGTTTAGGTTGCATGGGATTCCTGAGAAGATTATCTTAGATGGGGATTTATGAGTTACTTCTAGGTTTTGAAAAACTTTTTTTTCTACAATTAGGACTCAACTGAATAAATTAGTTCAACATATCATCCAAAAATAGATAGGAAAACTGAAAGGGTGAATCAAGTATTGGATGACCTACTTAGGATATATTGCATGGATCAACAGTACAAGTGGGAAGATTACTTTACTTTAGTAGAATTTTCCTATAAAAATTCTTATCATTTTGTGATAAAGATGGCTCCTTTTGAAGTATTGTATTTTCAAAAGTGACAAACTCCTATAAGTTTGGATAGACTTGAGGATAGAGTAAGTCTTGGGCCAAAGAAGTTGGCTGAAATGGATGAAAAAATTAAGATTTATAAGCAAAGGTTGGTTGAAGCCAACGATCAGTAGAAAAGTTATGTTGATGCCAAAAGAGTTTCACACAATATTGTAGTAGGTGACAAAGTGTTGTTGAGAGTGAAACCTCACAAGAGCTCCATTAGATTTGGAAAGTCTTCCAAGTTAGCCCCGCATTATGTAGGACCATTTAAGATTCTTGAGGAGGTGAATCTAGTAGCTTATCGAATTGTATTGCCACAAGCTCTTGCCAGAATGCATAATGTCTTCCATGTGTCCTACCTCAAAAAGTATGTACTAGGTGATAATCATCTGATTGATTGGAAATATTTATAGGTACAGGACCCTAGGGTAGTAACTCTTGAGCTCGTAAATTTGCTCAGAACACATAACCTTCACTTGTGTAATAGAGAAGTCTTGCAATGAAAAGTCCAGTGGGAGCAGTATACAAAAGACTTGGCTACATGAGAAGACTATGTGAAGATTCAGCAAAAGTTTCCTCATATTCTTGATGCTTTTGAGAATGCTTGAAAAAATATGTTAATTTTTTTTTGTGTTTTATGTTGCTGCATAAAATCATCGAGGATGATGATTCTCAAGGGGGGATTATGTTACATCCCAATTGAGTAATTCCTATGTAGGGTAAATATGAATGTAATGTGAATTCTGGAGATGAGTAAATTATTCTTGTACTTTGTTATCAATGTGTTATATGTGAATGTTATCTCATTTGATGTTATCTCACTTGATGTTATTGTTGCAAGAATGGAGAAATGAATGAAGTTGTTGTCATCGATGTCAACTAGTCAACTGGTTATCTACTAGTTGTTGTTGGTTGTATGTGTTGAGGATATTGAGAAATTTATATTAAAGAAAGTTTGCAAGTATTCAGTTGTTGCTCTGGATGATGATCTAGTATTTGACCCTATGTTTGTATGGTTCAGATATGTTGGTCATGGTTGTTGAAGGTTTCTATATCCAGATGTTTGGTTGTTGGTTTGTTGTGAAGTTTGAGTTGTGCTCACCAATTGTGAACTATGTTTTTATGTGTTTTGGTTGAGGTCCAAGAGAAAAGTTGTTAGTACATATTTCTCTTTGATGAAGTATTTTCACTTGTAGTTCTAGAGTACTTATGATATGTTCTTATTGAATTGAAGATATTTTTGGTTTTTGGAAGTTTTGAGCTTAATTGATCTATGTGTTTTACACTGGTTTGGATGACCTTGTGTTAAGCATTATCTTCAAATTTGATGAAGCATGCTTGATCTATTTTGGGTCCTGGTGAAGCATGTCTTTGGGTCATCCTCATTCTAATTCAACCCTAGGATGTTTTTTCACCAACCTAATTTGAATTTGAAGTTGGATGGTTGATTTTGTATCTTTTTCAAAGCTGGAGATGGTATAAATATAGGATGAGCTAGTAAATGTAAAAAATACAAGAGATAAGAAGGAAGATAATTGAAAGAGAAGACATGATATTGATGCTATTCAAAAAGTGTGTGTGATTTGTGTGTGGAATATCAGTGTGAAGATTAATGTTGAGTTACTGGATGCTGTGAGCAGAAGGCGAACTCTATCATTCATGCAAGTTGATCAAGTGAGTGTGGTGGAATCCTTTGTTGCATTGGGATTGTAGTCTCTCTGTAACAAGTATTTTGTGTCTTCTTTGTATCTTTATGGTAGTGAGCCATTCGAATTGTAGTCGTGTTGGACAGTGAATCTTTGTTCCACATAGTGAGTTTTTGTTTCAGGTAGTGAGCCTTTTGTAATCAGTTTTGATATTCTCTATAGTGTTATTTAATCCTCATCATGGTTTTTTCCTCATTGGTTTTTCCATGTAAATATGGTGTTATTGTGTTTATGTGTTGGATTTTAGTTTCTACATTAGTATTTGATTATTAATCATTTAATAAATTTTAAGTATTAGTTTTGGTGATTGATTTGAAGGTTAAAATATGTGACAACTGATTCACCCCCTCCTCTTAGTTGTCCTATTCAAAAATTGGTATCATGGCTTGGTTCCTTGGTGAAGATCTTAACCACTTGAGGAAGGTTTGAGATGGCTAGCAAAATGGTCTTTGACTATCTCAGGTTTGATGGAACTAGTTATGTTATCTAGAAATTGTTAATGGAAGAATATTTGGAGTATTGTGGATATGATGTGGACAAAGATTACAAGAATCCCTACACTCCTACTAATTGTCTGAGTACCCTTGACGAGATCAGAGCACATGAAGTGAACAATAAGGTGAAGTTCATCTTGAAGAATAGTCTGGTACATTCTGAGTTGATTAAGGTTCATAATTTGAATACAGCTAAGGAAGTATGGGATGCTTTAGAAAGAGCACATGATGGTGATGAAAGAGTTAAAGAGGAAAAATTGTAGAATTTGTAAACATAGTTTGATCTTATACATATGTCCAAAGATGAAAATATTAAAGCTTATGTACAAATATTGGATGAGGTTATGGTTGGAATGCAATCACTTGGCGCTAGTACTATAGATGAAATCAGGATTGTAAAGAAGATTCTCATAACTCTTCCTAATGCTTATAGTGAGAAGGTGAGTGTTATTTAACAAACAATAGATTATAAGACTTGTACTAAGTATTTTTTGTTAGTATTTTTGACATCTTATGAGATGAGGAAGCCAAGTCTAAGAAAAAAAGGAAAATCAAAGACTTCCTTGAAAGCTACAAAATTTGACGATCCAGATGAAGAAAATTTTGATGAAATAGAAGCTAACTTTGTAAGAAGAATGAGGAAAGGCTCTAGTAAGTATGAAGGTAAGTTTCCCTTTAAATGCTTTAGTTGTGGAGAAATAGGTCATTATGCTACAAAATGTCCAGAAAGAGATAAAAGGAATAAACAAAGACATGGGAAAGAAAAGAAAGGAAAGAAGACTAACAGATTTTACTATGTGAATGAGAATGCTAGTATTTCAAATGAGGATTCAAAATATGAAGATCCAAATGAAAATGAATGATTTTTATTGGTGATTAAGGATGAACCTACTTCTACTAATTCATAAAAATAGGAAAAGGAAAGCCCTTCAGAGAAGGCGAATGAGAAAATGAAGGTATGGTTATCTTTTCCCTACATGCTAAACAAGAAAATAATGTTTAGGTAGTTGATAGTGGTTGCTCACATCACATGAATAGTGATAAGAGTAAGTTTTATAAACTTGAGAAATATTATGGAGGCTTGATTATGTTTGGAGATTATATTGGTGCAAAAATTTGTGGGATAGGTTCAGTAAGTTTTGATGGGAAGCATCATACTGAAGATGTTTACTATGTTAAGGGTTTGAGGAAAAATTTGTTGAGTGTTGGTTAGATGTGAAGAAAAGGATATGATCTTATGTTTAAGGGTGAGAAATGTGAGATCCGAAAAGGTTCTAAAATATTGATTGCTACAAGAAAGAAATCTGAAGGGAATATTTATCAACTTAAGGGTGTTGATGGATGATGCTTTATGACTCAGATAAATGATAGTTGTTTATGGAATAGGAGAATGTGTCACATAAATTTTGATAACTTGGAAAGGATTAGTGTTATTCAGGCTATGAGAGATTTACCAAGAATTACAAAGCCTATTAATGCTATTTGCAAGAATTTTTAGTTTGGAAAGCAAGCAAGAAATCCTTACAAATAAAAGGAACAATCTACTACCAGACTACTAAATTTAGTTCATATAGATCTCTATGGTCCTTTTAGAGTGATAAATCTACTTGGTGAAAGGTACTTTATGCTTTTAATTGATAATTATTCTAGATATACATGGGTTACATTTCTTAGAGAGAAATAAAATGCATTAGATAGATTCAAGGCATTCAAGGCTATGGTTGAAAATGAAGTGAATTTGAAGATAAAATTCTTAAGATTTGACAGAGGTGGAGAATTCACCTCCCATGAGTTCAATATGTTTTGTGAAGCCATGGAATAAAGAGATAGTTATCTACTCCAAGAACTCCTCAACATAATGGAGTTGTTGAAAGGAAAAATAGAATAGTTCAAGAGGCTGCTAGATGAATGATCACTAAAGCTGGTTTACTAAAATTTTACTAGAAAGAATCTATTCATACTTAACATGTTTATGTGTTCAATCGAGTTCAAGAAAGAGAAAACAATACAAATACTCCCTATGATCTATGGCACGGAAGAATTCCTACAATTAAATATTTCAAGGTATTCAGAAGCAAATGCTATATCAAAAGAGATGAGGAAATTTTGGGCAAGTTTGATGCAAGAAGTGATGAAGCAATATTTCTTGGATACTCTACTAAAAGAAAGGCGTAAAGATGTTTCAATAAAATACTGAGAAATATTATAGAGAGATGAAATGTAAAGGTTGATGAGACAATGAAGAACTCTATTGATATTGATGGATATGTATCTGATGAACACGATTGTTCAAGAATAGAAGAAATTGTGGAAGAACAGGATAAAGATGAGTGGAAGAATCTAGATGAATAGAATGAAAGAGAAGAAGATGCTCTGGTGATCTCCCCTTGGACACTGAAATATGCATAGAGGAATCATTTAGAAAATTAGATTATTGGAGATCAGAGAAAAAGCATGTTAACCAAAAGCAAAGTTGTTGCTGAAGTAATTTTTTGTTTATTTTGTGGGATTGAGCTGAAGAAATTAAGTGAAGCCTGTAAAGATGAACATTGGAAGGAAGCAATGTCAGAAGAAATTTTGTAGACTAAGAAGAATATGACTTGGGAATTAGTCCCAAGACTGGAAAATAAAGATATCATTGGATAAAAATGGGTATTTAGAAATAAGTTGAATGAGAATACAAAAGTTGTCAGAAGAAAAGTGAGGCTTGTGTGTAAAGGCTACTCACATGTAGAAGGCATAGATTTTTAGGATACTTTTTCCCTGGTAGAAAGAATGGAAGCTATAAGGATGTTCTTGGCATTAGCTCCTCATAAATATTTTAAAGTCTATCAAATGGATGTCAAGTCAGCATTTTTGAATTGTGAGCTGAAAGAAGAAGTTTACATGGAAAAACCAGAAGGATTTTAGTTAATAGATCAACTAGATATGGTGTGCTGATTGAAGAAAGCTTTATATGGATTATGGTATCTTAAAGATACTAACTTTACACTTAGTGCCTATACAAATGCAAATTGGGTTGGATGTGTAGATGATGGAAAGAGTACAAGTGGTGGTGCATTATTTATTGGATGTAGATTGGTGGCATGGTTTGGTAAGAAGCAAGATTTAGTCTCTTTGTCTACTGCTAAAGTTGAGTATATTGTTGTTGCATCTCACTATACACAAGTTCTATGGATGAAATGGACATTGAAAGATATCACAATGCTATATGATGATCCAATTTCAATTTTCTATGATAATACTAGTGCAATTAACATTTTGAAGAATCGTGTGATGCACTCAAAAATGAAGCATATATCTATCAAATATAATTTCTTGAGAGAGAAGGTCATAGAGAATGAAGTAAAGCTTGAGTATGTTTCGACAAAGGATTAGATTGCTAATATATTTACAAAAGCTCTTCCTAAATATAATTTTGAGTATCTCTAGGAGAAGTTAGGGGTTATTGTACCTCCTTTCATAAAATAAGATGCATTAGGAGATGCATCAATCTAGTGGATTCATGGTTCTATCTTATTGGACTAATGTTTTGGTGGCTACCTCTCAGGGGGAGTAGGTAGTTTCAAGTGATGTAATTGTGAGTATTCTTTTTTCATTTCAAACAAAGATTCAATGAACATATCTTTTCCCTTTTCCATTGATGTCAAAGGGGGAGATAAAGCATGTGAAAAAGGAAAGAAACCCAATGAGAGAAAGTAGGTAATGAGGAAGATGATCTTTTGAGGGGGAGAAGAAAAAATAAAAAATCTTGAGAAGTGTATTCAGAACTAGTATGGTGTCTTTGATGGGTTTTCACATCATGTGTTGCCATCAATAATAAAGGGGGAGATTGTTGCAAGAATGGAGAAAGGAATGAAGGTGTTTGCATTGATTTCAGCTAGTCAATTGGTTATCTACTAGTTGTTGTTGGTTGTATATGTTGAGGATTTTGAGAAAATTGTATTAAAGAAAGTTTACAAGTATTCAATTGTTGCTCTAGATGATGATCCGGTATTTTCCCCTATGTTCATGCAGTTTAGATATGTTGTTCATGGTTGTTGAAGGTTGCTATTTCTAGATGTAAAGTTGTTGGTTCAAGTTGTGTTGTTGGTCTGGATTTCTCTTTGATGAAGTATTTTGACTTGTGGTTCTAGAATTAAGATGTTTTGATTGCATTGAAGATATTTTTGGTTTCTGGAAATTTTGAGCTTAATTGATCTATGTGTTTTACACTGGTTTGGCTGACCTTATGTTAAGCACTATCTTCAAAGTTGATGAAGCGTGTTGGATCTATTTTGGGTCCTGGTGAAGTGTGTGTGTGGGTTTCCCTCATTCTAATTCCATCCTAGGATGTTTTTGTGTCGACCTAATTTTAGTTCGAAGTTGGATGGATGACTTTTTATCTTTTTCAAAGTTGGAGATGGTATAAATACAAGATGAGCTAGTAATGAAAAACATACAAGAGAAAAGAAGGAAGATAAGCGAAAGAGCGGATGTGACATTGATGCTATTCAAAAAGTGTGTGTGATTTGTGTGTAATAGATTAGTGTGAAGCTTAATGTTGAGTTATCAGATGCAGTGAGAAGAAGGTGAACTCTATCATTCATGCAAGTTGATCAAGTGACAATGGTGGAATCCTTTGTTGCATTGGGATTGTATTCTCTCTGTAACAATTCTTCTTTGTATTCTTTGTATCTATTTGGAAGTGAGGCCTTTCGGTTGTAGCCCTATTGGATAGTGAGTCCTTGTTTTAGGTAGTGAGCCTTATCTTAGGTAGTGAACCTTGTTTCAGAAAATGATCCTTTTGTAATCGATTTTCATATTCTCTATAGTGTGATTTAATCCTTTAATCCTCACTGTGGTTTTTCCCTCATTGGGTTTTCCACATTAATATGGTGTTATTATGTAATGTGTTAGATTTGAGTTTCTACATTGGCATTTGATGATTAATCATTTAAATAGTTTTAAGTATTAGTTCCTATGATTGATTTGAAGGTTAAAATCTGTGACAACTGATTCACCCCCCTCTCAGTTTTCATATTCAATAGTTATCTCATGGAAAAGTATTGAATATATGTGAATGGATGGTTATTAAATTGATATTATAAAGTTCTTTGGATATTTTTTATGTATATTGCATAGGTTATGAACAATTGACTATTGTGTGCATGTGTTAGTGGTTGTAGGTATATGTTCAATTCCTCCAGGCAAAGGGCGAGTATCACTCGAGAGAAGATCTTGGTTGGATAAAAGGTAACAAAACTATCTGAGCATATACACACACCATAGTAGAATAATTGAGTTGATTCAATTTGTGGGAAGAAGGTAAGCCATCCTTGGTCGATGTGTTTACATAAGTAAAAGTCTTGATTACTACTAAAATGGATTGTTGGGCGATGTTTATCTATTTGATCTTTAGAGTTCTTTCTTGTACTATTACAATTATATTGATAGGAAGAACGTACATGGAGTATGTGTATGTATATGCATATATATGTCAATGGGATCTAACAACACGTATATGCACATGTATAGATGTACCACATATAAATGTTTATCAATACAATGGTAATTGTAAATGGCAATATGTGAAATGAATGTCAACATATATATACATGTATAGTATATACACATATCCATATGTATATATGTATCAATATACACACGTATGTTGGAAAATGGACATTCCCATACAAATGTATCGATGTAGGTATACATATGTATACATGTACATAGAGGCATATACTTATATACATATATATATATATATATATGTATACAATCGATATATTGTGTTTATTATGTGAATATTATCTTGCTTATACTTATTTGTATATCGAATGTATACTTGCTTGGTGGAAAAAGGTATATATATAAATATATATTAACATATATATATATATATGAATATGCATATAAATATATACACATATATATTGGTATTAATATGTATATGTATATGTAGTATTATATATATTAATATATATTTAATATATTAACAATTGTTTGGGAATTGACTATCATTTACCATAATTGAGGCCGATTATTAAAGGTTGATTATAAGTTTCTTATGATTGTGTTTTGAGAAGCCGAGTTTTACTCTTCCTACCACACTTTATGGGACACGTATATTTCATTATAGCTTGCTACATTAGGTCGATGCAAGGTGTAGGCTTAGCCGATGCCTATGGTAAGATCATCTTTGACTTGGTAAAACTTAAAGTGCCATTTCTTTGATCTTGAACCAACATCTATTAAGATGTGAGTAACTAGTTGACAACTTTGTTAAAGTAAATAAATATTTGAATTAACTCACACCTAAACTAAGTCGATGAAAGCATGGTGTTGCAAATTGGTTATTGACTATTTCTAATTGAATGGAAACCGCACCAACTTTGAGAATAGTGTGGAAGATTTCACATCACCTTTGATTCCTTATACTTGTAGATGTCTATTGTTGGAGATAATTTGAATTATCCATGTATAGATTTGAATAAGTCTCTATTTGTTGTCAATCAAGCAAGGTTGATCTGTAGATGTTTTTGTTGAGTATGAGCTTACATATTTTCCACCTTTTTGTTGTGATTTATGTGTTGCTATGCATGCTTTCTACTGTAAGAACTCATCCCTAAACTATAGGCTGAGTAGTTACCAAATAGCTATATAAATAGTGGTGCTTAATCACTTGTTGAGGATGCATATATTGATGCAAATTTTTACTCTACATTTTATCAGTTTTATTTGTGTGAGAGAGAGAGAATATTTTATTATATTGAGAGAGATTGGTTGTTTAAGAGAAGTATTCCATCAACTTAACTATTGGAAGTTTATTCTGACATCTCTTAAGAAGCTAAAATCAGTCTAGTTGTTGTTTGGAGAGGCTACATTATTGTCAATTGATTGGATAAGTGATAACAGGCATGAGGATATTCTTTTTTATTATTTTATTTTATGAAAGATTGTTCTCTATGAATGTTTGAATTTTATTTTATTAGAATTGGAATTTAGGGAATCTAGAATAGCTTTGAAAAGGAAATAGAACTTGTTATATTTTTTTTATGATGTGCTTGTTTGTACTCCATAATAGGAGATTTATGTTTGTTATAGGTATTATATATTAGATATGATTCAAAATGAGCTGCATATGTGTTACTCTTAGCTAAGTTATTATTTTAACTAGAATAGATTTTGTTTACTCCTAGGATTGTTTATCCAGTATGGGAGGGAGCTTGTGTATTTACTTGTTAAGTAGGTTTATTCCAAGTATGTTAAAATGGTGGTGTGTTATCTCTGGGATGATAGATTATCCATTGAAGGAAATACACGTGTGTAGTTTAAGATGGACTTAATTCAAATCATCCCTAAGTAGTGTATGTGATAGATGGCCTTCATTCAAAGTACTGAATGAGAACACTTTGGCCAAAGTAGTGTGACTTCCTCTAGCTCCACTATCAGTTCACTGTGATCTAGTATTACATGCTATTTCCAAATTATGGGATTACAAGTTCTAGTTATGTAGGACACAACACTATGCTTAGTTGTTTGTCATTATTTGGTTACTCTACCAATCTCTTCATCAAAGGGAAGTGTCATCTATTGGATGATAGATGTGCAAGGGACCGCATTAAGAGTCTATGGTTGGCATAAAAGCACTTGAGTGATGCTTGTCCTCCATAGTACGCAAGAGAAGAACCAAGATTTGAAAGGAAGGATATTGGACCGTTTATAAGCTATTTGTTTCAAAGATCATTGAGCTATGTTTGTAAATGTATGTAATCTTGTATGATTGTAACTTGTGAATTACTAATGAAATGGAATCCTTATTGTATTATGTTATGCATCTTTCTTTGTATATTCTCAATAAAGAAAATAAAAAATTTATTGTAATGGCTTGTTACATAGTTTATTTACTCACAAGGTGAAAACTTAGGAATTTTTTTACTTCATTGAAGGGTTAGTGTGTTATAATTTGAATTTGATGTTTATTAGGGGAATCTTGCACTAGTATTTAATTGTGCAAGTACCTAAAGAGAATGGAGTTAATACATGTAGCTAACAAAAAGAGTGTTGAATGTGCATTTCACATCCCATAGAGTTGATCAGAGTTTTTCATTATATCATGTGAAGCACCATTAAGTGTGCATATGTATTTATTAATATTTAATATGTATTGAGGGTGACACCTTTTACAAGTGAGGGTATTTGTAACAATAAAAGTTTTTTATAAATTAAAAATGAGATTTTTGTGTGCAACTAGATATGTATTGTAAATGCAAATGTATGTGTACTTTACTACCTACATTGGTCAACTACACATTGTGTTGTGAACATGTATTGGTTTTTTTACAACTTTCTATTTCATTAAATAAATTTTTATAGTGGTTCAAATGCATTTTTTGGGGGGGTTAAGTGAGCATGAAGTGAGTGGTAATTGGATGGTGGGCGGTAACTGGGACGTTTCCCCTATCTAATTTTTAAAATTTTCAATATTGCTTTATACAGCCAACAATCCAAATATTTGACGATTTTATCATCAGAAAGGGTGATTTTTTTTAAAATTACATCTAGGTTTATGTATTTACATGCATCAATAAAAGGCACTTTACAACATGAACAAATGATCATAAATTATAAAAAGATCATAAAAGTAGTTATCCTCTAATAAGATTAATTAATAACCTACATCTTCGAGCATTGAGCATTAGTTCATAATTGAAAAAATAAACTATTAACAAGCATCTAGTCCATAATCAAAATCTCACTAAAAAGACATCTAATAATCATGGTCAGCCATATGTTTATGTCAAAACTCACCATATTTAATGATAATTTTATTAGAAATCATTAACACCACTTGCATTTATATTCATTTGCACCCATTGTCTCTTTTTACTATTGTTAACTCAATATTGGGGCTTAATTAAAGGCTAAGGAAAATTTATAGTTCAAAACTTGCTTAGAAATTTCTCAATGATAATTTTGACAACCACATTATTTCGCTCAAACATATATATCAAGATCAATACTTTCTAGATAAGGACCAAAAATCACATACATTTTATCATTAATAAAATTTAAAAATTTAGGTATCATCTCTAAATCAAAGTGTCTCAATAGTAAAATTCCATATCCTATTAATTTTAAGATAAGCCCAATCTCTTTCTTTTTCATTTCAACATATATCTATTTTATGTCTTATTTATCCTTCTCAATTTTTTTCATTTTTAGCTCCTTATATATCTATATATATCTATTTAAATTTTATTGATTTATATCATTATTTAGGCTTAGATATATTTATAGAAAGGTATTGATTATCTATACATGTATAATTGTTAATCTCAATGGGAATCTCACAATTAGTAGAATGACAATTTATATGGTATTTTGAGGAAGAATTAATTATCAAAATTAAATTATGTTTTTGGCTAGATCTTGGCATAAGCAAACCTTAGAAAGATGCTTAAGGGTAGCTATGAATTTGAATATTAGAAATATAGTTATTCTATAATAAATAAATTCATAAATGGTATAAGCTCATATAAGGATTCACCAAAACTAAAGGGATAATAAAATCTCATTTACATATAATACTAGGGTAATAAAATTAGATATCAAAAATCAAATAACTGTCATAGAATGAAAATAGGTTGTGTTAGTGAATATCTAGATTAAAATACACAAATAAATGTAGAAAATAAATAAATATATCTAATGCACTTAGCTATAATTTTCTGTAGATATGTTATGATAGATCTTTATATGTTATTTATTGATATACATGAAATCTATGAATATCTAGAAAAATTCTTTAGGAATTGAAAACTCAATGTTTATAATTATGGGTCACTTGAATGACAAAGGGATGATAATATAAATATGAATTTGAAATATGAAATTTTTATTTATAATCTACCTATGTAGATTTGATCTCTTTAATTTTATTTTATTTTCTCTTAGGTTGCCTTGAAGCATATTTCTTCTATTGTGTTAAAACTTGGTTGTGTTGTTAAGGGTTTCAATAATATGCAATATCTCTCCCTTTACTGAAACCTGTTGAATACTGAGTGAGTAAATATTAAAAATTATTGAAGGAAATTGGAAAGAATGTAAGACATTATGTAGATGATTTAGTAATAAATATATTATTTTAATGAGAATTCTTGAGTTATAATTCAATTAAGTGTAAGATTTAGTTGATGATATTTTATACTAAATGATTTGAAAAATAATCTAGGTTTACTCCTTAAATATAACTCTAGAGGTGGCATATGAACAATTTCACACTTTGAGTTATCATGTAACAATTAATTGGAAAGATAAAGTTGAATCAAATAAAAAATTAAACTATTAGTTTTGGGTTCAATTTTACAAATAATATAATTGACCAAAGTTTTTTGCATAAATTTTAGAACTAAAAATAGTGAGAAATGGGTAAAACTAAGTATTAGAACTAGTCCCTCAAAGTGAGTGCAAACAAAGCAAGTGAAATTCAAGTTATGTGCCAAATTTTAGCATATATTACATATTATATGCAATCATTACATAAAGAATAGCTAATTGAAATTTAGCTCAAAATAAATAGAAAAGTACTAGGCATTCACTTTTTATTTACCATGCGAATAATGTAGGATTTTAGAAACACTATTTATGTAAATGTATAAAGATTTGATAATGTAAAAATGACAATCTCTATTTTAAGCAATAATAGACATAAATCTTTTGTGCAGTTTTTTCTTTGTTATATTCTATTTTTCTATATTTTTATCTACAATCTAGTATCAAATACTCTTTAAGAAACAAAATGGAATAAATAGATCATATTAATTTACCTTATAATAAAAGTGTCTCACTTAATAAAAAACAAGAATACTTCAAGTACAACAAAAATTAAGATATTGTATGTTTGTCTTAATAACATGCCTTACTAAACTTTTGTATTTTATGAATCCTTGTAACATGCAAGGTCGTGTTTACCCTACTTAACATCTTCCTTTTAACATAACAATATCTTGTAATTATGTTCTCTTCCAAAAATGTTCTTAGAAGTTCCTCTTTACAAAACATCTTAAATCAAATGTTTATTTAATTTACTACTCCCTTTAATAATATTTTTCTTTCTCTTTCTCTCCTTACAAAAATTAGTGAATGTAGATTAAAAATAATTAAATTGATTGTTTGAACTACATCAAAATAGCCCCAAATTTTTGGTTGAGCTTAACCAACACACTCTAAGTATTTGACTACTTAGGTGGCCAAGCCCATAGCCCCCCTTAAACAATTCATTTTTCTCATTTTCCTCTAGCATTCCCATTTATGTTCATGTCCATAATTTTCATTTTTGTTTCTGCATTTTTTGTTTTCATTCCTACTCACATTCACATCCACCATTTGGAAGGATTTAATTTGTAGTCCTCCACTATGTTTGGAAAACTTCAGCAATGACTATGGAAGGTAAATAGATTTCTTCATTTCCATCTTCAAGCTGCCCAAAAGAGTAAATATTTATTTTGATGCCGTATTTTTAGTCCCACATGCATTTGATAAGAAAAAGTAAGTGAGAAGGGGATTATAAGCTAGAGGCTTAAAAATGTAAAGCTCAACCTTTGTCTGGTAAGACATCTCTATCCTCAATTTTTTGTTGTGGGATAAATGTAAATTATGGACTTGAAATATTCAAATTTTGTTGAAGATAAAATTAAATTGCTTTCATAGTATTTTATTCATTAAATTTTTACATAGATATACATAATGTTTATTTTCAATAAAATTCATATATTATGTTAAATACAATATTTAACTTGAGTGTCTAAAATATAAAATAATTGTTAATACTAAATTATATAATTAGTTATAATGTAATAATAAATATTATAAATTACATATTTTCAAGTATGTTAACAAAAATTCATATATTAGATTAATTTTAATATTTAATTAGAGTGTAAAATATACAAATATTGTTTTGTATTGTTTATACTTAAAAATATCTTAAATAATTTAATATATCTATAAAATAATATAGTATCCTCCATTTAAAATGAATTAGAAAAGATGTGGTTAATTATACAACAAAGTTTACTAATAGAAATTCCCTATGTTTATAATGGCATTCAAACATGATACTTCCTAAGGATAATTGGAACTTCGCATCATAAATAAAGCTTTTCAATTGTATCTAATAATGATAATGAATGAGAGAATAAGAATACCCAAGAGTGTGGTGGAAAGGTACTCTAGAGACACCAATTTCCTTCTCTACTAATTTTTGTCACATGGAAGCAATTGAGCCTAGACTTGTTTATATTTCTGAGATGGATTATGAAGTGAATATGTTATAATATAATAATAAATATTCAATTTTTTTAATTTTACATATTTATAATATGTATAATTATGAAGTTTTAAAATTATGATATTAAGGTTTAATTAATTATTTTTCAATACAATTTACAAATATTTTATTTATGTGTAGAATTTCAAATTCAATACAAGATTTAGTGAGCATTTAAGTTAATTTATTTTTCAAAACTTATATTTATAAATAAAATAAATTATTCAAAGTCTACATTTACTTTTTAAATATAAAATTATAAAATATTAAAAAAATAAATATTAATGCCTACAAATGAAACTATTAAAAAGTAATATATGTGTTATAATATTACTGCACTTTTCAAAATAGAAATAAAATACAATAATTTCAAAAATAGTAAAATCAAGTGTAATAAAAATTAAAAAAATAACTCTTAAGTAAATAAATTAACTTTAAAATGGACATAACTGCTTAGATTGGATCTAAGGAAGTATAGATATTTGATATATGTTATTCCTTATACTAATATATTTTCTATACTATTTGGTAGATCTTAGTTGGACTAATTTTTTATGAAGGTAGAGTTGTAAAATTTACACAAGATTCATATGAGCTTTTTATGAAATTGATCCATTTTACTTTGAATGTAATTATATTCCCATTCCCAAGTCCATATGAAAGTGAAAAGGATATTCATGATATATATCAAAGAAAATAAGAATTCAAAAGGAACAAAAACAATAAAATATGATAAATGATTAGCTAAGCATAAGTTGTCATTTGTTCCACTATAGTAGGAAAATAAACCAATATTACAAAAACTAGTGTTCAATGCCAATAAAATTACTACATGTATTGTAATTCAAAATGTGATCGTTCACCAAGTGCAAACCCATCCTATGCACACTACCAAAGAAATAAGAAAAATGAATTAAAATGGAGATTCCTATGATTCCACCAATTTGCAAAATCCACCCCTTGGACACTACTTTTCTTTTTCATTTTACAATAGCTACCAACATAACCAACTAAAAATATTCAAACTAGATTCTAGAAATGTTAATACCAAGGTTCTTCATTCATCTGTAGTGATGAAAAACCATCATCACCAATTATATGCTTCCACAAAAGAGTGGTAAGGTCCCAAGTTTAAGGTCTTTCCTAGACCTACAACCTAAGCCTTGAGGGTTCATGATGACCCTGCCTACATATCCCCTCGTGGGAAATTAGAGGCTTCATAATTCACCCCACACCATTAGAGAGAGTTCATTATCTCCTCTTGCATGAGATATTTGATCTCAGTTTTAACCCAAGACTATTAATTAAGCATTAAGATATCAACTTAGCTTAATTATAATATAATGATAATAACTTACCATCAGGTGTTGGTTCCATCCAAACATTACCAAGCATTAGTATAAAAACATTCACAATATTCACAAGAGGCATATTATACCATAATCACAAAAGATCATACATAATTATTGCCACAAGAATACCTCCATATACACAAGTTTACTAGAACACATACACATCACAAGTACAACAATGTTTGGATCATACATAGATCACAAGTATAAGGGTGATTAGCTCATATGCACATCACAAGTACAACAATGATTGTCTCATATGCATATATCACATTTACATTAGT
Organism: Sequoia sempervirens; assembly: GCA_007258455.2. Lineage (NCBI taxonomy): Eukaryota > Viridiplantae > Streptophyta > Pinopsida > Cupressales > Cupressaceae > Sequoia > Sequoia sempervirens. Next base: position 217,538,202 of record VDFB02379711.1, on the reverse strand, counting down.
TATTGGCTCCAATGTATATCACAAATACACAATGAAAAGATCCAACATACATCACTTATACATAGTGATGAGCTCCACCATACATCACAAATACACAATAATGAGCTCCAACATACATCACAAATACACATTAACAAACTCCAACATGCATCACAAGTACATAGTGATGAGCTCCCACATACATCACATAATTAGTGGAAAGCTCCAGCATACATCACATCCACAATGGATGACACATGTCCATAATGCATCCTAGATAGAAAGAATATCAGTTCTTTACACACTACACTATGGGTCTTATCCTTTCCTTCGGTCTTCTATGCCATTAGACAAATGGGAAGTGGATTTGGTGCATCCCATACTACATTGCAGGTTTTTCCTCAACCCTACAAGGCTTACGTATACAATATGACAACAAGTAAGGGGATTCAATGCATCCCATACTACACCATGGGTCCATCCACCATCCCAAGGGTTTCCCCAAGTAGTGAACCTACCAAACCCGGTGGATTCTGACTTCAGTCGCATGTAGGCCACTGATGACAAGTATGCCCACCTAGAAAAAAGTAGCTCCTGACATACACCACCTTGTGACCTTAGTGGTATTTTTAGCTATCTTCTTCACAATCTCGAGTAACATTTGGCATCGATCACTTTCGTGCTTATCAGTGTCAGCCAGTGAACCCTCTCAATACATAGTTAGCCGTGGATTACCGTTACCCACATGGATGGGTCCCTACTAGTGCAACCACTATGGCCATATCATAACTAGGGTAGCTTGCTACCTTCACCTCCACGAACAAAGTGAATGTTGACTAATCCTTAGCAATAGCCCAAACATCATTCATTGGCATAGTCCAATGACTACCTGTCACTGCTCAAATATCCTAGAGGTTCACTCTTGGGTGGGTCATACATAGCATGAGTCACCATCACAATCAATAGATACATGGGCCTATACATAAAGACCTCTAGACATGGAGTTGAATTACATAGACACATAAGGAATACATGGAACCAAAATGAGATGGACTTTACCCAACATATACATATAATCAAATGACCATTATAAAGTATTTAAATCCCTTACTTCATTATATATAATAGAACCCTTTATGTATTAACTATAAGTTATTAAATTCCCTTAACTTGATCATACCCATTTGAGACCCATTTTAGCCTCTAACTAAAGCTTACAGAGTAGAAAAGGCCAAACCATGTAGGAAAAATCTCAACATCTAGGAGTTGTCACCCCAAGATCCTCCCCCTATGGACTTGAGGTCATAGAGGCATCCTTTTCCCAAGGACTGCCTATGTACCCGCTTCCAAAAAGTCAAATTCACACATATTTCTCCTTACAAGGTCTCTCAAGGGACACATACACACAATTTTCCCCATAATCAAGGTTTCATTAATGTTAGTCTTCCATTATTAATGCTTAGTAGTAGTTAGGAGAACTTAATTAAGTATATTGAGCAACCCATACTATAACACTTCCCATTACGGATATCAAGGGCTTGAATTAAACTTGACCCATTATTATTTATAAACCAACTTGAATGTCCTCAGGTTCATCTTATCAACATAGGGACTAGGCTTATTACTCGACAGGAAATAACCTTGGTTCACATAAACCCATAAGAAGGCATTTTCATTTGAAACTCATATAATAGGTTCACTATTGAGGTTCTCATACTTGAGGTAAATAGATATCTTTGAAGGGAATACCATAATATTTATGAGCTTGTTTCAGGTTATAATCATTGTCTAGATCTTACATAAGAAATTTGGCAACCCGATATCCATTAGACCAATATACAAAAAAATAATCCCATTAATAATATTAGTCATAATATTCTTGATCTTCTAAATTCCTTTACCTTATGGTGTAACCGCATATTCTTATGATAGTCTAGTTAATAGACTAGATGGTTTATTAAAACTGGTCATTCGGTCTAAACACAACCTCAATAGCCATTAGTAAGGTATCAAGAGACATTGCATAAGCTTTATCACACAACCACATTGTCAAATTAATGATAGTTTTCTTTTATATTCACTTATATTATGGTTCATTGTAGGTAAAATTAATAATTTTAATATAAAGGTTCTCATACTTAAGAGAATGATAGACATCATGCAATCATATAAGGCATTTGAAACAGTATCAATGGATTATTGAAAGCACCAAGTAAAAAATGATCATAGTGCCACTAAATGAATTCACCCTTCTTACAATATTATGCAACCAACTACCAAGGCTCATTTTAATTATATATGATTTTTGGTTCATATTATACTTGGTTATCTTGCAACTAAAGATTTGATCTAGGACTCTTTGCCACCTTGGTTCAATTAAAGTCTCAACATAGAGATGTAATGAACTCAATGTCTACTTGAGATTCCCGTCACTTGGATATTCAAATAATTCAACCCTTGATTGTAGTAAATTCTTGATTTATGAAATTCTCATAATCTTAACTTTTCAAGTTCATGAGCACCATAATAATATTAGTTACCCCTAGATTTTGATTCTCAATACTATGAAGAATGCTATTGGACCAAAAGATAAACACCTCAAGCATCAAATCCTGTGGGTAGATGCTTGAGGTGCATAATAATATTAGTTACCGCTGAGAGAAAAAGAGAACCTCTCCTTTAGCATAGGCATGGAGGATGTTGGCAATAGTGGTGGTATGTGGATTTATACTTTCCAATTGCATTTGCTTGATAGTTTCTAAATCCTTTTCAACAAACCCCTATAGGATCCTCTCTCCTCCTGTTTTCCTCTTTATTCTTTTATTTATTCATGCCACTATCTTCCTTTCAATTGTGTCTTCTTTTCTTTCTTCTATTCGACCTAGTTCTCTTTGTGCCTTAAGAGTATGTGCAGGATCGTGATGGGCCAAAAAGTGGCAATATGATGGGTATGTGATTGATGACATTTTTTTTACCCAAAATTGATGAAACAAAAAGTTTTTTTAAAGGAGATTCTTACCTTTCCACCAATATAAATTATTCTTTACTTTTAATTTAATAAGTAATTATTATTCATTTTCTATTCAAATTACGACTAAAGTCCTAATTTATAGATTGATTGAAAAAAATATACAGCTTTCAAACGGTATGATATTTTTTGAATCCAAAACATTCACATTCTATGCTTCACATACTATAGGATTAAAAAAATAAAAATTGAATTTCATGAAGTTTTGACCAAGTTAAAGCGGTCAAACATACAAGTTTTTTATATTTTTTGAAGGTTGTAATAAAAAAATCATAATTAATTATTTACTTGGAAAAAAATTACAAACAAATATGTATCACATTGGGACATGAGTCTTCTACTTATATCTAAAATATTATAAAAAAATATTATCATTTTATTGTGCTTAGGGTGGGTCAGACAGACACCTACTTCTTATTTTTTCCACAAATTTAAGTACTCTTGCATTGAAATTTCAAATTTTCACCAAATAGATTTTTAATTTTTTTAAAAACCTAGTAGTTTAGAAACTAAATTCAATTTTCTACAAATTCTATTCTTACATATTTTTGAAATAATATAGATAACTTATTCAAAATTTTATGTCAAGTTGCCTAACTCTTATTTTTTTGATTTTTTTGCCACTTAAGGGCCTAATTTTTCCATGATGATCCTGCACATACCCTTAAGTTTCCCAATTCACATTCTAAGGTCACTTCTCACCTTGTTTTCAATGCATTCCTTCATTCTCCATTTTCTTTATTTTATTTTTGCCATGCATGTTGGAACTGTAAAAATATGATGTTTTTACATGTTAATTTAGCTCATAAATTTCCTGATTTGGTCCTACCATATGCATATTTCATCTATATTTTTCCCTCTTGCCCCTCTGAGTTCATCCATGTTTGCATTTTCCACATTTTGGTTCATATCGGCATAGGTCTCCCATTGTCTCCTCGACCCACTGTGTTTTTCTACTAAAATCTTATGTTTTAGGTGTATCAGCAAGACATGTTCTTTGTTACAGTGACTGGTTTTCTCCTACGGTCTATCGGCGAGACGTTTCTGTGGTTGTGGTGACAGTGGTGACATCTATCAGCATTTTTTTTGGTGGTTAGGCTAACGTCTTACCGAAACATTGATGTCTCAGCAGCAGGTGCATTATGGTAGTCTTCGGCGAGAGCTTGGTGGTATCAGCGTAGTGTCTTGGTGATTTCATTTTGTCACACCGACCAGAAAGTTTGGGTGCATATCGGTATAGGTTGGGGCGATCGTCGTAAGGTCTCGGCGAGTGACCTTCAGTCTCGCCGATGGAAGGCGATGAAGTATCTTGTTGGCAGGAGTGTGATCTTATCTCAGCAACTCAAGAGATAAAAAGAACTATCGGTATAACAAAATGATGTCTACAAGAGGTCCCCCCAAAGGTTGGAAGGTATAGCGATATACATGGGGCATAAGGACTCTATCGGTGAGAAATCTAAAGTTTCTTGGTGAACAGGTGTGAGCTTGGGCCTTTCGGTGTAACAAGGAGAATTCTATGTAATGTCTCCCCGAGTTTGAAATGTCTCAGTGAAGACAAGTGGAAGATGGCTTTCGGTGAGAAGTATCTTAGGTTACAGCAACACAAAGTGAATTGGGAGTTTTCGGTGTGACTAAATGAACTCTTTGAGACATCTCACCGACCATCTATTGTCTTGGCAAAGGCGATGATGGCGCTCATCGGTGAGAAAAACCTAATGTCACGGTGACCAAAATGTATGATGAGGGTTTTCGATGAGACATTATGTGCCGATATGAGGTCTCCCCGACTGTTGTAGGTTACAGCGACATATATAGGAAGTGAAGTATGTATCAGAAAAACATAATCAAATCTATGTGACACCTCACTGATGGTAAAAGGTTATGGCGACAAGTTTAACCACGAGGCTCTCGGTGAAACTTAAAATGATCTGTGTGATGTCTCCCTGATGTCGCAGGGTCTGGGAGAAACAGAAGGTGCAGGGGAAGCAATTAGCATTTGAATTTCCTTCGGCATAGTTTGTGATATGTCTCGCTGACTGTCTCACTAATAAAAAATAGAATACGAATCTTGTGGCCGGCATGTAGAATACTTGAAGACCGTTGCAGGCCGACATTGTTGGAGCCCAAATTTTGTGCTGGGCTGACATGATATTTTCATATGTTTTATTTTCTAATGCTGGTGTATTTATAGGTACCCGGATTGTAATGGATGATATGGGTATGTGCAGGATCATGATGGGCCAAAAAGTGGCAATATGTTGGGTATTTGTAGGGTATGTGGCTAACAAATTTTTTTTTACCCAAAATTGATGAAATGAAAAGGGTTTTTAAAGGAGATTCTTAGCTTTCCACCAATATAAATTATTCTTTACTTTGAATTTAATAAATAATTATTATTCATTTTCTATTTGAATTGCAACTAAAGTGTTGATTGGTAGGTTGATTGAAAAAAATCTATAGCTTTCAAATTATATCACATTTTTTGAATCCAAAACATGCATCACATTCTATGCTTCGTATACTATAGGATTGAAAAAACAAAAATTGAATTTCATGAAGTTTTGACCAAGTTAAGGTGGTTAGACATACGAGTTTTTATATTTTTTAAAAAAATTGTTAAAAAATTCATAATTAACTATTTACTTGGAAAAAAATTACAAAAAAATATGCATCACATCAAGAAATGAGTCATCTACTTATGTCTAAAATATTATAAAAAAATATTATCATTTTATTGTGGTTAGGGTGGTTAGATAGACACCTACTTCTTATTTTCTCCCTGAAATTTAAGTACTACTGCATTGAAATATCAAAATTTCACCAAATAGATTTTTTTTTTTAAAATAAACCTAGTAGTTTAGAAACTACATTCAATTTTCTACAAATTATATTCTTACATATTTTTTAAATAATATAGATAACTTACTCAAATTTTACATCAAGTTTCCTAACTCTAATTTTTCTGAATTTTTTGCCACTTAAGGGCTTATTTTTTCCATGATGATCCTGCACATGCCCATATAGGTTTTAGGATCAAATTATAGATAGATACATTAGATTAGGAATGGGCACAGTAGAATAAAGTTCTCATTCTCGAGACTATGTTGCATGTTTTCAAATGGCGAATTCAATAAAAATCAGCTAGTGTGGCAGTTTATTTTTGGTGTCAATTGTATGTTGAACTTATTGAAAAGTATTGTTGAAGTTGTCTCCAAGTTGATTCTTTCTGGTTGTTGAAATTGATGTAACAAGTTTAATTTTGGTTTATCAATGCACATTTGTTGTATTTGTGTGATTAATTGACTGGGTCTCTCAAGTAGAGATTAAATCCTTTTCGTTGATCACAGTAATCAGGGAGATTCATCTGGGTTATTAAAGAAGAGCTCAGTGGTCATAGTCTTGCATTGTTTATACAAGTTATGAATAGATCATATGCCTGCAATTTGATTTTCTGCTAGAATAAGTTGCCCACTTCTATTTCATTTGACTCCACATACCCAATAAGGCATTGGTCTCTGCAATTTCATTATTTGAATTCACTCAGTTTCTTTATGTCTGTTAATTAGGTATTTCAGGATTTAGATCTGAAGATTGCTATCAAGTTTGATTTCATTTTGTTCACTATCATCTACCATTGTGGACAAAGCATTTCAGAAGGATAATCATAAGATAAGCCTACTCAATTAAAAAGGTACACTCGCCTGGGTTTAGCAACACCTAAAGAGTAGAAGGTTGAGTTCTCTTGACCTTGTATGTTACCCTAAAACATATCAAGAGATTGGAAGCCTCTTGAGGTATCTTTACCTGTGTTTTTGAGAGCTAACAAATTGGTGGCTCTGTTGGGGATTACATCAGAAAATTTGGTTGAAGACCATCATATAGGGTCAATGAAGAAAAGATTTTTAATTTGAGAAGTTTCAGAAAAGGTGATTCCACTGAGAAAGATCAGTAATAATGATTTTCCTACTTTTGGAAAATTAGGTGGCGACTCTGAAAGAATATTTTGCAGCTGTTCAAACATGAATGAAAGAAGATCTCAGTTCTGGGGAGGTTATGCTAGAGCTCCTCATGGTCAGCAGTATATACCATATTATCATACACAACACTATGGTTTGATGTACCAACATCAGTACCCACATAGCGCCCCCCTCATCAATGCACTACAATGATCAGACAGTTTGATTTGTTAGGGATTCAGTTATCCCCTTATCTAATGGATAGAAGTTGGAGAAGTATGGTTCCAAGGTTTACTGGGAGTGATGCAGTCACTATTGAAGAGCATCTAAGAAGTTTCAATGCTTTCATCCAAGATTTGTATATGCCATATGAAGATTTACGCATGAGGCTATTCATGATATCACTTGTTGAAGACGCCAGGGATTGGTTCAATAACCTACTAGCAGTCTCTATTGATTCTCTCCAAGGATTTCAGGATCTTTTCCTCAAGGAATTTGGGAATCCAAGTGCACCTAATGCTGCTCTTCATGAATTAATATGGATTCAGAAAGATCAAAATGATACAATTTATGAATTTAATCAGAGGTTCAATAAATTGCAGAATAAGATACCTCCTGGATCAAAGTTGCTAGATTTTGTAGCACTGAGTATTTATTTGAATGCATTTGATCCAAAGACAGGGTATGAGCTAAGAAATAAATTCCCAAGAGATTTGGCTGAAGCACAGAAGATGGCACAAACAATTGAAAACAATAGGAAGGCTGCTGGGATAATCAGTAAAAAGACATTCCTAGGGTTTCTCAGCAAAGCGACACATACATGAATGAAAGGCAAAGGTTGCATGATATACCTTATAATACAGACTGGAAGGACATCAAACCTATAACAGCTAGGCCTGGAAACAAGGAGGCTCTTGATCCATTGACAAAAGGAACCTACATGGTAAGTAACAATTACTTTTGTGATTTTTGTGATAAGCCACATTCCCCAGATTATTGTGTTGTTGCCCAAAGAATACAAGAGGAGGGAATGTTGATGGGAAACAATGGAGAAGATCACACAGTATATCTAGCTTCAAATAATTTTCACCATGTTGAGGAGGATGAAGGTGCAAGGCATCTCTCTTGCACAATAGATCGTGACAGAGAGAGCAACATTTGTTGTGAGGAATCCAGTGAATATTCTGATGCTGATAATGAACTTGATGATTTTGATTTGTAGTCAAGGGATTCTTCTACCTCTTATGAAGATCAGGATGAAGAGGCAATGGGAAATGTTGATTCATCAGATAGTAAGTATACAATACCTCTGGCTGCAGTTGAGAGTTATGAAGATATATTTGATCATGATGAGGTTTGTACATTTGAAAGTGATTTCCAATTTTTTTCAAACTCGTTGTATGATGAAGAGTTAAATGAAGATCAGATGATTTTTTGCCAAGGTGTGTCAATGAGTAAGTTTCAAATATTTTCAAATCCACTCTATGAAAAGGAGAAAATAATTTCAGACAAGCAAAATGATGGAATAAATGACTACGCTGATGATGTTTCTAATTTCCCATTCTCTGATGGTATTGGATTTTTATTTGATGATGACAAAAGTGAGGAGTATAATTGTAGTGATGAAAATGTTCAGACTTGTTCACTTGTTAGTGAATAGATTGTAGATTTGTTTACTTCTAAATACTAGGGATGTGCACATGAAGATGATCTTGAAGTTTTGTCTCAAGTTTACTTTTGTTTTAATAGCAAAAAATATTTATACATAAAGATTCTTATGACTCCTTGTGTATTTATTGGAATGATGGTGATACTTTTGGTGTTGATCAAAGGTTTGCTTCCATTCGAGATGAGGTATGTGATTTTGAAATTTCTAATTCATGTAAAGAAGACATTTGTTTACATACCAAGGATGATAGAAGTCCTGATTTTATTGGTTCACATATACATGATATGGAGGATATGAGTCATGGTCCAGTATTTTCTCTGAATAGAGATACTGAAGAGGTGTAGAAGGTTTCTAACTTGTTTTCCTCAAACAGCAGTGATATGAAAGAGTTTTTTGTTTTTCAAGAGAAGCACTTTGATTCTGACATTTTTATTCAGCTAGGAGAGTTTCATAATACATAACAGTGAGAGAGATAATACAAAATTTTGCATTACATATGCATTTTGTATACTGGTAGAGATTTGTCTGATGATGAAGAATATAAATTATAGAATGGTGTACAGATTTTGGGCCAGGCTGAGCATAGTGATTCTCTAAAAACTTTCAGTGATAGGGAAGATCACATTTGTGTCTTCAAGAAGAATCTGATGAACTCAAGAGAAAATCAGGTATTTGATAGGGGAAAATTATGGTTTGAGCTCAGAACATGTGAAGTTAAAACACAGAGGACTAAGGGTTGCCAGTGCATGGACAACTCTTGCTTATCCATTCTAAAATTATTTTCCATGCATAGTAGTTTAGGGGTTTTGGTTCACCTCTGCCTTGCATTCATTTTGCATCCTTTCCATCTGCTTCTTGTCCATTTTCATTTTTCCCATTTTCCATATGGTCTACTTGCCCAAAGATTTTGGATCCTTGCAATGATCTCACTATCATTCATCCCCAGACGGAGCCACTGTTGGAACTGTAAAAATCTAATGTTTTTACATGTTAATTTACCTCATAAATTTCCTGATTTGGTCCTACCGTATGCATATTTCATCTATCTTTTTCCCTCTTGCCCCTATGAGTTCATCCATGTCAGTATTTTCCACATTCTGGTTCATATCGACATAGGTCTCCCATTGTTTCCCCAACCCACTATGTTTTTCTACTAAAATATTATATTTCAGGTGTATCGACAAGACATGTTCTTTGTTACAGAGACTGGTTTTCTCCTATAGGCTATCGGCGAGATTTTTCTGTGGTTATGGGGACAGTGGTGACATCTATCATCATTTTTTTTGGCGATCAAGCTAACGTCTTACTGAAACATTGATGTCTCAGCGATAGGTGCATTTTGGTAGTCTTCAGCGAGAGCTTGGCAGTATCGGTGCAGTGTCATGGCGATTTCATTTTGTCATACTGACCGACAAGTTTGGGTGCATATCGGTATACGTTGGGGCGATCACCGTAAGGTCTCGGCGACTGACCTTCAGTCTCGCCGATGGAAGGCAATGAAGGATCTTGTCGGTAGGAGTGTGATCTTATCTCGGCAACATAGGAGATAAAAAGAACTATCGGTATAATAAAATGATGTCTACAGGAGGTCCCCCCAAAGGTTGGAAGCTATAGCGATATACATGGGGCATAAGGACTCTATCGGTGAGAAATCTAAAGTGTCTTGGTGAACAGGTGTGAGCTCGGGCCTTTAAGTGTAACAAGGAGAATTCTATGTAACGTCTCCCCAAGTTTGAAATGTCTCGGCGAAGACAAGTGGAAGATGGCTTTCGGTGAGAAGTATCTTGGGTTATAGTGACACAAAGTGAATTGGGAGTTTTTGATGTGACTAAATGAACTCTTTGAGACATCTCGTTGACCATCTATTGTCTTGGCAAAGGCAATGATGGGCACTCATCGGTGAGAAAAACCTAATGTCACGGCGACTAGAATGTATGATGAGGGTTTTCGATGAGACATTGTGTGCTGATATGAGGTCTCCCCGACTGTTGTAGGTTACAGTGACATATAGGAAGTGAAGTATGTATCAGCAAAACATAATCAAATCTATGTGACATCTCACCGATGGTAGAAGGTTACGGCGATAGGTTTAACCATGAGGCTCTCGGTGAAACTTAAAATGATCTATGTGATGTCTCCCCAATGTCACAGGGTCTGGGCGAATATAGAAGGAGCAGGGGAAGCGATTAGTGTTTGAATTGCCTTCGGCATAGTTTGCGATATGTCTCGCCGACTATCTCACTAATAAAAAATAGAATATGAATCTTGTGGCCGACATGTAGAATACTTGAAGACCGTTGCAGGCCGACATTGTTGGAGCCCAAATTTTGTGTTGGGCCGACATGATATTTTCATATGTTTTATTTTCTAATGCTGTTGTATTTATAGGCAACCAGATTGTAATGGATGATATAGGTTTTAGGATCAGATTATATATAGATACAGTAGATTAAGAATGGGCACAGTAGAATAAAGTTCTCATTCTAGAGACTATGTTGCATGGTTTCAAATGGTGAATTGAATAAAAATCAGCTGGTGTGGCAGGTTATTTTTGGTGTCAATTGTATGTTGAACTTATTGAAAAGTATTGCTGAAGTTGTCTCCAAGTTGATTCTTTCTGGTTGTTTAAATTGATGTAACAAGTTTACTTTCAATTTATCAATGCACATTTGTTGTATTTGTGTGATTAATTGACTAGTTCTCTCAAGTAGAGATTAAATCCTTTTCGTTGATCACAGTAATCAGGGAGATTCATCTGGATTATTAAAGAAGAACTTAGTGGTCATAGTCTTGCATTGATTATACAAGTTATGAACAGATCATATGCCTAAAATTTGATTTTATGCTAGAATAAGTTGCCCACTTTTGTTTCATTTGACTCCGCATACCCAATAAGGCACTGGTCTCTGTAATTTCATTATTTGAATTCACTCAGTTTCTTTATATCTGTTAATTATGTATTTCAAGATTTAGATCTAAAGATTGCCATCAGGTTTGATTTCATTTTTTTCACTGTCATCTGCCATTTTGGACAAAGCATTTCAGAAGGATAATCATAAGATAAGCCTGCTCAATTCAAAAGGTACACCCGCCTGGGTTTAGCAGCACCTAAAGAGTAGAAGGTTGAGTTCTCTTGACCTTGTCTGTTACCCTAAAATGTATCAAGAGATTGGCAGCCTCTCGAGGTATCTTTACCTGCGTTTTTGAGAGCTAACAACACCTTTCAACTCCATTCACCCATCTCTTTTCCTTTTATTTTGTTCTCTCTATCTCGCACGATTCTTTACACTTCTCTCACACTTGCTACCACTCACGTTTTTCCCCTTCTCCCTCTTCACATTTTTCTCTCCAATCACTCTCCTTTGCACTCCCTTTTCTCTCCCACCTGGACTTGAATGCATAACTAAGGGGAGCTCATGGGGGTTCAAATTATGCCCTATGCTTTTCATTTTTCATGCAACTTGTTGTGTTGGGCCATCCAAAGATGCGGATGCCATGTTGAATTAATGGCATGGCCCATCTTTTTTCGTACCTTCCGACTTGTAATGAATTTGTCTCTTATTTTCATGTACAAATCAGAAGAAAGGGTGAGGATACCATGCCTGCATGTGAACATTAGAGGAAACCATTGGGGTGCCTGACTCATTAAATGGAATGTTCATCCTCTACCATGCCATTCCTTGAGCCATGCTTTGTAAAGTTGAAATGAATTATTTTATTTAATTTACTGTCTCCAACCTCCATCATATAGGCAACTAAAGGGGATGTGACACAATTGGTATCATTTTCACTAATAGTAAAAATTATTATTAAGAAAATTCTTGGGTGATTGAAAAGGGAAGCAATATCATTAAAGAGGAAGATGCAAATATTATATTTTTGAGTAAGGATGGTATTTTGGAGGGAGATTCTTCTTATGTTCCATGAGACATTGAATATTATTGAGCATTATTGAACTATATACTTAGATTAGCTTTTATTTATAAATTTATGTTTTGAAAAATAATTAAACTAAATGCTCACTAAATCTTATATTGAATTTAAATATATACACACCTAAAGAAAATATTTGTAAATTATATTGAAAAATAACTAATTAAACCTTCATATCATAATTAGTTGATAGGATATTTTGTTTGATGTTTTCACCAAGATTTTCGTTAGCCCGGTCGTGAATTGGATTTGTTGGCATTGGGGGTGTCCTAGTCAACAGGGAGGTAACCGGGTTTTTTGGTGGTGACATGGACCTTGGTAATTATCCAGGTTGGTGGTGGTGGAGAATGTTGTCCTAGATATGGGGAAGGTGAATGATAAGCGTTTGTTGGCACAAGCGCCAATGCATCATGTTGTTGCATGATGGTGGCGAATGAAGTAAATGCAATATTGAATGTTGGCGTGTGGGAAAGTATACTTTGATGAATTTCTATTGTTGAAAGAACCATTGTGGTGTTGGTTTGATAGTAGGCTATTATTAAATTTGTCATGTTCAGCTCTATTTTTTAGTAGGTTGGATGGTTTAAAAACTGTTGGGCAGCACAATCTATAAGTCATTTTGCATGGGTATATTGCATAAATGATTAATTTATTGTTTATGTCTTTCATTCTCTGCTTATTGTTCATTTTGATAGCAGGTTTAAGGGATTCAACACTAATGTGTTACATAATGTGTGAGGAATTCTATTGATTAAGTTGCATTGTCGAAAGAGCCATTGTGGCATTGGTTTGATAGCAGGCTATTGTAAAAATTGTCGTTTGTAGTTCCCTGGTTTGTTTCATAGGAGACTATTTTAAAAATCATCAGCTTCCATTGATTTTTGTGGAAAATTGGAGGGTTTTAAAATTGTCGTTATGTGCAATCTGTAAGTCATTTTACATGGGTTTTTTGTATAATTTTTTTCTTAATTATTTATGTTAAAACTGTTGTTGTCCAGAATTTGAAAGCATTCTACATGGATGCCTGGCATTATGGTTTTGTGTGGGTGGAGAAATTGTAGTTGAATCTTTTTTATTTCATCAAAAAATATGGGTAGGGTTTGTAATTTTTCATTCCTAGTTTATTGTTTGTGGTTATCTCTGTACATCTTGGCCTTATACTTGTTACCATAGGAGCAATTGTAGTTAAATCTAGGTTCTTCCGCCAAAAAATATGGTTAGGGTTGGTAATTTTATTGCCCAATTATAGATCAAGATAGGAGTGATTGTATATATATGGATATGGAAAGGGTTTGTTATTTGTTTGTAGTTTCTTACAAGATTTTTTCCAACTGAGCCATGAATAGGATTTGTTGTGTAATATTTGTTTTACAATTTGTCTCTTTCTCTGTAATATTTAATTCTAGCCAATGTAGCTTGGATTATCCGTGTACTGTGTGAGGAACTATATTGATTAAGTTGTATTGTCAAAAAATTCATTGTGGTATTGGTTTCATAGTGGACTATTCCAAAACTCATCGTCTGCAGTTCGCTAGTTTGTTTGATAGCAGACTATTGTAAAAATTGTTAGCCTCGGCTCCATTTTATGGCAGATTGGAGGGTTTTAAAACTGGCATTATGTGCAACCTGTAGGTCATTTTACTTGGGTGTTTTCTATAAAATTTTTATTTATTATTTATGTTAAAACTATTTTTCTCTAGTAAGTCATTTTCCATGGATGTCTATCATTATGGTTTTGTATGGATGGAAAAATTGCAATTAAATCTTCTTTGTTTCGTCAAAAAATATGCCTAGGGTTTGTAGTTTTTTGGTTCCTGGTTTATTGTTTGTAGTTATCTCTGTACAACTTTGGGCTTATACCCGTTCCCATAGGATCAATTGTAGTTAAATGTTGTTTCGTTTGTCAAAAAATATGGTTAGGGTTAGTAATTTTCTTGTGCTTAGTTTACTATTTTAGTTTCCTATGTGTATCATTATCGTTAAATGCATTAACATAGGATAAATTGGAGATTAAAATAGGAGTGATTGCATATATATAGATATGCAGAGTGTTTGTTATTTTGGGTATGTGCAGGATCATCATGGAAAAAACAAGCCCTTAAGTGGCAAAAAATTTAGAAAAATTAGAGTTAGGAAACTTGATGTAAAAATTTGAATAAGTTATCTATATTATTTCAAAAATATGTAAGAATAGAATTTGTAGAAAATTAATTGTAGTTTCTAACTACTAGATTTATTTGAAAAAAATCTATTTGGTGAAAATTTGAAATTTCAATGCAGTGTACTAAAAATTTCAGGGAAAAATAAGAAGTAGGTGTCTGTCCACCCTAACCATAATAAAATAATAATAATTTTTATAAGAGTTTTATATAAAAGGACTCAGACCATGTGATGCATATTTTTTTGCAATTATTTTCCAAGTAAATAATTAATTATGATTTTTTTATTACAACTTTTAAAAAAAATAAAAACTCGTATGTTTAACCACCTTAACATGGTCAAAACTTCATGAAATTCATTTCCCTTTCTTTTAATCCTATAGTATGTGAAGAGAATGTGACACATGTTTTGGATTCAAAAATGTGATACCATTTAAAAGTTATAGATTTTTTTCAATTAGCCTATCAACCAGGACTTTAGTCGTAATTTAGATAGAAAATGAACAGTAATTATTTATTGAATTCAAAGTAAAGAATAATTTATATTGGTGGAAATTTGAGAATCTCCTTTAAAAACCCTTTTCATTTCATCATTTTTGGGTAAACAATTTTTTTTCAACCACATACCCATCATATCGCCACTTTTTATTCCATCATGATCCTGCACATACCCTTTTTTTTAAGTTTCCGATGGGATTTCTGTCATCTGAGTCATGAATAGGATTTGTCGTGTAATAGCTCTTTTACAATTTCTGGTGGAAAAAAGAGGATTTAACTATAATTCCTGCACCCACAAAAAGTGATAATCTCTGTGAAGTCTCCAAAATCATTTTTTGACCTTAGATAAAGAAACATATAACAAAAAGACATTAACAATATGTAACATCCCTCTATAAAGCCTCGAAGGTTAAGAGCTAAAAGAGGGCAAGATAAATTTTTTTAAAAAAACATAAAGGATAACATACACAAAAGAAGTTTCCAACACATTAAAAATGACTTCAAACGAGGCCAAGTATGGCCTAATGCAACCCAAGGGAGAGAATCAATCTACCCTCCAAAGAAAAACTAGACAAGAGAAAAAAGAAAGCTCGAGGGAAAATGCTCTGGAACCTTACAAACACTGCTCTAAAACCTTAACAGCACTGCTCTAGAACTTACAACACTGCTCAGGAACTTTCAGTGCTGCTCCGAAACCATAACAATGCTACTCTAGAACTTACAACACTCTTCTGGAACCATAACAGTGCTACTTTGGAACTTACAATGCTACTCTGGAACTTACAGCACTACTCCAGAATTTACAGCACTGCTCCTAAACCTTCACAACGCTGCTCCAAAATGTTAACAACACTACTCTGGAACTTACAGCACTACTCCAGAACCTTGATAGCACTGCTCTAGAACCTACATCGTTGCTCCAAAACTTTTAGCGCTACTATGAAACCTTGACAGCGCTACTTCAGAACCTACAACGATGCTCTGGAACATTGACAAAGCTCCTCTGAAACCTACAATGTTGCTCCAAAACTTACAGCATTGCTCCAAAACCTTGGCAGTGCTGCTCAAGAACCTACAGCGCTGCTCTGGAACCTAGGTAGCAACTACACATATATTTACAGCAAGTTGTATTGGACTTGAAACTTAACAACATGATACATAAAGAAAGAAAATACATCTATAGCTCTAATTTAACATGAATTAAAAATGAATCCATAAAAAAATTACCATAATACACATGATTTTGATGCCAACATTGAAACCCAAAAGCCAAACATAATCATCACATATCTTCTCATTAGATTTATGATTTCTTTCACTCTCAAGTGAGTACAATGAGCATAAAGAAATGAGTTTGAATACAATGGAATTTACACGAATACAATACATCATTAGAAAGATAAATACAGAAGAGGGGATGATGCCAACTGGTGCTCCAATAACCTGTACACCAGTCCCAAATGGCGGTGGCAACGCCTCCCTACCATGTGGACTCAAAAGAGCCCACCCCACCATGCTTGGAGATAGTCACAAGGCCCAAAATAGAGGTAGAAAGACAAAGGCAAGGTAAGAACAACACTCACATCAATCATGAAGCAATCATGGAAGACAATGCACACAATCAAAGTTACCACAAGAAATACTCATCAAATATCATGACGGGTACTACGCACGTCTACCAAAGGCTAGATAATAGAGTGCATATCAAATGGAGTGTCATCATGCATGCTCGAAGGGATGGCACCACATGGAATCAATTACACCTCTCATAGGGATGAGGATACTCAATCATGCTTGAATCTACACCCCGTAGATGCATGACTCAACTCCCCGCAAATAGATGAGCCTTCTTGAGTGCATGCTTAGCATTTACAAGCGCTCAAGGCCATGCAGGAGGACTCATTATCGTATTAGTGTTTTACCCCATTAATTTTATTTAGTTATCACTTGTTTACTCTAACTTTGCTACTAGTTCCCCTGGAAGCCACTTCCAGGCCCCAGGCCCGTAGAGAGCCACTCCATATGAGCACTTTATTACCTAGACCTATGCTCATCTCGTTTAACCAAATGAGGAAACCAAAGAATACTTGAAATAACAAGAAGGGCCACAATTTCTATCAAAGAAACCAACTACAAAAAACCAAATAACATTGATGTGAAAGACACATTTAATGGTTGTAAATCAGCATAAATAGAAGGCACAAAAATCATGTAAAAATTCAAAGTGCTCAGATTATGAATCTAAGCCCAACCCAGTTCATATTTGGGTGTTTCTAGTTGAAATCCACCTTTGAATTTTGATTTTAGGACCAAAGATGAAGTGTTGTACAGAAAAAACGTCTTTTTCAAAACTAGGCAAGCAAAAAACACAGAAAAATAAAAGTGCCCAGATTTCAAATATGTCGAATCCTAGTTGAGGTATTGGCATCCCTACATGAAATCCACCCTTAATTTCCATTTTTATCAAGATGGTAATGAGCATAAATTAAAAAACATAGTTTTTTTTTAACAAATTGGGCAAAAGAAAAGAAATAAGAAAGAGCCCATAATCAGATTTTTCCCATAACCCAATGCAAGTTTGCTGGTGAAATAAAAAATCAAACACACAAAAACTTTCCCACACAGTAGCAATAACCAATTAAAAACAATCCAACATTCAACTCCAAGCAATAAAAAACAAGGACAAAGGAATTCCTCAATTTTCAAGGGACATCAATAACCCAGATAAGAAAGAAAATTTAATAGCCAAGCATCAATGAAGAACCACATTAAATTACCTCAAATTTCCCCAAAACTGAAATGGTGAATTTTCTCAAAGGAGAAGGCATAGTCAAGCTCCAAAAATAGACAAATAGCAAGAACTGGTAGGCTAATTTCAATAATTTGCCACCGACAAAATCTCCACAGCAAATCTTTCACAATCTCCCCAACTTAGTACCCAAATGATGGGGGTTTCTTCCTCCATGTAAAAATAGCAATTTCTTTCTTCACCAAAAATAAAAAAATCCTCCCCCAAAACAAAGCTCTCTTTTCTTTTCTATATTTTTCCCAAAAACCATCCAAAAGGGAATAAAGAATTTTTTAATAAAATTATGCATTAAAGCTCCCCCAAAAAGAACAACTAATTAAAATGACAAAATAAGCAATATTAAAATACGCATGAAATATTAATGAAAACCAAAACCAAATACCTCAAATGAGACAAGCAAGAAAGTCACATATGGAAGAAGGGTGCTCCAAATGTTACCGTTAGGTAACCAGATGGAAGACAACAATATGGAAACACTACCCTAATAGGGTACAGTGGGCTAAGGTAGGGGATATTTATCCTGTGACTACCTCTAGTAACCACCATCGGGGAAAGAGAGTACGCTTAGGCCTATGAATTTAGGTAGAGTCCATACTCAGTAGCTGCATCACTCCAATCAAATGTAAAAGTACATGTGCATGAATCATAGATCATATATATCTAATAGTAGCATCAACCATTAGGAAAAAGAGTCATAATATCATAAGCCTCTCAGTTATGAGTGTTATGTTATCATCTTTTTCATGTCCATAATCATACAAAAACAAGGACAATGATGTATACATGGAAATATAAGCATGTAATCCAGCATGAACAATAATCATGTCATCAACATAACAACATATAAACATGTAATCCAGCATAACAGTCACAGAATTACACCTCTCAGGTGTCAATACAAAATAATGAAGGGATGAATAGAGTAAATACAAATATACAGTTATCGGAATCCATCAAGGAAATACCACAACAAAATATAAACATGGGGGTTGTTACATCCTTCCCGCTAGGGCCAGGCTTACTCCTGGAAGCCTACAAAAAGATACAGATAAAGGTCTCTCATCCTCGCTGCATCCTCCCAAGATGTTGAGGACTCACCATCAGGATCCCACTGGACCCTTACCTACTCTATGTCCCGACCCCTGAGGGTCAACCTCTGATGTTCTAGGATTTGTACGGGCTCCAAAGAAAGCTGCTCGTCTGCCTCGACCTGCAAAGTAGTCCAATCAAGAACATCGGTCACATCAAGAATATATTGTCTAAGAATAGAAACATGGAAAACATCATGGATGTGTGATAGACTCGGTGGCAGTGCAAGGCGATAGGCGAATGGGCCAATCCTCTCAAGTATTTCAAAAGGTCCAACAAAACGAAGTTGCAACTTGGAGCCTTTCCCATAACAGATGGGGCTCTTCCACGGATGAACTCTCAAAAACACACGATCACCCACTAAAAAGTGGCGGTCTAACCTATGGGCATCGACATACTTCCTCTGTTGATCCTGAGTTGTAGCCAACTGCTCTCTAATCTACACTACCTACTGCTCCATATCCTGAAGCATCTCTGGACCCAAAAGAACTTGGTTCTCTAAGCGATCCCAACTCAACGGTGTCTAGCACGACCTACCATACAAGGCCTAGAAGGGGGACATACCAAGAGAACTGTGGCACCCATTATTATAAGAAAACTCAACTAGGTACAAGTAGTCCTCCCAACAAGACTGTTGATCCATAACATACATCTGAAGCATATCCTCTAAAACTTGATTAACCCACTTCATCTGTCTGTTTGTCTCGGGATGGTATGCAGAGCTGAAATTAAGCTGAGCTCCCAAAGCATGTTAGAGAGAAGTCCACAAAGCTGAAGTGAATAGTGGATCATGATCAGAAATGATCCAACGAGGAATACCATGCAACCGCACAATATCCTTCATAAATACTCAAGCTACGGATGTTGCAATGTACAAAGACCTTATGGGTGAGAAGTGTGCCACCTTGGACAACTTGTCCACTATAACCATAATAGCATCATGATGACACGAAGACATAGGTAGCCCCACTATAAAATCAAGAGATATCATATCCCACTTCCATCCAGGGATGGAGTGAGGCTGCAACAGTCCTACTGGGTGCTGATGTTCTTCCTTCATCTGCTGGCACTTGAGACATCGAGCCACAAAATCAGCAATATCACTCTGCAACCCTACTCAATGATATAACTGTCAAACATTGGCATGCATCTTCATGACACCTAGATGAATTGAATAGGGTGCACGATGGGCCTCTGACAAAACCAAGGAACGAAGATCGCTAGAATCTGGAACATAAATGTGACCAAGATGTCGCAGCAATCCATCAAGCTTGAGAGAGAACCCTACAAACCTACCCTCAAGGACTCTCCCAGAATCAATCTCTACTTTCACCTCCTGATACCAAGTATCACTAGGAAGTGACTCCAAAATATGGCTCTGCAAATCCACTCCAAGGGACAAAACTGAGATCTCATGTCTCCTCATGCTCAAGGCATCTGCAACAACATTTTTCTTGCCCTGGATATAGTGAACCTCAAAGTCATACTCACAAAGGAACTCCATCCAACGACGTTGCCGATCATTTAGATTCGGCTGAGTGAAGATATATTGCAAACTACTATGATCACTATGTAACTCAAACCGATGTCCCAAGAGGAAATGTCTCCAACACACAAGTGCATGGATGAAAACTGCTAACTCCAAATCATGGGTGGGTTAGTTCAACTCATGATCCTTGAGCTTACAGGACTCATATGCAATCACTCGTCCCTCCTACATAAGAACTGCCCCCACACC
Source organism: Sequoia sempervirens (assembly GCA_007258455.2). NCBI lineage: Eukaryota > Viridiplantae > Streptophyta > Pinopsida > Cupressales > Cupressaceae > Sequoia > Sequoia sempervirens. The sequence goes on along the minus strand of VDFB02379711.1, from coordinate 217,517,344 downwards.
TTCCAACGAAGCATCGGTGCACACTATGAAATAACCTATAGGATCTAGCACTACAAGGATGGGTGCACTAGTTAGTTGCTCCTTAAGAGCCTAAAAAGCTAACTCACACTAATCTAACCACACAAACTTCTTTCCTTTCTGGTGAAGAGAGGTGGTGGGATGGGCTACCCGAGAGAAATCTCGCACAAATCAGTGGTAATAACCTACCAATCCCATGAAACTGTCAACCTCAGCCACATCCATCAGTGCTGGAAAATCCACAATGGCCTGAATCTTAGAAGGATCCATAGCAATACCCTCTCCTAAGATGATATGACCCAAATATCTCACCTTAGTCTTGAAGAACTCACACTTGGAAAAATTTCCAAACAACTCATTATCTTGCAAGCACTGCAACACTTGTCGCAAATGGCCTTCATGCTCCTCCATAGTCCTCAAATAAATCAAAATATCATCAAAGAACATGAGAAAAAATTGGTCAAGATAGGTGTGAAACACCCCATTCATCAAACTCATGAAAACTGATGGAGCATTAGTCAATCCAAAAGGGACAACCGTGAACTCATAATTCCCATAGCCTGTATGAAATGTTGTCTGATGAATGTCCACCTCATGAATGAAAAGTTGATGCTATCCTAACTTCATATCTATCTTGGAGAACACCTTGGCTCCCTTCATCTGATCAAACAAATTATCTATCTGAGGTAATGGGTAATGATTCTTCACCGTCACTTTGTTTAACTGGCGATAATCAATGCACAAGCGAAGAGATCCGTCCTTCTTCTTCACAAAGATGACAGGGGCTCCCCAAGGGCATACACTAGGATGAATGAAACCCTTCTCCAGTAACTCCTCTAACTACAACTGCAATTCACTCAACTCTTGAGTAGTCATACAATATGGTGCCCAAGAGATAGGTTATGCTCCAGGTATGAGATCAATACGGAAGTCTATGTTGCGCTTAGATGGAATACCTAGAATAGCACTCAGAAAGACATCCAAAAACTATTGAAGAAGAGGATGGTCATCAAGAGATACCTCCTGAATCCCTCCCTCAGCAAGATCACTAACCAAAATAGCGAACATCTGACAAAATTGCTGCATGGCACGCTTCAGCTGCATGGCTGAAATCACACGGAGCAAAATGGGTCTCTGGACCCCAACTAACTCGACACTCTTCCCAACATCGTTTACACACCGAACTGACTCACATTGGAAATCTATACTGGCTTGGTGTGCCTCCAACCAATCCATTCCTAAAACAATTCCATAGGATCCCAAAGGCAACACACGAAGATCCAATGTGGTAGTGAAGGTTCCCAAATCCAACACACAACCATGAACAAGGGAGTCTACAACCACCTTGGCTCTAGTGGCTAGCTCAACCTGCCAACCACATCCTACCTTGCCACCATGAGTCCACAACACTCTACAAGAGGAGATATAAAAGAATTTGAAGCTCCTTAATCAAACAAAATAGATGTGATAATCCCACATAATGGACCTAAATACTCGACCACGGTGCCCTGATGCTCAACTTGGTAGTTATCCACGACCACAAAAACTCTATGAGATCTACTAGTATCACCTACTATAAGCTCTAAAGTAGCCTATCTCTAACTACCTCTAACTACTAATCTCTGAGGACACTGAGAACCTATATGACCATGCTGCCCATAGGAAAAACAACCACCTCTACCAAAACCTTGGCCCGAAAATGGTTCACATGACTGCTGGGTTCTTTCACCCCTAGAACTCTAATGTGCACTCTGAGAACTCTACGCGGGCCACTCTATTTCCTGCTCTAAGAGCGATGACGTGGATGATCCCTAGAAAATTGAGTACCAGGACTCTGTCCACTCTACTAAGATTGAGAAGGCCTATACCTATGTTGTTGACCGTATCTAGAAGGTACAGATTGTGATCTAGATGATCCAGCTCCCTGAGACTATGTACCCCGAGTAACTGATCCTGAAGGAGCGCTACCAACCTAAACACCATCCTGACCACCAAAGCCTCTAACCAGATTCTCCTCTATCAACCTCGCCTTCTCCACAACGGTCTCTAAGGTCTTCGGTTCAAACACCTGAACACCACCACTAATACAGGCATTCAAGCCCCTGATGAAATGTTGCACTAACATCAACTCATCATCAAAGAAACAGTGCTCATACTAATCTACCATCATATTCAACTGACGAAGCTCATGGAACTCATTAGCATGTCTCTTTCGGTAGAAGTCAGAAAGAAATTGTGCATGAAACCTCTCTAAAAATAGGCCCCAAGAAATAGAAGCAATTTCTAGGTGAAGCTTCTGCTCCTCTACTCTCCACCAGGTAGACACAAAGCCTCTAAGATGCATAATGGCATACCGAGCTCTAGTATTGCTACTGTAAGGATGCATAGCAAAGCATCGATCGAGATCGATTAACCAAGTCTCTGCCTCAGTACCTATACCAGAACCATCAAAAGTAGGTGGGTGGGCTCTAAGGAGATCCCTCATGTGACAAGCACCAACCCTATCTCCATCCACCCTATCCCTCACAACATCTGCTCTTGAATGACCTAGACTACGAGAATGCTCCCATTCAGTTCTAGCATCCTGTCCATCCTGACGAGAAGGGTGTGACTCCTCCTCATGGGATACCTCCTAACAAGGTCCTAAATGATCCACAATCTGTTACAAAAGAGCTAAAGCCTAAGCACCCCCGAGCCCTTCAGCTTGGTTCTTGGCACGTTGTTTCCCCTATTGCTCACCCTGATTACCATGATCTGCATTAAACTGGGTGCTCTGATGATGAACAAAGGCTCTACCTCGAGCTCTTCCTCTAGCTCTACCCCTAGGAGGCATTCTAAAAATAGAACAAAGAACACATCAAAATAGATCATCACAAGGATGACCTATTCACCAAACTACGACATGAAAGCATAACAACAAGAATATTAAATAAAATAACAAGCACACACCACACATGCCAAACACAACATAACATAGAAGGCTCAAGTACACTAGAGCTCCTAGTGTGTGAACATGGGCTCTGATACCAGATGTAACATCCAGGCTTTATAAAGCTTCGAACGTTAAGAGCCAAAAGAGGGCAAGATGAATTTTTTTTTTTTTAAATGAAGGATAACATACAAAAAAGAAGTTTTTGACACATTAAAAATGACTTCAAACAAGGCCAAGTATGGCCTAATGCAACCCAAGGGAGAGAATCAATCTACCCTCCAAAGAAAAATTGGACAAGAGAAAAAAGAAAGCTCCAAGGAAAATGCTTTAGAACCTTAACAACATTGCTCTAGAACCTTAACAACGCTGCTCTAAAACTTATAGCATTGTTCTAGAACATTGAGCGCTACTCCGGAACCATAACAACATTGCTCTAGAACTTACAGCACTTCTCTAGAACTTACAGCACTGCTTTGGAACCTTGACAGCGCTACTCTGGAACCTACAACGCTGCTCTAAAACCTATAGTGCTACTCTGGAACCTACAACGTTGCTCTAGAACCTTGATAGCACTGCTCTGGAACCTACAACACTATTCTGGAACTTACAGCACTGCTCCGAAACCTTGACAACATTGCTCCAAAACCTACAGCGCTGCTCGGGAACCTAGGCAGCAACAACACATATTATTACAGTAGGTTGTATTGCACTTGAAACTTAACAACATGATACTTAAAGAAAGAAAATACATCCACAGCTCTAATTTAAGATGAATTAAGAATGAATCTGTAATAGAATTATCATAATACACACAAGTTTGATGCCAACATCAAAACCCGAAAGCCAAACATAATCATCACATATCTTCTCATTAGATTTATGATTTCTTTCACTCTCAAGTGAGTACAATGAGCATAAAGAAATGAGTTTGAATACAATGGAATTTACATGAATACAATACATCATCAGAAAGATAAATACGGAAGAGGGGATGACATAAACTAGTGCTCCAATAACCTATACACTGGTCCCCAATGGTGGTGGAAATGCCTCTCTACCATGTGGACTCAAAAGAGGCCACCCCACTGTGCTCAGAGATAGTCACACGCCCCAAAACAGAGGTAGCAAGATAAAGGAAAGGTAAGGCAAACACTCACATCAATCTCAAAGCAATCATGGAAGACAATGCACACAATCAAAGTCACCACAATAAATGCTCATCAAATATCATGATGGTTACTACTCATGTCTACGAAGGGCTACATAATAGCGTACATATTAGATGGAGTGTCATCATGCATACTCGAAGGGATGGTACCACAAGGAATCAAGTACAGCTCTCATAGGGACGAGGAGACTCAATGCCCCACAAACAGATGGGCCTTCTTGAGTGCATCCTTAGCCTTTACAAGCGCTCAAGGCCATGCACGAGGACTCATTATCTTATTAGTGTTTTACCCCATTAATTTTATTTAGTTATCACTTGTTTATTCTAACTTTGCTATTAGTTCCCTTGGTAGCCACTTGCGGGTCCCGAGCCAGTAGAGAGCCACTCTATATGGCCACTCTATTACCTAGACCTATGCTCATCTCGTTTAACCAAACGAGGAAACCAAAGAATACTTGGAATAATAGGAAGGGCCACAATTTCTGTCAAAGAAACCAATTAAGAACAGCCAACTAACACTGTTGTGAAAGACACATTTAATGGTTGTAAATCAGCATAAAAAGAAGGCACAAAAATCATGTAAAAATTCAAAGTGCTCAGATTACAAATCTAAGCCCGACCCAATTCAGATTTGGGTGTTTCCAGTTGAAATCCACCTTTGAATTTTGATTTTAGGACCAAAGATGAAGTGTTGTACAGAAAAACATCTTTTTCAAAACTAGGCAAGCAAAAAACACAAAAAAAAAAGTGCCTATATTTCAAATATGCCGAAACCCAGTTGAGGTATTGACATCCCCACATAAAATCCACCCTTAATTTCCATTTTTATCAAGATGGTAATGAGCAGCAATTAAAAAACACAATTTTTTTTACAAATTGGGCAAAAGAAAAGAAATAAGAAAGAGCCCATAATCATATTTTTCCCATAACTCAATGCAATTTTGCTGGTGAACTACAAAATTAGACACACAGAAACCTACCCACACAGCAACAATAACCAATTAAAAACAATCCAACATTCAACTTGAAGCAATACAAAACAAGGACATAAAGGAATTCCTCAATTTTCAAGGGACAACAATAACCCAGATAAGAAAGAAAATTTACCAGCCAAGCATCAATGAAGAACCACAAAAAATTACCTCGAATTTCCCCAAAATTGAAATAGAAAATTTTCTCAAAGGAGAAGGCACAACGAAGCTCCAAAAGTAGACAAAAAGCAAGAACTAGTAGGTTGATTTCAATAATTTTCCACCAACAAAATCTCCACAGCAAATCTTTCACAATCTCCCCAACTTAGTTACCCAAATGATGGGGGTTTCTTCCTCCATGCAAAAAAAACAATTTCTTTCTTCACCAAAAATAAAAATCCTCCCCCAAAACAAAGCTCTCTTTTCTTTTCTATATTTTTCCCAAAAACCATCCAAAAGGGAATAAAGCATTTTTTAATAAAATCATGCATTAAAAATCTCCCCCAAAAGGAACAACTAATTAAAATCACAAAATAAGACATATTATAATACGCATGAAATATTAATGAAAACCAAAACCAAATACCTCAAATGAGACAAGCAGGAAAGTTACATATGGAAGAAGGGTCCTCTGGACATTACCGTTAGGTAACGGGATGGAAGATAACAATACGGAAACACTACCCTAACAGGGTACAGTGGGCTAGGGTAGGGGATATTTGGCCTGTGACTACCTCTAGTAACCACCATCAGGGAAAGAAAGTACACTTGGGGAAAGAGAGTATGCTCAAGCCTATGAATTTAGGCAGAGTCGATTCTTAGTACCTGCATTACTCTAATCAAATGTTAAAGTAGATGTGTATGAATCATATATCATATATCTAGTAGCAGCATCAACCATCAAGAAAAAGTGTCGTAATATCATAAGCCTCTTGGTTATGAGTGTTATGATATCATCTTTTTCCTTTCCATAATCATACAAAAGTAAGGACAACGATGTATACATGGAAATATAAGCATGTAATCCAACATAATATCTAGCCATGTAAGCATGAAATACAGCATGAACAATAAACATGTCAACAACATAATAGCATATAAACATGTAAGCATGTAAACATGTAATCCAACATAACAGTCACGGAATTACACCTCTCAAGTGTCAATACAAAATAATGAAGGTATGAATAGAGTAAATACAAAATATAAAGTTATCATAATCCATCAAGGAAAGACCACAACAAAATACAAACATGGGGGTTGTTACACAATAAATTAATCATCTATGCAAAACACCCATGTAAAAAAGAGTATAACCCCACAAACTTCATTGAAAATTTGAGTTGAATCACCTCACATTAAATATTATAGAGAAATAGAGAAATTGTAAAAGAGGTATTAGAATAACACTAATGTAGCTTGGATTATCGATTAAGCCTAAATATATACCATCAGTCGAGTGCCACTCTATCTAGTGCCCACTCATTTCTTATCCTCCTATGCCCACTCATTTACACATAATAGAGGATTCCCCCACCCATCTCTAATCTAATCTAATCTAATCTAATCTAATCTATATAGTGCCCACCCATCCCTATATAGAAGCAAGAAACCCCACCCCCTACATAGAAGAGCGCCCACCCGTCTAGAAACAACCCCTATACATGATCATGAGAAAGAGCTAGATGGGAAAGAACACCCCCACCCCATATAGAGTGAGTTTGGATAGGGGGTCCTAGATGGATCAGATTGGCATCCATCACACATCATCTATTCTAGTAGATGTGATAAAGTAGACTGGAATCACTCTGGGCCCGACTAGACGAGAGCCTAGCCACCCTCCCCCTTGGCTATTCGACACGAGGGCCCCCAGGATGGGTGGGAGGACTAGATAGATAGATGGGGATGGGGACCGAACAGTCACAGTCAGCCTCAGTTGGGAAGATAGACGACAAGCCACCTGGGGACCGGTCGGGCACTCTAGCTATATAGAGTAGGGGTGCTCTGAACTGAGCTATCAGATCAATATGAAATCTATCAAGTTGAGTTTGAACCTGCACCTGCTGAAATGAACCGTCCCTCAAGTTAGGGTATATATATATATGGGAATGCATCAAATAGATAGTCTACTATATACGTAACATGAGTGGCAAGTGGGTGGGAAACTATAGTTCTGGGTGATGATGTCTACTCCTATCCGATCAGCGCCAGAATAGAGCTTACGTGATCTTCTCGCATAAGTGTCGCTAGTCGTAGATTCTATTCGCTAGTCATTGAATCTAGTCGAAGTATAGATATGGGCATTGGTTTATCAATATATCAATCGATCGAGCGCCTTCCCCTCAGGCCAGAACTATTATTCATTATTCTAGCAAGTTTATCCCTACAATTCATTGGTCTCCTATTCTAGCTTCAAATAGCGGGCTGATTAATCTACTAATTAATCATGGGTGGGAACTAAACTATAATTGGGGGGTGGGGGTGGTGGATGGTGCGCCTATTCTATAGAGTCTAGTTTAGTCTCAAGGGTATATAGTCTAGTCCCAAGGGCCCCCTCTCTATATATGGGTTTGCTATCCTATCGCTCACTTCTCCCCCTCCCCAGATCTCTATTGTATGGCGTCGGGTTCCATTCTTGATTGTTGTTGGAATAGGTGCCTCAATTCTTACTAGCATGTAACTCCTAAAGGGAAAATTTGCTATGACATTATTGATGTCTGGCCGACTAGCTGTTCTGAATCATGTTGAAATATTCTAGTCACTGTGACTTTGTTACAATCTTGTCAAATAGACCTATCGCTAAGACATGGAGACTCGATAAGATCTCTTGCCGAATGTTGTTTCTCTCACTGATGGTTATTCACTCGAAGTTATCAAGGAGACTTGGGCAAATGGTTTATTCTCAATATGTAGTCTTATCGATATGGAATGTCTCATCGACCGAGGTTGCTATTGGGTGTCTAGAGGATACCGATGGGAGTCATCGGTGTAACACAAGACTTCGGTATGAAGTCTTAGCAACTGAAGAGAGTCTCACCAATAGCATATGGTCATCAGCATAACATAAAGGTCTCAGGAATAACTCTCAGAGAACTGATGAAGGTCTTGCTAACGGGGATACACTTGGAGTATTTGTAGTGACAAAAAGACTTCGGTATGAAGTCTTGGCGACTTGGAGAGTCTCGCCGATAGTAAAAGGTCTTCGGTATGAATTCTTGGTAAACTGTGATGGTCTCACCAATGGTTGTGTCACTTCAGAGTAACACATGAAGGCTCAATGTGAGGTCTTGGCAAAAGATGATTGTCTCAACGAATGGAATACTCACGTCGGCATGACTTGAAGACTTCGGTATGAAGTCTTCGCGAACTGTGGTAGTTTTTTCGATGGAAATTTTGAGATCAATGTGACTTGTGAGCATCAGTATGTGTCTTGCCAATGAGGAAACTCTTGCCGATAGGAATGCAATGGATTTCGGTGGTTTTGGTATGACTTGTGGCATTCGCTATATCGTCTTGCCGACTATTGGAACCTACGCTGATATCAAATGCTAGCTGTGTTGGCATCGGGAAGACACAGTTAGTGTCTCACCGACATGCCAACATAGGTTGAACGCCCTTAACCATTTGATGACTATCATATGTGATGTCTTCTGGACCAGTCAGAGGAAGTGAAATTCAAATGGTTAGTGGTTTGATTTTTGTAATAGTTGCGACGCCGGAGTTGAACTGTATGCAAAAAAAAAATCTACAATGGAATGGAAACTTTCTACGATGGGTAATAGTGGATAAGGATGGACAGAGGATAAACATTAGAATGTGTTAAGATTTAAATGAATCATTCTGAGTTGGATATACATCAAATCTGTGAGATAATTTCTGTAACAGGAAGAACAGTGAATGAAAAACTGTAAAACTGATACCAGAGAGTTGTGTCTCTACATTGTATGTAATTTGTTGATTATTGAAATACAAAGAGATTCAACTTGGTGTGGTGGGTTTTTTCCTGAAAGGGTTTCCCACGTAAATTTGGTGTTCATTTGTCTTTGAGTATCTTCTCTGTTTCTGTAAATCTTTCATGTGTGTCTTAATTAGATTGTAATTTGAAAATTAAAAGTACTGTATGCATTCTTCCCTGTGGTTTTGACGTTAGGAAAGTTGCTTCCGCACCATTGCTTTCCTTACAATTGTTGAACTGGGAGATCCTTCAATCCAAGATCCTCCCATCCCCCCCTCCATATGGAGAAAGACTAGAAGTGACCAAGTCTCCTATCAGTTCCTAGACCATGCATAAGGGGGTATCTAGAGAAGCTCCATAGCTACAACTATTGGCCCATCTCTACTCCAACCGTGGGGCACCGTATCCATCTGGAGGATGGCATTGATGCTAGGGAGGGCATAGACCGAGATAGGTTGATGTATAGATGAGGAGAGATAGTTCTACACACCAATTCTATTCTTCCCAACTACCCATGTCAGTTGTTGTAGGTCACCCAATTCTCGGTAACCTACTGTACTACCTATAGTTGGAACTCCCCCGCCCCTCCAGGTAGCCCCTCTATTCTACCTGGGGGCTATCTAGAGGGGGAAGGATGGCCTCGGCCTCTCGAGCAGCCTCCCCCTCTCTTAGTTATGGGTTATGGGTTATAGATGGGGATGGGCCCAGTGAAGTGGAAACCTACGGATCAGATCCATCTCTCTCACAACACCAACCGGTCGAGTCTCTCATAGCATAGGGCAATCCATCTCCATCTCCATCTCCATCTCCACTAATAGATATAGGGAACAATAACAACTATATAAAGGGTGGTTTTAGGGCTTAGGGCTGTCGAGTAGGCTGGCCCATCTCCATTAATGGATATAAAGGACCCATCACCATCTAGCTATATAGAGTAGGGTAGGGTAAGGACATAAAGCGCCTGATGAGCAAAGAATCAGAGTTCAGATCTTATCCCACCTTGCCAACGAGAAGAACCCTATATAGAGAGGGGCGGTCTCACCACAAACCCCACCAGGAGGGCTCCTCCCTATAGGGGGGGTAGATTAATTAGATATAGGGATAGGCCTTGGGTGGGAGGAGATAGTTGGAGAATAAAGAGATTTCAGAGCGGAGTCATGCTTTTATATCCTCCATCTCTATCTTCTCCAAATGGCATGTATTTCCTAGAGAGGGAACCATGCTACACGACACATATAGATAGGCAGCACTGAGCGATTCAGGTTCATAACGATGCTAACCTGCTCAGAAAGCAGCTATATAGGGCTCGGTCATAGATAGAGTATAGGGCCAGTCTATAGCCTCGACCTCCCCATATATAGATAGGCCTACCACCCTAGATAGATAGGGAACCTCTGAAGTTAAGGTCGAGAGCTTGCTACTTACTATAGCTTAGTGCCCTCGGCCTCCTCTCCCCAACTATCTATATAATAGAGTAGTCTTCTCTCCTGGGCGTCGATAGATCGAGGGATAGTTGGGAGGCCGAGCATAGATAGGGGCTCTCCCCCACCCCTATATATCTTAACTTCTATATAGGGGAGGGAGTTGGGCCATTCAATGCCTATGTCTCATCGCCATCCCTATGTCTCATTAGTAGATTGGGCCATTCGATGTTATCGTTATCTCTAGCCCTACCCTTCAGGACCGACCCAGCCCTTTGGGACTGACCCAAAGCCCTGCCTTCAGCAGCCGACCATATTGGCCTTAGGTCCCGAAAGGTAGGTTGGTCCAACCCCACCCTATCCCACCCCCCATTATAGTTCCATATGGTCGGTGTTGAAGGCTGTCAACTCTATAGCCTCCCACCCCCCCAAGTCGGTCCCGAAGGGCTGGATGGAGAGACCATATCCAAAAAAGTGCTTTACTATCAAGTTGAGGTTCATGATAGATTGGTACATGAGAGATAGATATAGGCACTCGACTATAGAGTTGAGAGTGGGACTCTAGAGTTGAGCACTCGAATATCGACGTTTAGTGCTCTACTATACTATATAGATTAGAGTGGGACTCTTGAGTTTAGTGCTCTACTATCTAGTTGAGCACTTTACTATCTACTATCTATGACCTACACACGAGAGATCTAGAGTCCCACTCTTTAGATTTGGAATCAATGGATAGGATTCTCAACGCCCCATTGTTTCTACAGGCGAGGCTACAACTTAACACTACAAACTTGTACCAATGACAACTATATCCACCCAAGGCATGCCTTCGGCACCGACCATATTGGCCTTGGGTGGGATTTGTGGGGGGTAATTAGAGGGACCAACGACTCCCTACTTCAACCAAACACTACCAACCTATACGAGGCACTCCCAACCCCCATATATTACAACCAACTATCTAGAATCCCGACTAGGAAACTCAACTACCAACCACAACCAATGACTACCAGGCTATACTCGACCAACTACAAGCTTCTACTTCTGACCCTAGCAACAACTAGAATTTTCTAGGGTTCTTGCCATATGTGGGGTGGAGTAAATTAATGCGCCCACTAGCCCTTTAGAATAGTAGGGGGCTAGAGTCTCACTCGAATTAACTTGCTAGAATCGAGTCTCTACTATAGCTTGTTAGAGTACGGGGCCCCCCTCCACTCGATAGTTGCTAGAATAAGGGGTGCAGTCATATTGCGCAAGACTTTTGATCAAAGAAGATCGGAAATCAACTAAAGACTTCCTTAGGTAGAAGCCCCTACAATAGCACTATCCGCATTAGCCAGATTCTATATGTAACATGCCTGCTATAGCATAATTTCCCTATAGTTCCCACCAACTATCGAGTGTTCATGGGGGGCCTAGCAAGCTGATTAATTGCCATGTTATGTATAGAATTGCACCCTACCATACTCACCTTAGGTCAACAACTATAGGACGGTTTTGAGGAAGGGATGCTCCTAAAGGCTCCTCCTGGTCGATTCTAGCCCACGCGCTTCTCGCCTGTACTCTAGCAAGCTAATGACTTGGGGTGGGTGGGAGGAGGAGGCTATGGGACGCATTAATGAATGTCATTAATTTACTACTCCCCTACCCCCAACCCTTCGGGACTGACCATATTCACCTTAGGGGGTTGGGGGATTCTAGCAGGTTAATTAAGTAGGAGGGATAGCAGGCTAATTAAGATTAATGGCAGTGGGGGGCCATAGTTGTTGGCCCTACGCTTCGCGACCTAAGGCCAATATGGTCGGCTACCGCAGGCAGGCCTTAGCGGCCCTCCTAAATTTTGCCATTAATCGGTGAAAAGGCAAACACCAGGCAGGGCGAGAGGCCACCCCTATTGCCACCCACCCACCCCTATCCATATGGTCGGTGCCAAAGGCATGTCTTAGGTTTTGGCTTGCTAGTATAAGCTAGAATAAGCAATATAACCCCCCACCCTATTGCCCCACACACATTCCCACTTAATTCAAGTAGTCCTAGGGCTTCACCCACCGTCCTATATTCCTTAGAGTGATTCCATAGAATTTTAGGGTGAGCAGCTCACTAGCATAACTCCCAGCTCTTTGGGACCGACCTATTCATCTTAGGGTAGTAGTAAATAACTATACCCCTACACTCGATAGTTTCTAGAATCATGCTATAATAAGGGCTAGAATCAACACTCGATAGTTGGTGGGAGTTCTAGTTGTTTCTGCCATTAATCAGTTCATTAATATGGCCCCCATAGCCAACATTAGCCTCCTAAGTTCCCACCTAGGATTAATTAACCTGCTAGAGTAGGAGCCCATAGAATTGTAGGGGAGCAACTTGTTAGAGTACAGAACCAGCCCGAGGGCTAGAAACAAGCTAGAATAAGGAAAGGAGATAGATAGCTCCAAGATTATTTAGGTAGTTTCATAGTTCAGTTTGGATCCCAACCCCTTTCCCTCTACTATAGCTATCCAAAACTAAAACACTAGTATCTCACCTCTTCCTTATTCATACCACCTCTTTCTTGGTCCGCTCCCACCCTGTGACTACTATAGATCCCACCCATCTAAAAAAAATCACCTTCCCACCCATCCCAGAAAGGGCCTCTCACCCGAAATGATAGTTGGTTGGTATTGCCTCCAACCCACCCAACTATTGCCTAACGCCTAGGTAGGCATGTTACGTATATAATCTAGAATCGCTGTCTAGACCTATAGTTCCCACCCTTCTAGCATGTTACGTCACTATCTCCTCCCACCCTGTAGAGGCAACTACACCTAAGGCCTGCCTTCGGTAGCTGACCATATTGGCCAAGGGGTGGGTGGGTGGAAATAGGGAGGTGGCCTCCCACCCACCCCCTGCCGAAGGCAAGCCTTACCCACCGGTAATTCATCAATTCATTAATGCGGGATTCATTAACCTGCTAGAGTAGAAGAAGCTAGTATAAGCTAGACTTCAACTAATCGTAGGGTTGGGTGGGGATTGATTAATAAGCCTGCTAAAACTAGAATTCCCAGAAATTTCCAATGGCATCTACCTCAACTATAATATCACCCCACTCGTAACCTGAACGATAGTGAAGTTACAAACTTAACCTATGAACACCCAGAATCTTAGTTCTTAGAAATCGAAGGCCCTCTCAGTTTGGTTTGGATGGGAGCCATTGTTTTCCATTCGTTCCTCTCTCCTCCGATAGTTGGAAGATCTGGCCAAATAACATGGACTGGTTTCTCCCATGCGTGATTCGATTCGTGGGTAATAGCCTCGTCCCTGTAGATTGGTTCTTACCAAACCTACCAGGCCCCTACGGCGAGAATTTTTTATCAATTCCTCCCAAAAATGTGTAGTATAGATGTTACCCATGTTTAGTATAGATGTTATGTAGAGAATCTAGACAATAGTAGAGAATATGCCTTATTTTCCATCCGACCATCTGTGGCCCCCTGGAAAGTTCTCCATCTAGGGGTGCCATCCCGAACACCCGGTAGGATGGATAGGGTAGCTTATTCCATCCTAAACCCACAGTAGGAGTAGTTCTTCATCCTGAACCCACGATAGTCCATCCTTCACTGGGGGTGTATGGGTAGGTGGGAGGACTTCACCCCTTGTTATCCATCTGGGGCCTATCTCCTACACACCCCTGGGTGAGCCCCGAGTGGGAGGGAGTTATAGTTCTCCCACCTGACCTCAATGTTATCCTATCTGGGGATGTGGGAGGCACTGTCCATCCTTCACTTCCACCACCAGGGGTGCCACCCTTCCATGCACCCTATGGTGGGAGTGAAGCTTGCCCTATCCCTCACCTCTGGTAGGGCTAGAACTCTAGGAGGTGGTGAGGACAGCACATAACCCCTCACCTGTAGGAAGGGTAATGGGAGGACCACCCATGTTAGATAGAGAATCAACTCCTCCCACTAGCCTAACATCCTACCTGCCTAACCCCCGGTGAAGGATTGGCCCTCTAAAACATTGAGTAGAGAATATGGCCGACTGTCTGTGTGTGGGGAAAGGAAGGGTCCTCCATGGCAAATTCCACATAGAATTGTAGGGGCCTTCCACCCACCCTGAGTACTATGAGTGGGTGAGGGCAAGGGTTTGAGGTCCTCCATGCTCTCTGCTCCCCACTCTCCAACCCCCCACTCTCCAAATCAAGAAGTTGGTAGGGTAGGTTAGGTTAGGTTAGGTTAGGGTAGGGTAGGGCCCTTAGGTCCCTCATTTTCACTACCCACACCCATGGTACCCTCCTTTTGGTGGGACTGGGTTTCCATCCCTTTGTTCTCTTAGCCAACCCTCCATCCTTTTGTTTAGCCACCCCTCCACTCCACTCCATCCTTTTGTCCACTCATCCTTTTGTTCATTGTCCATCCATCCATTTGTTTTCCCTCCTAGCATTGTCCACAAAATGAAGTTAGGCTAGTCAAGAAAAGCTCTACCTTTACTAACTCCCTGCCTCCGGTGAACTGAACATGGGAAGGAAGGAAGTAACGACAAGACAATCGGCCCTAAGAAGGAAGGAATGACTAGAAAGCCTCCCAACCAGAGAACGAGACCATCCTAAACATCTAGGTGCCCTACCTTCACCTCGAGATGGGGGTGAGGGATGGATGGCCTAATTAGTTTCACCCCTGGGTGGTAATTAAGTATCGGTCCCTCCCTAAGGAGCTACTCCTGCCTCCTATAGGGGAATAGTCTTAACCGGGGGTGAAGGATGGAAACATGAAATAGTCTTAACCGGAGGGGATGGCACCCATAGTGAAGAATGGCTCCTCCCCAGCCCACTGCCAACATCTTTACCTAGTTACGATATTCACTTCAATAACCCAACTTATCAACTAGGATGGATGGCCCTAACTAACTAACTGAGCAAGCTTCACCCACGATCGGATGAAAGTAACCCAACTAAACTAGATTGATGCTCAAGAAAGAAAGAAGATAGTTGGGCATGTTACACCACTATATCCTCCCACCCACCCCTATCGAGAAAGGTTTAGGATAGAAGGCCAGCCAGGGTGGGTGGGAGGACAGCTGAAAATGTAACATGCTAGATTAATCCCTCCCACCTAGATATAGATTCTCTAGTTCCACCCTGCTATCTATTCCACCTCGCTAGTCGTTCCACCCCAGGTGTGCATGAGGGAACTATAGCACCTTCCTTCCTATAACAAGCATGTTATGCCACTATATCCTCCCACCCGGGGGGGTCATGGGAGGCAACTTCCTATATCCTCCCACCCACCCCTGTGGATATCCGGGCTAGATGCGGGCTACGTTGACCAGCCATAGGGGTGTTCATGTGGGATGACATACTTGACGTAGCATGCCCAACTATCTATAGGATGGGGTGGGTGTGAGGTAACACCCCATAGAATAGTAGGGGCCCGACTGAGTTAGCCATGTCCCTCCCACCCATGTTACGTATAGAATAAGCATCTCCACCCGGGGGAGAAGTTGTTCTAGAAAGGAAGGTTTCAAGTTTTTCTAGAGAGGAAGGGAGAAATTGTTTTAGAAAGGAAGATTTCAAGTTGTTTTGTCTCACCCTTCTGGAAGGTAGTAGTTGTTGGGCTTACTCTAACTTATACTAGCAAGCCAAAACCTAAGGCTCAAACCCAACCGACCCCCTTAATTAATGTACAACTGCTTTCCCTGCCCTTCAGGACTAACCTATTCACCTTATGGCCAGTGGGGTTAGCAAGTGGCATTAATCCTAAGGAGGTAGATTCTAGAAGTGGGAGGCCCCTCATGCAGGGAGGTAGATTATTGTTGATACGCCTCAGGTTGGTCGCAAAGCGCTGGGTGGGAGGCTATAGAGTTGGGAAAATATGCATGGTGGTGGATGCCTTGGTTGGTGGGGTTGGTGCCTTAGGTCGGTGGGGTTTGCGGGTCAACCCCACCTAAGGCCCCCAACCCCACCGACCAAAGGCGAGTATGGTCGGTCCTGAAGGGCTGGGTGGCAGGCAATAGGTTTAGGGCCTCCCACATGAACTGTATAGGCATTAATTATGGTGGGGTGAGATGAATAGGTCGGTAGTGAAGCGCATGGTCCTTTTATGATGATCCAAGCATGGATGGATAGTCTATGGAATCTCCTACTACCACATAAGCGTGTTCCCCAGCATTGGGATCTTCAGATGGATTTGAATCAGTCGATTCACCTAT
Source organism: Sequoia sempervirens (assembly GCA_007258455.2). NCBI lineage: Eukaryota > Viridiplantae > Streptophyta > Pinopsida > Cupressales > Cupressaceae > Sequoia > Sequoia sempervirens. Next base: position 217,500,696 of record VDFB02379711.1, on the reverse strand, counting down.
TGAATGATCCAAGCCTCCTACTACTCCAGTTGGCGATGATGTGATCTCCTAATCATCGAGTTGACCCACTACTGCACCTTCAACCCCATCCGCCCCTACTATTCCAAGGGTAGGAGGGGATTTATTCTTCAATCAAGAGGGGGGGAAGAAAATTAGTAGTCACACTCTCCCCTCTATATTCCTCTCTTCGGGGGATAGATCTAAAAGCATGGTATGTGGTTAGGCGAAAAGGAAAAAGCAGGGAATCGTTGGTGTTGAGGCTCACCTCTTTTTGGATCGAGATCCTTTACCTTTTCTCGGTGGAAAGTTTAGAGATATTGGTTGATTGGGCCTACTACCTTGAGGAGGAATACCTGACTCCTGTTCAACTACTTCCTTTGCGATCATCCCCTCGAAAGACCCGCCCTTCATGGCTCCATCCCACACCGAGAAGGGGACTATGGCTACTGAATTCGATTGTGGTTGGTTTCCAACCAGCTATGACTATTGGTCGAATTCTCCACCCAAGAAAGGAGAGTGTAAAAGTGAAGTCATTATGGCAAGTGAATCGATTGAATGTTGTGCCATTATGATTCTGGAACTATACTAAAGGCTGGGGTTCGACGCCATTTATCAACTAAACTCCGCCCACCCTGCAAAGACACACCCCATTGGTTTCAGGGGGTGGGAGGATATAGGGATGGGCCTTGGGTGGGGGGCCTGCTATAGGTGGGGGGGCCTTGGGTGGGAGGGAATTATAGTACCCCGGGTAGAACCCCAGCTTTTAGTACAGTTTCAACTATATCTCTACATAGCTCTATACCCTACATAGCTCTATATCCTCCCACCCTCCTCCAACTATAACTCCCACCCCCAACCTCCCAGAAGTGAACCATGACGTGCTCTATTTATTCTAGGTCCCCTCTCCTGATGAAATGTAGGGATGCTCTCAGCCTTGTGCTGCTCCTACCTCCATAGCAGTTGGTCGCTTCTCATTGATCATACTTGAAAGCTCTGAGCACTATAGATGATAGGGCCCTACTAGACTATAGGGGTTTAGTTTAGTTTCCCTATATTGGTAGAGATAGGGGCCATCCATTATAGTAGTCATACCAGCCCCCTATCAGTGGAAGAGAAGAGAAACTATATAAAGGTAGGGGCAGACCCAACCCAACTATGGAATAACCTATCTCACAACTATAGGATGGATGCGATAGGGTTCATCGCCCCTATAGATGTGTGGGAAGAGAAACTATAGGATGCTATAGGGCACCCTATAGATATATGGGAAGAGCTTAGTGGTAGAATAGCCCTACCTATCCTAGTGGAAAATTCATGAGGGCGGCTCTCTGGTGGGGCACTTGAACTAGGCATGTTCTGTAGAGAAACTGGCCAGCTATATACTCAGGCTCGCCATTCCATTCATCTATCACAGTTCTATAGGTAGGGGGACTGACTACGCTATCCCAATTTCCAAGACCGCATAGAATAGTAGGGCAAACCCCTTGCTAGGCCAAGACTATTTTGGCCTATAGAGTCCACTATAGGAAGGAAAAGGCTCCACCAATAGTACCGCTACAACTAATATAGTAGAGGACAGGCATGAAGGGGAGATAGGACTCTTTGTCTTTAGGCAGAGAAGGTTCAATCCACCACCTTTGTCTTTAGGCTCTCCTGTTCAATTCACCATCCACATTTGTCTTCAGGCGGTTCAATCCACCATCTTTGTCTCATGTAGTTCATGCTAGTCATCTTTTTCTTTAGGCCCTCCTGTTCAATCCACCATCTTCATCTTTAGGCTGGCCATCTTTGTCCCATGCAGTTCACATTGGTCATCTTTCTCTTTAGGCTTTGGAGAAGGTTCAATCCAGGTGAGACCGCTCTACATTGGTAGTTCAACGTCCCCACCCCTCTCCCCTATGGGGCTCTAAACAAAGGGGCTATAGTCTAGTTCTAGCGGTACTATGCACTAGTTGTAGGGGTTCTATACTCTAGTCGACCGGCTGCCCCGTTTGGGTAGTTGACCAGCCACCCCTGCATACCCGGTGACCGGCCTGGATCCACTATAGTCTAGTGATTTGAGGTTTGGGTTCAGTTGTCATTGCCTAAATTATAGAACTATAATGGAACTATGCATGAACCACATGAACTGCATGGAGGCCCTGGGGCCCTACTAAATTCTAGTTTCCCCAGAAGGGCAGGCCCTACTCAATTCTAGTTTAGGGCCCTATCCTTAGCATACCTCTACCTCTTAATTCTCTCTTTTGGGGTGGAAAGACCAGACCCCAAGCTTCACTATAGTTCCAGGATAGACTACCACCGGTGCCGGTGGCTCTACTCTGGGTCGACCCCACCATCTGAGGCTTCGCCCATTGCCTGAAAGAGCTTCGCTCATCGCCCTATTCTCAAGGAATATATGGTCAGTGGGGCTGGGACCGTCCTATATGCGAACAAACCCACCCGCCTTGCTTTCATCGGGACCGACTTGAGGCATATCTATATCCTCCCACCCCCCAAGCACTGGACCCAAAGGGAAAGTCTTCATTCCAGTGGGGTTATAAGGAAAATATGGTTGGAAAACCCCACCGACCTATTGGCCTATGTAGGGTGGTGGGGTCCACAAATAGTTGGGGGAAGAGTGCATTAATGGTGCAACTTGGGAGATGACCAACTATCTCTTCCCATCCATCCTTGGAAAAAATGGTTGGGGTGTTCATGTGGGAGGAAGAGGGGCCTAGGGCCCCCTACTATTCTATGGCACCTACCCCAACCCCCCTATAATCCCTCATGTACACTCGGGAACCTTTAGGAGAGACATAGATAAACTTATCCCTCGCCGACTAGCCCTACTATATCCTAGCAATAGGGCCCCTACCATCTATAGGGAGAAGTTAAGGACCAACAACTAGGGTTGTTAAGGACCAACCCGGATAGATTATCTCGACAACCAACTTGGCCCTACTGCCCATAGAATTTTAGGGCAGTCTAGATGACCAACCCAACCTGAACCCTGCCATTTAGCCCTATCCTATTCACCTGCGATTGCTACTTTAGATGTAGTGTACCATTCACCCAGGGTATGCTGCTAAAACTCAATCTTGATCTGCTGGAAGTCAATCTACATATGGATATGAAATGGTGGAACTAAAACAAATGCTTCAACAGGTGCGGTGGTTTAATAGGTTCAAGGTAAACAATAGGAACTGGTGTTGGTTATGGATCAACGGTGCTGCTTTGCCACTAATGGGATGATTCTTCAACAGATGATTATACCGAAGTGGCTATTTCTTGTACCCTTGCTTATGGATACACCTGTCCCCTATGGTATGGGTCGAAGCAGCTTGGTGCAAAGCAAAATCGAGTGCAGTAGCAAAGCCAAGTGCAAACAAAGATCCAAGGAAGCCCGAAGGATTCCTAAGTGTGCCTGAAGGAATGTGCACCCTCCACACTATGTGAAGGTATAAAGCCTGGTAGTGCAACTGCATCAAGCTTAGAATCAACATGAATGTTGTTCAACTACTTCTTCTATGATCTTCTCAATATAGATATTGATATACGTATCAAAAATGAAAAATTTATCTACCTCCCCCTCCCTTTAATTCATTTGAACAGGAAATCTCTTTTTTTCTTGGCCCTTCAATTATAAATCAATGTACTAGATGCTAGATCAACTTCTGGCTCTTCTTCGAGAATGATATCGATAATATGTTATCTTCCTCCTGAACATCTGGCTCTGCTGGAGTGGCTATTCATCTCACCTCGTGAACAGAACCATTTGGTTTAATTATTACCCGCTATTTATCAGTGGCGGGTCATTGTGGTGGACACGCTTCTTGTCAGATCCTTCATCCTTGGCTATTCCTTTAAGCCAAATTATCCATTCAATGAGTCCTAGCACTACTATAAACAAACTGTTGCAACTACTACAGATGGTTCACCGACTGGATCAACTCAGTTAGCTTGCTCGGATGCTTCTCTTGCTTCACAAGTAACTGGTGGATCATGATCATCATAAGGAACTATAGAATCTTCCTCTCTATCCCTCTCATGAACACCAGGTGAACTACAGAGAGTAGGTCAATCTCCTCCCTTCAATCTCTAACAGAATCTTCATCTCAACCACTCTTGACACCTCACCTTTAAATAGTTGTTGCCAAAGAATCCAACTCTCGATATGGAACCATGGCTACTGGCTCTCCTGCATCTCCTTCTAGGACTTGATATGTATGAATCTGCTAGGGTAGCGAGTGGCCTCAATTGTTGAATCAATAAGATCAATCATCAAACCTGCTACTACAAGAATGATCTGGAAGGGATGTTCCTGGCCTTGCATTTTCTAGGGTGGGTTGGGAGTTATAGTTGTTTCCTTGCTTTCAAAATTGGTGGTGTCCCTTTCCCAGCTCAACGCTTTGCGTGGACCCTAGATACCCAATGAATGGGACATGAAGGGATGCTAGGTTAACTGTTGCTTGATATGCTCAAACAAAAATGGGATCCGTACAAAGGATTCTTACTATACATAATTCACTTAATCTTTTTTGGGCTACTATTGATATCAGATACTACATTTTCCTCTGCAATTCAATCTGCTCAATCTTCATATGGGTTTCAAACTAAGCCCTACTATTCTAAAGGGGAAGGTGGTCAATTGAATTTACCTATACTATTCACTGGCTTTGAGGTAAGTGGGGGAACCCCTCAATGATGGTATCATGCTTTATACATCCATACTAGATGTTCATTCTTGTACCTTTCCTTATGAAGCTATGTGATCTACTAGTTCTAGGTCATCAAGGTAACAAGGTCCTACCCCGCTTGAACCAAAGTTCCCACTACCTATAGTGGCGGACCCCACCATCCAATGCTAACCCCATAGCCCAAGGCTCCACCACCACCCTAAGCTTTGCTACCAACCTAAAGCCCATCTCTATATCCTACCACCCCCCCGGTAAGCAGAGCCAACCCCACCACCAGCCTTTCGAGATTGACCTAAGGCTACTCTATATCCTCCCATGAATGTAATCTACCTCCAAGCAGGGGGACCTGGGTGAACCAGCCCCACCTAAGGCCATATGGTTGGTGCCAAAGGCTATCTTAGGGCATGGTTGGTGGGGTTGGGATCATCCTATTTTCCTTGGTGTGGGAGGATATAGAGATGCGCCAACTCTATAGCCTCCCACCCCCACAAAATTTATTTCCTCCCACCCAAGACAGCCTTCGGCACTGACCATATGGCCTTACGGTGGGGTGAGATGGTTCATCGGTGGCAAAGCTAGGGTTCACGATGGGTGAAGCCCTGGTGCTTCTATAGGGTGGTGGCAGATGCCTTGGTCGATGGGGTTGGGTCCTTTGGAGGGGTTTGCCTTGGGTGGTGGGGAATATTTTCCAACTCCACCGCCCCCCTTCAGGGAGGGCCCTTCATACAGGACCAACCTATTCACCCATAGAATAGTAGGGGCATGGGAGGCTATAGAGTTGGGCCAATATGGCCGGTGGGGTCCGCCTTGGATGGATATAGGAAAACAGGTGGAAGGAATAGCTCATGTGTGGGGATGGGTGGGGGTTATGTTCAATTCCCACCCTAAATGAAAGGTGGGAGGGAATTTGATCTATATCTGTGCATGTAGGGGTAAGATTTCCCAACCCTTCGGGACCGACCTATTCGCCTTAGGGGCCCCCATGAATCAACTGGGCAACTATAACCCTATAATTCCCCCCACTAAGGCCATATGGTTGGTGCCGAAGGCAGAGCCTACTAGCATAAGGAGGGAATAGTCTAGTTCTGGGAATTTCCCTAAGGCAAATATGGGTGGTGGTGGAGCCTAGGGCATTGGCATGTTACGTAGAGAATCTGGTCGGTCAACTATCAAATGAAAGAACTAAAGTTCAATAAATTGTTTCCTGCCACAAACTACACCTAAGGCCTACCTTTGGCAACCGACCATATTGGCCTTAGGCTTCCTTCGGCAGGCCTTACCCACCAACCATATTCGCCTTTAGTAGGGCTTTCAAAGATCCCACTAACCATATTCACCTTACTTTAGTTTAGTTTCAAAAGTTCGACGAAAATGAAAGATTAGTTAAGGCGAATATGGTCGGTGGGGTCCTTCTCAACTTCTTTCGGAAAGAAAAGTAAGACTTCAAAATTACTCTACGGGTGGGGTGAATTACTCTACTCTACTCTGGGTGGGGGCGTTGGGTCGGTTTGACAATCATATGACCTAAACCCATATCTTCAATTTTTGATGAGATGGTCCGATAGCCTTGGAACGGTTTGACGAGACTATTACAAGTTCGATCCTGCTACCAGATTCTTCACAGAATGACTATGGAAATTATTCAGACCATATTTAGGCCTATTATTATCCTAGTGCTCACTACTATACCATCATTTGTTTGATTAGATCCCTGCTATGGTGACTTGTGGTGGGGCCTATAGAAAAAATGGGCAGAACCATGGCCCTAATTGCGGATCTCAAGACGCAGCAACACCTATGATGTAAGGAATCATTGACTCACATAAAATCATTTCCGCCCATCATGCTATCTTCTTCCCCCATGGGGCTTATTCTAGTTTTTGTTCTTGTATCATGGATGTTGGTTCGCACCCCCACTGGCAGCCCCCTATCTATATAACTAGCACTATATAATTACTCTCATGCTGCCAGATTGTTCGTGCAATGCCTTACAAGATTATTCAAACCATATTTCTAATGAGACAACTCTTTATTGGACTATTCCATAAATGGGTTCTTCTCCATTTACCCACACTAATCATGATTTCTTCTCGATCTCCCTCGTATATCATCATAATGCCTTTAATCACGGGTTCTGAAAAAGACTCTTCATGCCATTCCCATTCAGGTCTAATTTGGATTCCTCCATTGTTTTCTCTTCCTCCCAAGCCTTTCTTTTAGAGTGATAAAGAATATGGTATTCTTCAAGTACTTATTGCTCACCTAGAATCCCACTTCTGCAATTGGTTGGTCATCGAGTTCTTAGAATCAGCCATGTTTTCTGTAGTTTTCACATCTTACAACTCTCGTACCAATTTGATCGATTCAGAATGAATTGGTTCAACATTCTACTAGGGAGCTTGATCTTGACTTTGATGTGTGGTATTCATTTTCATTTGGCTCTTGGAATCCCCAGTAGTGATTGGAACAACTCGTAAAACTCAACCACTTTACCTACTTTATCGCCCCCAATCATTTTGCGTACCTCTATCAAAACATAATGGTTTCATGTTCCTTCATCGATCAGTTATTCCCTCTCGTTCGCATCTCCCTTTCCAATTTCGGTCTCAACAGATCCACGAGATTCAATGGCAAGCAGCAATTGAATTATCACCCTGCATTAAGGATGGGGGGGATTTATTATTGCTCTACCTCTATAGTGCAGCACGGACCTACCCTTACGTTAGTCGAGGGAAACTATCCATCCATGGGTATTCTCTCTCTTAGCTGGGAGAGGCGGACTATCCACCCTACCTAACTATATAACCCCATAGGAGAGAGGAGTGGGGGGGTCATTTATGCGCCAATAGGGGGAGGAGGGAGAGGACCCCGGGGGGACCGCTACTATAACTAGAAAGGGGTGGGGGCGCCCCTCTCCTAATACTAATACTTGGAGGCCTATCTAGAGCCCCTACCACTACAATTTTAGAACCCTATAACCACTACAACAACTATTCCCCACCCAAGGCCTATCCCTATATCCTCCCACCCCCTGGGTGGGGTCTTCCCGAGGATTAAAGGGCTTGGGCTTCACCAAGGGTGAATAGGTTCATCGGTACCAAGGGAATATCTATATCCTCCCACCCCCCTGTGGGGTTGGTACTAGGAGGTGGGAGATAGCCGAGGCCCTTGGTACCGGCCTATTTTTCCAATGTAGTGTGGGAGGTAGCACTATTCCCTCCCACCCGTGGCTGTGGGTGCACTCGACCATCAGGAGAGGGGTGAGCCTCCCCACCCCTCTCCCCCCTCTCTATAATGGGGGCTTTCGATAGCCCCCCCACCTCTTTTATAGTTTCCCCTGGCTAGATATTAGCGGCCCCCCATCTCCCCCTCTTCTATAGTTCCCTATTGAACCCCCCTACCTACTATAGTAGTTGGAAACCACTGAACCCCCACCCAGGAACCTGGCTAATTCATTGGGGTTCTAGTCGATCCCCTCTTGAAGAAATGGCTAGAACCCTAGGCCCCTACCTACCCAGGACCCGAACCCCATCGGGGGGGTGGGAGGATAGCTAGAGGCCTGCAAAGTAACCCACCAACCATACTCGCCTTAGGTTAGTGGGGTTGGGACCACCAAGGGCCCCGCCTATCTCCCACCCCCCCAAGACCAACCCCACCATCCCATTGGCCTTTGGAATTCCTGGGGAAGGTGGGAGGAAGATAAATGGATAGGCCTTGGGGTGGGAGGATAGCCGAGATGGGCCTTAGATTATGGGGTCGGCTGCCGCAGGTGAGGATTCTAGTCAGTAGATTAGTTGTTATTGTGAGGGGTTAGGTTTTATAGCTGGTTCAGTCTAGTTTAGTCTAGTTTAGCCCCACCTCAATAAAGGGTAGCCCTGTAGGGTGGGGGGCGATAAAGGAGAGGGGGTGTGGGCGAAATAGTTGCTTGACATATAAATTACCTATCCAAACTATGGGGTGCCTTGCATAAATCAAGGGCCTACTCCCTGTTGGTTCAACCCCACCTAAGGCCATCTGGTCAGTGTTGAATGTTGTCTTAGGGCAGGATGGTGGGGTCTTGAAGAACCGGTATGGTGCCCTATTGATTGTTGAGGGGTAGGGCTCCACTGATGGATATTTTCTCAATCCGCTTTCACTCGCCGCTACTAACAGGGTTTTGGTTGATCTCATTTTCTCTAGCTACTTCAATGTTTCAGTTTGCTAAGTCACTTCGCCCCCACCCCAAACTATAGAGGTAGGGAGTGGGACACAGTTTCCTGATCAGAGATCCATGGATCACAGACAGTATCTCCCCATGGCCTTTTTCCTTTGGAAGCATCCTTCCCTCCCAATGCTCGAGCATCCATCCGATGCATTCTGATACAGTAGGCATTGAACCGACTGAACCTATGTGGTGGGTGGGAACTATAGCCCGTTCCCTCCCCCCCATCTAGTGGTGGGGGGGATTATAGGCCCAATGGCACTATAGTCCCTCCCACTAAATGAATTAACCTACTAGAATAAGCATGCATACAAGGTGGGAATCTATAGTTGTTCATCGGTAGGCACTGGCACATCGGCTTGCTTGCTTCATCAGCACTTTCTATAGTTGGTTCTATACTTGGAAACTATAGATGCGATAGCCATACTATTCTAAAGGCTCGATTATATACGTAACATGCCTAGGTGGGTGGGAACTATAGGGCTAGAATAGTTCTTGATTCTATACGTAACATGGGTGGGAGGGCCCCTATGCAGGGGAACTATGATTCCTGCCCACCTGGAACTATAGAGAGGGGGGGTTGCTGGGGGCCAGGGAGGAATAGATAGTAGGGCCGTTTTCTCAATTCTATATATAACATGCCTACAACTATCCTCATGAACACCCATCCCCAGTTATGTGGGTAGTAGGGGCCTCCCACCCACCAATAACAACTAGAATCTCCCCCCCACCTGGCCCTATAATTCCCACCCAAGGCATGCCTTTGGCATCGACCATATGGCTAGGGGTGGGTGGGTATAGGAAATAGGGTGAGAAAGCACCCCTACTATTCTATAGGCCCTTATAATATAGGGGGGTCAGTCCTACACAAAGGGCCCCCCTGAACTATATCTCCCACCCAACTACCTCCCGGGAGGGCCCGGGGTTGGTGTTACATATAGAAGAAACTATCAGGCCCTAGAATAATAATCCAACTAGTTGAATTCTATCCTACTATCTTGTTAACAAGTATTCAACTCCCTTCCAAAATTAGGAGAGGAGCCCAACTCCCAGGCCGAAATATCCAATTAATCTACCCTCCCTGCAGGGGGCCTGGGTAGCTCCTCAATCAAATGGATATCCATCCCACACCGGCCACCCCTATATCACCCCTTGTAGAAAGGGCAGTGGGTATGGACACTTGAACTGAACATCCCATATTCCTTCCAATTGAATGAACAATCAACTATCGGTAGGGAGGGGAATAGTTGTTGAGCAGGCTTTCATTTGGATCTTGCCTCCCATCAAGAACTTCTGAACCTGGGAGCCCATCGAGAACTTCTGAACCTAGGAGTTCAAGACACTATTCCTCCCACTGTCCATCGGGGGCCATCCCCTACAGGCCCCACTGAAATGAGTCCTTCATTCACTACCACCCACAGTCCATCCTTCTTTCCAACCTGGGTTAGTGAGCCCAACAAATAGCAGCTATTTAGTCTTTCCTTAGGGCCTACTGATCAGTGATTCCCCAACTGGTGGTAGTTTGATCTCATCATTCAGTCAATCAATCATTCAATCTACATTTTTTTGCTCCAAGGTGGTCATTGAGTTCCATCCAGCCAACTATAGATTCCAACCAAACTAGAACCTTAAGATATCGAGCGGTTTCTCGGTGGATTTCAAGAAACGGTTGAACGAACAACTACTATGTATGGAAGGGGGAATTCTCTTTCTCCAGGATTATCTTTCTTTCTCCTTATCCAAAGTGAAGGATCTTTCCTCCCATTACTCGTCGGTGAGAAAGGGTGGCCGGTTCAGGATGGACAACCAGGTAAATTAAGCATGGAACCCCCAGATGGAAATAGAATCTATACTGAACTCCTTTCTGGGCCCTGATCATATTTTGCTCTATAATTCCCTCCCTCCCCTAGACCCCCTAAGCCAGATTCTAATTGGTAGGGAACTCAATCTCGATCTTTCCCATCCTCTAAATAGTTCCCATCCTCTAATCTTTCTTGAACTCGCGGCTAGTTAAACTATTCTACTCCCTCCCTTGGAAAGTTAGTTTCTCCTTTCCCTCAAAGAATTTTACTATCGCCCTACCTCCCTCCCACCTAATCTTAGGCATCTACCTCCCACCTGCCTAATCTTAGGCATCTACCTCTCACAATAGGATATTGAGAAAGGTTGGGAGGCAGCACCGTACTTGACAAAGCACTCATTGAGGTTGAGGGAGAGCTATAGTTTCCCATAGAATTTTAGGGCACATCCTCTAATCCAACTTCTCTATTGTTGTCGGGTAACTGGATAGAACCTTGAGTGCTTACCTTCCTCTCATCCAATTCTCCTCATTAATTCAGCTAGGGCTCCTCATTAGGCTATAACTGCTCCACCCCCATTAGCATCCTTACACCAGCCAAACAAGAAGGGGGTGTGGGGAGCCAAGAGAAATAACTTTCAATCTCACCCACTCTCTCACCAATAACTAGTTAAGGTAGGCCAGCCAATAACAACTAGAATAAGGAGGGGCCAGTGAGAAAAGAGAAAGCTTTCATCCTTCTTTATTGCCAACAAAGAATATTCCTGCTAATTGAACCTTCCTTCCTCCCTCTAGGTTAGTGATGTTTGGCCTCTCTATCCATCCTCCCGAACTGAAGCCATCCTTTCCCCCGGTATTAAATCGAGGTAATTCCCCATAATAGTTTCTGAAGTAATCTCCTTTCCCATGAACACCCACGGTAGATTCATTGGGCTGCCTAAGATGTTACGTAGAGCCCTACTATTCTATGGTGGTCTAGTTTACCTAAGGCCACAACCCACGTAACATTCCTTAGGCTAAATTAAGACTATCATCCCACCCACCCCTACTTAGAGGAGAGCTATTGAATCTAGGGCTATTCTATCTACTCCTCCCACCCACCCTGAATGGGTTAGGGGTAGCCTAATTAATGTACGCCTACTAGAGGTTGCCCCTTAGAATTGATAGGGGGTGGGTGTGAGTTATAGTTGGGTGGTAAGGAATTATAGTTTCCAAATTTTGCATGTGTAGTATAGAACTCGATGATCCGAACCATAGAATTGAGGGTCGTCTCCCTCAAATTCTATGGGTTGTCTCAAGATCTGTCTCTATTTATCCAAATAATATATTTTAGGGGTCATCTCTCTTTATCTGTCTCCTACTCAATTACTATAGTCCCCACCCACCCATGTTACGTTTAGAGTCTGTCCAACCACCAACTGGAAGTTCTTGGGGGGTTAATTGATAGTTCATCTATTGTTCAACTTTCAACAAAAGTAGTTCTTCCCATAGGATTGTGGGGGGATCTCTACATTCATAAGTTCTACTAATCGATCTCTTGTTACTCAGGGAGGACTGGTAGAGATGGATCTGGAGCATGAGCATGCTTTCGGGGTAGGCATGTTACATATAGAATCAAGAAAGGAAACTATAGTCCCACCCCCAACCCTGTTCTCATTTCTGGGAACTATTGAACTATATTGGGGGGGGCAGGGAGGAGGGAATTCTAGCTATAGTTGGGCCCTCCCCCTTAGAATAGTAGGGCTAGAGAAAGGTACAAAACTATTTGGCAAGGAGGTGGGGGGCATAGCAAACTAAAATTCAGCTAGTAGTTTTATGGTAGATTACTATTCACCCCTCTATAGTTGTAGGTCGATTCCCACCTTGGGGTGGTTCATCGGGGGGATATAGATTAGGTGGGGGGTTATATTGGGGGGTGGGGGATTTGGGATGGGGGGCATAGTTTAGCAGGATGATTAATAAGGGAGAGGAACTTTAGTTACTCAACTGAACAGGAGAGGAGAGGAGGGCTAACCTGCTAGAGATTCATAAGATAGAATTTCATATCTCTTAGCTGTGAAGTCCCCATCGAGACATCTAGATCCATATCCCATGCTAGTAGCAGGGGCAATGGACTAGGTCTTACCACCAGCAATAGTAGACAAGGTGGCAGAGATGGTAAGAGTTTTGATCGGTCTGTCTCATGCCGTGATTCTATCCCTAGTCACACGAAACAAGGGGACCACTCAGATTTTATAAGATGTAGATCTGGAGTCGGGCCAGACCTTCGTCTCTAGAATCTCGATCACGAATGGAATGGTACACTAGGGGAGTGAACAAGGGGGTCTCCTCTTTCTCCCCTCTATTTTTAGAGGCAAAGGCTAGGTTCGAAGACTAGATCGATAGAATCTGGTTCTGAATCAACTGGTTCAGGATATTATGCTATAGGTGGATCTGATTCTACTCTTGAAGGATTTGTATATCAATCTGTTTCTACCCCTAATACTGGACCGCTCCCCAATCTCAATCCTTCACTTTGAAGAGGGCCCCACATCTATATGATCCGCATGTGTATCAATGATGAACTATAGGCACTTCATTTGTTAAGGAAGCATCGATGGCCCCTGCTATATGTGGTTCTAGGTCTTCAACATGGAATTTGATCTACATCGAGATATGCTACTAGCAGCCCTACCGGGCTCAATCCGGCAATCGGGGGAATGAACTCAATCCCTACTACAACTACTATTTTAAAGGGTGATCATGAAAGAAACTTCTTGTTGAATGGATGAAACTGGGTCCATCTTTGGATTTGGATATGATGGGCGAGGAGCTAACTCTTATACCATTCCCACTACCCCCACACCTATCCCCATTTTTGGTGATTATGGGTGCTCTTCCTATCTCGACTCTACCCTTGCCTCTATAGCTCACCCCTGTTGCTGGGTGAGAAACTCCCTTCGCTGTTGGGCCCCTTCTTCCCTATTTGGGCAACTCGATCAATAGTTGTTGTTTCTTGGTCACCTGGGTTGGTAGGCCATGCCCCGACTCTCACCTCTACCCCTAGCTCTTACCTTGATCGACCAACCGGTTGACATCCAGCAATGGGTAAGTGAAGTGAAAAACTCTCCATCCCTTGCTTGATCTCGTGCCTTATATGTGCATCTATTGATCCCATACTATTATGCATCTATGGGGCGGTTCGGAGTGTCCGGGCAGTAAACTAATAACACTTTATGGATGGGGATCTTGGTCAGTGGGCTTTCTTGGTACGGGCTCACTTGGGAAAGTTGCTGGGACAAAGCGGAACAATTTAGAATTCCCTATGAATGCACACTTATTAATCATCCTACTAGAGTAAATGAACTGGGGATTAGATTCTAGTTGCACCAATGCACATTTGGAAGCGGTGGGAATAGGAGGAAATGATGGAATGATACTGAGAGAAGCACGTGCATATGCCTCGCAGGGATGCTAGCTGCTTCAACTCGATTTGTCACCTCTAATACTTTGCATATCTTTGGTGCCTCTGCTCCCAAATAAGCACGAGAAAAATGGTCTCCCCTCATGCCAGGAAGGGATGCTTCTCTCCCATGATCAGTTCCTTCGCTTGCTTTTCCAATGAGACTTGATCAACTCGAGAACTATATCCCCCACCCTATAGTACCCCCTCATAAACCATAGGAAGTAGAATTATCAAGTCCCCCTCGCTATCTTCCTCCCAACCCACCCTGCAAGCATGGTGGGTGGGCCCCTACTATTCTAGGGGTGTTTGCAAGGTGATAACTATGCGGGTTGGGTGGGCTTTATATATAGTTTTGGGTGTTCATGTGGAAGATAAAGCGGCCCTACTATTCTAAGGAGGCCCCGTAACTATAGTTCTTAATTAATTAGTGCCCTACAAATCTATGGATGCGCTTGCTAGTTTCTCACCTAATCTATTTCCTCCCACCCTCTCACCTCCTATATCCAATTAATCTACCCCCTGCAACTATGATCCCCAATTAATCTACCCCCAGGGAAGGGCCCCCCCTTGTGGGGTTTGTGGGAGGGAACTATAGTTGGGTGGGGGGCATTTGTGGGGATGGGTGGGAGGTTATATTGGTGGGAGATTCTAGTTTCCCACACATGCCCCTACAACTTCTAAGGGCTCCTACTATTCTAAGGGACACGTAATAGGATTTCAACCACTACAGATTGAGGTGAACTTGGAGACATTCACACACCTTCAATATATCATGGATTTTTTCTTAGGCCACATATGAATTGAACACCTCATCGATAGTAGAGAGGTGGGGGGTTTTCCTTGGTATGATTGACTTCACCAGCCTAGGATCAGAGAGCACCACTTAACTGAACACCTCCCAGGTCCTATCCACAAGGTGGGAGGCCCCTACTATTCTAAGGGAGTTTAATTTTTTCCCTATGCTTATTGTCGTAGTCACTTATGATCGATGTTGCAAATATTCATACATTGATAACTATAAGAACTACTATTGCATTTACACCTATAACTTGGGTTGCTACTATCTTTGTCCATGTTTTGGTAATTAGGGTGCTTTTCTCAAAGGGCGGTTACTCAATGGACTTTGGCTTCATCTAATGGCTACTATTATCTCTCTGGTGGCTGCACTCTCTAATGTGGATCCAAGCCACATTAGAGAGTATTGTTGATGAATTGATTGTAGTCAGTGTTGGGGTGGGGCCTAGGAGGATGGTTGGTTGAGGAGGGTGGGCCCCTACTATTCTATCTTAATCAATCAGGTCATACTACGTATATAATCTAATCTCTGACATCGATCCATCCCGGGACCCCTACCCAAAACTAGAATTCCCAACTCAACTATAGTTCCCAGGGATTCTAGTTGAATTGTAGTTCATAGGGCCCATCCATCATTATTAGCTGATCTAGGCTCAATGAATGACTATCTCCTCCCGGCTCGAAAACTAGATGACCTTCCAACTAGAATCCCCTCCCACCCTATAGGGAGGTAGATGAACTAGGGAACTAGAGTTCTCCCGGGGGTTGGTTGTTGGAGAGATGGATTCGAAGGACTAGAATAGGATTGGTACATTGGCGAGCTAGATTTTTCTTGTTGGAAAGAGGGGTACATTGGCTAGATTGAAGGGTACATGGGTTGGGTGAGTCACCCCCTCTATCTCCCCCCACCCACTCTGTTGGGTAGATTGGATAGGAGGGTTTGCTGGGCACTTTAGTCCCCCACCCACGCTCGAATTTTTGAACCGATCGATTGATGGATCTTGACGATATCGAGAAACAAATCTCGATGATATTGATTGGCGGCCATAGAATTTGAGGGGGAGGCGGATAGGTGGATCGTCGAATCAATTGATCGGCAAATCTTGAATTGATCAACGGATCTTGAATCGAGAGGCATTTCTTAGTCCTACTCTATCACTTGGTGAATCAGTAGTTCCCAAATGTGCTACTCATTTCTACCTCCCAGATTGATCTTGTGTGTGGGAAACTATCTCCTCCCACCCGGGGTGGGCGAGGGGATATAGATGTTGGTTAAGCCAAAAGATCGATCTCTAATAGATAGATAGTTGACCTAAGATGAAGGGGATGGTGGGGTTGAGGATTCTATATGTAACATTCTAGAAGGGTGGGTGGGAACAACTATATTAACAACCAGGAAATCCGGTAGAGGGACGACTAAAACCCAACATCCCTTCCTCCCACCCACCACGGGGACTCTTAAGCCCCAACCGCCCTTTCTTTCTATATTGACAGGCGATCGAGGTCATTTATGTGCTCAACCGAGCCTCAACCTTCCAACCCCCCTGGCCTTCTTGGAACGTAGGAGGAGATAGCTTTTAGATAAGCACTTGCTTACCTTACCTCATCCTATAGATTCCCTCGATTGTATAGAGGAGGGATATACGGAGGCCGAGGTCCTCTATCTATGTATGGTTGAGGATGGGCTTCTCGATAATCCATTGCATGAATTGATTGTCAATTGATTGTCGAATCGAAGGAGATTTTGATCGATCGGTGGATCAATGGATCTTGAATATCGATCGGCGGATCGGCGGATATTTTGATTGATCGGCGAATTGATCGATTGGCTGTCCATAGAATAGTAGGGTCCTTAAGAATAGTAGGGCCCTCCCTCCCATGGAACTATAATAATAGTTGCCTATCGATGATGTAAAGGCAAAGGCCACAGTGCTGTGAGATTGAGTTTTAGCAAATCCAATTCTAGTTCATTCCCTACTATTAAAAAGGGGCAGCTGACCTTGGAAATCTAGACTCAGTTCAAGCATACCCAGTCCAGGGTGTAGAAGCAGGAGTATAACCTCTAGTTTCATATTATCTAGTCAAACTCTCATTGCGGTTGTTCCAATAGTGCCCTTACTATAGATTGGCAGTTTCACCATGTCAAGATCTTATCATGATGCACATATCCGCCATTGATTGATAGACTGGTCACTTCGATTTTCATGCCCATCAGACAGGGATTCCTCAACCTTTCCTATTGCTAGTGGTTATGTATTTCGATCTATGTATGGAATCTATTCATCTGCTTTTACATGTGAGCTACGTCAGGTAGCTGATCCAGTTCCATAGTAAGCAGCAACATCTCTTCCAGTTTGATAGTCAATATACGAGCCAAATCTAGTTATTATTGATCCACCACCCACAAGGGATTGAGATCCATACCCCACAGAGTGAGATCGAGCTGACCAAGTAGAATCAAAACCAATAAGGGGTTGATGGACCAGAACAAGAACCTGTTCATCTAGCTCATCCACTCGCACCCCCTTAGAATAGTAGGGTAGTAGATTAAGTAGATTGAGTGAAAGCAATTGAAGCAGAGCTTTCTCAAGCAATAGAAGCAAAGGTAGGGCCAGTTGATCTAGTCAAAGAATCCATTGATCAAGATAGAGATAGAAACCCAGTAGTAACTAAACTCAATTTGATCAAATTGATAGTTGCTATCAGGATTGCTACTACTTTCCATGCCTCCTCCTAAAACCTGGCTGGAATTTGAGAGTTTGTCTGGAATCTGAGGATAAAATTAGGTTGGGGCTTGATGAACAGGAGAATGAGAAACTTTTCTATGACTCTCTACTTCTTCTTCTCCCCCACTTCTTCATAGTTGCAGGAGGAGTATCTCATCTCAATATACTCCTCTATCTATAGTTCTATCCCTAACAGGTGTTCTACTATTGATTGAGGGGTAGGGGATAGTAGAGAAGCAAGGTAGGGAATGGTGATGGCAGAGAGAGGTGGTAGGGTGATAGTGGATAGACCGCCTCTACCTTGTCCTCTTCCCCACTCCCATGCCAGTGTCCCATTCTTCAATCAAGGAAGGCAGGTGGGGTATCAAAGTATCTTCACTCAATATGCTCCTCTTCTCTTTAGCAACTAATGAGAAGAAACAACTATTATTTCTCTTTTCTCCCTCAGTCAAAGACAACACCGCTCTGAGTTGAACCTCTCTGATCATTATATGTGCCAACTAGAATTCGAACTGAAACAACTATAGGACCTGTCTTTCATCTTCGACACTCAATACTAATCTTTTATCCCCCTTGATTTAGTCCAACTCGAACTGGTCAACAAGAGTTGGTGTTGTCCCACCCACCGATTTTCCCTTCTCTTCTATAGTTTAGCTAGCAGTCACCTATCTGTCCCCATTAGTTTCCCTTCAAACACTATAGGGCCGGTCTTTTGGGCGGGGCTTTTCTTCTTGCCATCTCGAACTACTTTTCCTTCACATCTTATCTGCCCCTACCTCCCCGCGGATATTCAATACTGACTGAGGCATCGGTGAGGAGTGCTCGTTGTGAGGAGACTAGTTCTAGCTCTACCTCGCTCAACTCTGCCTAGCGGATGGTGGTTATTATTGAAGGAGGGCATGTTGCAGCCAAGGGAGGCTATGTTCGTCCCTTTCCTATTATTGTGAAAGCTCAAACTAGCTATCTTCTCTACTCTAGATGTTGAAGCTCCACGAGCCTAGGTGAGCCCTTATTCAAAGTAAGACCCTTACCAGTAGAGATCTTAAACCCCTTCGAAAGGGAGTTATTGACCAACAATTTACAAGTTCCCCTAGGCATTGGATGGAGAGGAGGGGCCTAACTATCGCCCCCTCTTATTATTATTGTTTCCCCCGGGCTAACTAAAGTTGCCCGGAGATAGTTGGCATTGAACTTAGTGATTAATGATGATGCACTAGCCATCAGAATGATGTTCGATGATGGAGGCATCATGCACATCCATACTTAACATCCCCTTGGATTGGAAACTTCCCAAGCCACTAATTAGATAATGAGTTTGGTTCCTTGGCATCCAATACCCTGAACCAATTTGAGAAGGGCCCCTCAAATCTATTATTCAAGGGGCCCACTCTCTATCTCCTCCCACCCAACTATAGCCACCCACCCTCTCACCCCAACAATAATCTACCTCCTTGTAGTTGGGGCCTCCCACTTTAAGGTGAATAGGTTGGTCCTTCATGATGGCCCCTCCTAGAATGGGGGCCTCAATGGGGTTTGTGGTGGGGTTTGTGGGGGTGTAGGTAGGAGTAGCTCCTCATTCCCTACCTCCCTTCTGCTGTCCGAACCTACCTCCCTCATTTGGCTAGAACTTCCTATCGGGCGGGGGTCCCTTCCTTGAGCTTCTCATTAGGCTCCATCCCCCACCGTGCGATAGAGAAGACTTTCTTGAACTCTCAACCTCCAGAGCTGAACAATCAATACTGGGAGGAGCTAGATTAGTTACAATCGGGGGTGAAGGAGAGAAAAGGGTGGGTAACCTTCCTCCTTCCGAACAATCCCCCTACTATTCTAAGGGATTTGGATAGGTTAGCTATTAGCTATTATTTCCCTTCTCACCCAACTACACCTATTGGTCCAACCCAAGGTAGTGAGAACTCGTGTTGAACTCTTATAGTTAGCTCCAGCTTTCATGTCAGCAACTAATTAGCTTCTGGCCTCCATGGCATCATCTCGCTCATTCGATCAGGGGTGTAGGTGGGTGGTAAATGATGGCCAGCCACCACTCACCATTATAGTTTCCTGCCTTCGATAGCCAACCATATTGGCCTTAGGTGGGGTTGGGGCTGAATGAACTAGTTGTCGGTTGAACTCCTGAACTTCCAACCAGGTGAGATGAATCGATTACTATTACCTTTTTTCCAACCGGGATTTGATCAATTCCTCTTCCTTGAACTCCCTGCCTAGTTAACAATCCATCTTGGGGGTGAAGAATTAATGTCCATCCAGCCACTAGCAGGAAAGAAAGAACAATCCAACAATCCAACATCTAGAGGGAGTTCGTTACTTCCTTCACATCCACTGCCAAACAATCAATCAAGCAATAGCCAAACAATCAATCTACTTTCCCTAGATTAGTTCACTGCCAAACAATTAATCGAGGGTGTGGGGAGCTATGATCTTACCTCCCCAACAAATGAAAGCATGCTTAGGTAGGCTCCTTCCTCATTCGGGACTGACTCCCTCATTCATTAAGTAGGTAGTTCACCGGGAGTTAATGAAGGACTAATTTTCTAATACCTTCCTTGGAACCTAACCCCTAAAATTTGATGGCTTATTTTGTTTGGACTAGGGAAACAAGGCTAATTGAACCAGGAGGGAGTTAACTAGTCTACGCTGAGGGATAGTTGTCCATAGAATTTTAGGGCCCATCCTCTAAACTCAATCTCGATCTCAATCTCGGTCTCTTGTTGTGTTAGGCTTGCTTGATCTCCTATCGTGTTAGGCTAGATTGAAGGAATAGTTATTATGGCCCATCCTTGCATCAATCTCGAGAGTTGTTGAGGGAGAGTTGAGCATCCTATAAATAGTTGTTAATCTCCATCTCACCCATCCTCTAATCAACCTTCTTTCCAACTGCTAGTAGTTGGAACTCAATCTCGATCTCGATCTCCTAATTCATGATCAGATGTTTCCTACCATAGAATTTTAGGGGCCCTCCCTCCTGGCTAATGTGAACCTACCTTCTTTTGTCTGAAGGGAAGATGCTAACTGAGGGTGAAGGATGGTCCAGCAGGATGGAATTCTGATCTTTACTCTGCCCACCTTCTCTACTCGGGCAGGCTCCAGCAGGAAAGAAAGAACAATCCTTCCCTTCCTTTCTTGAACTCTCATTTAAACTATTGGTATGGGTCTTGTTGAAATTGCCGGTATGGGTCCCTAAGGAGCTACCTCGTTAATTCTCTTCCTTTCCTTGGGGTTGAGCTCCTTTCCTTTTGGGAGCTCGAATTCAACTACCTATTGATTGAACCTTCCTTCCTCTAGATAGTGTTCCATCCTTCACCCCCGACATTAGCCATCCAACTATATTACATTTATAGTTGTTGAACTAGTCCATAGAATTGTAGGGCCAACTAGTTCCTTCCAGGGGGAAAGAACATCGAGGACGGTTGGGAGGAATTCTAGATAGTTCAACTACAGCCTAACCGGGGGTGTAAGACGGGTAGCTCTAGGGCTTTGTGCTCGGACTCATGTTGTTCCATCCTAGGGGTGTTATAGTTTGTGGGCTGGCAGTCCCCCATGTTGAAGGGACTCAACTTCACCATGGGTGGTTTATCTGTGGGAATGACTAGCTTTGTTTGGCTGTCAGTAGGATGATCCTTCACTGTTGGGTAGCTTTCCCTACCTCCTAGAGGGGAATTCTCCCCAACCTCGTTAATTCTCTCTCCAACTATAATTGAAAACAGAGTTCCATCTAGAGATAAGGTAGGATTTGGGAGGACAAGAAACTTGAACTGTAGGAGAGACCGTCAGAGAACTTGAATTATACCCGATGGGAGATTAGGTTCAATCCCACCGATAGCTGACTCCATCCTGCCATCCTTTGAACCCCCGTGGCATTGGAGCATTCACCCCCATGGCGCTGGAGCACAATAAAACATCTCTTGCCCTAACCCACCGTCAAAGCTTTCCTCTAACCCACAGTCTGGTTGAACAAACAACGAACAATCCGAAGCTAGATTGATTGAACTGTATCAAGATCGAGGTCATCAAGGAGATTATTCTTTCTCCTGCTTGAACCTCTGTAGCCGCCCACTCTTCATGGAGTTCAACCAGAACCTGGCACGTTTGGGAGGGCGGGAAGCTATAGTTGGGTACACAATCCAAAAGAAAGAAGGAAGTGCTCCATAACACCGCTTTCCCTGCCTCCCAACTATTTGAATTCTCCCATCTATGGGGTTGAGGGAACTACAACTATAACTACAACTCCTTCATTCACCCCCTCTAAAACGTCGCAACAAGATCCAACCCTACACTTCGTGACCAGGGCTTTGCCCACCATAAACCCAACCCCACCATCCTAGGTGAATATGGATAGTGGGGTTGGGGCCTAGGATAGTGGGGTCCACCTAGGGTGGGGTGCTATAGATTGCCAAAGGAATATATGGTTAGTGGGGTGCACTTTGCAACCGTCCTGAGGTGAATAGGTTGGTCCCGAAGGGCATGGTCGATGGGGTTAGAGCACCCGTGGGGTCTACAACCCCACCATCCCATAGGCCAACCCCACCATCCTGATGAAGGCCTGCCTTCAGCAGTCAACCATATTGGCCTTAGGCCCCAAAGTAGGGCAAGTGGGTGGATGATAGTTGGCATGTTACCTATCGAATCAGGGTAGAGGAGAGGGCCAATTACAGAGTCTAGATCATAGGGCTGTGGAGGCAACCTCCAAAAAAATGTTCCAACTAATATTCTCTCCCACCCACTCTTCCCTTTCTCTTTAGCACAACACTGGACCCTACCTTTCTAGTGGCAGATAGGGGCCCACTCAACTATAATTTGAATAGATCACTAGAGATGAAGAGCTGGTCTCCAACTAGATCTAATAATTCTGCTTAGAGACAAATCCTTGTGCCACTCAGAGACAAATCCTTGTGCCACTTAGAGATGAAGAGCTGGTCACTCTGAATTAGAGAGAGTTGGTCTCTTTGACGGCTGGAAGTTCTTCAAAAGTATGAAAAGATGGAGGGCTTTGTACCATCCATTCTAGTGTGGTTGGCTTGATTGCCTAGAGGCTTGGAGCACTCGTGTTCTTTTCACCACTTGAAGCTATTGTTGTGATCATGAAGAAACGATGAATCCCAACTACAGATACATGAGAGCTGAAGCTGCTAAGGGAATTCCATTTGGTGTAAGCATCTAGATAATCTGGAATGCGATGTGGCATACCTGAAAGCCCTAAGAAATGTGTGGGAAAGGGGATCAAATTCACCCCGATGAAAGTGATTCGAAAATGAATTTTACCTAAAGATTTGGGGTATGTTCGACCAGAGATCTTACCCACTCGGAAGTAAAATCTTGCGAATAAAGTGAAAACGATGCCCATGGGAGGTACATAATAGGAATGTGCAACCACGTAATGAGTGTCATGTGGAGCAATGTCTAGCCTAGAATTTTCCAGGACTATTCTAGTAATTCCTCCTATGATGGATAGAAGGATGGACCCTACAGTAGATGGCATAAGTGTTTTGTATCGTATCGAACCTCCCCACATGGTAGCGATCCAACTAAAGATTTTGATTGTGGTGAGGATAGCTGTGATCATGGTAGTTGTGATAGAGTGAGTGTGCGTATCAATGTCTGGCCCAGAGTAAATGTATGATGAGCCCAAACAAGGAATCTAGGAACACCAAACTTATCATGGCATAAACCATGCCCAGATACCCCAAGACTAGTTTTCCCAAAAAATTCGATACGATATGACTAATGATACCGAATCCAGGTGGAATCAAAATATACACCTCTCGATGGCTGAAGAACCAAGGGGGATGTTGGTATAATATCGTGTCTCCCCCTCCAACAGGATCGAAAGGGGTTGTATTAAAGCTTTGATTAGTTAATGACATGGTAATTTCCCCTA
This sequence comes from Sequoia sempervirens, assembly GCA_007258455.2. Classification (NCBI taxonomy): domain Eukaryota; kingdom Viridiplantae; phylum Streptophyta; class Pinopsida; order Cupressales; family Cupressaceae; genus Sequoia; species Sequoia sempervirens. The sequence goes on along the minus strand of VDFB02379711.1, from coordinate 217,477,162 downwards.
CTAGTACCAGGAGTGATGGTAAAGGTGGGAATGTGGTTACTAGAACAAACCACACACAGAGAGGTGATCTATGCATAGTCATTCCAGGCCCGCGCATGTTAGAGATAGTAGTGATAAAATTAATAGAACCTAAAATTGGGGAAACACTTGATAGATGAGGACTAGAAATCGAGGGATGAACAACTCCTCTAGAATGAATGGTAATACCACTTAGGGGCGGATAGACCATCCACCCAGTGCCGCTACCCACTTCTACCAAGGATGGGCTTAATGCGAGCGATGGCGAAGGTGGCGATGACCAGGAGGGAATGTTATTCAATCATGGAAATGCCATGTCAAGTGCACCTATAGGAATGAGAATGAACCAATTCCAAAACCCACCTATCACTGCCGGCATCACCATAAAATAGGTCATGGGAAAAGTGTGAGTCATTATTAAAAAATTATGGAGTTGATGATTCCCACCAAGAATTTGATCGCCAAGTTGTGCTAATTCCATACGAATTGATATTGAAAAGCATGTACCCATCACTCCAGCAATGACACCAAAGATTGAATGGAGAGTCCCTATATCCTTGTGGTTAGTGGAGAACAACCATCGAACTGAATTATGAAAAAATGTCAATATCCTCATCTTCATTCTTCTATCCATTATGTATCATAGACGCCAGCTGAAGAATATTCCATGTATGAATAGACTTGAGCCACTCCTTCATCTCGATCACATAGAGCAGATCTTCATGATGGCAGCTAAATGCATCTTCAAACCCTGAGCGAAATATATCTGGGGAGATGAATTGTGAGGCGGGGGTGGGATCCATCAACAAGTACCACAAATAGAATTCCATAATTTCTGATTGATGCATAATTGCCCTCGAAATGACATGAAGGGAAAAATCTGTTGTGGCTAGTTCAAAGATTATAAAGTCCATCAGAAGCTTTGAATTTGTCCCATTTCTTATCAAAGCAGCGTCGGTTGGGATAGTATTGAACCAACTCGTTCTGATGCAGTAGGCATTGAACCGACTGAACCTACATGCCTGGATTCTTGGAACTAGAATGGAATGAAGCACCCTACATTCTAGTGGTGGGGGGCTCAATAGACCCAATAGAACTATAGTCTATGGCACACCCTACGGGCATCGACACAACTTCATTCACACTAGAATTTTCTATACTCAACTATAGATGCTCCCTTTAGTTGACCAACTAGATTCTATACGTAACATGCCTCACTGGTGCACCCCCTAAGGAATATATGGCTTGTGTGGGGAAAAAAACTCAAATCCCCAAGGCCCCTACTCTTCTACAGGTGGGATGGTCCCAAAGGTGAACATGGGTGGTCCCAACCACACCGGGGGGGTTGGAGATATAGGGGCCCTTGGTGGGGATTAGAACTCATTCGGGTTAGTGAGATAGATTGAATCTTGGCAGAAAGAATGGGGTGGGTAGGGGGCTATAGGGCTCCTCCCATAATTGAAACGACATCGAGTGGGAGTAGGAAGGGAGATTCTATATACACACACGAGGTAAGGACAATATACACACATGATGTAAGGACAGTATACATGCATTAGGTAAGGACCAATGAACGAATATAGGTCGGTGGGCTACGAACTTGAAAGTAGGTGCTTCAGTGGAGAAAGTAGGTGCTTCAGTGGAGGTTTTAGTTCAAGATGTAGATTCAGAAGTTGGAATGCCATAATCTATGGATTCACCAGCGAGGGGAGCACAGGTGGGAGAGATTGTAGCTGAGCCAGCTCCTTACCATTGAAGCAGAGACAACTGAAGCAGAGGGAGCAGATCCAGGCATAGATACATTCATTGGAGATCATTCTCATAGCTAGAGCATACCCAGAACCACAAAAGATGAATAGAAAGATCCACATCTTGAACTGTTGGTGGTGGTTACAGATCTAGATCTGTGACTCGATCTTCAACATGTGGTGAAGGTTGTCAAGAGGTGGTGAAGACTGGAGAAGATGGTTGGGATTACCGATAGCAAAGAGGTGGTGAAGGTTCTCCCCAAACAAAGAATCGAAACATGTGGTGAAGGCTGCCAAGAGGTGATCATGTGGTGTAGGCTGTCCCTAGACAAAGAATCGAAATAGGTGGTGAAGCCTTTTAAGATGCTTGGGATTAGTGGCAAAGAGGTGATGAAGGCTTAGCGAGGTGGTGAATGGAACTTAGTGAAGGGGTGTTTGACAAGGTGGTGGTCTTTAGGTCATGAATGGGATCAATTGGCATTGAAACTGGAACAACTCTGGTTCTTGAAAAACCACATTTCAAACTAGGTCTCCAATCAGAAATGGTGCCTATATGGCTTCAGATGCTGGTGAGATCCAATCAATAGGTGCTTTTCCCACCCACCTCTGATGATGGTTCCGGATCAACGGGCTCTTCAACTGCATCTGACTCCGCCACCATTTGGGAATATTAACAAGGGTTAGTGATAGGCTTCTATGGGGGTCCAATCATGACCTGTGGCCTGAAGTGCTATCAGGAGGCCTCCGTTTCCATGTCCACCCCTTGGTTCAGAATAAACGGAGCTAACTGCTCCACAGAGCTAACTGCTCCATAGAGCTAACTGATCCATGGAGCTAACTGCTCCTATTACTCGATCTATGACTTCCACCCCTCTGGCCTTTCTACAGGTGAAGAAGTCATTTCAGCTTTGCATTAGGCACCTTCGATTTCATCCTGGGTTGAAAGCCCTAACTGTAGGCGGGGTCTAACACGTCGCAAGCTTCACCCCCAGTCCCATCCTTTACAGTGCTACCCTGGGGGTGTATAAAGGGTGGATGGCTGGATGGTGGTGGGTACCTTCTATTCTCTTCTCATTCCCACCCATCCGGTGCATAGGGAACTAGAGTATTTTTTAGTTGCACCTTCTATTCTCTTCTCATTCCCCCCTAGAACGCACCTTCTATTCTTTCTATGGGTGGTAGGGAATGCACCTTCTATTCTTTCTATTTAAGGTGTGAGGGAATGCACCAGGGGTGTGGGAAGGCCCCTAGATTAGTTTAGTGTCTCTTCTCATTCCCTCACAACTATAAGAGAGGATAGTCCCCATGTTTAGTATGGAGCTAGTTTCCACTGGTTGCGCTCCTACCTCTCCCATCCCTGCTCCTAGTTTAATTGCCTCTGCTAGCCGTAGTACTGCTCACTAATATGCTCCTAGTCTTCCTGTGGAAAGGGATCCATCAAAGGGATTGTAGAGAGCTATCTCCCTCTAGGCCCATATCTCTCTATCTCTATCTCTATCTCTATCTAGATATAGCATCCATTGATTTACCATCCCCGTTGGTTGTCTGGAAGAACCCATGCTTGCGAGAAAGGTCATAGCGAAGGTCCATGCGCTCCACCATACTTGTTGCTGCAATTGGATATGCTTAAATTGGTGAATATGTTGACTCAAATACTATAATGTCAGTCATGACATGCATGCTGAAACTGGCTCCTTCCCCCACCCCGTTCGGCTATACCCATCTGAAATTGGATCCTTCCCCCACCCCATTCGGCTATACCCATGTTTCCAACTCCCTACCACTGAAGCTTCCACTGATGGTTGTTTCAAATCTAGACCCCAGATCTTTGACTTGAAACCATATGTAACATGCCATTCAAGCCAGTAGGGTATGGAGGAGAAAAAAGCCTAGCTACAAAACTACCCCCTAGCTATAGAAAAGGGAGGATAGCCCTAGCTACAAAATGAACATAATGAACAAGATCACCCCGGGGTATTGGGCCTCGGGAGTCGAAGCCCGGGGTGGGAGATAATAGAAAGTCAAAACTATCGAGCCATCTCTGGGGGTTTCATGCCAGATTGGGCCCCCCGGGGGCAGTAATAGTAGGGGCAGGTCACCATCTATCAACCAGTACAAAATCAAATCCCTCCTTGATCGGATGGAGAGGAGAAAGGAGTTATCCTTCTAGTTCCAATCCATTTATCGCATTGAACCCTCTGGTATCAGCTCGACAGTGGGAGATTCAATCGGTTCGGCATAAACTTTCCTCTGACTAAGTTAGCCGGGAACTTATCTATTCTTTCCCAACTCGAATATACCAAGGGTGCCTATCTAACATCATTGGGAATCGTTTAATTAGTAGGTAGGTCTGACTCAACTAGAGCGGCTGGGTTTCAACTGATGCCTCCCTCCAATTCTAGTTGGTGGGTAGTGGATCCCAATCCTCAGGGGTAGAATCATCCACAGCATAGGTAGGTGGGACTAATCGAATCATTGAGTCAATTTTTGTGCTAGGATTGTGGAGGTAGGGATTAGAGGGTGGATCATTTGACTCGATAGCCCTACTATTCTAAAGGGGCAGTATCGGCCATAACAACTGGACACGACAGGAGAGGAGATGGGATTGGAAGTGCCATCTATCATGAATAAAGGGGGACATGAGCTGTTGGGATGGGGGGAATGGTTGGGTGGGTGGGAGGAGATAGATTGGTTTTGAATCGATGGCTGGGGCTAGCAATTCTTTTCCATCCCTTCCAATGTCTCTTTATTTTTCCCCCCAAGTATCATCCACCTACGGCTATAATCTACCTGGGTGGGGAGGGAATATAGCATCAATTCCCTCCCACCCAATGGCACCTGAGAATAGTAGGGGCCCTCCTTATGCTAGCTTATTCTAGCTTAGGATTAATGCCACTTTACTTTCCCTATTCTAGCAAGTGGCATTAATCCAGTAGGGGAAGCAAGTTTATTAATGAACTGATTAATCTACTTATTTCTGACCCATTCGCCTTTTCTCCTCTTCTAGCAAGCAAATTAATCCTAGGGGGGATTATAAAGCTTCTGATAGTTGGAGATGGGTGAGACTTCTAGTTGTCATTACTTAATTAGCTAGGTCCCTCGGTCTATCCTGTTGCGAGAGGTAGACAGCTCTTCTACCTTCCTTCCTGTTGATTGAACCGAACTACCTTCCTATGGAATTCCCCTCCTTATTATAGTTTGGCATCTACCTCACATATGGCTCCTTCCACACCTCCAATTCTAGTTAGGCATCTAGGGGTGGGATGGAGGATGAAGTCATCCTTCATTACCCAGTGGAAAGAAAGTTCTAACTATAGCCGGAGGCCCCAGACAGCTAGACAACAGCTTAAGAAGGCAGGGAGTAGACGAATTCCTTCTATTGTTGAGAAACAGAGAAAATGAAAGCATGCTCGAAGGCCTACCGAGGGTGCATGCCCCAGGTAAAGCCCCTGGTAACAGGTAACCAGAAAGAAACATGTTTCATTGATAGTCGTATAATGGATCGATTAGTTGAACGAACTAGTCTTCCTTCCGATTAGAGAGAAAGCATGGGCCCTACTATTCTATGGAAGCATGAGAGTTTGGTCAAACATTCCCTCCTGGGGCTAGCCACCCTCTACCCTGATGGCCTAGCAATACTAATCTACCGGGCCAGCCTTAGGTTGATTCCCTCAACCTCCCTGGTGAACTCCCTCCCTCTCCATCGTGACTCCAATCCGAATCGATCTTTCCTTTTTGAATTGAGGGACCTTACCTCTCACCCAATTCTAAATGAATTCCTTCCAGACAATAAAACAAGAGGGTCTCAGTGGGGCATCCTTCCTTCCTACCCTCAGATGCTAACCAGGGGTGGAGTGCTTTCCAGCCAGCTATTAGTCTAGCTTTTGCTAACCCATCTATCTCACTAAACTTACCATCGACTACCCCACCTAAGATGTTACATAGAGAATTAGATGGAAATAGATTCTATACGTAACATGGCTAGGTATAGTGTATTGTCAAAAGGAAGGTTACCCGGTGGTGCAGAAGAAGGTAGAGAAGTTGGATATTTTCTTAGTTGAGGGCATGGTGATCAGTTATAGGGTGGCTAACTCCCTAATTATTGTTGTAATGATGAGTGAACTATATGTCATGATGGCAACCTCAATGAACCGGGTATAGGTATCAGATTAGTTTAGGGCTAGAATTCCCCCCAAGTTAACAACTTGAACTATCTGATTGCAGGAGTCGCGTTCACTCTACCGGAGTGTCGTGAAATGAGGATGTGGTAGGAGATCCCTGAAATGAGGAGTTTCTCACCCTAGACCAGATATCTAGTTCACTCTCCATAGAAAGCCTTGCCTCTCACCCATGGTCAATGACTAGCTAATATAGTTCCCTGGGTGGACACCTTGTTACTTCTAAAGGAGGGCCCTGATTAGGTGTTAGGTTATAGCTGTTGATTGAACATAAGGCCTACCTTTAGCAGCCTAAGGCCAATATGGTCGGCTGTCGAAGGCTTCCAACTAACTAGAATCTACTGACTACTAGAGAACCATGGCCCCTGGCGAATAGTAGGGCCCTCCCACCCGAAACTATGATTCCCCCACCTGGAAGACCCACCCGCCTCCCACCCCCTAGGTCAATCCTGAAGGGCAGGGGGGATTGTGGGGTTGGTTTTCCAGCGACACTAATTGTGGGTGGGAGGCTAAAATTTCCCCACATAAGGGATGGGCTAGCAGTTCTGGAGGAAGTGGTCGTGTTGCTCTCATTGTTGGTTGTAGGTCATTATGTTCTTGTTGGGAGTGAGAAAAGTTGGGTGTTGAAATGACCTCTCCCTGGCACATAACCTACTATGCCATGGGAAACCTACTATGCCATGGGAGAGCACTCTGAGGAAGCATCATTCGAAGTCTTCGGGCCACTGCATCATTCGAGAACTAGAAAGAGGAAGCATCATTCAAAGAAGCCCGATGTGCGGCCAACTATTTCTAGTTGCCAACTATAGTTGGAAAAAAAATTCGGTGGTCGAGGCCACCCATATCTAAGGCCTTCCTTCAGTAACCATCCATTATAGTTACCAATATGGTTGGTTGCTGAAGGCAATCCAAGGGATGGGTGGAAATAGGGAGGTGGCCTCCCACCCACCCCCACGAAGCATCGATTGGGAGGAAATAAAGTTTCCCCTTCTATGTCCCCCCACCTACCCATTTCTCGGCGTTAGATTGGTAGGAATTTTGGTCGGGTCACCAACCTAGGTTACTAGGGGGTACGGTCGCCATGCTACACTGGACACTAATCTCTAGACACCCAATTTATGCTGGAGCAGGGATTCCGCTGGCCAATGCATTACGTATGGATCTAAATGATAGGATCTATAGACCAGGTCTGAGAAAGAGTGGAGTAGATCCTCATTGCTACTAATGAAACAGAATTATGACCCTCTCATGTCAATAAATCTTTGCATTATCTCTGATTCATCATGGTATTGGTATTCGTTTAGCTCTCTATCCGGGAACGAGTTAATTGAATGGCAGATGATCGGGATCCCCTCACCCAATCACCACATGGATCGACATGACTTTCATGAACAAGGGAGTAAGGGGTGGATAGGTAACCCTAGTCATTCCCCATGCTACAACTGCACACTCTATTCCTCCCCCCCCAAAAAAAATTTGGAGTGAAGGAGTAATTATCTCTCTCCCGCCATATGAAAATAGATCCACATCCAGCCAATCAAAGGAGTGATGAGCTCTCCAAGGAGTAATTGTATCTCTCCCACCAAGCCGCCCATCAGCGTGTCAATACCACCATGCCAAATCAGATTCTATACATAACATTCCCCCCACCCCCTACATAACCTTCATTTGGTGGGTTCAGCAACCCCGATCCACCGCCCCCCCTCTATATAATTGGGAGGAACGATTAGATGCTAAAGACCCAACCCTAAAGGAACAAATCACCTCTCACCCACCCATATACAGACACAATCAAGAGAGACAAAGAGACCTACATGCATAGGAACCACTCCAAACACAACCAGAGGACAAACCCTAGAGCAACCCCCCAACTCCATTGTTTACTAGTCTATAGTCAAACAACGGAACATTGCATATTCCCTGGTTAAGGGGTCCGGGGAGGTGAGGGAGAGGTTGAATCCACCAAGGGAATCAGAGCGAATAGCACATCTCATCCACCACATCAACCACACCTACATCACCCCAATAGATCACTCACACTTCAACCTAAATTACACACAAACACCCTCACCCCACTATGGAACTTCCAACACACCCCTGTTCTTTGCACCCACCCCCCCTTAGAATAGTAGGGGCCTTAGGGGCCCTTAGAATAGTAGGGAACACTATCTAAAGAAACATTTCTACAGTGGGGGGGGGTGTTGCACCCATGTTACATAGTATATAAACAACAGATTCTACGAACAATAGGATTGAACGAGCTTACACTACTATCAATCAATAGCCCGAACAACTCTCACCAGTTCAAGCAACAAAATTCCAACCTGGACATAATAGCTCAAACTTATAGCAGCAACAACTCCAGCAGCTATAGATCTAGAGCCCAGAGTGAACCAGGCTACTCCCCTATTGCTATCTCCTCCCACCCACACAACTAGAATTCTAAAACACGCTCATGGGTGGGTGGGAATAGATACCAATCGAACCAGGGTATTGATGGGAATTGGATTCACAATATTCACAATTTCAACTGGAGGTCTAACTTTCAAACCACAACATGAACATATTCTCCTTGTCTCCCCGTAGGGTGGGAGGCCCCTACTATTCTATAGGCTAGGTCTGGGTGGGAGGGAATATTATGTCATCACCCACTCTTGTTATTATTGCACACTCACTTCTCCAGCAAACCTCCAAAGGAGACTAACAATCTTACAGAGGCTACCGCCATTGCACTCGCGAGCACAACCACGAAGAAGAGAGACAAGGGTCTCACCAAACAATAAGCAGCACAGAGGAGACTTCCCGCAAAATAATCCTCAATCGTCGAACCAGGAGAATCATAATTCCCTCCCCCCTGGAGGGTGGCAATAGGGTTAGAGCCAATTCCATCTCATGGTACAGATTCTGATAGCAGTTCCACATACCAATTGATGGAATCTTCCCCTAAAAAGATGAAGAAATGATGCTCCCTCCCCTATATCCTAGGATGGGTGGGATAAGCCCTACTATTCTCAAGGGGGTGCGTAATTTAGTTGAGCAACCCAAGTGTTCATTTCTGATGAAGCAACTTGTTTATGGATTGCTTGCGCGGTATATTTTATTGCATACAAGTCATGGTCACCGCAAAGATGCACATGAGTAGTGGCTTTCACTATCATATAGCCCTACATTCCCATAATTTTTCTAGATATACTGCCATTCGACCCTCCAACCCATAGTTCCTTACTCTAGCAGGCTAATTAATTAAGTAGATTAATTGGAATCTTAGTTCATTGGTGGGGGCGAATTCTACTAGTTTTCGGTGAAAGAGTTGCTAGCCTAGTAGTACCCAATCCAATGTCCTTATCTATATCTCTGTGTTAGCTTCTCCTTCATGGTAATAGGGTGAAACGGCACACCAGTGAACCAATGGGTAATGGGTTCACTTCGCCGAACCAATCGGCAATGGGGGGCTAGGTTGGGCTAAGCGGGGGATGTAGGATAGGCGAACACTCTCCAAGTCAATGGCTAGGTCACTTCATTAATGGCGAAGGTCAGTCCATTAATGGCTAAGCGGGGGCCCATCCTACATACCCCGGATGGGTGCTTTCCAAGTCAATGGCTCCAAAAGGTAGGTAGGCCCTTCTGTGTGAATGACTTGAAGTCGGTTGAGTGAGTGCTAGGGGTTCCACCGCATGAATATGAATGACTAAGAGGACCTGCCCCTACCTCCTGTATAACTGGGGCAGGCCCTACTATCCATAGGATGAGGCACTCTGTCCTCGCTCTAACAAGCCCAACTCTGTTCTCTAATATTCTCCCCCCCATTGATCGAGGAGGCATGTGATCTGGATCCATGGCCCTTCTTTATGAATCGAATAGTGGTCTAACTAAGACACAGGTTCCACAACATAGTCTACACTAACCATATGGGTTGTGAGGTCCTATTTCTCTGGCCCCCCTACTCTAGATAGGACCCGGTTTCAGATTGGTTCAGTGGGTTCAATATCAATTACCAATTACCTAGATATAGTAGGGAACCAGCCCGTGGATCCCGATTAATTAGATTGTTCTAGCTAACTGGGTTCTGGATCAATTACGTTACCAATGGCCCTACCTATATAACTACGCAGCGGGAGCCCTACCGGTTGTCACTGCGGTGATCTAAGCAGGAGATAGAGTGATCCCACCCATCTGGAGTGCTCTCAAGGATCAGGCTGGCCGAGCCATCTAGAGCGGGAGAACTATATAGTATAGTATAGTATAGTATAGTATAGTAGCCAACCGAGTACCTTTCCTTGAATTGAAGATCGAGGGATGCATTTGTATTATCCTTGTTGGCAGCATCTGTACTATCCCCACCAGAATGTGGTCGCTCCTCTTGTCAGTACGGGGAAGTCCTAACATGCTATGCCCCCCACTATAGATACGCCACCCCGATGAAAGAGCTGGTCTAGCGCATAAATGACCAATACCGATACCAATAGCTAATCTCAGAATTTCTAGCCAATTCACGATAGCCGATCATCATACTGGACTACCATTCTTCACAACAATATCTTATCTACATAGATGCACATACTATCCCTACCATTGGATTCATTTCTCAATTCGAACCCTAGAATCTGAATCTATGGAAAGAATAGAATTTTGCATGGGTTATGTTCTATATTACATACGTAATATGGTTGAGTGGGCTTGACCAACCAGTACCTGTAGCTAACACGAGGCCCGAGGGTACCAGAAGACCAGGAAATCAAATCTTCTTCTGCATAATGAATGATCCGAATAATGCATTCCCAACTACTTAGCCACTTGACTACCTTTTGCCATTGAACTGCTTCAGCGGCACTCGCTGCTAACTAACTACCAACCACCCAAATGTTGTTGTTGACCCATCCCCATCTATGACTCTATTTGGTGGGCTACTTTAGACAACCCATGGCCCCCTCTTCTCTAGTTGGAAGGAAAAATTGAATTCACTCCTAGTCCCCTATAGATAGTAGTCAGGTCGGCGTGAGTGCCCTGTAGTCGGGCATCTGATCTAATAGAAGTATTGGGTTGGTATCGGGTTGTATCGATGGAGAGGAGGCCCCCTACCTCTATATTGTAGTCGTGGAGGATGAGGAGATCGAGGGGGTGAGTGATGTCAGCATGCCACGATGGATGTGGTGAATGACAACATACTTGAGGGACCGTGCAGGCATTTATGTCAACTTTCGACTGACGTCATAGCCAAGGCTGCACTCGGCCTTTCAAATTTAGGGCATTTATGCGATAGATCAAGGGTCGAGATATAGATAGGGGCCCTCCTTGCTAACCTACTCTATTCTAGTTGGATAGGGGAGAGGGGTGGGAGAGGCAACAAAGGTCCGTTAGGTGCTCGACCCCTATCCAAACTATCTATAGCCCCCTACTATAGAAAGGGACCCCCCTCTCTATAATAAGGGGTAGCCCCTACTATAGATAGATGGGGGGGCGGGGCCCTACCTATATAACTAGGGCAGTTTTCCATATAATCGCGCTAATCCCAACCCAACTAGTTCCCCCCTGGGAAAGACCCCACCACCCGCAGTGGCCCCGACCCCACCAAAGGCCCCAACCCCAACGGGGCTTCACCCACCACTCGAGAAAACCTGCCCTTCGGGACCTAAGGCCAATATGGTCAGTTGCCGATAAAAGGCCGGCCTTCATTAGGTCTTCATTCTGGTGGGGTTGAGGTGTATCTATATCCTCCCATGAATAGAATCTAGCGATGGCTAATTTGGCCCAGAATAGATAGGGGGAAAGTGGAGTATAGAGAAGAAGAAAGGCTCTCCTTGCTCAGGCGGCACTATAGTTAAGTTCAACTAGAGTTTGGGTGGATAAGGGCCCTCAACATCACCCGACCACATCACATCAACATGAAATTGAAGTCGACATAGATTGATTCCCACAACTAGAATTAAGCCCCTATAGGCCCTGGTGTGGAGGGATTATAGGGGCTTAATTCTAGGGAATTCTCGGGTGGGTAGGGATTATAGGGAATTGTAGTAGTTCCCAACTTTCTCCCTACCTTTCATTGGTAGCCTAAGGCCAATATGGTCAGTTTCTGAAGGCAGGCCTTAGGTCTCACCCCACTGACCATATTCGCCAACTCTATAGCATCCCACCCCCCCAGGTTAGTCATGCTGAAATGCACGAAGGGCCCCCTGCTATTCTATGGAGCGAAGCACTGGGAACTTAGGAGGATATAGAGATGGGTCACTATTGCAGGGTGGTGGGGTCTTGGGACCCTACTATTATTCGGTAGGGTCCTACTATTCTAAGGGGATCCAGTATAGAATATTTCTCTGGTATATAACCTACCAATCAACCCCACCATATATGGCATCTGCCCTCTCCGATCAAGCTCGTGCCAATCCCCTACTATTCTAAGGGGCATTTCAAAGAGAATATTGAACGCCCTTTCTTAGTTGTATGTGAACCATGAAGAATAACCAACAGTGCCTGCCCTATGGCGTCAAAGTCTCTAGTTGCCTTATTGTCTTACTTCCCCTCTCTATAATGGGGGTTCACCCGAAGGGGCTCATTGCCCCACCTATCTTGGGGGGTAGGAACCCCCTCGCCTAGGGTAGGGGCCCCCCTACTATCTATAGGGATTCCCCCCTACCCCCCACCCCTTTATAGCTAGAGTAGGGGGGCCCCACTATAGATAGGCAGAGGTAGGGTTCATTGGCCCCTAGGCGGTCAAGCGCCTAAATGAAATACTATATCCCCCTACCGGTCGAGCCCCTACTCCTGTCTCATTCATGGAAGGTTTACATTCTTCAATTTCATGTCAGGGGGATGCGACCTATGTCAGGTCCATAAGATACCATAGCTTTCGGTGTTCTGTGATTGACCTCCAAGTAATGAGTAGGTAGTTTTCTTCTTCGGATTCTTCTATTCCTTTTGATTCTCCTCTCCCTAGCAAACCAATAGGTTGAATCATGACACAAATTTTCTTTGTTCTTTACAACGATACTTGACAGATGTAGACAAGTGGGTTTGAAAGTTTTTCCCCCTTTCCTTCTCTTGAATAAGAAATCAAAATAAGACATACAATCCCTCTTCATTTTGTCCTGCTCGGCAAACAAGCTACCCAAGCATACTCCTTTCAATACATAAGTTATACCCTCAAAGGTTTTCTCCTGCATGGAACACACCACTAGGGAGAGCGCAACCATTATGAAAACAAAGTTTTGAGTAAGAGGTGGCACCCCTATCTCTTCTCTAGTGGGCAGAACCATCCTTTTTTCATTATTATCCACCTTATTTAGGAGTGATTATGGCATTTTCCCATGATTTGATTGACAAATCCTTCAGTATAAAAATATTTTCTCACTTTTCTCACCATGGTTGTTATTACATAATTCCCTCCAATAGGGATTGGATCACCATGAGATGCTTGAAAATGCATCATGTTGGCCATTTAATTATTCACATGAATCTTTCGGTGACTTATAAGCTGCCTCGCTTGAGGAGTTTCATGGAAATGGAGACGAACCAGGATGACATCCAATCTCATTTTTGGATTCAGTAGAAAGGGTATGTATGAAGCTCGTTTTGTCCCTCCATGCATCTTTGCGATAAGTAGATTTCCATAAAAGGGGGACAACTTCCGTATGGCTTTTGGTTTAAGATAACTGTTCAAATTTTGTCTCAGATATGGAGTCTTCCCAATATATCTTCTCTTGCTCTTCAATCTTTGGGGGATGCGACATTGTATCCTTGTCAGTCTCTTGTTCCTTACATTTTCCAGAAGTAGACGACTAGTTTTAGATCTTAATGCAGGCAATGTCTTTTGCTAGTGGTCCCCCCCGGCTAGGATTCTGGAGAGGTTCGCTCAATTTCCAGCTTATATTAATAAAGTACTAATAGGTTAGCTTCACTTTAGTGGCCCTATAGTTCCCCCCCGAGGTAGACCCCACCACCAAGGCTTCGCCCACCACAAACCCCACTGACCATGCCCGAAGGGACTGACCATGCCTGAGGGGACCGTTCATGCCCGAAGGGACCGACCATACTTGCCTTAGGTCAGTCAAACCCCACCCCCACACCCCCCCATTATAGTTCCATATGGTCAGTGCCGAAGGCTGAGCTATAATGGGGGGTGGGGGGGGCAGGTCAGGCAACCCCACCGAAGACCAATATGGTCGGTGATGAAGGAATGCCTTGGGTGGAGGGGAATCATAGTTCTGAGTGGGAGGGGATCAACCATGGTTCTACTAGGTCAGTCCCGAAGGACGGGTGGGAGGCTATAGAGTTGCTCCGCCTAAATTCCACCTGAGCTTCACTCACAGCCCTATTCTCCTTACAGGGCTATATCTCCCACCTCCCCAGTGGGGTTGGTGTTATCCTATATGCCCTAGGGTGGTTAGGAGCCTCGGTTGGTGGGGTCTGGCCCCAACCCCACCAACCATACCTAGGATCCCACTGACCTATGGCTGCACCACCGACCATATGTGCCTTACCCCACTGACCAAAGTAACCCACCAGAGCTTCGCTCACCAACCATATGTGCCTTACACACCAACCATACTTTCCTTTGGTTAGTGGGTTAGGTTACTTTGGTCAGTGGGTAAGGCACATATGGTCGGTGAGAAAAGTTGTGGTGGGGTTGGTGCCTTTGGTGGGGTCCACGAACAAACTCACCAAAGGCGGGTATGGTCAGTCCCAACCACACCTAAAGACTAGCCCTGCTTTCATTAGGACCGACCTGAGGCGAATAGGTCAGTCCCGATGAAAGCAGGGCTAGGTGGTCTTCACCGAAGTGCTGGTGAATATGGTTGGTGGGGAAATCCCTGGGTAAGGGGGAGGGAATCATAGTTCACTGACCATATATCCCTTTTGCAGTTTCATGTAGGGTGGGAGGAAGATAAAGTGGGTGGGAGGGAAACTCTAGTTTCATTCCCCTCAACTATCTCAACTACCCTGCACTTCACGACCGACCAATTTGCCTTAGGGGCCTTCCCACCCGGGAATAGTTATGTGGGGTGGGGAGTAGAAGAAGAGAGTTCCTCGAGGGAAATTTTGGAGCGGTCGCGTGCGAATAGAGGAATGGACCTAGCTCCATCTCTCATTCGATTTGGGATTTTTCACACCATATTTCAATCTACCCCTTCTCTGACCCAGAATTCCTAGTGAATCCTTGACTCCCCGAATACGATGGGATTTCACACCTAGCAGATCTTTCACTCTACCTCCCTTGATCAACACCATAGGATGTTCCTGTGGATTATGACCTTTTCCCAAAATGATTGCAAAGATATCATGCCAATTGCTCAACTGTACTTTTTCTATCTTACGTGGGGCTGGATTAGGCTTTTTTGGTGTTCTCATTGAAATGCGTGGGCATACTCCTCAGTTCTGAGGGAATTGATCTGAAGCTTGGGTATGGTCTGTGCATCGTTTCTCCCCCTACCATGATGAATCAATTGATTGAATGTAGGCATCGCTCTTCCCTTCCCGTCCTTTCCCTCATTGCCCCACCATTAATTTCCCATCAATCATTGGTTACTCCCGATCTAAAGCACCCTTCTTCTATTCATGGATAGATATGATCGTCGAAATCAATAAGAACACCATGATGGACTAAAATTGGAACAGATCAATCTTGTTGAGAGAGACTACCCAAGGGGAAAAGGAGGTTACTTCTAGATCAGGGGTAATAGGTAGAATGGAAACTGGATGAAATCATATATCAAAATGACTTATGGCATCACCGAAGGGATCAAAACCACATTCATGGGCCAACAATTTCTTCGAGCAAGTCAAACCATTGGAAGTGAATAGGAATGGAACACCAAGTAGGATAAAAAAGACTAGCGAACTGATTACTAGATAAATACAAATGGGTGCAAATTCCAACATTGCTCACTTCATTTTGTTTCCTCGCTCTACTCATTTTTAGCGACATACCGAAAAGAGAAGTCCTACCAAGGCTTCGCCTAAATTCTGCCCTAGCTTCTAACCACCCGAGCTTCGCACACCATCCTATATGTCTTAAACCCATTGAGTTATATGCCTTAGAGTGCCTAAATTCTGACCCAGCCCTAAGATGAATGGGTCGGTGGGATTATGGGGACCTAAGGCCTGCCGAAGGTAGCCTAAGGCCAATATGGTCAGCTACCTTCAGCAGGAACTAGAATGGGGGGGTTGCTGATGAAAGGAAGGTAACACCAACCCCACCACCCTTCCCTTCATGTAGGACTGACCTAAGGAGAGTATGGTCAGTCTTGCACACTCTATAGCCTCTCACCCCCCTGGGTCGGTCCCGAAGGGTCAGGTGGTGGCAATAGGGAGGTCGGTCCTGATGAAAGCAAGGCTGGTGGGGTTGGGACCAACCTGCAGAGGCGTATCTATATCCTCCCACCCAAGGCCTATCTGATTTAGATAAATTAATTGAACCATGGGTGGATGGAACCAAAGCACTTGATTAATGATGAGATTTCCTCCTCTCGATTGAAAGAACTCTCCTTCCTCACCTTCTGTATGGTGGGATTCTTGCCTCATCTCTCTTGGCCCACTTTTTGTATCTGACTGCCCACCTGAATGTGATATGAGAGGTCGACCCACCGTGAGAGAAAAGAACTAGTTGTCGATCCATGAGCATCGATTCTCAAAGAGATCGATATAAAGGTGGGTGCCAACTTTAGGGTGTGCTTAAGGGACTTAATAGTTCCGGGTGGGAGGGAATGTTAGTTCAAAAAAGAAGATTATTTTGTGCCTTCCGAACCTCCTTCTCAGTAGAGGAAGTAAGCCATGAGCCGAGCCAGAAGGAAAGGAGGGGAAAGAACTCAATTCATCTCCTGATGAACCAGTGGGGGTTCAGGCGAGTGGCATGCTCCAACCATTCCTATATTTCCTGCCTAATTGATTGATGATTGACCGGGAACGCTTCCTTCTCCACTTGATCCATCCCTCCCATCCATCTAGTTTAGTTTCCCACCTACCTCGATGAACCCTCCCTTCTA
>VDFB02379711.1:217402742-217457742 GCA_007258455.2 Sequoia sempervirens | reverse complement strand
TTTAGTGCTAGGTAATGTTGCTCAAATTTGTGATTAAGCCTGTGTCATTGTAGGCAGGTTGTGCAGATTATTGGTACTCATTGGCTTTATGAGTTCTATTTAATATGGGTTTGGTGCCAAAGAATGTAGCTTGAAATTTTAATTGACAAACCAAGTCTTACAGAGCCTACTTGTCTTGTACGAATATGTTTAGTGTGGGTTTCTGGTCATGATTTGTGATTTAGCTATGATTTTTAAGTGTTCTTTTAATAGTTATTTTACAATTTCCCTATTTTTTCTATAATATTTAGTGGAAAATAATGTAGCTTGAATTTTCAATTGAGAAACCAATTGTTACATAGAAATTGGTGTTACACCTTGTCTAAATAGTGATAGAATTATAGGTACAGATTCTTATAGCTAATTTTCATTATAAGGTCTAATACCTTTCATACAATTCTCTATTTGTCTTCAATATTTACCAACAAAGGATGTAGGTTGAATCTTGTATCAATGTGTTTCAGATTTTGTTATTTGTCCATAAGTTTAAAGAAATGGGCAAGGTCTTTTTTACATAAAAAGATTTAGGATCAGATCATATAATTATTGTCATAACCTAATAAATCATAGATTATTCGAAACTGATACTAAAAATATTCATACAAGACAAGGTTTACAAACAAGACCTTTAATAATAGCAAGAGGATCTATTGTATGGTAGAATTCAACATGCTCTGATACGATGTTGAGATTATGGATGCACAAGGTCCCTAAAGCTGGAGTCTTCAATGGAGGACCTTTTTCCAGGAAAGATAATCAACCACATGGAAAGTGTTGCAACTAGGCATGCACAATGGAGATTCTATATTGATCTAGATTATGAGATTGATTACAAATGTAAAAATTCCCTAAATATATAGGCATGAGAGAGATGTAAGATGAAAGATGATGTTGCCATGTGTCATGATCTAACAACATGTGACAACATGTGAACCCTATCTAGGAAATTATTAAATGTTGAGATAAGTTCTAGAAGGAAAACTCATCTTCTAGAAGGAATCTTATCCCTACAAACATGGAAGGGGAAATTACCCCATTATTAAATGATTTATTAAAATGAAACCTAGGACTAAATGATGCAAGACCTAAGTTCACTTATGCTAGTGTAATAATTAATTAATTACACTAACACCCCCCATAAGTGAAACTTAGGGAGGAAATGAAATGATTATGCAGAGATGATGATGATGGGTCTCAACTACGAGGCCATGTTAGGTACTCATTTACATGATAAAGATGCAGAAAATCTCCCACAACTAGAGAAAAGGGGAAAACCCAGTGGAAACAAAACCCCTCTCCAAAAAGGAGATGAAAATGCAAAAATGCGAGATAGGATGGTAAGGATGGAGGACTCCCAAATACCTCCCAAGTACACCATCCGTCACTTGGATACAATAAAATCAATAGCCCCCCCATAGGAGGGAAATAGAGAGACTATATAGCCCCCCCAGAAGATGAGATCGCCTGCAAAGATGGTAAGTGTTTGAAGACAAAACATGATCCAATGTTGACAAAAAACTTGTCTCCCTTTCGGAAGAAACAAAACCAAATGCAAGTGAAAGATGCTTCCCATTTCGGATAGGAATTGAAGGAATGAAGGATGAAGGTGGATGATGATGTCTCTAAACTCTGCTCATGTGTCTCCTTGCCTGATGATGAAGATGCCATAGTCCCAAACAATGAAGAGGGTGACAAACCAGGACGATGCAGAAACTGATGCTGAACAATAACCAAAGACGATGATGTGATGGATGTGATGGATATAATGGAGACTTGATATCCCCCCTAAATGAAGTGTCCTCAAAACCATTGACAGAATTCTAAAGCAACAAATGTGTCCAAACCATAAGTCTCCCACTAGGAAGAAACAAATCCAATGGTGGATGCTAAATAAACCTCAAATCCTGAATAGAATGATAGGGAAGAAGTCTCATACATGAAATATCTGAAGATAAACTAAGTGCCTCCAAGATAGTCTCTGGATTCCTAATCAAGTTCAAGACAAAGGGATGAGGAGACTCAAGAGAACTCTCCAAAGTGTGATCTGAATAGAGGAGTGATGCCCCCTCAAGAATGTCCTCCAAATCTGTAGAAGTAGCTAGGTTAGTGATACCCGAAACAAAGCCATCCTATGATGCCAAGTTCTAAAAAATGAAGGTGTCCTGATGAATGATGATAGTGGAAGCTTTAATCAATGAATTTGGACAAGGAATCACTAAATGTGAAGGGATACCAATAGTTTCTGATGGAGAAGAAGCACCTGAAGGAACCTTGTCAACCTCTTTGGAAGATTCAAGGAAATCAACCTCCTGTACAACAATAGCATCATGGGGTACCTGATCTGAGGAATGACATTTTGAATCATGATCATCGGGGAATGGTGGAGTATCTGAACCTCCACATATCTCCCAAAGCTTAGTCCAAAGGATGTGAGGACAATCACAATGATCAATAGCATTCAAAACATCACAATCAACTTGCATTTCAATGATCTCCAAGATAGTGTATCTGCTACAACTCCAAGCAAGCTCATGAATACCTTCACTTGGATGGTGAACTATACCATATAGATGTGGCAATAAAGAAAGTGATTGGAGATGGTGGACAATCCCATCTTCCTATTTTTTATAGTTACCCTTGTGTAACATAACCAGAGAAGGAGTATATGCAAGCCCCATAATGAAATTTCTCCACAACAGACACAGACCTTCAACAGAAAATAGAGACTTCCAAAGGATGATTATGCAACCGAAGTGATGCTACCCAGATCAAAAATTATTTTCCCAAGCTTTAGGATGTCCAAGTTATTGAACAAATGCACCAAACTAAAAAAATTAATGGAAGAGTACCTAGAGCTAAAACTGATCAAGGGGTCTGGACTGATGAAAGAAGCTCTAAAAAATCTTCCTGATGCCACTGGAATCATTGAAATATGATGAACGATTACGAAGATACGAGCCTCTCAGTCTAGATTAGGGTTTTGTCTTGAGTTGGCTGTAGAATTTTCTACAACCAAAATTTTGTAGAAATGATGTCACCACTAGAAATTAGACTGAATTACCTTTCCGACAGTATCTCGTTTGCTAATTTTTGATACCCTAGTGAAAAGATATGATAAAAAGAAAAAAATGCCTATATGTGGCACTTTACAGGATAATTAGGTGCAAAATTTTAGCACCCCTGGCACTAGCACTTGGTCTTTGATGTGACCTCAGCAAAAAGTAGGGAAAAAAAATAGTGCCACCCCTTGACTATCGGATCTCCTAGTCACGAATAGGACCGTGGGAAGATTAGAGGAAGGCGGTGGAGGCTGATGTTCTCCACGATAGTCAGTCATCGATGGGGGTTGATAAAAAATCATCAGTGGTAGAGAGAAGGGCGTCGGTGGGGGTAAAGAGTTGGCATGAGCTTGGCAGAGACGCTAGCAAGTTCAATGGTTGGTGGCAGGTATGTTGATCGTAGGCAGAAGAATAGTCACTGGTGTACGAGCACGGCCGGGGAGGAACACAACAAAATGTGAGCCAGGCCAAAAGGTGGGGTCGGTGGGTCCAACAAACAAGTACTTGCCTCTAGCAATAAATGCAGCTGACAATGACTTAGTCTCCAAACTTTTCACAAAACAGTTTTTTGATATGATTTTTAATATTGCCTAGTCGGCAATTAAAAATCAAAAAGACTTTGCCAATAATATATTTAATCTGCAACAAAACTTTAATTCCAATGGAGTAAGAAAACACCAAATTTTTAAATAAATCAAACCCCAAATGTTATGCCGGCGGATGAAAAAATAAAGCCCACGGATTTTAAATAAACCCCAATATATATGCCAATAAAAAATAAATTGATGTCGACTGTGAATAAAATTAGTAGTTGAATTTATTTTTCTGCCGACTATATAAAGCCCAAATATTTTTTTTTTTCTAAACAAATAGATAAAGCCCTGATTTTTTTTTGAAAAAAAGTGTCTGCAACTAAAAAAAAAAATTCCTCAGAGGACAACTGACCGGGATGATTTTTCACTGCAAATTGTATGGATTGTATGATTGATTTTGCAAACCAAAAAATACCTCTAATGGCTCCTAGGTTGATGTATCTAATTTTGATGAATGGGTAGGCAATCCTAGTGTTATGAGGCCTTCTGAAGACAATGTTGAGCTCAGATCTAACTCTATCTACTTCAGAAATCAACTTGGCCCTCAGGTGGAATCAAGTAGCCTACAATGGAAACCTTCAAGCCTGCTAAGAATCTCACACACCAACTTTCTTGATCAAGGGTTGATGTTTCACTGAACCTGACTCTGATACCATGTTAGAATTCAACATGCTCTAATACCATATTGAGATTATGGATGCATAGGTTCCTTGAAGCTACAGTCTTCAATGGAGGACCTTTTCCAGGAAAGATAATCAACCACATAGAAAGTGTTGCAACTAGGCATTCACAATGGAGATTCTATATTGATCTACATTATGAGATTGATTACAAATGTAAAAATGCCCTAAATATATAGGCATGAGAAAGATGCAAGATGATGTTGCAATGTGTCATGATCTAACAACATGTGAGAACATGTGAACCCTATCTAGGAAATTATTAAATGTTGAGATAAGTTCTAGAAGGACAACTCATCTTCTAGAAGGAATCTTATCCCTACAAATATGGAAGGGGACATTACCCCATTATTAAATTATTTATTAAAATGCAACCTAGGACTAAATGATGCAAGACCTAAGTTAACTTATGCTAGTGTAATAATTAATTAATTACACTAACATTGTAGAATCAGAGTTGTCTTGCAACATGTACAGGTCTTTTTCTGCAATTTGCAACAAACTAATGGCAGCTTAACCAAAAGCAATACACCAAAGGTTGGTTGAATGGTTACATATATACATCTACATATATTCTAAATTTGAGCTCCATTATTTGGCACTAAATATTATAGAGAAATAGGAAAATTGTAAAAGAACTATTAGGAAAACACTTAAGAACCAGAGAAAATGAGAGAATGGTGAAACCCAACATTAAATAAAGCTTTGTTCAATAGGAGGAAAGAATATGATAAAACATATTCACACAACACAAGCAATCTATGTAATAGTTGGTTGAATGGTCTTGTAGCTTTAACTACAAAAGATAGTGATAGTTGTACTCCTTGATTTGCATTTGGCAACAATCACAAAACCAAATAGCACCATGATGGCAACCTAAAGAAAATAAGTATCATCATAAAGAGTTGGGCTTACATAATTGATTTGGAAAGTTGAAAAGATTTTTGTATAGGCATGGAGGGAAAATTAGTTTGGTGGCTTTTAAGTGTTCTTGTAATAGTTCTTTTATTTGTTCAACTTTATATCTTTAGTTGATAGGCTATTTGTTTGAAGTTTCTATTTGTTGAGAAGGTAGCATTTAATTGTGCAGTATGTGTAACATATTCATAATGCTAGAATGGCTCTTTTGAGAATGCAACTGAATCAATATATTTTCTTGCATATTTAGTAGTATACTTTCCCCGCTGCAACATTGAATATTACATTTAGTTCTTGTTGTTGCTCTACAATTGGTGTATATATATATTGAATTTTTTGTTCTATGTTTAAAAATATACATGTACACAGAAATATATATCCATATATACAAACCAGGACCCCTATGGCCCATTTGAAAATGCAAGTAAGCATCTAGACTAGATTTTCCCTCAGTTGACTGGCTCAGAAGGCTTCAAATTCAACCCTTTAGTTGCCTATATACTAATTCCAAACTGTGGAGTAGATAATATGCTATAAGCAACCAAAAAGGTTTGAATTTGTAGCCTTCCCAATCCACTTAATTGAGGGGAAAATCAATTTGGATGTTTCTTGCCTTGTTAAATTTCAAGCATAGGAGTTAGATAGTGGCAAACAAACATGCTATACACACGTGTTTAGATATAGTAATGTGTATATAAATAGATATATAGATATGTACATATGGATAGATATATAGATTCTTATATGTGTGTGTTTATAAATGTTTCGAGAAAGGGGAAATTCAATGCATATATGTACTTAATAATTTCTACATATATATACATGCATATATTCTACATTCAAGCTTCATTATTTGGCATTAAATATTATAGACAAACAAGAAAATAGTAAAAGAACTATTAGGAAAACACTCAAGCACGACATATGCCTAATTATTGAGTATCATCCTAATAGCTCTTATAACTATTACATATATTTCTTTTTTTGTACCAATATGTTGCATGATATTCTTTTTCCATGATCTGTTTGAAGCTCCCTATAACAAATTGTTAATTGTTGTTGTTTTTTTGTTTGTAAGGCAAGAAAATATATTGACTAAGTTGCATTGTTGAAAGAGTTGTTGCAGTTTTTCTTGCATATTACACTACTGTGAGAATCATCTCCCTCAGGTCTATTCTACAATAGAATTGAGGTTTCCCAAACTGTTGTGCTATGGAATTTGTAAGTCATTTTACATGGGTATTTTGCATAATTTTTTTGTCCATAATATTGAATACCAAGCAATGTAGGTCAAGTTTCCAATTAAGCATGTGATGTTATACACATTTTGGATAGATTATTGCACCATATCATTGTTTCCATTACATAGGAAAATAAAAAAAACTGTATAAATACACATATATAGAAATAATAAAAGAGTGCATGGATACACATATAAGCAGTGCCAAAGATAGAGAGATACATATAGGGGTATATGCATTTGAATTTATCATTTTTATTCTTGTTGATGTATCCCCTAGTGTTTGCACAACATTAAAAGTGGATTTCTATTCTTTTTGTTGTATATCATGTTGTTTTGACAATATTAAAAGTGGAATGCTTATAAATTGATATTTCTAAGTTGTCTACCAATTACCATTGGGATGTTGTAATACATTAATATTTTTTTTATTGTGAAATAGAGCTATCAATTAGTGAACTCAAATTGTAACATTTTGTCCCTACAAATAAGTTCCCAGAACTATGTCTATGGAAATGGGCTTTGTGGATGGGTTTGCAAAGCCCCCCAAATATTGATTTCTTGGCAGCCCCCATTGGTGCCACTGCGGAGTTTGTCTCTAAGGCCATGCTCCCTTGGGCTTCAGATCCTAATTCTGTAAGTATAGTTTTCCTTTTTGTTATACCTATTGAAAATTTAGCATTATTGTTTCCATTTTTCTTGGCTTTAAGGTGTATATATATGTGGGTCATCTTGACTAATCATATAGATATGTATATGTATATGTATGTATATGTGTGTATATATATATATATATATATATATGTATATGTATGTATATATGTATATGATATGTATATGTATATGTATATATATATGTATATGTATATATATAGGTATATGTATATGTATATGTATATGTTTGTATATGTATGCATGTATGCATATATGTATGTATATGTGTATGTATATGAATATGTGTATGTATATGCATATGTGTATGTCTATGCATGTGCAAAAAAAAATACTACAATATGATAGATCAGATATGAAGATAGCATATTTTTCCCATTTCCTATGAAATCAATGGCACAATGACTCTTTTGACAATGCAACTTAATCAAAGTATAGTTTCTGACACTGCAACAATCAATATTGTATATGTATATGTATATGTATGCATATGTGTATATATTTCTATGTATATATATATGTATATGTATGCATATATGTATATATGTATATGCATATGTATATGTATATGTATATGTATATGTATATGTATGTGTATGTTTGTATATGTATATGTATTTATATGTATGCATGTATGCATATGTATATGTGTATGTGTATGTATATGCATGTGTATATATATGCATATGTATATGCATATATGTATGTCTATGTATATACAAAAACAAATACTACAATATGGTAGATCAGATATGTAGACAGTAGATTTTTCCCATTTGTTATGAGATTAATGGCACAATGACTCTTTTGACAAGCAAATTAATCAAAGTATAGTTTCACACACTACAACATTCAGTATTGCATTTACTCCATCCACCTGCATTTACTTTGCTTGCTCCCATTATGCAGCAATGAAAGAATGCATTAAGCCTTTCCCAAACAGACACTTGCCATCCAGCCCCCCATATACCGAGGCTGCCAAGTCATGTATATATCTGTATGTATATGTATGTATATGTATGTATGTATATGTATGTATATGTATATGTATGTAGTTTGATATGCATAATGTATGTATATATATACATGTATATATGTTTGCATATGTATACATGTATACATACATATTTTTACACATGTATATGTATACATATATGTATTTCTATATGTTTACATGTGTATATGTATACACGTTATACATGGGTATTCTGCATAAATGATTAATTTATTGTTCACGCCTTTCGATCTTTGCTCATTGTTCCTGTCAATAGCAGGTTTAAGATTTTTAACACTGATGTGTTGCAAAATGTGCGAGAAAGTATATTGCTTAAATTGCATTGTTGAAAGAGCCATTTCAAATAGTAAGAGATATTAGAAAGAATAAGACATAAGATAACACTTATGAGCTAGCAAACTAATTTTATTACCAACATGTTCATAATCTGCAATTGGTCCTATGTTAATGTGTCCAACGACAAATATGCATATGAATAACTAAAACAATAAACGGAGGCCAATAAAAATACTAACCCTAAATATATTTTTTGAGGAAAGGAACAAGATTCAACTACAATTTAATATATTCTAATGTGCAAACTATGCTATTCCTTTTCTGATCATTCATAGATATAGATTTATATACACATGGATACACATATATATTTTGTTATATGTTTATGTGTAATTGCTACTTTAAATATATCTATGGTTAAACATGTATATTCATATATCCTAATGTGCTTGATCTTGTATTTATACTTGTAGGTTGTATGGGCACATTCAATTTGCACAGTGCAATCAATTATTGAATTTTAAAAGGGTAAAAAACAACAACAAAACTATTTGTACTATAGGCAGCATAAAGAGAAAATATCCATGAAGCACCGCAGTAAATACTTGTAGCAAAGGATAACTACAAAAACTACACTTGCACATCAGACTACTAAAAATCCTCCTTTATAGCAGCAAATTCCAATGGAAAATGTCACCCTTTATATATAATCTCAGAACAACTCCCCTGTTGCACCAACATAGGAACAATATCTCAAAGAAATATTCAACGAAAGCTACCTTGTTGTGGTAAAGCAATTTTGACATTGTATAGATGCACTTTCCAGTCTTTTTGTTTACCAAATATGTAGGGAAAGCTACATAGGGATGCACACTCAAATGTTAGGGTCAAGATCCACATGTGTAAGGTGTTATTCTAAAAACAGGTGTCCACCACTTCAGCTCTACAAATGGTATGGACCTAGCCCCACAACCATTGTTACTCAAAAAGTTAACACAGGTTGAAGAAATCATTATTGCCAGGGTGGATCCATTTCTACAGGTCTCCCACGCTAGAGGAGGACAATTTAAATATAGTGGTCACATGATAAGCTTCCCTCAGGATATCTTGAGCATAGAAAAACTTTTGTTGCACCAACTGCAAGACCTTGAGGTCATGATCATTTGCAGGACCACCATTGAAGGTGGGAATTAGGATTGTTATGTTAATAAACATCATTTCATGGATGCATTGAAATACAAAATTCAATATGAAAAATACTACAATGATGTTGAGATTGATGTTGAGGCTCTTAATATGTTACCTGATGTTGTTGTTGATGTGTCCAATTTCTTGCATACAATAGACCAAGTTTCAGATGAAGAGCTAATACCATCAACCAACTCAACAAATGTTGGTCAAGAAGAAAATGGCTCTACAAAATCTTCATCTTTTATTCCTTCCTTACCAAATGCTAGACGAGAGTTGCAAGCAATAAAACATGTCTTACAAATTGAAAAAAAAGAGCAAAATGTCTTATCTTGGCTTGAAATTAGCTCTTCTCCTATTAATGAATACAACACTAAAGATTTACTTTCAATGGCCTTTCCAACATTGTTCCCCACTAGAGTAGCACTTCCCCTTCAATCGAGAAATGTTAAAATTCACTTGCATGAATATGCCCTCCACCTAATGAGATATTTTGACCACAGATTTGGAAAACATGAACATTAGGTTTAGATATTTTATCTACAACTTGATTATGAGACATCACAGCCAACAAACTGTCTTTATTTGTTTTTAGGTGGATCTCGAGTGGCAACAACTCCAAGTTGCTCCTGACCACCAAATAGCCAAGCAGTTGATGTGTTTCGGTGCATCATTGCATAGGATCCACTCTTTTGGAACTCTTTTCGAGCCCAACTAACCGCCATGATCAAACAGCTTAGCATACTCACCCTTTTTTTCACTTTGACTTGTGTAGACACAAAATGGGCTAACCTACAAAATGTTTTCTCTTTTGTGGCTCGTTTAGCAATGGAACCTTCAAAAAAAATACTAATAGATAGTGTTGTTCAAAATCCATATATAAGATATTTATATTTGCATCATAGATTCTCAATTTTTCATGAGGAGGTGATCGAAAAGCTTTTACATGCAAAATATTAGTGGTATAGATATGAATGGCAGCATCGTGTCTTTGCACATCTGCATGGTTTTTTATGGCTTCCAAAAGAGCCTGACATGGACACTCTTGACTGGTCCAATGACCATGACGTTACCATGGAGGGGACTTTTTTATAGGTACATTTCAACTTGGAATCCACATTGCCCTGCACAAAGATTGCTTAGAATGTATCATTGTTCTGAAGAAAAATTGTGCTTGCTTACCATAAGCCAGATCCTTACCAATGATCCAATCATAGATTATGAAGAGTTGTTAAACACAGTTCAAAGGCACACAAAATGCTCTGAATATACTTATTTAAGGAGAAAAGGAGAGCAAATGCAATGTCGGTATAAAGCACCTTGGCAACAGTAACTTACGTCTACATTGACATCTAATGTTGAGTCTAACAAATCCTACAAACCAACAAGAAATGATGATCGCCTAAATATTCATAGCCCAACCATGCTTGCAATTTGGCATGCCAATGTTCACTGCTAGCTAGTTGTTTCTAAGCAAATTGTTTTGAATTGTATTTCTATATATGCAGCTAAATCTGAGAAAAAATCAAAAAATTATCTTGATATGTTGAAAAGACTTGCAAATACAAATATAGTTGAGGATAGAGCACTAGTTGCATATCAAAAATTCATGATGAATATTCTTGTGGAACACAACATCTCTACATAGGAGACATGCCATATGTTATAGAAATTTCCTCTTCTTACTTCAAGTCGACGATACGTTCGCTTGAATGTTGGAAAAAAGGCATGGTTCCATATAAACAAAGATGATACTAACGAAGAGCTGCCAAAAAACTATATTCATTGCTATATGCATAAGCCTCCAAAGCTAGATTTTGTATTCCTAATTGACTCAGTCCACCTATATACACACTTACAAAAGCGCAAAAAGGCTAAATGGAAACCAAGGCACCAACCTGCAGTTGTCCTTATCTACCCGTTATTCAAGACTGATCCCGTTGAAGCTATAGAGATATTTGAGATATTTTGTTGGACTGAACTTATGTTATACAAACCTTTCTGGAACATACAAATAGATATAGATCTTCTCAAACAAGAGAATAGAAAATTGGAAATTTTTAAAAATGATTTATTATCATCCTTGGCATGTTAATAGACTTCCAGTTACACTCACAATTGAAGAAGAACATGATAGTGATACTAATGATTTGAACCATCGACCTTCTATGGATGAATATGAATGGGAATTTTTCTCTCGGCTTGGTGCTACTACTAACTTTAGTATAAATCAGCTTCAGCTATTGGGTAGGTAGGATTTTGATATGAACCATCCATGGAATACAAACCATGTACCTAAACAACTCCATAATATTTGTTTATAGTTCATCCCATCAGCGAAGGTATAGCGTGAGCAAGCTATGGGACAATTTTTTCCTATAGATATGTCATCCCATCAACTTTCACCAAAATAGCAATTGGCCCTTCAAATAATCTAGTACCATCGCATGCGGCCTTCACCCAAAGCCCCTCTCTGCATGATCATTCAAGGGATAGTTGGCACTAGAAAATCCTTTTTGATAAATTGTATTCGACAATAAATAAACACCTCTTTTGCTAGATCCAATAGTTGCTTGCTCACATTAGCTCCTATAGGTGTTGTTGCGTACAACATATATGCCTCTACAATCCATATAGCACTTTGGATTCCCATAAAGGATATGAATCCTTTGCAAGGGTAGAAATTGACAATATTCCAAGAAAAATTTAAGTATTTTCAATACATTTTGATCGATGAAATGAGTTTTCTAGGCCCAAAGTTACTACTGAAAATAGATAGCCGGTTGCACCAAGTATTCCCAAATAACCATAGGGAGCCATTTTTTGGTGTTTCTATGATCCTTGTTGGTGATCTTTCCCACTTGCCACTTGTCATGGATATGCCTATTTATGCTTCATGCTCATCGACAGTAGCCTTGTGGCACACTTTCACAGTCTCAATAACATTGGACACTATTTTCTACCAAAAAGGAGATAGCCCTTCGCAACAAATGTTTTGGGCAATCCTTCTCCATATAATAAATGGTGAGGCTCTCCACGATGATTAGGAAGAGCTTATGAAACAAACAAATAAAATTCTCTTAGCCATAGAAAGAGAACAATTTGATGTTGCTACACATTTGTTTGCCACAAATGACTTGGTCGCATTCTACAACAAAAAAATGATCAAGTAGTTAAATTTACCCATAGTGATTAGCATTGCTCGAGTGGCATAGCAACAGGCATCTGATCATGGAGATGATGACTAACTTCTCCCATAATTGCTACTTTGTGTTGGTGAATTGGTGATGCTAACAACAAATTTGTGGATTCAAGCTGGCCTACTAAATGGATCCCTTGGTGTTGTTACAACTATTGTGTACAATCCACATTGTAAACCACCAAACCCACCTAACTATGTTGTCCACTTCCAAAATTACATTGGTCCACCATGGGACCCAGAACATCCAAGAGACATCCCCATCCAAACTATAAGTTGGGGGAGTTGAACAAAAATATAATATGCAACAATAAATAGAGGGTACAACCTGTATAGGCCAGTCGCATGTTTTGATGATTCTATTCTATTAATCTGCCAACTTCTTATTCTAAGATTTCATTGTGTGATGCATTTAGTATATGGAATTCAAAATAATACAGTCTTTTGTATATTCCATTTTCTCATCTTTGTTTAAGTGTTTTTAAATTCCATGATGTCAATTATTTATTAGCATACCTACAATTATTTTCTAACTAATTTTAACATACAGTGGTGTAAACATACAATTATAGTTGTTACAAATTAATACATATGCATATCATACAAGCAAGTTCAGCTATTAAAGATGCATAGAGATTGGAACCAACAATAACTATAAGCCAAAATTTTTATAAGTCAATAACATGTTTAGAACATTCTAGTATATTCAACTATATATGCACATACTGTAGATGCATTCTGAAAAAAAATTGTCTTCCATTTGACTAATAAGTTTAAAATCTTGCTTGTAGCATGTTTTTTTTTCTATTCCCACAACCTATATACGTTGAGTTCTCACATTTTTCCTCTGTGCTTTGCTCCCACAAATTCTAATGTCTTCCTGTTACCTTTTCTATTAGCTTTATTTGATTCAAATAGCTACAAATGTTTTTGGGTATGTGTACGATCATGATGGGCCAAAAAGTGGTGATATGTGGGTAAGTGCACCAAGATGGTTTCCAAAATGGGGGCTTAAGTGGCCACTTTTGTTTTTCTGAATTCAAGAAATACTGACCTTGGACGTGAAATTGAGGATAGCTACATTCAAAATTTTGAGATGGAACAAAAACAAGGATCGAAGTGCTCCGAGTATACTTTCTAAACTACTAATTTATTTTGAAAATGGTTGAGATTAAGGGGTTCAAAAGAGGTACATACACAGATTGGTGTTGTTTTGTCAGAAAAAACATAACATAGCAACTCTTGTACAACCCTAGCACAGTGAACTTTTTTGTAGTATTTTTAAAATCGCTATGGTTAGAAGTTAGCTAATAGTATCTAGTTGATGCATGATTTTTCTGATAAATTTTTAATGAATATTTGATATTTTACTAATTTTCTAAGTGGGCACTTCCTGAAAAGCAGAATTTTGGCCGTGCTCCCCCCAATTTTTTTTCAAAGCAATTGAATTTCTTTTCTTTATTTTTTTTTAAATTTGTAGAATGGATTCTAGTTTCTAAAAATGTAATTTATTTGAAATTTTGATGAACGGTTAATTTATAACAAAAAAAAAACACCGAACATTGCTTTTTGGAAAAAAAGAGACATACAAACAAAAGAAATTATGGATGAAAGGCTTAACATTGTCAGAAATTGAAAAAAAATACATTGTTGGATAGCTAAGACATAACCTAACATTACCCATGTGTTCGATTTTGTTGATATTGAACCAAATGCAATCCTGACGGTGAACATGAACCAGATTATGTGAAAAATTGTAGAATTTGGAAAAAACATGTCTCTGGTCGTTGGGAATTCCCTCCAAGCCTTTGGGTTGGTATTCCAAGGCACATAAATTTCACTTTTTCTTTTGATTTTAACGTGAAATAGCGTGAGCACGATATTACGCACTCGTGCTATGAGCTTTCAAATTTTTAAAAAAAGTGGCCACAAAATTGCTACCCAACTTCATGCACCTGCCCATGTAAGTGATATGATGGCCCGTGTGGCTGACAACCTTTTTTTACCCAAAATTGGTGAAATGAAAAGGGTTTTTAAAGGAGATTCTCAACTTTCCACTAATATAATTTATGCTTTACTTTGAATTTAATAAATTATTATTATTCATTTTCTATTTGAATTACGACTAAAGTCCTAATTGATAGGCTGATTGAAAAAAATCTTAGCTTTCAAACGGTATCAAATTTTTTGAATCCAAAACATGTGTCACATTCTATGTTTCACATACTATAGGATTAAAAAAAACAAATTGAACTTCATGAAGTTTTGACCAAGTTCAGGTGTTGACATACGATTTTTTATATTTTTTAAAATTTGTAATAAAACCTCATAATTAATTATCTACTTGGAAAAAAATTACAAAAATTATGCATCACATTGGGACATGAGTCCTCTACTTATATCTAAAATATTATAAAAAAATATTATCATTTTATTGTGGTTAGGGTAGTCAAACAGACTCCTACTTCTTATTTTTCCCTAAAATTTAAGTACTACTACATTGAAATTTTAAATTTCCACCAAATCATTCAATTTGCTACAGATTCTATTCTTACATATTTTTGAAATAATGTAGATAACTTATTCAAATTTTTACATCAAGTTGCCTAACTCTGATTTTTCTAAATTTTTTGCCACTTAAGGGCTTGTTTTTTCCATGATGATCTTGCACATACCATTATCTACAAAATTCTCTTTTCGTCATTACACTATTTCACTGTTCCTATACATTACATTCACAAATATATACTCTTTTCTACATTGCTTTTCTTTTCCATGATACATGATAAAATTCCATGCTATTTTTCATGGCTTGCTCGGGCATGTTCACAATGATCATGGAGTTTATTCGCTATGTGGATTTGTGATCATGCCTCACTCAACGGATTTGGAAAGGTAGGTACTCACTCATGTGATAGTTGATACATCCTAGAATTCTTGCACAATTTCATGCAAATAAGTGCATGTAATATTCATTGTTCTAATATAAGGATGTCAATTGTTTTGCTTCCCTTGTGAAATGACACACGGTGGTGTTTGTTTCATAGCAAACTACTCAAAGAAACTGCCATCCACCTCCCTTATGTGCCAATTTGGAGAGCTCTATAGCCTATGACATCTTTGCTCATGTTCTTGTAGTAAGCCATTCTGCAATGTGTTAACCCCATTCCATACTTATCTAATTTTAGACATGTATTTTGATATAACAATATAAAATGTTGTTTTGCAGTAGTATTATGTTGGACTCAATGCAAAGATAGATTGACAAGCAGAAATGCAGCACATGTGTTGAACAATTGCTCCCGGAAAGATGACCATAGTTATAAGTGTAAACAAGGTTTGTTTTACATATTTAAATTTTCCTCATTTATACATTCATTTTTTTTCTCCCTCCATGGCTAGATACCCTCTATATATTTGTTGCTATATATAAACATTCATGCACAGATTCTTACATGCACTTGACTACAATAAATATAGTATGTTGTTTAGATTAGAGTTTCCCATGCTCCTATGCTTTCCTTTTATGGAAAACCCAAATGAAAATTTCAAACAAATAGTTGATAGGTGAATGCCAATTGTTGCATTGATTGCTTGTTTTGTATTAATATGTTTCATGATATTCTCTTTCCCTTATCTCTTTGAAGCTCCCTGTATTTTGTATTAATATGTTTCATGATATTCTCTTTCTCTTATGTCTTAAAACCCACATTAAACATATTAATACAAGATAACCAATTTCTGTAAGAGTTGAGGTATGAATTCAAAATTTGAGTAATGCTCTTTCGTAGTCAACCCAGGTGAATAGAGAAATTATAAAAGAGCTATTAGAATAATAGTTCATAGCTAGAAAACTACTCTTATCTCCAAAATGTTTATGCTTTCATGTTAACCCTCTACATATATATATATGCTTTCGCTGCTATCTTAATCTACAATTGCTTCTATGCTAATGGTTATAACACCAAAAGTGCACAAAGATACCTACAAACAATAAACGAACGGCAAAAAAAATACTATCCCTAGCCATTTTTTTGACAAAAGCAAGAACATTTAACTATAATTTATGCATCCATACACAGTGATAACCTCTTTCAACCCTCCAAAATGGGTATAACATCAAAGATATAACCATATAACAAGGAATAATAAGCACAAAACACCTCTTATACAATTTCTCTACTTGTCTTCAATATTTGATACCAAAGAACATAGCTTGAATCTTGTATTGATATATTCCATGATATTCCTTTTTCCTCATGTTTTTGAACTAGAGAGCCATCCGCAAAGCTTCATTCTACTTTTGGGTAAATGATTAATTAATGGTTCATTTTTTTCGTTGTCTACTTATTGTTGCTTTTAATAGCAAGCCACAAGGTTTTAACACTGATGTGCTATGAAACATGCCAGAAAGTATATTGATTAAGTTGCATTGTTGAAAGAGCCATTATGTTGTTGGTTTCATAGAAGACTATTTTATTGCTCACGTCTTTTGTTCTTTGGTTATTTTTCCTCATGTTCTCTAGTTTTATTCTCGAGAGAGCCAAGTTGAAAAGAACATCATGAAATTTATTGATACAAGACATATAACATATTCTGCCCATGACAAAGATTCCAAAATTTTAAAACTTAAAAATAATCCTTGTTACCAGAATAATAGAATAATCTGTTATAGGAAACTTCAAACAAATGAGTGGAAAACAATATCATGACCCATATTGATGCTCGAATAGATGAGGGAAAAAGAATATCATCAAACATATTAACATAAGGCAACCAATGGCAATTACTTGACCAGGTTTTCTTGTGCCAATGTGGACCTTGGTAATTACATGGGTTGGTCATGGTGGAGATGGTGTCCTCGATATAAGGAGCTTGAATGGTAAGTGTTTGCTCATGCAAATTGAATGTATATATATATATATAGACAAATAGTGAAAGTATAAAAGTGTTAAATATAAAAAGACATTTACTATGTAACAGCCACCAAACTAATTTCATATATATACACATGTGTATACTTGTGTGTGTGTTTGTGTGTGTGTGTGTATATATATGTATATGTTTACATGTATATATGTATGCATATGTATACATGTATATATGTATGCATATGTATACATGTATATATATGTATATATGTATGCATGTATATATATGTCTATATGTTTACATGTAAATATATATGTGTGTGTGTGTGTATGTTTTACATGGGTATTTTGCATAAATGATTAATTTATTGTTCATGCCTTTCGGTCTCTACTTATTGTTCCTTTCAATAGCAGGTTGGAGGGTTTTAACACTAATGTGTTGCAAAATGTGCAAGGTAGTATATTGATTAAATTGCATTGTTGAAAGAGCCACTTTGAACAGTATTTTCTTAATGCTATGGCAATAATTATATCATGAAACAATCTCTGCAAAATATGTTTGGTGGCTTTTAAGTGTTATTGTCATAGTTCTTTGATCTATTCAACTTTATATCTTTAGTTGATATGCTGTTTGTTTGAAATTTTTATTTGTTAAGAACAGAGCATTTAATCATGCAATATGTATAAGATAATATTCATAATGCCAAAATGGCTATTTTGACAATGCAACTAAATCAATATATTTTCTTGCATATTTTGGAGCACATATTCATATTGCTAGAATGGCTATTCTAACAATGCAACTGAATCAAAATATTTTCTTGCATATTCTAGTGTATACTTTCCCACACTGCAACATTCTATACTTTGTGCATCTTTGGTGTTATACAAATTCAATATAATTAGTCCCTTGGTATCCTTCTAATTGATTTAAGTGGAAATCCTTACAAAGAGGATGATGTAGATTTTCAATGGCTACATAATTTATTCTTGTGTTTCCATATATACATTTTCACATTCATTAAGCTGCCATCCTTTTGATTTTACTTTGGTGCTCACGTTCTTTGTAGTCTACTAAAAAATAGAGTAATTGTTTATGGTAAGTGTTTGCTCACCCAAGGCTTAATGCATTCTGTGGTTGTTGTACTATGGTGGTGGATGAAGTAAATGCAATATTCAATGTAGCAATGTGGGAAAATATATTTTGATTAAGTTGCATTGTCCAAACAACCATTATATATATATATATATATATATATATATATATACATAAGTACATTAAATGACTTACACATTTCAGAGAACAATAGTTTTCAATCTAGCATAAAATGGTTTCTAAACAATCTACTATCAAACCAATGACCTTGCATAAAAAAACCTGAGCAGTTCATCGTAACGACCTTCAAGTAGGTCAGGCAAAAAATAATATCATCAAACATATTGATACAAGGTTCAAGGTATGTTCTTTCTTAAGAGATATTGAATATATGTAGAGGAACTATATAAGAGGTGCTATGCAGAAATGCAATGCACGAACTAGAATGTCTTTTTTCAAGTCAAGTCTATGATTCTTTTGCCACAAAAAAATTGGCTTCCTATTTTGGTTCTTGGTTATTATATGTGGACATGATTCACATGCACATATCTTCATATACATCCTACTCATGCAATGAAAATATAAGAACTTGCAAGATAAAATTTATACTAATATATATCTTTGTTAAATCTATATGATTTATTTTATAATGTTGCATAGATACAATAGACATCCAACAAACTTACTGTATTCTAAATTGCCTATTTCAAATTTTTCAATGGTCCAACAACTCAATCCAATGCTCCTTGTGGTTTTCAAACATTGCCAACAGTACATGTAAGTGCAAAACTTTTCATTATCAATAAATAGATTTGGTGACCCACTTGTAAATATTATTCATTATTTCTACTTTTTTATTGTGTTTGTTGATTTTAGCTATATATTTACTAATTTTGGATTCTTCATTTCTCATCTTGTTTCCCCATCCACTAACATACCTCTCTCTTCTATTTGCAGGTGCTAGGCTAAAGCATACATGACAATTCCAAAATCATGATGCTTGTTTTTCCCAACTTTGATATTTTGCAATGTATAATGAAACTTCACAAAATTTTCAATGGACGTTCATGTTGCTTTTTCTCGGGGGTTTGGCTAGGATCCTCAAGGCTCCATGATGCCAATATGGTAGGGTGGATAATGAGCATGGGTTTACTGTTTTGGCTTTTCATGCCATATATTTTTTCTTACATAGATACATGTGTAGAAAACATGGTTTGTAACATGTTCCTTATGTAGTACCAAGTGGTAGTAACGCGCTAGAGACTTTCATCTGTTATTCATCTAATTTGACTCTTTAATTCCACTATGAAATCATTTGTTAAAAAAATGAATTTTTATTCTAAATTGCCTTGTAATTCACTACGTTTAAACCTTTTATACTTGTCTCGCAAAAAAACACATGCATACTAAAACTTTAATTTCCAAAACTATGGACTAATACTAATTATAAAAAGTATTGAATATTGATCTTTCTTTGTTGGAAAAATGTGTACTTTTTTAATCCAATATTAGTAATTGCACACATGGGTGATGACCCTTACAAAAAAATTCCATGTATTTCAAAATTAAATAATTAATTGATTGAATAACCTACACAAAAAGTGACAATATACATGTGCATTTGTTGCTAATAAATATAAAACTAAAATATTGTTGCTCGAAAAAACAATTTTTTAAAATTTTATATTTGATTTAATTTTTTAGTTTCCATTTTTAAAGAAATTTAAAACTTCTATTTGTTGACAATTAATTTCTTATATTTCTAATAGTATTAAATAAAATTAATAGTTAATAGCTATTGTAACTAAAAGTATTAAATATTACATGGTAATAAAAAAAAAGTTACTCATGATTACTTGTTTCATACATTGTAACTAATGTGTTTCATTCAGCATGACCTTTGGTTTTACTTTACACTTCCATTAGTCAATTTTCATATCGATTTCTATTCACTTGTCAACACACTTTATGTTTCTCCAACCAAACAAACATTTATAGCTATTATCAATCGTTAGGATTTCACATTCCATCCAAAATAAAAAGGTTCCACCCTCCTAACCGTCTGATAGCCCGTCGCAAAAGACCCCTAAAAGACCCCTATCGGTTGATTGTTGTGTGCGACTGCTAGTTTTAAATTTTCACAATTATACATATTATAAATATATAAAAAAAAAACAATTAAAAACATTGAATATTTATTAATATATTATTACATATTATGTAATTTAATATAAATAATATAAAACAATATTTTTATATTATACGCTCAAATTAAATATTATATTTAATCTAATATATGAATTTTATTTAACATACATTGGAAAAAGAATGTATAATATTTTTTCCAGTTTATAATACTTATTATTATAATATATTGTGTAATTTAGTATTTAATATATTTAATCTAATATATTGATTTTATTTAATAACTTTATTAATAAATGAATTTTAACCATTTGTTTTTATAGCAAAATTTGAACATTTCACGTCCATAATTTACATTTATCCCACAACGGAAATTTGAAGAGGAAAAAGGTTTAGTTTTACAGTTTTATTCCTCTGAATTATAAGCCCCTTCTCCCTTACTTTTTCTCACGGAATGCATGTGGGAATTAAAAATACTTTGCATCAAAACATATATTCTCTCTTTCGAGCCACTTGAGGATGGAAACAAAGAGATCTGGTTACCTTCCATAGTCACTGCTGAAATTTTCTAGACACAGTGGAGGACTGCAGATTTTATAGCTCCTAACGGTAGAAACGGAAAATTAAATCCTTCCAAACGGTGGACGTGAACGTGAATAGGAAGAAAAACAGGGAATGCGAAAACAGAAACGGAAACGGTGGACGTGAACACGAACGAGAACGACAGAGGGAAATGAGAAAAAGGTACTGTTTAAGGGGAATGTGGGCCTGGCTACCTAAGAAGTCAGAACTCAACATAAAATCTATCAACAGCAGTCTTCAACAGAGAATATAATCATTCGTTACATCTACCCAGTCAGGCAAAACAGAGAAGGGACCCCAACATTCTGTTGTGGTTGTACATGAATTAACAACCACATTCTTCCCATTCTTTGCTTCCGCCATGTTATCGTAGTCGACTGTGAAAGCATCATCGATTTCCTCTCCACACCAAGGAATTTGAATGTCGCACTCTGCTCTTAACAGTGTGCTGCGTGTTTGCACATTGCTCTCACTCCTTGCAAGATTCTTCACATTGTTTCTTTTCTCTGTTATGTTCTCAAAACCTGCTGAAGAACCCGTCGAAGAAATGAATGGTGTTGGGAAGTTGCATCGCATGGCCATTGAAGAAAACGGGTGATCCCCGTAACGCCATGGCGCACCACCTACATTGTTGAATACAATGCTGAAATCATTAATGGCATTGAGAGGATCATAATCATAATGCTCGAAATTTTGCACGGGTTCTACTGCGTTATTATAGTCGACTGTGAGACCATCGTCGATTTCATCTCTACATGAAAGAACTTGAACGTTGTACTCACTTCCCGCAAGATTCTCAGCATTCTTCATGTTCTCATAACCTGCTGAGGCGCCCGTCGTAGGAATGAATGGTGGTGAGAAGTTACATGGCACGGCCATCGAAGAAGAGGGGTGATCTCCGTAACACCATGGCGCACCACCAGCATTGTTGAAGACATTGCTGAAATCATTAATGACGGCGAGGGCATCATAACGATCACTTATTTGCTTGAAATTTTGCATGGGTTCCACTGCATCATGGGAAGCGTACGCTCTGGCATTATAAACTTCTTCTGTTCCCAACAGAGGGCTGGCAATTTCATCAATGCGAGAAATTGGAGAAATTGGAGAGCTTGGCTGTTTATGAGCAGGCTGGATTTCGGTTGCCTCAAACCTCTTTCTCAAATGAGATTTCCAGTAGTTTTTAATCTCATTATCAGTTCTGCCAGGAATGCGGCCTGCTATCAACGACCACCTGCGATTCAAGAGATCTCGGTTTTTAGGAGAAAGCCAAGCACTGAAAAAGAGAACCTCTAAATCCTTAGAAAGTGGAGAGCTTAAGCAATTGAGAGCGATCTAGTTAAACATTAAACAACGGTAATGTCTAAAAAAAAAAATGAGAAATAGTTATTTTAATCTTAATTTTACTATTAAGATACTATAATATTAATTTTAATTGAAATAAAAATTACAGATTTGTCACATTTATTGTTACAGTTAGGTTTTCAACTTACAAAGTTGAGAGTTCAAATCACATTTGATATTTATGCGAGACACAGAAACGTTCTACATAACAAAATAATGAGCGAAAAAGTGCTGACCTATTGCCGAGCAACTTGTGAAGCCTTAAGATCATGTCCTTTTCATCTGCTGAAATATGGCCACGCTTAATGTCAGGACGAAGGTAATTCATCCAACGCAGCCTGCACGCTTTTCCACAACACAGCAAACCTGAAATATTATGGTAAGAATTAATGATATTAGATTTGTAGACTGTTTATGCTTTTGGATTCTATTGTGTGAGTTTTCATCAAATATATTTCTGAATGTGATCTACAATCAATATTAGAGTTTTCCAACATCGTCTAATGAATGAAAAAAATATCTAAAACATTGATGAAAAACTCATATACAATCAAATTCAGATACCATAAATATTGATCATAAGATTATGAAACACTTTACCAAATACTAAAATAAAAAGCAACAAACAAATCTTATAGTATGATATACAAATTGCCAAGCTGCTTTCGTAGGAACAGCCAGCCAATTCCCTTCTCCATGGACTTGAATATATTTTATCAAACGAAGGTCTTCTTGTGGTGTCCAAAACCCTTTGTTCATTCCTACGTTTGAGCAGAAAGGTGTTTTTCCCATTTTCGCAGCCCCTATAGAAGTGAAAGTCTATCCTATTTTATAACAGGAAGCCCACAGTCATAAGCTTTTTCAGACTAGATACTTCTAGTAATTTGTAAGCACAAAAAGCAGACGATAGTTTGAACAAATTTATAGACGCCTGCGAGAGGAAAGCATACTATCTAACCATGATTTCGAGAAAATTAATTGTCTCGAAGATTGAGTCCTATTTTCTGAAGCCGCACAAGTGTGAAAACAACGTAACAAGCTTTACCCAATACGAGGTGTCACATGCAGCAAAAAGGAATTGATAAACAATTTAGGATGAACAGTATTTAAGTTCCTATGTGGTTTGTTTTTTTGTTCTTAGACTGTAAATATGGGTAAGCTCCTTATAAACGCAAGGCAGAGTACCACGGTTTCATGTGATTTGTTTTATTAGCTATTCTTATACTATAATCGGGTAGCCCTTTATAAACAGGCAGAGTACTACGATTCCGTGTGATTTGTTTTATTAGCTATTCTTACATACTATTGAGTACACGGAAAAAAAAAACTTTCGTAGTATTTATTTTTTATTATTTTAAAATATTATTGTTACTATTTGGTCAATAAATTAAATGATATTTAAATAAAGTTGTTTTATACTAATAAAATAATTAATTTATATTAAAATATCATTAAAATATTATTATTATTATTTTGTTGAACATCATGTTCCAAAAAAAATCGTTTAATATGTCATCTTCTGTTCCCTCTTCTTTGACGCTTTAGTTTCAAATGTAAGTTTCTTGTCTACTACTTCTATTATTTCCCTTGCTTGCAACTTGGTAGTAGACAATGATTTTTATGGGGATCCATTTATGGTTGTTGATTCTCTTGTGACCGTTGGGGTGTTTGTTGATTTGCATCTTGTTGTTTCAATTGTGGTTGCTTCCTCCCCACATCCTCTTAGTGTGGTGCCTACAACTCATAATGAACTGACAAATATATCTCTTAAAACTATTGGGGATTGTGATCCACTACACGTTGTAGCATTTGTGGGGCCTATTGTGGAGTCTTTAGCACATATGGTCAACTCTCTAAATAGATCTATTGTTCTAGTTGGAGGGGTTGGTCATGATGTGCTTAAGGCTTCTTCTCCTCCAACCTCCTTTGTTGAAGTGGTGAATAGCCATTCTAGGGATGTTACTACTACTACTATTTTAAATAGTGATGTTTCAGGTACTACAAAGGTAATGGTATTATATGTACAAAATGGGTTTTTTCCTAGAAACCTATTGCATGATTGAAGGAAACCATTTTTGCCTCTTCCCTTTGTGAATGTTTCTCTCATGATGTCTCTAGGGTGGGATTTTATTGATTGTAAGAATTATTTTATAACTTAGCGTTTGATTTGTAAGTTTTTTCGCCATTGACCTTCTCTCCCAAATCTACACATATTGATTTTTTAGCATTCCAATCCTTTAGTTGAGGGTAAGATAGAGATTTGCCATTTTGTT
This sequence comes from Sequoia sempervirens, assembly GCA_007258455.2. Classification (NCBI taxonomy): domain Eukaryota; kingdom Viridiplantae; phylum Streptophyta; class Pinopsida; order Cupressales; family Cupressaceae; genus Sequoia; species Sequoia sempervirens. Next base: position 217,432,552 of record VDFB02379711.1, on the reverse strand, counting down.
AGAGGTTTTATGTGGTTTTCTTTCTTTCTTCCAATAATAGACAAGTTGTGTTTGAGGGTGGCGTATGCATATGGGATATGCATGCTCTTAAGATGCAACCTTGATTCCCTTCCTTCAATCCTTTTAAGGAGTCCATTGACATTGTCCCTATTTGGGTGAGCTTACCTTATCTCCCTATGTAGTTCTAGTGTTCTTCTACCTATGAAGCCATAGATAAGTCTCTTGGTCATTTCCTAATGGTAGACATTACTTCAAAGAAATTTTACCACACTTCTTTTCCTCATAGATTATTAGAAGTTGATTTATTGAAATCCTTACCTAGTGAGGTTGTGTTACAGGTTAATAACCATTCTTGTTCTTATATTGTGGACTATGAAGGAATTTCTTTTAATTGTAGCTATTGTTTTTCAACTAGAAATTGGGCCCCATCTTGTTCACACTGTTCTTTTAATTCATCTTCTTCAACTTGGTGGAAGAATGCTCTTCCTAACCATCTTATGGTGTATTCTAAAGATTTGATTGCTAGTTTTGAATATTTTAAGCCACCCTTGTCCATTCTAAAAGCTCCTCTCCATGGACTTATTATGTCTCCTCCTACTTAGTTGGCTAATAATCCTGATTCTTAGAATTGTGTTTCACCTTTAGTCCCTAAAGTTAAGATTCTTGAAAAGGTTGTTTCATCTTCTCCTCTTTGTTCTTTAGTTGATATTATTCCATTAGATGGGATTTATAATGTGGCTTCTCTTCCTTCTTCTTTTAAGGATTCAGATTCAGATGACTCTTCTTGGAAAATTGTGCAAAGTAGGAAGAAAGTGGTGTATGAGACTCCAAGGTTTGCTTGCACCAATCTGCTAGAAGACTTCTCTCTATCTTCAACCAAGAACCTGCCAATTTCTAGGCTCTGACTAGACTTAGATCTTTAACTAAGCCTTGCTTCAACTCTATTACAAGAGTTACACTGCTTGTGCTTAACCTTGAAGGACTCAACACCATTTGAAATTGCAATCTTCTTCCCAACACCTAGAAGAGTCTAAGTGTCATCTTCATCATCTTGCTTGAACTGCTTGTAGGGGAGCTGGAGTCAATGTTTCTTGCATTTCACATCCAATTGAATGCATCTTGGAGGGTCTTCAATCTTCAATCTACCTGATCTCAAGATTTTTCCTTTGAAGAGGCCTAATCCTTGTAGCCCTTACCAGTCACTTTTCTGCCTTTTTCTCTTAAACTTGTCAAACAACCTACCAATTAAATGGCACTTCCTGACCCTTTTCAGACCCCTGTATCATCTGTACAGTGGATTCCTACTCTCAAGGGAAAATAGGCTAATTAGGCCTAATTCCTAGGGTTTTAAGGATTTCTTGCTGATTCCTCACACCAGTGGATTGTTCAAGCCTCAATCCTTTTCAACATGTCAAAATGTGACTAAGACCTACCTGAAACTGTACTATTTCCATACAGTAGTTCCTTCCCCTGCCTAAGTTCTCAACTTTTCTCAATCAAACTCCTAACCGAGTAGTCCTAGCTAGCATAGGGTTTGATCTTAAAATTACTTACTCCATTCCCTACACTCCCTACTGCTAAATATTTACAAGCAACTGGCTCCATTGTCATTTCAATCTAATTTTAGGGAGATCCCGTGGTTAGATCTTATGGGGGAGCCATTCTAAGTCTAACTGCTCAAAACAGGGAAAACTAACACTCTACACTCTAATCTATGAATTAGAAACAAAAAATCTACACTAAGTAACCTGAATGCAAGATGAAAGTTACTCTAAACTATTCTATGAACACAAATACAGTGCTGATTCAGTATACACAAAGCCTTTGGTAACTCTATTTCTCAAGACACGAGGGTAAACACAGAAAATACAGCAAATTTGCTATTCCTTCACACCAAAATTTGATTACAATGCCATCTAACTGCTCTCTACGAGCCACCACACCTATTTTGAAGCCTTTACCATGTTTCAAGGAAAGTTGCTTGACTCCACATCCCTGATTTCAAGGGAATCCAATATAACTAGGTTGCATGCAATCACACAAAATGTTGCCATGCAATTTTACAACAACTTTTGCAATTTCCATCATTGTGTCATGATCCTAAATCTTAGGACCTCTAACACCTTGATCTCGAGCCAACAACTCCCTTAACTGTCTCTTGGCACCTTCTAACAATGACCATGTGGTTATAACTCATTTATTGCTTTATATTCTAACATATGTTGTCCAAAGCTAAATAAAGCAACATTTAACAACATTGAATAAACTAGGATGTCCTAAGTCCTAGTGACTGACTCATCACACAAACAAGACCTTCTAAGGTCCAAACTAAACACACTACCATCCTAACTTGGCCAAGGTCAGGTACAAGCCAAAATTGTTCACAAACACAATGGAGTTTAGCCTAGGTGCTCCTGCACCATCCTCCCCAAAATAGAAGATTTCAATCCACCCTTAGATTGAGCAAGTTGAGATCAATGCCCAACTTCTTGAACTCTTATTCCTTGATCCATACTGCATCAGCATCAGGTTGACCATGTCTTTTAATCAGATGTTCTTTGTATTCCTTGGTTCTAGTTCTCTTATAGACCCTAGTGTCCAATACACTGTCAGCTTGCTTGACTGTAGTAGGGGCAGTTTGAGTTTTTCCACATCTTGGATGACTTCATGGAGGGTCTGATCCATGTTTGGTGGTGGTCCTTTGTAATGGACTAGGTTTGCAATGTTAAAAATAGGGGACAGTCCACTGTCATCTAGTAGTTGTACCTTGAATGCATTGTTCCCATATTTCTCCAAGATAGGACAGGGACCTATCCTCTTCATTTGTAACTTATGAGGAACTCCTTTCTGTAGTCTAGATTTGTTCAAATGCACCATTACTAAGTCTCCAACATTGAGTTGAACTTCTTTCCTATGCTCATCCACCTTGGTCTTATGTTTCATGGTGTTTTTTGCCAACATTTTTCTGACTGTCTCATGAATCTCCTGCATTGCATAGGCAAAATCATCAGCATATCCACTTCCTTTGACTCCATCCTTCAACTCTCTCAACTCATAGACACCTCTAGGATGTAGTCCATAGACAATTTCAAAGGGACTCTTCCCTGTTGATCTATTGATAGTATCATTATAGGCATATTCAGCTTGCCCAATAAATTGATCCCATTGTTGACCATACTCCTTGGTCAAGCATCTTAAGAGATTCCCAAGAGTTCTATTAACCACTTCGGTCTGACCATCAGTTTGGGGATGGTATGCAGATCCAAAGGATAAATTAGTGCCCATTCTTTGCCAAATAGTCTTCCAAAAATGACTCATGAACTTAGTGTCTTTGTCTGATACAATGCTGATTGGTAATCCATGAATCCTTACTATCTCCTTGAAGAAAAGAGAGGCTATTTGACTAGCATCATTGGTTGTTTTGCATGGCACAAAGTGAGCCATTTTTTTGAATATGTCTGCAACCACATAAACACTATCCATAGCTTGCCTTGTCTTGGGTAAACCAACTACAAAGTCCATACTCCAGCATTCCCATGGCCTAGTAGGGATAGGCAGTGGTTGGTATAGGCATGCATTTGAAGAAGTACCCTTGGCCTTTTGACACACCACACAACTCTCCACATACCTCCTGACATCTAGGTTCATCCTTGGCCAATAGTAAAACCTTTGAACAAGTTCTTGAGTTTTGGTGATCCCAAAATGACCACTCAATGCACCATTATGCTTTTCTTGTATCAAGTTCTCTCTAATGGAGCCTTTAGGAACACATAATTGATTCCCTTTAAACAAAAGATCACTTTGCAAAGTATATTCAGCATATTTTCTATGGAAATGATTCTTGTATTCAGCACATACCTTATAAATGTCTGCAAAGTCTTCATCATCTGCATATAGATCCTTGAAATGATCTATCCCAATGCTTTTCAACTGAATTTCTTGAATGGTGAGGACTCTTCTGCTCAAGGCATCTGCCACTTTTTTGAGAGCTCCTTTCTTGTGCTTGATATTGAAGGTGTATGCTTGCAAGTAATCCACCCATTTCATGTGTTTGTGACTCAACTTCTCTTGTGAATTCAGGAAACTGAGTGCTTGGTTGTCTGAATACACTATGAATTCCTTGGGAAGCAAGTAATGCCTCCATTTTCTTAAAGCCTGGACCAATGTATACATCTCAAGGTCATAAGAAGAATACTTCTTCTTGGCTTCACTTAACTTCTCTGAATGAAAAGCCACCGATCTGCCCTCTTGACTGAGAACAACTCCAATAGCCACATTGCTTGCATCACACTCAATGGTGAATAGCTTCTCAAAACTTGGTAACACCAAAACAGGTTGGGTAGCTATCTTTTCCTTCAGCAACTCAAAACTTTTGTTAGCTTTCTCATTCCATACAAACTTGGTCTTCATTCCTCCTTTTATGGTATCTAACATAGGAGCACAAATAGCACTAAACTGTCTTATGAATTTCCTATAGTATTGAGCAAGACCATGGAAGCTTCTTACCTCTATTGATGTCTTTGGAGCAAGCCAATTGAGGATGGCTTCCACTTTGCTGCTGTCCATCTTCAAGTTTCCATGTGATAGCACAAATCCAAGGTACACCAGCTCTATTTTGATGAACTCACACTTTCCCAAATTGATCATCAGCTTCTCCTCCTGCAGCTTCTTGAAAATCAACTCTATCTGATGGAGGTGCTCTTATCTTGTTCTACTATAGATTAGTATATCATCAAGATACACCACTACAAATTTTCCAATGTAGTCTTTGAGGATTTCATTCATGAGTCTCATGAATGTGGAGGGAGCATTAGACAGTCCAAATGGCATAACTAGCCACTCATAGAGACCCTCATTGTTTTTGAAAGTTGTTTTCCACTCATCTCCCTCATGTATCCTAATTTGGTGATAACCACTCTTTAAATATATCTTGGTATAGTACCTAGCTTCACCTAGACAATCCATGAGATCTTCAATCCTAGGGATAGGGAATCTATATCTTATGGTTATCTTTTTTATTGCCCTGGAATCAGTGCAAAGCCTCCATTCTCCTCCCTTTTTAGGTGCTAAGACAGTGGGTACTGCACATGGACTAATGCTTTTCCTAATAAGACCTTGGTTTAGAAGTTCTTGAATCTGCCTAGCTATTTCCTCATTTTGTTGAGGTGTCATCTTGTAAGCTGCTTTGTTTGGAAGGGTAGCTCCTGGTATCAAGTCTATCCTATGACTTATGGCTCTTTTAGGAGGTAATGTTGCTGGTTGACCACTACTTACAATACCTTCATAGGTCTGCAACAATTTATGTATCTCCTTAGGAAACTATTGCTTTTCAGCTACTTTCTCTTTGCTCACCTCTCTTGGCTTGATCATCACTGCATAGCCAACTCCTTCTCCTTCTTCCAAGGCTTCCAAGAACTCTTTTTCCCTAACCATGAGTAGTTTAGGACCTACTGTCTGCACCTATGTATCTTCTAGCAAAGACTGAATTTTGAAGGTTACCTTGTCTTTCTTCAAAGTATATGAGTTCTTTGCTCCATCATGCATAGCTTGGCGGTCAAATTGCCATGGCCTACCTAGGAGCAAGTGACATGCATCCATAGGTAACACATCACACAAAACTTTGTCCTTGTACCTACCAATTGAGAATTCCACCCATGCTTGTTCATTCACCAAGACATGTTGACCTTTATTGAGCCATGTGACCTTGTAAGGATTGTTGTGGGGTATCCTTGTCAACTTCAACTTGCTGACTACCTCCTCTGACACAATATTGTCAGTAGAACCTGAGTCAATGATGACTCTACACACTTTCCCCATCATCTTGCACTTTATCCTAAACAAGGACCTCCTTTGACTTGGTTCTTCTTTCATCGGCTCCTTAATCAAAGTTCTCTGCATCATGAGGTTCTCACCTTCCTATGAATTCAATGGTACCTCAGGATGTTTATCTGCTGCAGTAGCCTCATCATGGACCAGGTTAGTTCTCTTCTCACTTCCATGAGAAGTACTACCTTTCTCTGGACATCTATAGGCCGGGTGCCCCAATTGATTGTAGTGGTAACATTTCATGTTAGTGAAGTAGTTACCTCTTCCTTGTCCACCACTTCTTCCTCTAGAGCCAGAGCCTCTTCCTCTACCACCTCTACTAGAGCTTCCTTCTTGCTGCTCAGAGTATCTGACTTCTCCTTGGGCTCTTGGTTCTGAACTTCTTCCACCATAACCACCTCTTTGTCCTCTGCTATCTTTCCCTTTACCTCTACTTTTGGGGTTTTTCTCTTGCCTCATTTTTCCTTTCTCCTCTATCTTCAAAGCCATTTGATAGCATTGGCGGACTGTTTTGAAGTTCACTAGGCTCATGTCTTCTTGGATAGACCACTTAAGCCCATTCAAGTACCTTGCTAGCTTGATGCTTTCATCTTCAACCACCTTTGATTTGAGGCACAATTTTTGAAACTCCTCTGTATATGTTTGAACATCCAAATCTTTTTGCCTAAGATTGTGTCTTCTCCTATGCAACTAAACTTCATAATCATCAGGTAGATAGGTTTTCCTTATCTTAGTTACCATTCCTCTCCATGAAACTATGGGACCTTTGCCTTCTTTCTCTCTTTTAGCTTGTACAAATTTCCACCATGTGAGAGCCGCTCCTCTCAACCTTGACTTGGCCACCTTTACCTTTTGGGCCTCTGTTATACCATCACATTCAAAGTGATTTTCTATGCTTTCAATCCAGTCTACAACTGAATCAGGGTCCATTTGTCCACTAAATAGTGGCACACCTTCCAATGCTTTACCACTTAAGGCCTGCAATGCCTTCAAGAAGGGTTCTTCAGCAAGAACAGGGTTAGGTTTTGGAGCTTCCTCCTCCAAGTCCTCTTCTTTTTCCTTTGCTTCTTGCTCTTCCTTATATTCTATCTTATCCTTCACTTTATCTACTATCTCATGGACTTCATCCAAGAGCTTCTCCATTTGTGACAACCTTTCTCTTAGCAACCGGTTGTCTTCCTCTTGCTCTTCTACTTTTTTAGCTAACTCTGCATTAGTCACCATGGTTCTTTCCTCTGGTGTGTTCTCTCCTACTGACTCAGTGGACTGCAACATCAATCACAAATCTTGAATCAAACGTTGCTCTGATACCAATATGGTGTATGAGACTCCAAGGTTTGCTTGCACCAATCTGCTAGAAGACTTCTCTCTGTCTTCAACCAAGAACCTGCCAATTTCTAGGCTCTGACTAGACTTAGATCTTTAACTAAGCCTTGCTTCAACTCTGTTACAAGAGTTCCACTACTTGTGCTTAACCTTGAAGGACTCAACACCATTTGAAATTGCAATCTTCTTCCCAACACCTAGAAGAGTCTAAGTGTCATCTTCATCATATTGCTTGAACTGCTTGCAGGGGAGCTGGAGACAATGTTTTCTTGCATTTCACATCCAATTGAATGCATCTTGGAGGGTCTTCAATCATCAATCTACCCGATCTCAAGATTTTTCCTTTGAAGAGGCCTAATCCTTGTAGCCCTTACCAATCACTTTTCTGCCTTTTTCTCTTAAACTTGTCAAACAACCTACCAATTAAATGGCACTTCCTGACCCCATTTTCAATCCTTTAAAACATTTAAAAGGTTTCAGACCCCTGTATCATCCATACAATGGATTCCTACTCTCAAGGGAAAATAGGCTAATTAGGCCTAATTCCTAGGGTTTCAAGGATTTCTTGCTGATTCCTCACACCAGTGGATTTTTCAAGCCTCAATCCTTTTCAACATGTCAAAATATGACTAAGACCTACCTGAAACCGTACTGTTTCTGTACAGTAGTTCCTTCCCCTGTCTAAGTTCTCAACTTTTCTCAATCAAACTCCTAACCGGGCAGTCCTAGCTCGCCTAGGGTTTGATCTTAAAATTACTTGCTCCATTCCCTACACTCCCTACTGCTAAATATTTACAAGCAACTGGCTCCCCTATCATTTCAATCTAATTTCAGGGAGATCCCATGGTTAGATCTTATGGGGGAGCCATTCTAAGTCTAACTACTCAAAACAGGGAAAACTAACACTCTACACTCTAATCTATGAATTAGAAACAACAAATCTACACTAAGTAACCTAAATGCAAGATGAAAGTTACTCTAAACTATTCTATGAACACAAATATAGTGCTGATTCAATATACACAAAGCCTTTGGTGACTCTGTTTCTCAAGACACACAGGTAAACACATAAAATGCAACAAATTTGCTATTCCTTCACACCAAAATTTGATTACAATGCCATCTAACTGCTCTCTACAAGCCACCACACCTATTTTGAAGCCTTTACCATGTTTCAAGGAAAGTTGCTCGACTCCACATCCCTGATTTCAAGGGAATCCAATATAAGTTGCATGCAATCACACAAAATGTTGCCATGCAATTTTACAAGTTTTGCAACTTCCATCATTGTGTCATGATCCTAAATCTTAGGACCTCTAACACCTTGATCTCGAGCCAAAAACTCCCTTAACTGTCTCTTGGCACCTTCTAACAATGACCATGTGCTTATAACTCATTTAATGCATTATATTCTAACAGATGCTGTCCAAAGCTAAATAAAGCAACATTTAACAACATTGAATAAACTAGGATGTCCTAAGTCCTAGTGACTGACTCATCACACAAACAAGACCTTCTAAGGTCCAAACTAAACACACTACCATCCTGACTTGGCCAAGGTTAGGTACAAGCCAAAATTGTTAACAAACACAATGGAGTTTAGCCTAGGTGCTCCTACACCAGAAAGGTCTTCGAATGATGGACTCTTTTTCACATGCCAAGCCTATGGATGAAAAGTTTCCTAGGTTAAGATCAAGCTCTTCCTTGGCTTTATTCCTTATTCTCTTCTTGGGTATCTTGTTTTCTATGCTATGTGTTTTTGTTGTTTCACTATTGTAATAAGGTGTGGGCTTTGTCAAAATCCAAAATTAATAAAAGCATTAAATCATTATGGTTTTTTATTAGTTTTATATTTATATTTTTTATATTTCTTTATAATGAAAAGTGTAATACGTAATATCAAAATTATAATAAATAATTCACATAAAAGGTGCGTGAAATTAAATCAAAATTTGAAAACTATGTGATGAAACAAAAATACAAAAAAAAAAAGATTGCAGAGGCGGCGACTGCCTATCATAGTCTTGTTCTGGCTCAGAGAAGAGGGTATAGAAAGATTTGGTTGGAAGGTGATTCTCTGAACATTATTAATAATTTGAAGAATTTTTCTCCTCCATCTTGGACAATTGAGGCCTTGATCAAGGATTCCATTGAAATTATTAAATCCTTTGATAATGTTTATATTTCCCATATTTTGAGAGAGGGAAATAAGTTAGATGATTTCTTCACTAACTTTGGTGTTAGAGATAGTAAGGTTTGGGATTTAAATGACCCCACCCCTTATGAGGCCACGGCTATTGTTATAAATGAAAGTTAATTTATTCTTCAAGGTGTGCATGTCCTTGCTCACTTGTTGGCATATCATTAGGAAGGAGGGTATGGTTATGATTTTGAGGAAAGGTTGTCATATGGCATGAAGTTTGAATTCATTATGGTATGTATGTCCTATGGTTGTCTTTGCATGGATTGTGAGTGTTAGCCGCATAAGCTTCCAAACTCTTCTATTGGATTATTCGATTATGAGTGGTGCCTGTTGCTTCCGTCTAAGTTCCCTATTGAGTGCTTGGTCTTTGTTTTCCATTTTCATGGGTGGGGACAAAAATCATGTTGAGTCCAAATCCTATGATACTATGAAGCAGAGAAAGGAAGTGTGGGTGATTTTAGAAAAGGGTGGCCTAACTCCCTTCATGGAGAAAATGCATGGAAATAATACTCAGGTTACTGAATTGGTTGAGAAAGGGTGAAAAGGGAGAACCTTGGACTTGGGTGGCAAGGAAATTGAGGTGGATGAGGAGTTCATAGCCCAGATTATTGGCCTTTTGATTAAGGGTATGAAGGTGTACAGGGATAAGAAAGAGTCACTGGCCGTAATGTCTCTTTTCTTTAAGAAGAATGAGAGTGATGACTTGAATCCTGCGAAGAGTGGAGGGTATCTAAGGAATTCCTTGAAGGTTCTCTGGCGGGATGTTTTTTGAAGAAATCATGAGGTATGTAACCCTGGAAGGAAGGTACACAGCCATTAACAATAACCATTTTCCATTGCTTAATCATTTTAGGCACAAAAAATGTGTGTCATTTCCCTATTATTTTCTAGTGTTGATGGACTATGGGATTAAAGAGCATAGGAAGAATCCAAAAAACCATATCCTACATGTGGGGTTGATTCTCTTGATATATGAACATGTTAAAGTTCATGATGTCCAAAAAACTCTGGTTACTATGAAGGCTAAAGCTAGGGAGGGTTATGAAACTGAGTCGGGTGAGGAAAGGGCTTCTAAGAAACTGAGGAAGAGGAGGCTTATGTTAAATAAATATTTTGAGTTAGATAGGGATGATGATGTTGATTATGTCCATGACTTGTATGCCTCTTTGGAGGAGGGTCCCATATCCCTTGTTCAGGGTAAATCTGGGAAAAGGAAATTGAATGAGGAAGTGGATTATATGACCTACAGTGATGATGTGGAGGTGATTGTTCCTTCTAAGGGAGAAAAAGACAAAAATGATCTTTATGGGGAAGCTTCCTCTCCTCCCCCTGTGTCTAGACTTGTGCAGGATCATGAGGAGGGAAGTCAGAAGAGAAGGGTTTTGATTCCTGGTCAACATCTGGAGAAGAATGCCCTTTTCTCTATGGTTGGTGGCTTCCATGGTGAGGATGTTTTGAGTGTTTTCGTTAGGTTTCCTAAGTAGAAGGTTAGAGCTGTGGGTGGTGAACAAGCTGCGGGAGCTAAGAAAGCGAACGCTGAGAGGATTCAGAAGAGGATGGTTGTTCTGAAGCAAATTGCCAATTCCATTCGTGGAATGAAGTCTCCTGTCACTACTAGTAAAGGTAAGGATGCCTCTAAGGATAAGGTCCATGAGATTTCTTTTGAAGATGATGTTGTTGTGGGAAATCGCATTGAAAACTTTGATAGGGAGGATCTTTCTAATGTGTTGGGTTTGGCCCATGATAGTGCCAATGTGCTTTTAAAACTTTTTAAATGGTTCTTTGATGAGATTAATAGAACTAATGTTTGTATTAGAAGCATTTCTTGCAAGGCTAAGGACCCTACGATCCAAAGCCAAATTGATAATTTAATGGTTGGTCTCAATACTGTTGCTAATACTCTGGTGGAGGAAACCGTCAATCTAAAACAAAGTATGGAGGCAAGAATGTTCTCCCTTCAGGAGAAAACTGACAAAATTTGGAATGTGGTTATGAAGAGTGGAGAAGCTCCCAAAGTCTTGACTAGGTCAGACTCTGTGAAGGCTTTCTCCCCTAATAAGAGAAAGGAAACTTTGTCTGTTGATGTTATGGCTACTAAGGGTAAGCTGACTGGGGAGGATTATGTTGCTGCTAAAGGTTATGTTTTGAGTTGTGAGGTAAAAACTGGTGGGCCTAGGATTAGGACTAGAAATAGACTAAAAATCAAGCTAGGGCCTCAAGTATGGAGGTTTCTTATACTGGGGTTAAGGGATAGAAGCTTGTTGCTAGTGAGATGGAAGTTGTTGAAATTTTGAACAATATGTAGTGGTGTGTGTCATTTTTTGGCTGATTTTTGGTTGGTGGTTTGCTATCATTGGATTGATGGTTGTTTAATGTTATTTCTTTTTTACTTCAGTGGTTCCATTTTGTAAAGGGTTTCAGGCACTGAATCAATAGGGGCCAAGGATGTGGCGATGTCAAGTTGATTAGGAACAATAGGAGATGTTGATGTAGTCTCAATATGAAGAGTGGGAACATGAATGCAAGTATCTAAACCATCAAAACATGCAAGACCTGTGATATACTCAAGATCCTCTAAATTATCATCATCAAAGGGTATGGAATCTGCATCTGCAAGAGGGATGAGACAATCTACAGTAGGATCCTTTATGTATGGAGAGATATGAGGGTCTCCATGGATCTCCCAAATTTGTGTTCAAAGTTTGTGGGGACACAACATACATAGTATCAAGATCAACACTAGAACATATAACCCCTACAATATGATCTATGATGTTGCCCCATGCTAAAAAAGTCCCTAGTGTGTCTAGTGTAGGTATGAGTTGATACAAATAAGGAAAAATATCAAGCCACCTAAGATGTGTTAGGATGCCATTTTTCCAAGACTCGCAATTCTCCTTGTCCAAGTTGATCACAGAAGGATGAATAGAAAAACCCATGATACTCACTGAAAAAGAAAAAATCAGAGACTAAAAACCTCAGTACTAATAAAGTAGATCAAATAATGTCATCTCACACAAAAAAAAAAATTCTAGGTGCCAAGATTTCCAAGTAAATAAGCAAAGTGTGAAAACACAAAATACTGAATAAAGTATACCTAGGGTAGATTCTAGGAAAAATGCATATATATATTTGAAGAGCTCTGAATTACCTTTCCAACGCTACTTGGATCATGAAAATCAAAGATATAAGCAAAAAATTACAAGCTCAGAAGTGCAAAATGAAGATTTGACTTTGACTAAAAATAACAAAAACAACTAGAAAAATCTGATACTAAAACTTGGACCACTAGAAACTTCACAGAACTAGCTTTCTGACGATATCTCGTTTTCCCGATTTCGACATTGTATGCCCAAGTTACGCCAAAAAGAAAAAGACTGCTCCTTTAGGGAAAACTAGGGTTAGGAGGAGGGAAAATGACCCGGTCATACGATGATGTCATCCTGATGTCATGATGATGTCAAAAAAATGCACCATTAAATTTGATGGTTGTCACTAGAAAAAAATCACACTTTCCTAAAAAATTTCTCAGTCGTTGGAATCGTCCTCGAGGTGTGCGTGGAATATTCTCTTATAGGGCAAAATATTTCGCTGGCTTCTAATTTGCCACCACCCAAAATTTGTAGGGCTTGCCGAGAAGTTTGGAGGGCCAGAATTTCAAGCTGTCATTGATTAGAAGGTTGGGCAGGCTTTTCAAAGGCTTGGTACAGGCTTTAATGCCAGTCATTGTACCTTAGGAGGTTGCCACTACAGTAGGGTATAGATTGCCCTGCGAAGCAATAATTGCTACAACTTTTTTTATTTGTTTTTTTTTAACACAAACATTTTTTTTATATAATAATTTTTTTATTTGCATGCAGGATAAAAAAATAATAACTTTAGAATTTTTTAATCAATGGAGAAAATTTGAAAACCAAAAATTTGAAACACTATACCTGTGTGCATGCAAATCGAGGTACCTCGATCTGTATGGATCTATGTGCCTCTAAAAAAGTTTTTATTTTCTTGCAACTACTCGGATTTGAGCAAAACGATAGGTTATCTTAAGGTTTTTAGCCACTCCAGACGTGATGGTGACGTCCTTTTTGCTCTAAGATACACCAAAAAATTGTTGAAGGTCAGATCCCTCTAGAAATTGAATAGGTGGCTCTAGATTTGGGCTTTGATACCATGTCAGAATTAACTAATTCAATCCACAACTCCCATGAAACACCTATAAGTGATTACCTATCAGAATATAAAAAAGATCAATAAGCAAGATTGTGCTCAATAACCTAAGTATTATTATTGATGCAACTATCGAGCTCAATATGTTGCCATACAAAATTAATAAAAATTTACAATGAATCAATCCTTATGAAAAGGATGAAAGCTAACCCTAGATTAGGGTTAGATTAGAACATGACAACTGTCCTCATAGGAATGAATGAGACAACATGTTCTAATATTAGAGGCTCTAATCATGCAAAAAAAACTAATTAAGTAAAGCAAATAATGAAGTAAAATCACTCCTAAGTTTAGCTTAAGTGTAATAAAGCATAAAGTGACCCAATTAATTAATGATTAATTAATTAATTAGGTGATGACTTTATTACTCTAACATAAATGAGGGTCTTTTGGTCACGGTTTATTCCTTACAAACCCCATTTACAAATCCAGTACACTATGTGTTCATTTACTATTTTAAGTTATTTCTCAGGGTTTATATTTTTACATTTATTTCATAAATTTCTCCTTTATATTATGTGTCTCTTGTTCATTCAGAAAATTGATATAAGCATGATGAACCATCTATTACATATTTATTAGTTAATTCATAGAACACTTCTCTATATTCAAAATAATTTTACACATCAGCTTGCATTTTCATTATATATATGTGCGTGTATCCTTAGGCTATCTAATACAACAAAATAGCATTCATCTACTATAAAATGTATTAGTAATTATTGTTAAATTTTTTACTTGTGTTGAAATATCAATACTTTGTATCATATATTCTTTGCTTAACAACTTACTTTTTCATTGTACTTTGAGATGTTCACACAAAGATATATATCTATACATACATACATTCATACATACATACGTATGTGTGTGTTTGTGTGCATTTATATGTAGATATATAAGTATACATATAATTACACACACACACACATACATATATATATATATATATATATATCTATTTTGTACATATATATGTGAACCCTTGGTGGTTTGTTGTTATCTACTCTCCATGGTTTGAGCTAACGAGGAACATTAGTCTCCTTTCAAAATGCAAACAATGGTACTCCTAAATCTTTTTATTTAGCATTTTTGGGGTCCCTTAAAGGGTTTCGTGGCTATTTGATATTTGTATACATATAGCAAATCACCTTACATATATCATCTTACATTTTCATTATATTGTTTGAAATTTGTATCCTACATTCTTTACTTAACAACTCACATTTTCATTGTACTTTTAGATATTTCTTTGTTAATTGATGGGAGCCTCCATTTTATATATACATTTTATGTCATAAAAGGGTATACAAAAACATGAAAATTAATTATATATATGTATGTATGCATAGACATATATACATATGTATGTATATATATCTATATATATCTATATATATATATGTATATATGTATATGTATATATTTATATATATGTGTATATGTATATATGTATATATGTATATATATATGTATGTATGTATATATATATGTATATATGTATATATAGATGTACATATGTGTCTATATATGCATGTGTGTGTGCATATAATGAGTCTTAAGCTTTGAACACTTCAATACCTTTGAAATGGTTAAGCTTTCGTTTTCATATGTATGACCACATATATGGATATTTGTATGTATAGATACATATATACATACATATATGTATGTATGTGTGTATGTATGTATGTATGTATACATATGTATATGAATCTATCAACTGCTTATGAATATGTGAAGTTTAAATTTACATCTAAACATAAAATAATATTTTGCATTCTCCTATTTCTTCCATACACTCCCAACATCTTCAAATGCAGTGGCTTTACATTTTTCTAATTGTTCGATATCACCATAATAAGATGCTTCTTCTTCATCTTAAAAAAAGTCTTCCCCACATCATGTAGGAAATAATGGAATCATAGATTGATCATCCATCAACATATCATATGACCCCCAGAGCTTCCTCTTGGCCTCAAAGGGCATATAATCAATGTTAAGCTTTGAATACTTCAATACCTTTGAAATGGGTAAGATTTGATCTTCATATGTATGACTACATATAAATATATTTGTATGTATATATACATATTGTGTTGCCAAAAAATGTATACTTGGACATTTTTACGGTCACTTGAGTCTCTCTCATGGAATTTTGCCTGATTTTTCCTAGATTTGATGTTGTAATGTGGTCAACACATTCATATTAGGTCTTAGACCCTTGTGAATCATTAAGAACTCTAGGATGTCTTGTAAAAGTGTTGTGAACTGTTGTAACCCACTTTTACACTTTTCTAGGACCCTTTTATTATAATTAACTTAAATAACCCCTTTTCATCACTTACCAAGTCTTATTTCAAAGCATTGTAAAGACTTGTAACAAACTCTCATGCTTTCCTAGGCTTGTCATCACTAATTTGACCCTTTCTTATGTTTAAATGACCCCTTAATGCACTTTTTGGCCCTACTTAAGTCTATTTTTTAGAATATTCCCACTAAACCTTATTAAATACACTTCAATCCCTAACACCCAATAAAATTTCCTTGGTGGGACCAAGTTGCCACTTGGTGCGACTTAGTCTCACTTGGCACAAAAATAAAAATAATTCTAATTTTCTGGCCGGATTTTATTCTCTTAACCTTAAGGTCAGCATGTGATGTGTTATTTTTGGGAAATATTGTAAACTCAAGTATAAATAAAGGGTTTTTCTCTAATTTTCACCCCCAATTAGTTTAGTGCATTCATTCACACATTAGCTTACTTTCATTCATAATTCTCAAGAATTTAAGGCATCATCAAGCATCCATTGGAGCATCTTCTTGCATATGTTCATATTTCAACATCAAGGGTTTGGTGATTTTGTGACATTGCATGTTGTTTAGTCATCATTCTCTTTCTATTTCATTTCATTTTCTAGGGTTTGATTACCAAATTGGGGTTTGACCAAGGAAAACCCCTATTCTTTAACCCTTAACCCTTCTTCCCCTCTTTGCATGTGTGTTTTGCAAGTCTTAAATGCAGATTTGTCAAAGAGAAAGGTGTTAAAAAGTGGTCAACAACTCATGAAAGTCATTCAAGTCAACAAATCCCTAATTGAAGCTTGGAGACCTCTTTTTAGCCCATTTTCTACAAAATTTGAACTGGACACCTGTCGAGAAGGGAAGTGCAGACATAAAGTTACAGATTCCTGCACCAAATTTGCTGAGATTCCTAGGTGGGCTGAGTTTCCATCTATGGTGAATTAGTCCCACTACCAAGCCTGAAAAGTGATTTCTACATTTTTGGACACCCATTTGGCATAAACCTATTTCGACAGAATCTCCTCAAAACAGGACTAAGTCCTCCAACATGGCATAAGTGTCCCAGTTGGATTCAACAGAAAAATCTGTAGGATTCTAGAGCCTCTCCACATCACATTTTAGTTTCTAGATGCACCTCTCCAATCTTGTTCATTTTTTTTACTGTTTACTTACATTATTAGGTCATTTTGCATACATTACTATGTTTTCAAACAACTTGCGTTTCTTAGGTTTTGCATCAATATTCAGTATCTTTTATTAGTTCTTTGTATTTAGACATATTTCAATCATACTAGCATTAATCTTTAGTGAACTTCCATGTTTTTGTGGGATACCTTTCTCCGTTTAGATGAAAAAGCCTAGAAGTGTAAGAGAGAACCCTCCTATAAAAAATTGTGATTCATTTTGGTGAACCCAACTTTTGAACATCTTCTAATTTTAAGTGCATCCTAGGAATAACTTGCATCAACATTGCATTAGATTTTGCATTGTTTAATTTGGATCCTAGAGTTTTAAAAATGACATTAGTGAAAAGCTCATATAGCTTGCATTTTTGCATTAAATTTCATTAAAAGTAACAAAAAATTTGCATATTCATACTATGGTTGCCTCTAAAAATATGAAAAACATAAAATTTCTGAAAAAATAAAAAAAATCACTACTGGGACTAATTCACCACATTGGGCGACCTAGTCCTTGTGCACATTTTGCATAGTACTTTATAGCATTTTCTAAGAATTTTCTGCATTTTTCTTTTCTATTATTGCATTACTATTACAATTTCTAGAATTGTAGTTATCAACTTTTTATTGCTCTTAGTTTATATTGCATTTCAATTCACCCACTTTTATAAACCGTTGCATGAGTGTTTGGTGTCCTATTTCTAATACCTTAGTGAGAAGAAGCTCAAGACTCATGTTATCCCATGATAATACACATGTTGTGGATATTGGACTGTCTAAAGCTTCCACTCCTAGTATTGCAACTAGTACACTAGGCATGAACCCTTCCTTTAGCAACTCTTTGCCTTCTAATAACATGCAAGTTGACACATTGAATGATCACATCCCGCAAGAAAAAATCATTAACATTCATGAGGACTTAACACATCTTCAACATAATGTGTGTCTTGAAAATATTTCAACCACTGTATTCCTGCAATAGAGAACATCCATCGCCTGCTTGAATGTGACGAAGGCTTAGATGTTATTAAATAAATTATTGAGATATACCATAAACATGTTCCTTTCACCTCTAGTACATCTCAACTAGCAAACATTGTGGTTAGCCAAGGAGGATCTTACACTCCTCCTTCAATAGTATCATCCATACCTACCTATACAACTCCTCAAGTCACAACCACAATGCAATAGGTTAGTAATGTGATTCCTTGACTATTCCTGCTAGCATTCCTAATTCTTATGTGGCATGACATGTTCTATCCTCCTCCACCACACCATCTATAAGCATTACATTCACTTTCCCTACCACTACATACACTCCATCACCACTTTCCCATCCACCTCATACCACTTACACTGACCCTCTCATAACACAACTTTTCCAAACCATTTCCTCCATGCAAAAATAAATATCCACCATAAACCAAAACTAGAATGGGCCACCCACCTATTATGTTCGTAGCAACCCATTATCTCTAGAAATATTATGAAAATTGATGCCACAAGGAATAGAGATTCCTAGATTTGAGAAATATGGAGGGAAGGGATATCCCTCTATGTTAATTCTTGCACCACCTTATGTAGTGACTTTGTCCTTGATGATAAACTATTAGCCAAAATATTTCCTAGGACTTTAAAAGACACTGCCTTAGAATGGTTCTCATCCTTACCAAATAATTCAATTCATTCATTCAATGAACTCGTTGATGCATTTATAAATCATTTCCAAGTTCATATTACTCCAAAGAAGACCTTGGCCGATTTGATGAGATGCAAACAACATGAAGAAGAAAAGTTAGCTCATTTTATCTCATGATATCAATCACTTTACTCCCAAATTGATGTCAAGATTCTCGATCCACATGTTCAAAATATTTTTATAGAAAACTCACAAACTAAACTTGAAGACAAACTCACCAAGATGAAATTTCCCTCCTTTATGCACTTATGTACCACCCTCTTCAATTATCACAATTTGGTTAGTAGTCATGATGCAAAGTCAACTTCTAGTTTAGCTGACAAATCTGAACATGTCACTTCAAACAATTCACAACCATTTATAGAAAAAACAAAGGGTTCTTATAGTTTAATCCCCCTCAACAACTAACTCAACCCATAAACAACCAATTAGGTGTTGTTAAAGTTGTGATACCTTATAGTTATGGAGATCTAAAAAGATAGTTTACACCTTTATGATGTAAGCAAAGGAAGAAAATTCACCCTCTCAATCTCAACTCAACAAAACTCAACCAAATATTTCATGTCCTTTCAACTAGGACTCAAGCCTTCTTCACAAAATCCTTAATTTTGTCATTTGTTGCATTTTTACATTATTACAATGACAACAATTTGTCAAATTTTCAACTTTACATTTTATGCCCAAATGAACCTAAAATAACCATCTAAGACCTATTACATGCTTATTCAGTCTTTTTATACCTTATTACATCATTATGACATCAAACTTAAATCAAAATTTGAAGTTGCCTCATGGAGGCCTATTCATGCTAGGGTGCACCTGTACCATTCTCCCGACCAAATAAAACCTTCCAAGTCCTCTTGGATCATCAAATGATCCTCGTAATATTTTATGCCCTACAACCTTCATCTTCACCTTTGGTTTGAGTTTGTCTATGCCAACTTTCTTCCATTTCATCCTGCCACGTGGAATTTGCTTCTTTATGCCCTGAAATATCACAATCTCCCTTTGTCCTACGTCAATCTACTGCACCTTGGTCTGTAAATTAATCTTTATCCAAAACATTAGCATAACCAAGAAATGATACATTAACTCTATCACAGTACCTCCATCTATCTTCAACTCCTTGTAAATCTCCAAGACTAATGCATCCTTGATCATTTCTTCATCCAATATTGACACCAACTCAATATCTTATCCCTTTGAAATCAGCTTCTTTATCTCTACTACTTCTTCATCTTCATGCTTGGAATTAACTTCCAAGTCTTTGTCTCTTTCAAATTCTTCTTTTGCATCTTCAAATGCTTCTTCTTCCTCTTTTAGCTTCATTTGTCTTCTTCTTCTTTTTGCTATCTCTTGAATAGGCCATGTAACTTTTTTCTTGATCTTCAAGTGCCAAATTGTCATCTATTTAATCATCTGCCCCATCTTCATCATGGACTCTGCATAAAAATCACTATACTCTACATCTAATCTTCTCATCTCTTGCTTCAATGCTGCTATCTCTTTGTCTAACTCCTCTTGTTTCTTCCTTTCTTCCTCTACCTGCAAATATCTTCCTATTACTACCATTGTTTCCTCTTCTCAAGCAAGCTTCTCCTTGCTTCACATCTTGTCAACTTTCTCTACCTTCTCTTGGTAGCAACCAGGTTCTTCATATCATGCACAACACCACAACACATAAACCACTAGTAGAATTTGACAAATAAATGACTACATGACTAAAACTTTTAGTCACGTGACTAAAGCTTTTAGTCACGTGACTAACACTAGTAGAATTTGACAAATAAATGACTAATTTGATCATTATAAGTGACTAATTTGGTCATTGGGTAAAATCACAACTAAATAATTAGTTAGACAAATATAAATGACTAAATAAATGACTATTACTCCTCTATTCTTTTTTCTTTCGAATTTGATCATAATCCATAGAGCTTAAGTCCCCCTCATGGGACCCCTACCTAAGTGGGCTATTTGGCTGCCTAGGTTGCTTGGTGCACCAAAAATACCTATTGCGTGGAAGGCATTGCCTCTCAGTGCAGTCTTAAGGCCTTCATATATTTTATAAAAAAATTTAACATTCATATTCTTTAACTTTTATTACTCACTATGTTAATGAATCATTAATATTTTTAACTATAATTTGAAGCCAGATTGATTTTCCTGTTGTGTTAGCATGTCAAATGTATCAAAGAGAAATTGTGGTCAATTTCACTAATAAAATATGATATAAAAGGTGACATGAAAAAATGAAAACTAAAGAGTCCACTTCTCTTTGACATACATTATACATCTCCTTCATTTTTTTTGCATTAACATGATAAATATTAAGATAATTAATTATCATTAATATTTATTCACATTGTTTATTTGTTAATAATCATGCAAAAAAACATAAGTACTTCTTTACTATAACATGTAATGATATTACAATCTCCTTCATAGTTTTCACAAAAAACATGCCTTAGTGTCAAACTCTTCAAAAATCAAATGGTAAGGGTAAAGTTAGCACTCCAAAATCCACGGGCTCCCCTTTTGCATGATTAGGTCGATTGAATTCACAAGTCAAGACCACATCAATAATATGAAATGATTTTATTTGTAAAATATGAGTCGAAAAGCCACTCCAAAAGAGTTAGGGCTAGTAAAAGGCATTGAATCCTAAATCATTGTCATTTTTTAGTTCCTACGAGGGAACTATAGGTGACCCCTGTTGCTTAACAAGTTATTAATAATATTGATTTTAAAAATTGAAAATTAAATTTTATTTTTTATTTGAAAAATATTTCTATATAATTAAAGTAAATATGCAAAATATTTAACAAAAAAAATATCCAAAAATAATTATCTGAAATGTAATTGGCTCAAAAGTTTTGAGTTGATATAAGCAATTTTCCTGGTGCCATTATCTAAATCACGATTATAATGGCAAATGGAAAGAAGAAAATGGTGACTCCATTAACGGGCCTTCATCTGCAACATGCACAACTGCTACTGGCACCGACATTAACAGGGCCTTCATCTGCAACACACATAGTTGCTATTGGTGCAGGCAATTGTAGCCCATTTTGGGGCTTCTTTTCTTTCACAAAGCCCTTCGCTGTGAGTTCGAGAGGCTTCACAAGGACGTGCTTGCTATTGAGGAGGAGAGACATTTGAACCCTGCTCGATGGCTACAACTTTTTGAGGGTCATGTACAAGCACCATAGCAATGCAGAGGATGAGGTGATGCTCTTGCTTTTGTTTCTCATTTATTTTCTTTTTACTTTGCAAATGTTGTTTTTTCATTGCTTTTTTCAGATTCGAACCCTTGATTTTTTCTATTTTTTCCCTTTTACCATGAATTTTTTATGTTCCAATGTTGCCTATGGTAGAGGAGGTGCCCGATTCCCCTTGAGGTAAAATAGTAGTTATCATATTTTAACAAATTATCCTACTAAATTTATTAGGAATTTGCATTGTGTTATGGCTTAACGTGGGTTTGCGTAGGGTGCAAGCGCGCTGAGCCGAGGTCGATGCCCTATTTGATACGCAGGAGCAGAAACAACCACTCTCAAAGAAGTGCAAAAAATCAACAAAACAATCAGTGAATCTGTATGAGCGTGAGGGCCATCCCCTGTTCCAAATTGGGATTACTGGCAAATTACCAAAATTCATTAATATTGTCTGCTATAAGGTATGTAATTCACACCCTTACTATGTATACGCAAGGTCTATAGAATAGTCACCATAAAACTCCACCATAGGATGACTAGGATACCCACATCCACCGATGACAATACTTATATACAAATAGAAAATCCTTATTTATCTACTCACATACCTTCACTTAATGGCATCCCGAACATTTCCAGTACCACCACTAGTATAATATATGTAACTTAAATGGTATATTTTAGGGTGTTAGCTAAAGGGACTCAAATAATATGAAAATGTAAGGTATGGATTCATTCTAGAGATATTTGAGTATATACATCGTCTCATTCAACAATTATTACATTTTTGAGACTCTTCAGGGTATATCATATTCTAGCTTGTTTATTATGTAAGAAGGGGTCTTGGACTTTGTTTATATATCCATAAACCATTTCTCATGTTCCATATATTTTGATGTCTAAACAAAACATGCTTGTTTGAAACAACAATATCATTAATGTGTCAGTTACATTTCGGTTATGTTGGGAGCAACTATGTATCAGTTTTGTAAGAATAAATTAGTAATTCATCAATTGCATATCAATAATGTTGCCAATAATTATGGGTCAGTTACCATTGGTTGTGCACCCACTAAGGATTATTCAATTACAATAGAACTGACCCTACAGGTGGTAAAATGAATTTGAATTCATTTACAGAAGACCTTAAGCTTGTGATAGAAATAAAATGCTGTAATCAGCAATAGTGTTAATTTTTTGGCTTGAAAAATTTGTGCAGGTAATTTGAGGACTTTCTGTGGCTAAGTGAAGGACCCATACTGCTCTTGGATTGGGCCCAAGTGGGAGTCAATATCTTCTCAGTAAAATGTTATGTGTTTGCATGCTATTTGAATGTGTTTTTTGATAGGCTAGAGATATTATCTTCCATATTTAGTGTTGCCCTTGTTGGAATCTAAATACTATTCATTTTCAAAGTTTTAGAAAAAGAAAAATAAAATCAAGAAATTTAAATTTAAATTTTCTATTGTAGTTGTTTATTCTATTTTTATCTATGACATATTTGTTTCATAAAAATCATATAAGAGTAACCTTCTTAGCCTTGTGTGAGTACCAATAATGTCTTAAATATCTGCCACTCAAGAAGGGGAAAACTAGAAATTGAAAATGGTTCTTTGTTGAGAAAGTTGTTGTTGATTCCATGGATGACTTCTCCGCCACTCACAATCTTTGCTACAGTACAATGTTTCATTTTTTTTACAATCCTTGTCATGGTATGATGTTTTTCTATTATTGACGAGCCATCCACCTCCTCACACTTCCTTGGTATCAATAATTTATTGAAAGCAATTTGCACCACATTCACTATTATGCTGCATTAACAGAGAATCTGCTTAACATGGGGTCATGCCTACTAGGATTTAAATTTGAGTCATTAGTGCATTAAGTGCACCAGTTTCCCACTATCTCACATTTTCCTTGACTGATATTTGTAATCTATTGTTGTTTAAAAAGGAAAAAATGAATTACGAGTAGTGAACTTTGTGCTTTGTTGCTATACTCAAAGACAATTGCTAGTTGTTTAAGAAAATGTCATTTTTGTGTGTTGCAGCCTTGATTTTCCTTTATAGACTATTTTTTTGAATGAAATGGTTGCTTTGATTGTTAATTCTTGAAGTTGAAACATATAAATTTGGTAGAATGAAGTCACATTTATTTGGTTAATTGGTTATGGATATGCTACCAATTTATATACTGTTCTAACTTGGGAATGTATTCCTGTATATATATGTCAGAAAGTGATTTATTCATAGATTTTTGCCAGCGTGCATGTGTGACTATGCTTACTTGACATGTAAATAGTTATTAATAGGAAATAATGTTCAATTGAGTTCTTTGAAAACAACGTGAGTGGCGCTTGATCAATTGGCTTGTACAAGCTTGAGTATTTCTTCCTTAATACATTGAGAAAATACTGTGCCAACTGTTGTAGCATTTAATGTCATGTGTCACTAATGTTGCAATTGATTTTTCTTTTCCTTGTTTGATTTTGAATATAAATTTGAACGCACTTTTAATATTGGCAAAAGTTAAAGCACTATTTTCCGTTGCTTGTACTAGTATGCATGCCACAAAACATGATCTTATTTTTCTTGTTCTTGGTAATTCCTTAATTAGCAGCTAAATGGTAAAAATATTTACTCTATCTTTGTAGCCCAAAAAAATGTAAATGTGATTTCATGCTAGTAGGTAAAAAAAATGAGTCTTTGATAATCATTTGTCAGGGGTCATACTATTAAAATTTATAATACTGTGGGGATTGGTTCAGAGTATTGAGTTATGATTAAATGCATGCATCTTTGGCATTGAATATTTTGTTGTCTTGAAAAATATATTCTTGTAAACATGGTTTATTAAGTTGCTTTTAAAGCTAAAAATAGTTGATCCAGATACTATAGTTGTTAGATATTTGCAGGTTGAGCCATCACCGACAACAGGTAATTTCCCACTTATTCCTATCAAACAAGAGAATGCAGATAAGGAAGGTGGATCACACTTTTTCTTCAAACCATATCCAAAGGTAGGTATCACTAATTGACCTCTGGCAACCCCTTTCAAGTCTTGTAGGTTTTCCAACCTGATTATTTGTTTTATACACACTTGTATACTTAGAATTTACATATAATTGTCAATATTTCTTGCAAGCAATGTAAAAGAGCTTTTTATTATCTCTTTTTGAAATTCTATTAACATAAATTATGTGGACAATGTAAGCTACTCACCCGTCAAGAGTTTATTTATAGGTATTGTGTTTGGATATAGAAAATATAAGGTACATATATGGTCACTGTGTTTTGAATCAATCAAGTGAATATACATATGGCCAATCTGAAAAAAAAATTAATTGTGTTATGACAAACTATGATATTTGATAATAAGTTTGCAGTGTATAATTTCATAAGCTAATTTATAAGTCATCCAATTCACAAAAAATAGAACAGTTCCAGAGATTGAAAATGATCTTATATGTGTGTTTTTTTTTTTCTGTGTACATGCATATGTTTTTGTGCTCGAGTTTTGTATAATCATTTTCCTGCTAGAGCTTCCTAGCATATGAGGTCTTCATGCATCTATAATCATTGGTGGCTCTTATTGTATTCATTCCAACAAAACCCGAGGTAACTATTGGGCCACTTGATTACAGTAAGGAAGAAAGGAGTGCTCTAGCCATTAAGTCCCAGGTTCATCCACCAAAGTTTGGGAACACAGACTGACATAAACTAATTAATGAGGTTTGTTTTAATGTTGTTTTGAATTTAACATTTGAGCTTAATTATATGTTTTTGCAATTCATGTTTATGGTTTTGCATATAGTTTAGCACAACCTCTACTTCTTTGTTCTAATGGCTTAACTATTTTCTTGCATTATAGATTCATGAATATATGTTGAAAAAGGTGACTCGTACCTGAACTTAGTCATGTGACAGGCAACCAAGATGCCTCACAACCTCTACACCTGAAGTTGAAGACCACACAAATACAATTACAGTGACATTTGTAGAACATTTACAAGTACAAGAGATGGTTGGGGATGCACATGAATCACCTACACAACCAGGAGTTCCATCAGTCTATACAGTCCATGAAGTTGAAAAATATTTCCTTACAAACAACAGTCAAAGAAATTTTTACATTAGATCCTTTGAATTTTTGACATGCTTTGTTACAGTCACACTTCTATAGCGAGCAATCCCAACGATTTTGGGGAGAGACTTGAACCATGTCGTTGTCATGGTCATGCTCTAGTATTAGCACTCAATTACACACTGTACAAATATCAAACAAAATTATCAATTACATATTCATCAATTGGTCTGATCCAACAGTCCTATAGTTAAATGCGGTTTCATTGATTAATTGATTATTTATTTGTTCTATTAACATTTTGCTAAAACTTATGAAACACAACATATTAAAACATAACTATTCTATAACTTTGTGGCAGGAACTTCACTACCTTGCAGCTCTTGTTTACTTTGCAACTTTGCAAACAGCTGTTGCTGCCATGCTTTGGTAAGGGTTTGAACTCGAATCTTCACATTTTCAGCATGTTTCATGTCAATTTCTTGAGATATTCTGTAGGAAAACGTGTGGTAAGTTCTTCTTCATCACAGAACTGGGCATTGATCTCAGTATTCTCCGTTTTTGAAGCACTTTATAGCTTCCTTAGCTGTGGCCATGACACATTTCTGAAGTATTTTTATCTCTTGTTTTCATCTATGGATATCTTCTACATTTTGAGTCCGCCATTATTGACTTTGGTTAAGCCTTTGCACTGTGGGAGAGCCACGGACTTGGGTGCATTTTCACTAGTAAACAATTGGTAAGCTTCTCACTGTTTGAGCTCTTTGTATCATCTTTTGCTCTCTGCTGGTAAAAGATGAAAATGGTTTGATAAAAGCATAATAATGGAAGTATGTGATTCTTTTCTATATTCCATGAAAGAATAGTGTAATCTTTGTACATTTTCCTATATTGAAGGTCGTAGCCATCAATGGCTATTCTGGGTATTTCAACCTTCAATGGCTATTTTGGGTATTTCTTGTTCTCTTCTATTGTAAAACTCCACTGTAGACCGCAAGCTTAATACTTACAAGTACCAAAAAAATCAATGCCTTCATTTAACAAATAACAACAGAATGGTTTTAGAATGAAATAAAACACAACCAAAAGTGTCCCAGTCATGTATAGATTCCAAAATAATAAAACTCAATAAAATCATGGCGAGTGACTTACCTCAAGATTCTACACAAATTGACTCAAACTATCAACAATGTTGATGAGAAGAACAAAACAAAGTTCAAGCAGGAAAATATTATGCAATACTACCAAGGAATATTTTTAACAGATTTCAACAGTTCACATGCCCCATTCACAATAATATTATATATAGAAACAACCATAGATGAATCCACATAATCAATGCTTGTGATATTACTTTATTCCATGATGTTAATGCTCTTATCTATGTTAGTTATATTTAAAAGGGAATTTTATTATGCAAGGTTAAGAGATTATGTATATTGGAAGTTGTTCCCTCTATTTTCCAATGGTATTACCCATTTTTGAGTATTGAGACTATAGAAATCGCAAACAAATTACATTTCTGAAACCTAATGCAGAATGTATTAACTTTCATGTCAGACAAATCATGGTGATACTGATCATACCATTCACTTCCCAGAGTAACTATGCCACACAATTTAAGAGTCTACAAGTATAGATGAATACATTTTCCCCCAATAAAATCATAAATTATGCTTTTAAATGGATGAAAGAAAGAAATTTTAAAATGCTATGGATGAGAAGAAAATTACATGCTATGCATAAAATCTATTATTGCCATTCTCTTCATAATAAATATTCCATTCTTTAGATAATGTTGATATATATATATATATATATATATACATACTTAGCTACGTAGGGTAAAGGATGCTGTAAAGTTAAAACCTAAATGTGCACATTATTGGGATTTTGGGAGTAATTTTCATTTTAATAAACATACTCTAAAACCATCATTAAAAAAAAATTATTTTCAGACTGCAGCATGCCAAATTGGAGAAGTGAAAGGTCAATACCAGGGAGGAAGAGTTTGGGGAAGTGAAACCATAAAATGGATCTCCTGGCATGCACAAATTGCAGGATATGCACAAATGGATTTGTTTTAAATGCTTTAGAAAATTTCAAGAAAATTCAATATGCAGGTGTAAAGACAAATTCCATGGAATTTATCAGCAAAATGTAAAAATAATAACATAGACTAGGCACGTGAATGGTTTGATAGAATATGAAAAATCTGGGAGAATAGACAGGGCACATGAGCTGTTTGGAAGAATGTGTGGGGCATAGGATAGGTGCATGGGTTGTTTGACATAATTCCTCAAAGAAATGTGGTCTCACAGTCCGCTCTGCTTGAAGGATATGCACATAATTAATTTAATTTATTGAATAGGCTGTAGAAACTTTCAAGCAAATGCAATTGGCGAGTATTAAGCCATACTCCACAACATTTTCCAGCATCGTCCCTGCTTGTGTTGAAATGGGAGCTTTGGAACAGGTACTAACTGCACCATAAAAAATGGCAAGCATCTTGTCTTGTTTCTGCCTTTCCAAATTTAGAGGACAGGAAACTAAATTACCCGTTATTTCAATTCGAGAAAGCAAATTTAGAACTACCACAAATGCTTTGATATCATCTACTTTGTCGTTCCCTCTTATATAAGATTCAATGATTTCTCTCAGCTAAAAACTTCGATCTTCTTCTATGTTTTTCATATTACAAGCTACCAGCAGAGATTTAGCAGATAAGCAACACCTTCCTTGCCATATGGGATAAGCGCTCAAAGCTTGAAAAGAGAATCAATACAAGCCAATAAACTAACTTGAAAATATCTTACACTCTAGCATCCAAAAAGAAATTCGGCCATATGCAGATCCCCCACCCCTTAAAAAAAAACTGAACTCCTAGCAAGTGACTTACATCAAGATTCTACACCAACTGTATCACATAGGAGCAATTGGTAGGTCTGCATTAGATTCCACAACCTTTGCCAGCACCCACTCTTCCTGCCACCTAAAATGGGAGCTTTGCAACTGGGTATGAACATCCATCAAATCATAAAAAATGCAATTATGTTGTTTGATGTTGTAGTTGCAACTGCGCTGGAAGATATGTATGCAAAATGTGGACGCACAGACAAGGCTCCCCAACTATTTTTTCCAGATGCCTCCAAGAAAAAGTGTCCGCATGGATTGCAACCTTCTTCTTTTTTATATGCCCCCAAAATGGATTTTTATTTTTAAGGTTCTAAAAACTTTCCAGCTAATAGGGGAGAGGGGCCCATAGTGGAGCATGGTCTAATAGTGGGGATAGTAGTAGTCCTTGGTGGACCCCATAGTGGAGCACCTTAATATCCAATTGTAAAACACTTTTTATCCATAAAATACACAAATTGAGAAGTCATGTGATGCCACATCAGTGCACCAATAAAACATGACTTAGTGCACCACTATCGGTCTCACTTTTTTTGGGTCCTTTTTGGATACCTCAACAAAAAGCATGCTGATGTGGCATCACATTTGATGATGACCCTAAAACGAAATATACAAGCACGTGAGTTGCCAAATAAACTATTGTACAAAATTGAGAGTAATTTGAAATTTTCACATAGGATTTTAGTAAGGTGAAAATATATTACTTTTTAGTAAAGACAAAATTTCTCTATTTGATTGAAATGCTGTGTCAATTTCTGAAACAATATTTAACTAGGTGAGCTATATTGATATTAACTCTTAGGAATCACAATACCCCAATTGAAGAGAAA
>VDFB02379711.1:217373121-217402642 GCA_007258455.2 Sequoia sempervirens | reverse complement strand
TTACCATTGGTTGTGCACCCACTAAGGATTATTCAATTACAATAGAACTGACCCTACAGGTGGTAAAATGAATTTGAATTCATTTACAGAAGACCTTAAGCTTGTGATAGAAATAAAATGCTGTAATCAGCAATAGTGTTAATTTTTTGGCTTGAAAAATTTGTGCAGGTAATTTGAGGACTTTCTGTGGCTAAGTGAAGGACCCATACTGCTCTTGGATTGGGCCCAAGTGGGAGTCAATATCTTCTCAGTAAAATGTTATGTGTTTGCATGCTATTTGAATGTGTTTTTTGATAGGCTAGAGATATTATCTTCCATATTTAGTGTTGCCCTTGTTGGAATCTAAATACTATTCATTTTCAAAGTTTTAGAAAAAGAAAAATAAAATCAAGAAATTTAAATTTAAATTTTCTATTGTAGTTGTTTATTCTATTTTTATCTATGACATATTTGTTTCATAAAAATCATATAAGAGTAACCTTCTTAGCCTTGTGTGAGTACCAATAATGTCTTAAATATCTGCCACTCAAGAAGGGGAAAACTAGAAATTGAAAATGGTTCTTTGTTGAGAAAGTTGTTGTTGATTCCATGGATGACTTCTCCGCCACTCACAATCTTTGCTACAGTACAATGTTTCATTTTTTTTACAATCCTTGTCATGGTATGATGTTTTTCTATTATTGACGAGCCATCCACCTCCTCACACTTCCTTGGTATCAATAATTTATTGAAAGCAATTTGCACCACATTCACTATTATGCTGCATTAACAGAGAATCTGCTTAACATGGGGTCATGCCTACTAGGATTTAAATTTGAGTCATTAGTGCATTAAGTGCACCAGTTTCCCACTATCTCACATTTTCCTTGACTGATATTTGTAATCTATTGTTGTTTAAAAAGGAAAAAATGAATTACGAGTAGTGAACTTTGTGCTTTGTTGCTATACTCAAAGACAATTGCTAGTTGTTTAAGAAAATGTCATTTTTGTGTGTTGCAGCCTTGATTTTCCTTTATAGACTATTTTTTTGAATGAAATGGTTGCTTTGATTGTTAATTCTTGAAGTTGAAACATATAAATTTGGTAGAATGAAGTCACATTTATTTGGTTAATTGGTTATGGATATGCTACCAATTTATATACTGTTCTAACTTGGGAATGTATTCCTGTATATATATGTCAGAAAGTGATTTATTCATAGATTTTTGCCAGCGTGCATGTGTGACTATGCTTACTTGACATGTAAATAGTTATTAATAGGAAATAATGTTCAATTGAGTTCTTTGAAAACAACGTGAGTGGCGCTTGATCAATTGGCTTGTACAAGCTTGAGTATTTCTTCCTTAATACATTGAGAAAATACTGTGCCAACTGTTGTAGCATTTAATGTCATGTGTCACTAATGTTGCAATTGATTTTTCTTTTCCTTGTTTGATTTTGAATATAAATTTGAACGCACTTTTAATATTGGCAAAAGTTAAAGCACTATTTTCCGTTGCTTGTACTAGTATGCATGCCACAAAACATGATCTTATTTTTCTTGTTCTTGGTAATTCCTTAATTAGCAGCTAAATGGTAAAAATATTTACTCTATCTTTGTAGCCCAAAAAAATGTAAATGTGATTTCATGCTAGTAGGTAAAAAAAATGAGTCTTTGATAATCATTTGTCAGGGGTCATACTATTAAAATTTATAATACTGTGGGGATTGGTTCAGAGTATTGAGTTATGATTAAATGCATGCATCTTTGGCATTGAATATTTTGTTGTCTTGAAAAATATATTCTTGTAAACATGGTTTATTAAGTTGCTTTTAAAGCTAAAAATAGTTGATCCAGATACTATAGTTGTTAGATATTTGCAGGTTGAGCCATCACCGACAACAGGTAATTTCCCACTTATTCCTATCAAACAAGAGAATGCAGATAAGGAAGGTGGATCACACTTTTTCTTCAAACCATATCCAAAGGTAGGTATCACTAATTGACCTCTGGCAACCCCTTTCAAGTCTTGTAGGTTTTCCAACCTGATTATTTGTTTTATACACACTTGTATACTTAGAATTTACATATAATTGTCAATATTTCTTGCAAGCAATGTAAAAGAGCTTTTTATTATCTCTTTTTGAAATTCTATTAACATAAATTATGTGGACAATGTAAGCTACTCACCCGTCAAGAGTTTATTTATAGGTATTGTGTTTGGATATAGAAAATATAAGGTACATATATGGTCACTGTGTTTTGAATCAATCAAGTGAATATACATATGGCCAATCTGAAAAAAAAATTAATTGTGTTATGACAAACTATGATATTTGATAATAAGTTTGCAGTGTATAATTTCATAAGCTAATTTATAAGTCATCCAATTCACAAAAAATAGAACAGTTCCAGAGATTGAAAATGATCTTATATGTGTGTTTTTTTTTTTCTGTGTACATGCATATGTTTTTGTGCTCGAGTTTTGTATAATCATTTTCCTGCTAGAGCTTCCTAGCATATGAGGTCTTCATGCATCTATAATCATTGGTGGCTCTTATTGTATTCATTCCAACAAAACCCGAGGTAACTATTGGGCCACTTGATTACAGTAAGGAAGAAAGGAGTGCTCTAGCCATTAAGTCCCAGGTTCATCCACCAAAGTTTGGGAACACAGACTGACATAAACTAATTAATGAGGTTTGTTTTAATGCTGTTTTGAATTTAACATTTGAGCTTAATTATATGTTTTTGCAATTCATGTTTATGGTTTTGCATATAGTTTAGCACAACCTCTACTTCTTTGTTCTAATGGCTTAACTATTTTCTTGCATTATAGATTCATGAATATATGTTGAAAAAGGCGACTCGTACCTGAACTTAGTCATGTGACAGGCAACCAAGATGCCTCACAACCTCTACACCTGAAGTTGAAGACCACACAAATACAATTACAGTGACATTTGTAGAACATTTACAAGTACAAGAGATGGTTGGGGATGCACATGAATCACCTACACAACCAGGAGTTCCATCAGTCTATACAGTCCATGAAGTTGAAAAATATTTCCTTACAAACAACAGTCAAAGAAATTTTTACATTAGATCCTTTGAATTTTTGACATGCTTTGTTACAGTCACACTTCTATAGCGAGCAATCCCAACGATTTTGGGGAGAGACTTGAACCATGTCGTTGTCATGGTCATGCTCTAGTATTAGCACTCAATTACACACTGTACAAATATCAAACAAAATTATCAATTACATATTCATCAATTGGTCTGATCCAACAGTCCTATAGTTAAATGCGGTTTCATTGATTAATTGATTATTTATTTGTTCTATTAACATTTTGCTAAAACTTATGAAACACAACATATTAAAACATAACTATTCTATAACTTTGTGGCAGGAACTTCACTACCTTGCAGCTCTTGTTTACTTTGCAACTTTGCAAACAGCTGTTGCTGCCATGCTTTGGTAAGGGTTTGAACTCGAATCTTCACATTTTCAGCATGTTTCATGTCAATTTCTTGAGATATTCTGTAGGAAAACGTGTGGTAAGTTCTTCTTCATCACAGAACTGGGCATTGATCTCAGTATTCTCCGTTTTTGAAGCACTTTATAGCTTCCTTAGCTGTGGCCATGACACATTTCTGAAGTATTTTTATCTCTTGTTTTCATCTATGGATATCTTCTACATTTTGAGTCCGCCATTATTGACTTTGGTTAAGCCTTTGCACTGTGGGAGAGCCACGGACTTGGGTGCATTTTCACTAGTAAACAATTGGTAAGCTTCTCACTGTTTGAGCTCTTTGTATCATCTTTTGCTCTCTGCTGGTAAAAGATGAAAATGGTTTGATAAAAGCATAATAATGGAAGTATGTGATTCTTTTCTATATTCCATGAAAGAATAGTGTAATCTTTGTACATTTTCCTATATTGAAGGTCGTAGCCATCAATGGCTATTCTGGGTATTTCAACCTTCAATGGCTATTTTGGGTATTTCTTGTTCTCTTCTATTGTAAAACTCCACTGTAGACCGCAAGCTTAATACTTACAAGTACCAAAAAAATCAATGCCTTCATTTAACAAATAACAACAGAATGGTTTTAGAATGAAATAAAACACAACCAAAAGTGTCCCAGTCATGTATAGATTCCAAAATAATAAAACTCAATAAAATCATGGCGAGTGACTTACCTCAAGATTCTACACAAATTGACTCAAACTATCAACAATGTTGATGAGAAGAACAAAACAAAGTTCAAGCAGGAAAATATTATGCAATACTACCAAGGAATATTTTTAACAGATTTCAACAGTTCACATGCCCCATTCACAATAATATTATATATAGAAACAACCATAGATGAATCCACATAATCAATGCTTGTGATATTACTTTATTCCATGATGTTAATGCTCTTATCTATGTTAGTTATATTTAAAAGGGAATTTTATTATGCAAGGTTAAGAGATTATGTATATTGGAAGTTGTTCCCTCTATTTTCCAATGGTATTACCCATTTTTGAGTATTGAGACTATAGAAATCGCAAACAAATTACATTTCTGAAACCTAATGCAGAATGTATTAACTTTCATGTCAAACAAATCATGGTGATACTGATCATACCATTCACTTCCCAGAGTAACTATGCCACACAATTTAAGAGTCTACAAGAATAGATGAATACATTTGCCCCCAATAAAATCATAAATTATGCTTTTAAATGGATGAAAGAAAGAAATTTTAAAATGCTATGGATGAGAAGAAAATTACATGCTATGCATAAAATCTATTATTGCCATTCTCTTCATAATAAATATTCCATTCTTTAGATAATGTTGATATATATATATATATATATATATACATACTTAGCTACGTAGGGTAAAGGATGCTGTAAAGTTAAAACCTAAATGTGCACATTATTGGGATTTTGGGAGTAATTTTCATTTTAATAAACATACTCTAAAACCATCATAAAAAAAAAAATTATTTTCAAACTGCAGCACGCCAAATTGGAGAAGTGAAAGGTCAATACCAGGGAGGAAGAGTTTGGGGAAGTGAAACCATAAAATGGATCTCCTGGCATGCACAAATTGCAGGATATGCACAAATGGATTTGTTTTAAATGCTTTAGAAAATTTCAAGAAAATTCAATATGCAGGTGTAAAGACAAATTCCATGGAATTTATCAGCAAAATGTAAAAATAATAACATAGACTAGGCACGTGAATGGTTTGATAGAATATGAAAAATCTGGGAGCATAGACAGGGCACATGAGCTGTTTGGAAGAATGTGTGGGGCATAGGATAGGTGCATGGGTTGTTTGACATAATTCCTCAAAGAAATGTGGTCTCACAGTCCGCTCTGCTTGAAGGATATGCACATAATTAATTTAATTTATTGAATAGGCTGTAGAAACTTTCAAGCAAATGCAATTGGCGAGTATTAAGCCATACTCCACAACATTTTCCAGCATCGTCCCTGCTTGTGTTGAAATGGGAGCTTTGGAACAGGTACTAACTGCACCATAAAAAATGGCAAGCATCTTGTCTTGTTTCTGCCTTTCCAAATTTAGAGGACAGGAAACTAAATTACCCGTTATTTCAATTCGAGAAAGCAAATTTAGAACTACCACAAATGCTTTGATATCATCTACTTTGTCGTTCCCTCTTATATAAGATTCAATGTTTTCTCTCAGCTAAAAACTTCGATCTTCTTCTATGTTTTTCATATTACAAGCTACCAGCAGAGATTTAGCAGATAAGCAACACCTTCCTTGCCATATGGGATAAGCGCTCAAAGCTTGAAAAGAGAATCAATACAAGCCAATAAACTAACTTGAAAATATCTTACACTCTAGCATCCAAAAAGAAATTCGGCCATATGCAGATCCCCCACCCCTTAAAAAAAAACTGAACTCCTAGCAAGTGACTTACATCAAGATTCTACACCAACTGTATCACATAGGAGCAATTGGTAGGTCTGCATTAGATTCCACAACCTTTGCCAGCACCCACTCTTCCTGCCACCTAAAATGGGAGCTTTGCAACTGGGTATGAACATCCATCAAATCATAAAAAATGCAATTATGTTGTTTGATGTTGTAGTTGCAACTGCGCTGGAAGATATGTATGCAAAATGTGGACGCACAGACAAGGCTCCCCAACTATTTTTTCCAGATGCCTCCAAGAAAAAGTGTCCGCATGGATTGCAACCTTCTTCTTTTTTATATGCCCCCAAAATGGATTTTTATTTTTGAGGTTCTAAAAACTTTCCAGCTAATAGGGGAGAGGGGCCCATAGTGGAGCATGGTCCAATAGTGGGGATAGAAGTAGTCCTTAGTGGACCCCATAGTGGAGCACCTTAATATCCAATTGTAAAACACTTTTTATCCATAAAATACACAAATTGAGAAGTCATGTGATGCCACATCAGTGCACCAATAAAACATGACTTAGTGCACCACTATCGGTCTCACTTTTTTTGGGTCCTTTTTGGATACCTCAACAAAAAGCATGCTGATGTGGCATCACATTTGATGATGACCC
The DNA here is from genome assembly GCA_007258455.2 of Sequoia sempervirens. Lineage (NCBI taxonomy): Eukaryota > Viridiplantae > Streptophyta > Pinopsida > Cupressales > Cupressaceae > Sequoia > Sequoia sempervirens. Next base: position 217,396,098 of record VDFB02379711.1, on the reverse strand, counting down.
TAAAACGAAATATACAAGCACGTGAGTTGCCAAATAAACTATTGTACAAAATTGAGAGTAATTTGAAATTTTCACATAGGATTTTAGTAAGGTGAAAATATATTACTTTTTAGTAAAGACAAAATTTCTCTATTTGATTGAAATGCTGTGTCAATTTCTGAAACAATATTTAACTAGGTGAGCTATATTGATATTAACTCTTAGGAATCACAATACCCCAGTTGAAGAGAAAACGACAATGAATGGTGTTTATTAGAGATCTTCTAGAGCAAGCAAGAACAACTCATTTTTCCTTACTATACTATATTATGTGTGGTCAATGTGACTCTCATTTGGAAAGGCTCTAGCTTATAGAGCCTCAAAGGTGTACTTGGAGCTAATTAAAAAGTAATAGAAGCATTAGTTGGCATTGTCATGGTACTTTGGTAATCACCTAAGAATGACAAAACGATTACAAAAGAATAGTATGTTTGAGGCTAAGAACTCTTAGTATCTTAATTTTGAATTGGCTTTTCAAATGAATTGTTCCCCAACCCTTTTTTTTTAACTTTTGTTTTTAATACAAGATTATCTGCAAAATTTATATCAATCTAGCTTGTATGCTACTTATTTCTGACATTCTTCATGAAAATTTGACATGTTAGTAATAGTATCATTAGCATTCTTCATTAATTCTCAAAAAACTTCTTACTTCCACAACTTTGGCAGAATTGTATTATCACACAGACCTTTTCACTCATTTTCCAATTACAAATACACTCTCTATTGGATGACTGGAATGAAAAATATACACAATCTACCTCCTTTCTTGACCTTTGGATGTTTTGGCATTGTTTCTTGCAAGTTGAACTCACTGACTTTTCTAAAAGCTTCCAAATGGCTCCAAGGGCACAATTGGCTCATAACAAAAAGTACATTTTGAAAAAAATTCCAAATGTCCTTACCTTATATTTGGACTATTTTCTATTTTTTCATGTTCCTTTTCCATCAGAAGAGAAAAGAAAGAGAAAAGAAGACAAATGACGAAGATCAAAAGCTAGCATGATTCACCTTTAGCTATCATAAGAAGAAACCCAATCATGCACATGTTTCAAGATTAGTCGAGAAGCAACTATAAAAAAATGTGAATCCACCTTACATGTTACCTCTTTGTTTCATTTTCAATACTTTTGGTGCATTGGTTTCATCCCACCTATAGATATAAGACATCTGAGATTTTGATGCTTATAAAGATTTACTATTAGGAGGCTTTTTAAAAGCCTTTATTTTCTTAAAGCCACAAGTTTTTTAACTGTCATTGATCTCAATGGGATCAACAAACCACAAGTTATTTTGTGCCTGAAGAGGACTGTATGCAGAGCTTGCCACAAAATCTTGAAAAGCTTCCTTTGCCATCCACCTAGAGAAGAAACTTTCTTGATCTTAGCCAAGTAAAACCTAGAAAAAGGCTGCAAGATGATTGTATTTTTCAAACTTCACGCAAGAGCATTGATCTAGATCCAACCATGTTGATGTATTCCAAATAACCCCTTTATTATGTAATCTACTTGGAAGACAGTAGATCTCACTTTGACTGATGGCCCATGGATAACCATTTCTTCTTAGGCTCCATAGAAAATCTTTTACAAATGTCTACACAAGAATCTTCATTCTGAAGTATCAAGGACTTCTAGCCGTCTTTGTTATTCCATGTATAAGTCAATGTTTACACAATAAGATGGAGTTTCTATTCTGTTATACTTATGTTTAATGATATAGTGAAAAAAAGTATATTATGGCAATTTATTTGATGGTATGTGTGTTTTTTGTATGGTGTTGACTTGAATTTGGCTTCAATACTGATGAAGCCACAAACAGAGCTGTGTTCATATCTGAAACTTCATTTTTTAACCAGTTGAGAAAGTAGTTATCATGAAGTCTTCTTATTTCTTCACATGTTTAATGCTTGACACTGTTATTTTTCCATGGGTTTCAAAGATCCTTGTTTTAATTGTCTGGATTTAGCATTTGCACTTTATTTCATCTGATTGTGAGTGCTATCTATTTTTTATTAATGACGATCTTGAGAGGTGTTACTTTTCTCCAATTGTCATTCTATTTTTAATTCACTTTCTCAATTTGCAGGGGCTTAGTCCTTCTGAGAAGTCAAAGGCAAAATCATTCCGTTCAATTGATACAAATGCATCCACTGTTAAGGCTACACAGTCTATAGGGTCATCCCATCTTATAAACTCACCTAAATTGAGTCAAGGTGGCAAGCTTGTAGTTCTCAAACAAGGCAGAGAGATGGGATCTGTAGTTTTTGTCTTGAGTCTTACTGATTCTTGCTTATGTCACCTAGTCTGCAATCAGTTGCTACAATACTATCCAGGGCGGGGTGATATTCTGAAGAACACAATAGATTCAATTTTTGTAAGGCAAAAACACCAGGATACAAAGTTTAGAAAAAGTATAAGGAAAATAAAAAGAAATCACGCTTCCATGTAAGTTATGGACCAAACTAAAGTGTTTATGTTAGCCCTGACCTAAAAAACAACCTTTAGCTTTACTTTTTTACATTAGACATACTTTTTGTATGTCCCATATCATGTCTTAGATCATCTCATTTTAGTTGCTGTCTATGTCCGTCCTCTCATATTCATGGGAGAAAAGTCATTACTGTTTCCAAAAAGATGTCCTAGAATTCACTGAGACATAAATATTCCATTCTAGTTTAACCTTTGCATGCAATGAATAAGATCACTAGAAAAGCTGATTTGTTGTCATAATGCTATTTCATGAACCATAAATTAGCAGTATTCATATTCTTGATTTGCAAGGAACCATTTTAGAATTACAATTCATTATATTCTCCTCTTTTTTTAGCAAACACATTTACAAGAGTTTTGAATTGAGACACAGCTGGAGAAGGATAAATATATTTTTCTAACCAATGTAGTGTCAGAGATTTGGACCATGGTTCAAAAAATCAAACCTGGGAAAAACTTGCCAGGCTTGAAATTGAATTGGAGTTGGGAAAAACAGGGCAAAATTTCCAAAATTTAAAAAACACATAAATTTGTAAAATAATATTAGAAAGCATGCATAAAACTGAATTTAGAGAACTCATAAGTAGCTTTTCCTTAATTTATATGCTTTTAAATTTATTGACTTTAGCACTTCGTTTAAGTGGAATTTTTACTCTTTTTTAGGTTCTTTTTTCATATCAATAAGCATTACTTAGTGCAGAAATAGCTGCATTGGAAGCTTACAGTTGCACAAAATTTGGGCTCCAGTCAAAAAAGTGCATTCAAATTTCAGGTGAGGTTTTCATTCTCATTGATTAAAAACTAAACTCTAAATTCCCATCTCAAGTCTGAAATGATGATTGGGTGTTTTTTTTGAAGAATGGTGTTTTGGGATTTAGGTATATTTTTCTTTTAAACCTTTTTAGTGTTTTAAAATCGAAATTGAAATCGCAAGTTTTTTTCTGCATTTGGTAAATTAAGCTCAATTAAATTGCTTGCATTTAATTTAGATTTACAAATTCACAAATTTATTTAGGATTCGATAATTGATATAAAATTATTGAATTAAATGATAGGGATAAAGATGCATTTAGCTTTGGAAATAGTGTTGATGTCACATAGGATCTAAGGAATCAATAGGACAAAGTGGGGGTTGACTGTATTTTACAATCCTAGAAGATTTATCCAATCTAAGTTTATAGGCTGAGTGACTATGAATCAAATTACTGATTCAATAAATACTAAATAGTTATTCTCCTTGATTCCATTGGCAACCTGTCACAACTGCAACCTTGAACATAGAAGGGTGTGAACGTTTAAATAACCTTCCTGATTCCATTGGCAACCTGTCACAACTGTAACACTTGAACATGGTAGGGTGTATAGATTTAAATAACCTCCCTCATTCCATTGGCAACCTATCACAGCTGTAGCACTTGAACATAGAAATGTGTAAAGGTTTAAATAACCCCCCTGATTCTATTGGCAACCTGTCACAGCTGCAACACTTGAACATAGAAGACTGTAGAGGTTTAAATAACCTTCCTGATTCCATTGGCAACCTATCACATCTGCAACACTTGAAAATAGAAAGTTGCAGAGGTTTAAATAACCTCTCCAATTCCATTTTCAACCTCTCACAGCTGCAACACTTGAATATAATAGGAAATTTTAAAGGTTTAAATAACCTCCTTGATTCTGTTGACAATCTATCACAACTGTAACACTTAAAAATAAAATATTGTCACAATTTGAATAATCTCCTTGATTTCATTAGCAACCTGTCACAGCTGCAACACAACACTTGAACGTAGAAGGTTGTGGACATTTAAATAAGCTCCCTAATTAAATAACCTCCTTGATTCCATTAGCAACCTGTCACAGCTGTAACACTTGAACATAAAAGGGTGTGGACATTTAAATAAGCTCCCTGATTTGTTTGGAAATCCATCATAGCTGCAACACTTGAACATAGAAGGGTGTGGACGCTTAAATAAGCTCCCTGATTCCATTGGCAACCTGTCACAGCTGCATCACTTGAACATGGTAGGGTGTATAGATTTAAATAGCCTCCCTGATTCATTGGCAACCTGTCACAACTGCAGCACTTGAACATAGAAGGGTGTAAAAGTTTAAATAACCTCCTTTATTCCATTGAAAATAGAATGTTAGGATGTGTTCCAAAGTGCTTCATTAATTCAAATATTTTGAGTGATTCCATGAGATGACATCTCTTTGAGGCATTCTGTCAAACAATTTAGGTGTTTTGTCTACAATTTCACATCTTGCATATATGTCTACTAGAGCATATCCAACTATAACATCTAAAAAAAATTCCCCTACCATTATGCTTTGGTGCAAGTTCATAGCCTGTCCAGTGTGCATGTCCAACACCAAAGAGAATGGAAAGGTCTTTTTTTTTTACCCAACTACACCCTCCTATTATTTCCTTAGAAAAAAGGATGCCTAATTATTACAAGAGATTCATAGAATATCAGGTTCAGATAAAATGGAACATAGACCTCACCTGGAAACCAGAGAGTCTATTGAGTGATTGATTTTTCTTCCAAAGGTTCTCTATGAAAGAATAGATCATTGTCGCTTGACTTATCCATTCCTCTTCATTTTCTCCCAATGATTTTATAACTCTAACAAAGCATTTAGACTTTTCAAAGCTTTTTAGATGAAAAATTAGATGAGCAAGGCTTTTGGTAGCTTCCCATTGCTAATTCCAAGGATAGAAACTCTTCCCATGGAACATTCCATAGTATTTTACATGGTATTGTAAGCATTTTATTTGATGATGGGCACTGAAAACATAGGAACAAACACTTTTATAAGTGCCTTAACTTGGCATGACAATATTTCAAAAGATGATGCAATCTAAATGTTCCTCGTATAAATCTGACCATGCAAATTTTGAAGGTTCCATTGAAATATTTGTGCATCCAAAATGTCTCCTTTCTTTTGCAAGGTAAAGCACCATCTGCAAAGTCAACAAAATACAAATCAATGTTCTCTCTTTAATAGTGCTCAACAATACATAAGAAACTAGTGCAATTCGTCCATTAATATGTCCAGATAATTTGAAGATCAATAAAGCACTAGTATGTGAATGGAAACACATTGTCATTGATGGAATGGTTTGTTGGTGTTTAGATGGTGTTGTTTCAGCGCCCACCTAGTGTCAAGCCCTTGCAGGGCTGGTGGGCTTGTGGGCCACTTTACTCGTGCACTTGGACTGTTGGTTGTTAGGGGATGGGCCCCCCTGTTTGTGTTCCCACTAGCTGGTCTCGGTTAATGCCAATAACTCAAGCTGATGGCCCATTCAAAACCTCAATTTATAGAAAAAAATACATGAAACACATTAATTTATAGGTTAAAGCATAAAGGTGACATGCACTAATTTCTTGAAGAGATTCTCATTCAACCCTGATAACAAGTACAAAACTAATGAAATTATTGAATTGGGCTGTCAAACTTTTGAGGATAGATGATCCAAATATTGATTTTTTTAACAGCTTTCTTTTAAGATTGTTGATTTCAACAAATTCACTCACTTATGTTTATTAGTATTTAAAAGCTATTGTTTTATTGCCATACATGTGTGTGTGTGATATCCTTATTGTAAATACATTTATATATCATAGTGAATCAAATAATTAGACTCAAACTACATTTGGCATCTGCATCCAAACACGCTTGGACTGGACTATACTTACATAAGTCAACACTGAGAACCAAACTAGATTTCTGAAATTAGTAATCATGGTGTTATTGTCATTAATGTTTATATCATATTGGTATCCTCAGAATTATTACAAGTGGTCAATTTACAAAACCTTAACAAATATTCCGCAGATATTCTTGTTCATAAATAGATAAAATATAAATACAATAATCTGCAGGAAAGTAAAAATTCCCAAGTAAAAAGTGAAAAGGGAAATGACCTACCCAGATGTTTCCCTTTCATTATATTCTTAAAGAATTCCACTACTCTTGGATGGAACGTGAGATCTTGATCCTATTTGAAACAAATTTGTTTCCAAATACCTGCAAACATGTACAACTTCCACCAATACCATGCAGAGTCAAGGAAACAAAGTCCAAGACTCCACTCACAGGCTGAACAATAATACCCAAGAATGATCTCCCAAGACCATGTACAAAACCAATAACACCATGTTATCTTGCACTTTCCAAAGGTTTAGTTAACACTCTAGAGAAACCAAATGCTACACCCTGTGCTAAAGCCTCAGTGCCTTGTAAAATGCCATCACCAACTCCTATAATTTTCCTTGAAGAATCGTACAAAAAATCGATAAAAATGTCATATAAGGACAATGAATATGTTCATATTTCTCAAATCTGTGGATTTTTCCTCAATTTAAATATAATTTTTATGTTCACCTGTTTTATACGCAACTGAAGGAATTGTCCATCTATGGAAAGTTTGGCAAGTCCTTTACTTAGAGATGCCAATGTTGAGCTTGCCATACCAAGTAAATCTACTCCAAAAAGAAAATGCAGGGGATTATGTATCAAATCTCTCCAAATCATGTGGGTAATTGATGGTAAGACAACACTTTTTCTCATGAACACGTGTCTGTGAATAAATTTCCTAAGATGGATCTGACAAAGCAAAGAGTTGCAATGATTAGGAACATAACTTCAAATGCTGACTTGTTTTCTTTCCATTTAACATGAAGACTTGAAACAATCAATCTAAGATCACAACTATTGATCCATAAATTCGATCAGAATTATTCATATTTGGAAGTTGAATTGAGATATTGCACTAACCTACATTTTGACTATATTCCCAATAGTGTCAATTACAGGACTCCAAATACCAAGCACTCTAGGAGGCCTCTGGGCAGGTGCTGTCTCTAGTGAAAACTTTAACCTCATTTCTACTATATCAATCAAACTAACCCATAAAACAAAGTAGTTAAGTAAAGTTCAACCTCAATTTCATTGACATTAAAAAGATTGTCCATTTTCATCTTTCAGTGATCTGAATGAGATTAAAATTGCTCTCAAATAATGCTGAAGAATAAGGAGTGCTTAAGAGCTCATTAAAAAGCTCTTCCCTTCATCTTGATCCACCCGCAGCACCTTGACATAAGAGCAACAAAAAAAGTTCTTTTATATTGATGTTTAATAAAAAAATATGAAATTATTGCTTTGGAATTGCCTAAAATGCTTTTCTTTCTTGCAAAGCAGTAGATTTTGAGGTAGGAATGGAATTGTAACAGAGTGTTTATTGTTTCCTCTCTTTACTATGATAATTTTGTATCTTTCCGATGGTCATGTATCTAGATTGCCTTTGTCAGGTTTTTGAGAGTGGGAATCCCAATGCAAAAGAAATAGTCCTTTCAAACATGGCAACAACTTTTGATCGGATTTTGTTATAATTTGAGGTTTGCTGGTTCAAATCCTCTCTATGTAATTTTTTATGCTTTAGTTCTTAAATGATGTAAAGAAAAAACAATTAACACATTACACTATAATTACTTCATTTGAACAATTAACACATTTTGTAATTATCATAGAGAAATACAGGAGCCTTTTGATTACTACATGTTTGGACAAAATTACATATGACCTTCGATTGATTTTAGGTATTGTTGTTGTGATTCCCAATAAGGTTTTAGTTCTTGTTTTTTAATCTGATAGGATTGGTTGTATCTCATAGGAGGGTTTCTGATTGTAGATTTAAGCAGTATTTGATCACCCCTAATAATAGAGGTAGATTATTTTTCCTCATGCTTTTTCCATTGAATTTTTTTTCTATTAACTATGTAGTTTTGACAAATGAACAATAAGGTTATTTTGATTTCTGAGACTAAAAATGACATCCTTGAGTAAATTTTTGAATGTAAGGGAGGTTTTCTATATGTTAGGCTTGCTAGGGGAATTGGATTGCTCAACAAGAAAAGATTTCTAAATTAATTTAGCTCTAACTCTATGGGAAAGATGATAGTTTGATGGACATACACAATTCTACCTATATGGGAGTGATGAGAGTTGGACGAAACATCTAAAGAGGTTCCAGATATGCTAGAGGAAAGCTATGAGGAAACTAAATTGATAATGTTTGAAGTTTTTTTTTCTTTCTTAGATGTTGATTCTAATTAATAAGTTTAATGTTGTGTTGAAACTTGCAGTTGAGTATGTTGATATGATAAAGGCTAGCATTGTCGATCCTCTAAAAGTTATCACAATTGCATTAGTTGATGTAGAAAGGTAAAACTATTTATCTTTATTATAATTAGTGGAACTTGCAACTACAATATCTAATAAAAATCTACTTCCAAATATGTTTTTGATGTGCAAATTTTGAAACCTTATTTTTCAGGTTGCAGCTCCAAATTGGAGAAGTAAAAGGTGAATACCAACGAGAAAGAGTTTGGAGGAGTCAACACCAATAGCGGCGGGAAAGTTGTGGATTTGCAAGGGGATTAAATGGGTCAAGCCCCTATAGGAGGTCCCTGCCCTTCCAAAATGACTGCAGTTAAGGAAGGGTAAAACAATATAAGTATATGAAAATAGGAGTATTTTGTTTATATAGTGTCAGTAAGTTGTACAGTGACATTGAGACATTGAATGTAACCAATGAAATTTTGATTTGCCAATCAGGTTTAATAAAGTAAATTTTTAGAGTGGTTTTTTCTCCACTCATAAATACTATGTTGTTTGTGTTTGTGTTTGATCAATCATATTTGTTCAATAATTTTAGTCTACATTTCATGGTGCTTCTTCAACATTTGAATATCTATGATACTTGAAGTTTATATGCATTAATTTGTGAGGATTAATTAAGTTAGATTTGATTTGTAATGACTAAAGTAATGACTTTCATGACTAAATATATGACTAAATTAATGACTAAAGTAATGACTAAATATATGACTAAATAAATGACTACCACGACTAAATAAATGACCAGTTAACAACAATCAAATTAATGACTAAATATATGACTAAATTAATGACTAAATATATGACTAAACAAATCACTACCATGACTAAATATATGACTAAACAAATCACTACCATGACTAAATCAATGACTAAATAAATGACTAAAATAGTTTAGTCATAAATTTGGTGGTGTTATAAATGACTACAAATAAACCACTAAAATAGTCACGTGACTAAAATTAAGGACTAAAACATATGACTAAATAAATGACTAAATAAATGACCAAATCAATGACCAAATCAATGACTAAAATAGTTTAGTCATAAATTTGGTCGCGTTATAAATGACCGGAAATAAACTACTAATGGTCACGTGACCAAAATTAGTCATATATATGCAATTTTTAGTAGTTTATTTAGTCATATATTATTGTTTTTGTACTAGTGAACACAAAACCAAAAACTCTCTACCCAACACCTTATGTGCTATGATACTGCTTTGATGTAAGTGAAGGAAAAAAAATCTCTCTCAATCTCAACTCAACAAAACTCAACCAAATATTTCATGTCCTTTCAACTAGGACTCAAGCCTTCTTCACAAAATCCTTAATTTTTCCATTTGTTGCATTTGTTGCATTATTGCAATGACAACAATTTGTCAAATTTTCAACTTTACATTTTATGCCCAAATGAACCTAAAATAACCATCTAAGACCTATTACATGCTTATTGAGGCGTTTTATACCTTATTACATCATTATGACATTAAAATTAAATCAAAATTTGAAGTTTCTCTTCATAACACAATGTCCCAGCTTTTACAACAACAAATGATTACTTTACCTACTATTAAACCACTTGATCCTACTAATCCTTTACCTCCAACCTTTAAACCTAATGCTTATTGTCATTATCATAGACAAAATGCACATGAGACAAAAAATTGCAAGTGTCTTAAACATCTTGTGCAAGACCTCATTGATTCTAGCCATCTATCCATTTCAAATGTTAATCTTCAAGGAAATAAGTTTGTTGCCCCACCCAATAAAAATTTATAAAATTTTCACCGATCCAATGCCCAAACATAATGTGTCATTTGTCAAAGTTAGTAAAACTCCAAACAATGATGTGATGAATGTGAACATACATATGTTGCACATCTTGATCCTATTCCACATACCACTACTATTAATCCTATGGATGAAATGGTGGGTGTGATAGACGTTATCTCTCATAAGGGCCAACCTAATAAATCTCTTAATATTACTTTCTCCTCTAAGGAAATATTTTCCAAATCTTCCCAATGGTCCTCTTTACATAGTCAGATGTATTTATGGTAGGCGCACTAATGGGATACTCATAGATCTCACTTGTGGAGAGAATGTGATCAATGAGGAATTATTGGTACTACATGATATTTATCAAGATGATTATGATAAACCAAGAGCATGGATCAAAACACACAATGGTTTTTCTTTCCCTACAATAGGATCAATTGTCCTTCCATTATCGATAAGGCCTAAAATAGTGGATGTTACATTCTCCATCATCGCATACTTAGACCAATTTCATTTGCGGGTAGGCCATCCTTAGCTTCACTCAATGAAAGTTGTCCCTTTGGTCATACAAAAATGTTTAAAGTTCCCACTTGACAATGCCATATTCAATGTTCACCATAGTGGCTTTCACCCTTTGTCTTCTAGAGGAAACTTCTCCTTAGTAGCCTTCTATCTTGAGCCCAAGGAACCTATCACACATCGCAAAGACTTCTTTCTCATTGCTTACTAAAATTTTAAAGAGAAGAAAATTGCAGAATTGACCCTTTGCAACATGTCCCCATCCACTTTTGACACTGCTATCCTAGATGAAGCAATGCTTCAATATGAAAAAAAACCAACCCATCAACCTCAACCAACACCCAAAACTTCCCCCACATCATCCAAAATACCATAAGATAATGCTAATAACTCTATCATGTTACATTGTATAAAAGAAGTTTATAAGGAAAAGGAGAAAGTGGATGAAAAACCTTCCATGGTTCCTTCTATTCCTCCCCTTAGGGAAGAAAAGAAACCAAGGGTTGATAAACCCACTCCTTCATAAGCATAAATTGACAATAAAACCAAAAGAAATAGAGGAGCTAGAGAGTGTAGGCATAGACATTGTGCCCTTGATTGCAAGTTAGAAAATGAAGAAAATAAAGAAAATCAAAATCCACCCTTGACAAAAGGAATGTATGACAATCCTCCTCCCCAATCACAAAAAAATGATCCCATGCAACAACCACAACCTCTGGTACACCCTTCATTAGACATTATAATTTTTCCTCCTATCGTGATTAATCTAGATAATGATGATGAGATCACTAAAATAGACAAATAGGTGCATAATGATATGAATACATTATTTTCCTCTTCCATGAGCTTAAATGATAAATCTCCTACAAAGAGTGTATAACTTGGTGCTTCGCATAGTTCAACACTTGCATTTGTCCCATTGGCTAGTTTCCCACCCTCAACATATCATGAACATGATTGGGAGGCAGATGATTTGCTCAACAGTTGACTTGCATTTTCCTTACTAATATTTTTCATTTTCTTTTTCTTGTTCTTTTTTGTGTTTGTACGTGTGTATCATGTTCCCCCGTGATGTGTCATTTGATGTTCTCTCTCTCTTTGTGACATTCTTCTATTTGTACCTTGATTCTTCTATATGTCATACATTACTTTTGCCTTTTCTTTTGTCTTTTCCTTATGTTTTCCTTTTGGGGATGACACAAGGCATTGAGACCACAATGTCTCTTTCATGTTCACCCAAAGGATTTTCCTTTTTTGCTTTCCATTTCTTTTTGCTTTTGTTTTCATTTTTGGGGATGATGCAAACTATCAAGACATACTATGTCTCTTCCATGTTGACCCAAAAGGATCTTTCTTTTTATTTGTTTTCACTCTCTTTGTGTCATTCTCCCAATTCTATGTATTTTGGGGATGATGAAAATTCCATGCTCCTTACAAAACATTGCAACAAAGAACATACTAACCCTGAATCCATAGATCCCTTATGTGTTTGGTTTTTTCATTTTGGGGACAACCCCTTCCTTTCTTTCACATGAGGTAGCCTTACTCGGAAACGTTTGACTTGGCATAGGGGCTTTCCAAGTTGGCTCTCATGTATTATTTCTTGTTTTCATTTTTAATTTGCTACGTTAAAGTAATTTCTCACACTATAGTGTGTAGCAATTCCTTTAAAGTGGGGGTGTAAATTGGCATTATTCATTTTGCATTTTTCCTTTTTCCTTGGTTCTTAGTGCAGCCTTGTTACTTCATACGATGTATTTTGTCACTTTGTGGATGACATTGTGTGTGATGCCTTTCATGAGCATGATATATCTTAGCATATTACATTCCTCTTGGTGGCTTGATGTGACGCGCTACATCCCCTAAGTTGCAAATTTTCTATTCTAATTTGATCGGTCCTCTCTTGGAGACATCAGACACAATGTTTCCTAAGTTAAAGACCTTGCATGAACTAAGCAAGACTCCTTTGAACATTCTTTTCATGTTGCATTTTGCATTTTTTTTTATATGGCCACCTTGCAAAACATAACTTGCGTGCCTATAGTGCCATCATGTTTATTCATGAGCTCCAAGCATATGAGTTTTTGGTTGTCTCATGAATCTCGAAAAGTCATTTTCTTTAGTGGAGCCTTATTAAAGTTATTAGGAGGTATAACTTTGGTATGGTTGAGTGGGAAGCCCATTTTGAGGAATGATTTTTCCCCATAGCCACCTACATGTGTGTGAGTGCATACCAGCCATGAGTGTACATGTTTCTCACCTTTTTGGCCTTTTCACCCAACGTAAAACCATGAGTTCCGTCACCTCAAAGTGAGTATACATTTATTTTTATGAACAAACATCCTAGATCTGATCCACAATGAGGTGGACAAATGATTGAAGATTAATCCAACTTTCTTTCTTTTGATTTCTCTCTTTCATTCTTTTTCATCATTCTCTTGTTTTTTCCTTTGTGCTAATGTTTTGTTTGACATGGAATCTTGATCCTGGGGACTTGCTCATCCCTCTTGATTGTTGTTTTCACATCTCACCAAGCATCTATGCATTTGGATCCCTCTCGATGTCCATGTTGGTTTACTTTAGTGTGAGTTTCAAGCAAGTTCATCCCCTCACTAAAGTGGGGGCTTAATGTGTTGCCAAAAAATGTATAGTTGGACATTTTTACACTCACTTGAGTCTCTCTCATGGAATTTGGCTTGATTTTGCATAGATTTAATGTTGTAATGTCATCAACACATTCACATTAGGTCTTGGACCCCTATGAATCATTAAGAACTCTAGGATGTCTTGTAAAAGTGTTGTGAAGTGTTGTAGCCCACTTTAACACTTTTTTAGGACCCTTTCATTATAATTAACTTAAATAACTCCTTTTCATCACTTACCAAGTCTTATTTCAAAGTGTTGTAAAGATTTGTAACAAACTCTCATGCTTTCCTAAGCTTTTCATCACTAATTTGACCCGTTCTTATGTTTAAATGTCCCCTTAATGCACTTTTCAGCCCTACTTAAGTGTATTTTTGAGAATACTCACATTAAACTTATTAAATACACTTAAATCCTTGACACCTAGTAAAATTTCCCTGGTAGGACCAAGTCACCACCTAGGGAAACCTAGTCCCAATGGGCACAAAAATCAAAATAATTTTAAATTTATGGTGGTATTTTATTCTCTTAACCTTAAGGTCAGCATGTAATGTGCTATTTTTGGGAAATATTGTAAAATCAAGTATAAGCAAAGGATTTTTCTGTCATTTTCACCCTGAATTAGTTTAGTGAATTCATTCAGACATTAGCTTACTTTCATTCATAATTCTCAAGCATTCAAGGCATCATCAAGCATCCATTGGAGCATCTTCTTGCATATCTTCATATTTCAACATCAAGGGTTTGGTGAGTTTGTGACATTGCATGTTGTTTATTCATCATTCTCTTTCTATTTCATTTCATTTTCTAGGGTTTAATTACCAAATTAGGGATTGACCAAGGCAAACCCCTATTCTCTAACCCTTAACCTCTTTTACCCTCTTTGCATGTATGTTTTGCAGGTCTTATGTGGAGATTTGTCAAAGAGAAAGGTGTCAAAAAGTGGCAAACAACTCATCAAAGTTATTCAAGTGAACAAAGCCCTTATTGAAGCTTTGAGGCCTCTTTTCAGCCTATTTTCTACAAAATCTAAACTAGACACCTATCGAGAAGGGAAGTGCAGATATAAAGCTACAACTTCTTTCCCTGAATTTCTCAAGATTCCAAGGTGGAATAAGTCGCTATCTATGGTGAACTAGTCCCACCACAAGGTCTGAAAAGTGATTTATGCATTTTTGGACACCTATTTGGTAGAAACCTATTTTGGTAAAATCTCTCTAAAATAGGACTAGGTCACCCGACTTCACATAAGTGTCCCAGTTGGCTTCAACAAAAAAATATACAAGATTCCAAAGCCTCTCCACATCACATTTCAGTTTCCACATGCACCTCTCCAATCTTGTTCATTTCTATTATTGTTTACTTACATTCTTAGGTCATTTTGCGCACATCATTATGTTTTCAAACAACTTGCATTTCTTAGGTTTTGCATCAATATTCATTATCTTTAATTAGTTCTTTTCATTTATAGTATTGCATTTATACATATATTTCAATCATACTAGCATTAGTCTTTAGTGAACCTCCATGTTTTTGTGGGATACCTTTCTCCTTTTAGGTGAAAAACCCTACAAGTGTAAGAGAGAACCCTCCTACAAAATTTTTTGGTTTACATACATACATATATGTATGTATGTATTGTTGAATAGTTCAAATAACTGAGAGTGAGGGTGAATTAGTTATTATAAAATAATTTTCTTGACTTTAATTAATCCAAAGCAAACTTAAATCAATCAAACAATAATCTAACAGATATGAACATGAAAGCACACAACAACACCATGCACAATAAACACCAGAATTTACATGGGAACCCAAGAAGGGAAAAACCATGGAGAACGTTGATTCTCTATTATAAAATACTGGTTAAGGTGGTTTTTACAAGGGCTCACTACCAAATTGCTCACTACAGGTAAGGCTCACTGTTAGTGGGCTCACTACCTGGCTATTATAGCCAAAGATAAAAATGGCTAACTACCAAAAGAGAAAGGCTCACTGCCAAAAGAGAAAAGATCACTGCCAAAAGAGAAAGGCTCACTACCAAAAGAGAAATGCTCACTACCAATAGAAAATGGCTAGTTTCTAGAAAAATGATGAAAGAAAATCCACCACTGAAATAATTGTCACCAACAATGACTTCGGATAGAATCTCACAGTTTTCTCCCTCCAATCATATGCTTTCACATATTTCACAATGTCTAGATTTTCGCATTTATCACACTTTCTTTCATTCAACATAATCAAATTTTACGTATACCATTCCATGCTTCCCTAAACTCCTAAGTCAGAAAAATACAATGTCTTCATAATCTCCTAAGTCGGCTAAACACAATTTGAATTAGGTCACCACAAAACATTCTTGTGGTGGAAAGGAATGAAACATGGACCACACAAAACTTCCTCACTTGAATCAACATGCTACCATGATATCCACAACCAAAAAATAGAATGTACACATTACAATGCATACAATCTTCTAAGGAACATTAACCAATTTGTAGATTGGTCCAAACCCATAAGAGTGTGTCTCATTATGTTGCAAAATTAATGGGACCAAGACAAGCATGACCAAAGATAGATCATAAAAACACAACATCTAGAGCATGCCAATCTAGATCACCAAAGCATCAAAATTAAACAACCAAGATATGTTGACATCAGTGACAACCATTAATGACAACAATCAACAACATCACATTCCAACAATCTCCCCTTTTGTCATTGAAAAAACATCCATCAACAAAAAACCAAACAACTCAAATATCAGCATCTTCATCCCTTCTTTTCTTTTCCCCTTTGACATCAATAGCAAAGGTTAAAAATCCCCTTGAAGAAACTTACTCCACTCTCCCTATGTGGAAGCCTACTAGAATTGATCAAGATAAGAGTGAACATGTAATACGTTGGACCAATGTGTTGGACTCGGAGAAAACTGAGAGGGGGGTGAATCAATGTTCAACAAATATAAACTTTAAATCCAGACCTTAAACCATTTACAACACATAAACATAAACAAATATGCAAGCACATGAACAAGATAATCAAATCACCATAACACCAATATTTTTACGTGGAAACCCTATTAGGGGAAAAACTGTGATGGAGATTATTCCACAATCATACTCTATTAAAAGTATGAATAAAAGGGAATGTACATGCATTCAGGCACACTGCCTAGAGCTCACTACTCAAAATATGAAAGGCTCACTACCTTACAAAATGTTTGCATTATAATAAAATGTTGAACAGAGAAAATAGAATCTCCAAATTCCTGGATTCAGTTCTGGTGAAGCTCAGTGGACACTCTTCATCCCTTCTAACTAATTCTATATTTCTACTCTACTCTGTTATGCTCTTCTCTATTTTTCTACCCTATTGAAACTATACAAAGATTG
The DNA here is from genome assembly GCA_007258455.2 of Sequoia sempervirens. Lineage (NCBI taxonomy): Eukaryota > Viridiplantae > Streptophyta > Pinopsida > Cupressales > Cupressaceae > Sequoia > Sequoia sempervirens. The sequence continues at coordinate 217,379,049 of VDFB02379711.1, read as the reverse complement.
CTCAATGACCCTTCTAATTCTCACACACACATATGTTCTACTCTACACACACATTCACACACTTTCACACTTGCTTTCTTTCTTTTTCAAAATGAATTATCGATCTCATATATATATATTCGCTAACAAAGATTTCATTGCTTCAAGTTGGCTTTAACAAAACATGAAATATCCTTCAATGGTTAGCTCAAATTAATTTTTATGTGCACCCATCAAAGTTAGCTAAGACATAGCTAGGACCCAAAATAAAATAACCAACACAATAAATAATTAGAATAATTACTCCTTATACATCCACGACATGCGACATTCACTAGGTTGACCACAATAAGAAAATAAACAAAAAAACATCCTACCAAAGCATCCAACTGAATCTCCTAACACATACATTGATCGATGTCACACCACTAAACTTAACAACAAGCTATTATAGATGCTTAACAAACTCTCTTAGAGATCCACAAATTAAAATGATGATTCGGTGAAGCATACAAATCAATATACTAACTGGATACCCTATTCTTCATACTCTCTACTGATAAAATATTGTTCACTACATTTCCTGCCAGTATGAGCAAATTTTGATCTGCAGGTCATTGAAGGGATGAATTAGGTTGCCATCAATGACAACATTAGAAGCCACATGCCATCAAGCAAGCCATATGCCAACAATCTCCCCCTTTGGCATTGATGGCAACACTTAGTGAAAAATAACTAAGTGTCAAAATTCAAAATTTCAAAACTCAAACTCCCCCTTAGAAGCACATACTTCCCCAGGAACAATAGGAGAGAGAATACAACATACTAGAGACCATCAACAATAACTCTTCAACTTTAACAACCATAGTCAAAATATCTTTACTTGTCATCAAATAAGATCCATGACATCCAACCATGAACATTAGCAACATCATTGTTAGTCTATCATCATACATCAATTACTGTCCAAACTAAGTCTTAACATTAATGAAAAAACAAATTGAAACATAGGTAGCATATGTGCTATTGAATAGGACAACTGAGAGGGGGGGTTGAATCCATTGTCACATATTTTAACCTTTAATTCAATCACCAGAACTAAAACTTAAAATTGCTTAAATGATTAATCATCAAATGCCAATGCAGAAACTCAAATCCAACACATAAACACAATAACACAAGATTTACATGGAAAACCCAATGAGAGAAAAACCACGATGAGGATTAATTCACACTATAGAGAATACCAAAACTAATTACAAAAAATCTCATTACCTGAAACAAGGCCCGTTGCCTAAGATAAGGCTCACTGCCTAAAACAAGAACTCACTGTTCAAACTCACTATCCATAGGGCTACAACCTAGAGGGATCACTACCACAGAGATACAAAGAAGACAAAGAATACTTTCTATAGAGAGACTACAATTCAATGAAACAAAGGATTCCACCACAATCACTTGATCAACTTGCATGAATGATAGAGTTCACCTTCTGCCACTACATGTAGTAACACATTAAGCTTCACACTGATCTACCACACACAACTCACACACACTTTCTGAATAGTATCAAATTCATGTATGCTCTTTCAAATATCTTCTTTCTTTTCTTTAGTATAGTTTTCATTGCTAGCTCATTTTGTATTTATACTATCACCAACCTTGAAAAAGATACAAAGTCGATCCACATCCAACTTCAAAATCAAATTAGGTTAGTTCCAAACATCTTAGGGTGGAATTAGAATGAGGGAAACCCAAACACATGCTTCATCGGGATTCAAAATAGATCCAACACACTTCATTAATTTTAAAGATAGTGCTTAACATATTGTTGGCCAAACCAGTGTAAAACACATAAAATAATTAAGCTCAGAACTTCCAGAAACAAAAAATATCTTCAATGTAATCAAAACATCTTAACTCTAGAACCGCAAGTCAAAAAAAGCATCAAGGAGAAATTTGGACCAGCAATTTTTCTCCTGGACCTCAACCAAAACACAAAAAAACATAGTTCACAACTGGTGAACATAGCTCAATCTTTACAACAAACAAATAGAAAAACAACTAGTTATAGCAACCTTCAACAACCATGGCCAACATATCTGAACCATGCGAACATAGGGGAAATTTTTGGAGCAACAACTGAATACCCGTAAACTTCCTTTAATAAATTTTTCTTAATATCCTCAACATATACAAGCAATAGTAACTAGTAGCTAACTAGTTGACTAGTTGACATCAATGTCAACACTTTCATTCCTTTCTTTATTCTTTCAACAATCTCTCTCTTTGTCATTGATAACAACACATGATGTGAAAAACCATCAAAGGCACCATACCATATCTGAATATACTTCTCAAGATTTTTCTTTTTACTTCTCCCCATCAGAAGATCATCTTCCTCATTACTTTCTTTCTCTCATTAGCTTTTTCTCCTTTTCACATGCTTTCTCTCCCCCTTTGACATTGTTGGAAAAGGAAAAATATATGTTCATTGAATCTTCCTTTGACATGAAAAAAAATACTCAAAATGACAACACTTATAACTACCTACTTCCCCTGAGAGGTAGCCACCAGAACATCAGTCCAAAAAGATAGAATCATGAATCCACTGGACTAATGCATCTTAGTTTATGAAAGGAGGGGAAATAACTCCTAAGTTCTCCCGGAGATACTCAAAATTATCTTTAGGAAGAGCCTTTGTAAATATATATGCAATCTAATCCTTTTTCGGAACATAGTCAATCTTGAATTCATTCTCCATGACCTTCTCTCTTAAGAAATGATATCTAATAGATACATTTTTTTCCTCGAGTGCATCATAGGATTCTTTGAAATGTTAATTACACTTGTATTATAACAGAAGATAGAAATGAGATCATCATATAGCACTATGATATCTTTCAATGCATGTTTCATCCATAGAACTTGTGTACAGAAAGATGCAACAGTAATATACTCAACTTCAACAGTAAACAAAGAAAATGAATCTTGCTTCTTACGTAATCATGCCACTAATCTATACCCAAGAAAGAATGCACCACCTCTTGTACTCTTTCTATCATCTACACATCCTATCCAATCAATATCTATATATGCATTAAGTGTAAAGTCAATATTTTTAGGATACCATAATTCATAATCCAAAATTCCATTCAAATATTTGAATATTCTTTTAACTAGAGAAACATTTGTTTCCTTTGGATCTTCTTAAAATGTAGCCACAAGACATACCACATGCATAATATCTAGTCTAGTAGTAGTCAAATACATTAGTCCACCAATCATAGGTCTATACTTGCTCTGATCAGCCTTAGGTGAATCATCATCTTTACCCAATTCACAACTAGTCATCATAGTACTTACCGGTTTAGAACCATCCATCCCAAATTTCTTCAACATCTCTCTCACATACATAAATTATGAAATGAAAATTCCTCTCTCTATTTGATTAATCTATAGCCCAAGAAAGAAATTCATCTCCCTAAACATAGGAATTTCAAATTCTTTATGCATTTCTTCCACAAACATCTTGCACATCTTTTCATTTCCTCCAAAGATAATGTCATCAACATATACAACTACAATCAAGATTTTGTCATTTTCAATCTTAAAGTACAAATTATTTTATGCCATACCTTTGTCAAATCTTCAAGCTGAATCAAATACCTGTCTAACCTTGCATACCACGTTGCATAGGAGCTTGCTTCAATCCATATAAAACTTTCTTCAATCTGCACACCATATCCAGTTGATCTTTCAACTGAAATCCTTCTGATTGTTCCATGTAAACTTCTTCTTCCACCTCACCATTCAGAAATGTTGACTTAACATCCATCTAATACACTTTGAAATATTTATAAGTAGCCAATGCCAAGAACATCCATATAGCTTTCATTCTTGCTATCGAGGAAAAAGTCTCCTGAAAATCTATGCTTTCTACTTGTGATTAGCCTTTACACACAAGCCTCGTTTTGTTTCTAAAAGCTTCTCCATTCTCATTCAACTTATTTTTGAATACATATTTTGATCCAATGATATTTTTTTCTATCAGTCTTTGGACCAATTCCCAATTTTGATTCTTCTTAATTTGCAAAATTTATTTCATTGCTTCCTTCCAATGTTCATCTTTACAGGCTTCACTTACTGTCTTCAACTCAATTTCAGAAAGTAAACAAAAAATTTACTTTAGTAGGAGCTCTGCTTCTGGTTAACACACCTTTTGTCTTGTCTCCAATAATTTGATTATTTCAAATGATTTTTTTGTACATATTTCAATGTTCTAGGGGATATCACCGGAGCATCTTCTTCTCTTTCATTATGTTCATCATGATTTTTCTGCTCATCTTTATCTTGTTCTTCCACAATTTCTTCTATTCTTGCACAGTCATGTTCATCAAACACATATCCATCAATATCAATAGAGTTATTCACTGTCTCATCAAGCTTCACATTCGAGATCTTTACAATCTTTCTCATTCTTTTATTGAAACATCTATATTTGATGCAGGAGCATCCAGTGGTGTGAGGGCAATCTTGCATCACCCAAAAAGATGATTTTCATTTTTGTTCCTGTTGTTTTCTTTTTGTAGATGTTTTTGTATTTCTGGATACCCTTTTCGTCGAATAAGAGTTTCCAACTTTTAGAACTACTTTTCTGCTTTTTCTGCTCAACTGCTATTTTTAGTAGGTTTGCATTTGAAGTCGTGGGAAGACAAAAATTTATGGGAAGGTTCAGGATGGAAAAATACACAGTCTGGTGAAAGAATCAAGTCAAGATCATTCATGACTTGAAAGTTATTCAAGTTCCAATTTCTGCTTTTTGACCTGAAAAACCTTCCGAGCTCAGTTTGAGGCACCAAACGATCCCGGATGGGCCTGAAAATTTGCGGAAACGCCAAAGTAGTCCACCAAAGGGCCACTTTGTGGAAAATCGTCTTTTCGAGAGCTTTCCGAAAAGGTATTATCATTGAAGATCCGACGGTCGGATTAAAAGTTATGGCTGCCGGAAGTTGGTGCATATTTTTGAAATGTGCTAATTTTCAACTGTGAATTTAACTTGAATTTCAAATTGTAATTTTGGCGCCAAACCGTCAAAAATCTTATCTCGAAGGTTGTTTTTGGTTCCAAACCGAAATGGGCCTATTTAGGGGCTTGTTTCTGATTTTTGGGTAACTTTTTGGGGAAAGAAGTTCGCATGCTGTGAAAGGGGATCTGGGTAATTTTCTGTAAGTTAGTAATTTGCATGTAATACAGAGCTTGGGGATTTGAGATCCTCTGCATGTAAGAAGTTCAATTTTATGAATAAAATCTTATTCTCTCTTTTGTGAGTGTATTTCTGTGTCTCGGGTTTGCTCCCTCGTCAGGTGGTATCAGAGCGGGTTTTCTTGAGCGTGTGAACAGATCGCCGATCGTGAGGCAGTTTGCACCAGGACCGTGGTTGTGGGTTCAAGATCTTCAAGATGCCTCCAAGAGTGATGCCTAGTAGGCGTGGTGGTGCCAGAGGTGGCCGAGGTGGTAGAAATGCTGATGGAAGAGATCCATTGGTAGCCGAGGGTTTCAGAGCCCTCCAGAGACAAATTGATGCGTTGCAAGAACAGATGAGAAGAGGGTTAAACCCGGGAAGGAGAGGAGAAAGTGAGGATGAAGACGAGGTGGAAGATTCAGATGTAGAAGAGGAAGAAGAATTGATCGATCAAGATCAGATGCGGTTGATAAGGGCCATTTCAAAGATTGGAAAAAGACCCAGAATTGAAGTCCCCAGTTATTCCGGAAGTCTGAACCCGGAGGAGCTGATCGATTGGATCAACGAGCTAGAAGAATATTTCGAGTATGAAGAAGTAGAGGACCCAGATCGGGTTAAGTTTGTAAAGACAAAGCTGAAGGGCCATGCCAATATATGGTGGAAGGAGGTCCAGTTGGAGAGAAATCGAAGAGGAAAAGGAAAGA
>VDFB02379711.1:217035888-217373021 GCA_007258455.2 Sequoia sempervirens | reverse complement strand
TATCAACAAAGATGAATATGCAAAGATAAGGCTAAGGCAGACTTAAAAGGAGGTGGCAAGGAGTTTCCGTGATTGATGATGAAGTGATGGTCCACTTGAGGAAAGCAGGAAAGGTTTCAAAGTGGGAACCTATAACAAATCAAGATGAAGAAGCCCCAGTCCCCGTAAAATTGTGAAGAGGCATGAATCGTGGAATGCATATGAGGTAGATTCCGCTGATGGATTCAACATTTCCCCTGTGTTCAATATTTCAGATTTGACAGAGTATCATGAATGTGGCGCAGAGGAAACACCAACAATGGAACAGTTTGGCATTCCAGCACCTACTTCAGAGAAGGAGGAGATTGAAGAAATTCTAGATAGCCGTGTGGGAAGGAGTACCAGAAACAGGCAGTATGAAGAGTATCTGGTAAAATGGAAAGGAAGGCCTGTGGAAGATTCTTCTTGGTTGTCTAAGGCAGAGGTTGACCGCTTGGGTTTTCCTCAACCATCGAGACGTGACGTGGTCACTTCTCAAATTACCCTGGGTGTCTGATGCAGGAGCATCCAGTGGTGTGAGGGCAATCTTGCATCACCCAAAAGATGATTTCCATTTTTGTTCCTGTTGTTTTTCTTTTGTAGATGTTTTTGTATTTCTGGATACCCTTTTTGTCGAATAAGAGTTTCCAACTTTCAGAACTACTTTTCTGCTTTTTCTGCTCAACTGCTATTTTTAGCAGGTTTGCATTTGAAGTCGTGGGAAGACAGAAATTTATGGGAAGGTTCAGGATGGAAAAATACACAGTCTGGTGAAAGAATCAAGTCAAGATCATTCATGACTTGAAAGTTATTCAAGTTCCAATTTCTGCTTTTTGACCTGAAAAACCTTCCGAGCTCAGTTTGAGGCACCAAACGATCCCGGATGGGCCTGAAAATTTGCGGAAACGCCAAAGTAGTTCGCCAAAGGCCTACTTTGAAGAAAATTGTCTTTTCGAGAGCTTTCCGAAAAGGTATTATCATTGAAGATCCGACGGTCAGATTAAAAGTTATGGCTGCCGGAAGTTGGTGCATATTTTTGAAATGTGCTAATTTTCAACTATGAATTTAACTTGAATTTCAAATTGTAATTTTGGCGCCAAACCGTCAAAAATCTTATCTCGAAGGTTGTTTTTGGTTCCAAACCAAAATGGGCCTATTTAGGGGCTTGTTTCTAATTTTTGGGTAACTTTTTGGGGAAAGAAGTTCGCATGCTGTGAAAGGGGATCTGGGTAATTTTCTGTAAGTCTGTAATTTGCATGTAATACAGAGCTTGGGGATTTGAGATCCTCTGCATGTAAGAGGTTCAATTCTTATGAATAAAATATTATTCTCTCTTTTGTGAGTGTATTTCTGTGTCTCGGGTTTGCTCCCTCGTCAATATTCCTTGCTTCTAGTACAGTATCCAAGAAATATGCCTTCATCACTTCTTGAATCAAACTTACCCAACGTTTCGTCATTTCATCTGATATAGCATTTCCTTCTGAATACCTTGAAATATTTAATTGTAGGGATTCTTTTGTGCCATAACTCATAGCAAGTCTTTCTACTTTTTTATCTTGCTTGAACTTGAGTGCACACATAAACAATAATATGAATATCTTCTTTCCAATAAACTTCCAATAATTTGGCTTCAACGATCATTGATCTAGCAACCTCTTGAACTGTTATATTTTCCTTTCAACAACTCAATTTTGCTTAGGAATTCTCAGAGCAGATAATTGTCTCTTTATTCCATGCACTTCACAAAACATATTGAACTCATGGGAAGTGAATTCTCCACCTCTATCAGATCTTAAGCATTGTATCTTCAAATTCACTTCATTTTCAACCATAGCCTCGAATGCCTTGAATCTATCTAATGCATTTGATTGCTCTCTAAGAAATGTAACCCATGTATATCTAGAATAATCATCAATTAAAATCATAGAGTACCTTTCATCAAGTAGAATTTTCACTCTCATAGGCCCACAAAAATTTGTATGAACTAAATCCAGTAGTCCAGTAGTAGATTGTTCTATTGATCTGTAATGATTTCTTGCTTGCTTCAAAAACTAACAATTCCTACAAATAGCACTAACAGGATTTTTAATTCTTTGCAAATCTCTCATGGCCTAAAAAAAATAATCCTTTCCAAGTTATGAAAATTCATGTGACACATTCTCCTATGTCATAACAAACTATCATTTATGTAATTCATAAAGAATCATCCATCAACACCCTTAATTTGATAAATATTCCCTTTAGATTTTTCTTGTAGCAATCAATGTTTCAGATCCTTTCTAGATCTCACATTTCTCATCCTTAAACACAAGATCATATCCTTTTCTACACATGTGACCAACACTCAACAAATTGTGCCTTAAACCCTTAACATAGTAAACATCATCAATATGATGCTTGCCATCAAAACTTATCGAACCTATCCCACATATTTTAGCACCAATATCATCTCCAAACATAACCAAGCCTCCATCATCTTTCTCAAGCTTAACAAACTTACTCTTGTTACCATTCATTTGATGTGATCAACAACTATCAACTACCCAAAAAAAAAATTATTGTTTAGCATGTAGGGAAAAGATAACTGCACCTATATATTTCTCCTTCTTCTCTAGAGTGCTTTCCTTTACCTATTTTTCTGAATTAGTAGAAGTAGGTTCATCCTTAATCGCCAAGAACAAGAATTCATTGTCATTTGGATCTTCATATTCTAAATCTTCATCTGAAATACTAGCATTCTCATTCACATAGTAATGTCTATTAATCTTCTTTCCTTTCCTTTCTTTCACATATCTTTGTTTATTCCTTTTAGCTCTTTCCAGACACTTTACAGCATAATGATCCCTATTTATCCACAACTAAAGCATTTAAAGGGAAACTTACCTTCATACTTCTCAAAACTTTTTCTCATTCTTATTACAAAGTTAGCTTCTATTTCACCAAAGTTTTCTTCATTTGAATCTTCAACTTTTGTATCTTTAAAATTAGTTTTTGATTTTTTTTCATTTCTTAGACTTGGCTTCCTCATCTCATAAGATGTCAAAAATCCTAACAGTGGATCGTTAGTACAAGTCTTATAATCTATATTCTACTCAATAGCACTCACCTTCTCACTATAAGAATTAGGAAGAGTTCTAAGAATCTTATTTACAATCCTAGTTTCATCTATAGTAGCACCAAGTGATCACATTCTAGCTACTACTTCATCCAGTCTCTGTACATAAGCTTTAACATTTTCATCTTTAGACATATGTATAAGATAAAATTGTGTTTCCAAATTCTTCCTTTCATCACCATCATGCACTCTTTCCAAAGCATCGCAAACTTTCGTAGCTATCTTCAAATTTTGAACCTTAATCAACTCAAAATGTACTAGACTCTTCTTCAAGATGAACTTTTCCTTATTATTCACTTCATGTGCTCTAATTTTTTTAGGTGTACTTGAGACATTAGCAAGAGGAGTGTAAGGATTCTTGTAAGCTTTCTCCACATCATATCTGCAATACTCCAAATATTCTTTCGTTAATACTTTCCAGATACCATAATTAGTTCCATCAAACCTTGGATAATCAAAGACCACTTTTCCATCCATCCTGAACCTTCCTCAAGAAGTTAAGATTTTCACCAAGGAACCAAGATATGATACCAATTATTAAATAGGATAACTGAGAGGGGGGGTGAATCAGTTGTCACAAATTTTAACCTTTAATCCAATCACCGAAACTAAAACTTAAAACTACTTAAATGATTAATCATCAAATGCTAATGCAGAAACTCAAATCCAACACATAAACTCAATAACACTAGATTTACATGGAAAAATCAATGAGAGAAAAACCATGGCGAGGATTAACTCACACTATAGAGAATAACAAAACCGATTACAAAAAGGCTCACTACTTGAAATAAGGCTCACTGCCTGAGATAAGGATCACTACCTAAAACAAGGACTCACTATTTGTACTCACTGTCCATAGGGCTACAACCTAGGGGGTTCATTTCCATAGAGATACAAAGAAGACAAAGAATATTGTCTACTGAGAGACTACAATCTCAATGCAACAAAGGATTCCACCACAGTCACTTGAGCAACTTGCATGAATGATAGGGTTTTCCTTCTGCTCACTACATCTAGTAATTCAGCATTAAGCTTCACACTGATTTGCCACACACAACTCACACACACTTTTTGAATAGCATCAAAGTCATATATGCTCTTTCAATTATCTTCCTTCTTTTCTTTAGTATATTCTTCATTACGAGCTCATTCTGTATTTATACTATCTCCAACCTTGGAAAAGATACAAAGTCAGCCATCCAACTTTAAACTCAAATTAGGTCAACACCAAACATCCTATGGTGGAATTAGAATGAGGGTGACCCAAACACATGCTTCACCAGGACCAAAAATAGATCCAACACGCTTCATTAATTTTGAAGATAGTGCTTAACACATGATCAGCCAAACTAGTGTAAAACATAGAAAAATTATGCTCAGAACTTCCAGAAACCAAAAATATCTTCAATACAATAATAACATCTTAACTCTAGAACCACAAGTCAAAAGAATTCATTAAGGAGAAATACATACAACATTTTTTCTCTTGAACCTCAACCAAAACACAAAAAACCATAGTTCACAAGTGGTGAACACAACTCAAGCTTCAAAACAAACCAATAGCCAAACATCCAGATATAGCAACCTTCAACAACCATGACCAATGTATCTGAACCAGACAAACGTAGGGGAAAATACTAGAGCAACAACTGAATACCTGTAAACTTCCTTTAATACAATTTTCTCAATATCCTCAACATATAAAACCAACAGTAACCAGTAGGTAACCAGTTGACTAGTTGACATCAATGAAAACACTTTCATTCCTTTCTTCATTCTTGCAACAATGTGCAACATTTCTAACATGGTGTTATTTAAATTGGTATATATTAAGACAAGGTATATTGTTTTAGTGTGTTAAATTTGGTTGTTCTCTCACCAAACCCATAGAGGACAATTTTCATGTGATGTGTATGTAACTACTTATGTCTATTGGTTGTACCATAATAGATTCAACAAGTGAATAATATGATATTTGTGTTCTAGACCATCTTCTTGTTTTTGTTTTCTTGTGACTTAGTCTATGTATCGGATATATTTTAATCTCGGCCTTATATACCCATGGGGCATAACATCCATTGAAATATCAAATAAATTTTGATAAAATCAAATTAAATATAACACTTCATATTGATACATTAGTATTCATTATGAAATCCTTATTCATAGATATTTTCCCTGATGAAGGAAAATTTGGAACAAATTTACTCAAGGCCAAAATGCAATTTTATTTTTTTTATTTTATGTTCTACTAAATTCCTCCCTTGGGAGATTATATCTTAAAGAGAGGATTTCTTGGCCCATCCAAATGGGTTTTGTGTGGTCTTAGTGAGTAGACTACTCTTCATCTCTTTTTCTAATATACTTTCACCTTAAACATCTATATTGTCTGGTGTAAAATATAGAATAAGCTAATGACTCATGCTTCTCCATTAGTCAAATTTTAAGCTATCATGGGGCATCCAACTAGAATACAATTTTATTTTATTGTTTTTGATAAAGGGTAAAACGGGTTTTATAGGGACTCGAAACCACAAAGTTTACAATAGAAAAAAAAGGACAGAAAATTCTAGCAGACAAAATTGGCTGTACAAAAGGAAAAGACCAGAACAAGCAACAGCCACCCGCAAAAGACCAGAAAGTTCAAACAAAAAAGGCCAGCAGAAGAGCCAACAAAAGACCAACTGCAATCAACCCAGAGACTTTAGGATAGACTCTGTCTCCGCCTCCAAGTTCTGCATATCATGAATGTCCTTCTTAAAGATTTGAATCATTTGTGGAGTGGGAGGAGCCTTCCTCTTCAAATTGGCCCTGGTTCTCTTGGAAATTCCAGCATCCTCCTCCTAATTTCTTTTGTTAATTTCCTTCGGATCAACCACCAGAGACCCCTGTTGAGCTTTTCTCCAATTTCTCAGTCATGGCATTGATGATGATGTCGTTGTGTCTGGCCCTACGATTGTTTTGCTCGGCAATAATTTTGACAGTATTTTTCATTTTCTCCAACTCAAATTCAACATTTTTGTCCTTACCAGCTTGGTACTGGGTATCAATGCTGACACCATGATCTCTTCGTTCCAACTCTTTCTTATCAAGCACCGCAACCTTAACTCCCAACTCTTCCAATTTACTTTGAAGGGCACAATTTTTTATCTTTAACTCATTGATTTCATGAAAAGCCCATTCCGAAAGTTTGAAATGGTTATCAGCATTATTTCTAGCTAAATCCAAAAAATCCACAGAGGGATCTCTATCAGTGTTGCAACAAGTATTAGTAGGGTCAAGAGTAACATGGGAACCAGTTTTAGCATTTCTATCCAATGACGGGACAACAGAAGGCTCAGAATTGTTAGCACCAGACTTTTCATATTTAGGAGAATCTTCAGAGTGCAAGACAAGGTTTTTAGCTAGAGGATTCTTATCAATAATTCTAGTTTTATTGTCTCTTGGGATGTAGAACGTATTTTATTCTCTAGCAACCTTGGTTAGAGAGAAATGCAATGATTTTTTAAGATCATTAGAATATTTTCATTCATGTTTGGAAGAAGATAAAGAGTTCAATCTAGGAAACTATTGCTTCTAAATATTCCCTTTAAGAGGTCATTTTCTCTCTTGAGTTAATTTTTTAGTAGCCTTCATTTTTCCTCTACTTCAACTTCTTTCATTTTGAGTGTTATTTCAATGAAAGTGTCTTAAAAAGTTAAAATAATTTATTAGTGTTCTCCCACTCCTCTAGGTTTTACGACAATCAACTCTAATGGTTCTTCTAGGGGTAATCCAAGAGTTTCAAAAATTGGTGGAGTGGGTAGATATAATTATGGTTCTATTGATTTCTTCTTTTCCACTTTTATGGGATACTATACTAGCAATCAAATGGAGGCTCATGCTATACATTATGTTGTGACTAAAGCATGCCAATTGGGATGGAATTAATTTATTTGTGAGATGCATTCTATAATCATGGCTACTCTTTTGAGTAGAGGAACTTCTAATGATCTTTCTTGGTAGTTGTCTTCTATTATAAAGTAGATTTAGTGTCTAGTTCCTAAATTTGAAACTATTTCTTTTGTCCATATCCATATGGAATAAAATAAATTATTTTCTTCTAATAATGTTGATAACTAGAATGTTATAGACTAAGGGTAATTACCTTTAACTAAAACCAAGATTTTATCTATTTTTTTCATAATGATCGACATCAATTTATTCCTTATGACTCTTGTTGTGAGTTTTCTTCCTATTTGACACATGAATTGTTTTCCTTGAGGGGTTGGTGGCATTTTTTGAAGTCCTATTTGATTTTAATTCTATTAGCATTATTGATAGCTATGACATATAAAAGTCTTTTATGTTGTAAATTGGTGTAATTTTTTCTCCTTATTCCTAAAATAATAGAGAATAAAAATTATAATTATTAAAAATCAAGAATTATGAGAAACAGTGTCTCTTAATATCTTCTTTTATTTTCATCCCTTTTTAATTATGTTTTATTTTATTCTCTTCACAAAGTCTCGAAAAAAAATATTTTATACATATAAATTTTCTAAATGAGTAAAAAGTCTCATAACATACCTACTTCTATCATCTTCCATTATGTACTATTACTGCCACTATAACCATTCTTCCATCCCATAGTGTTACTCTTAATTCCAACTCATTTTTTCCACATTAGTTTGAAATGAATGATGGGATCTTTTTGTGCATGAATTACCCATTGAATTTGTGGCACCTTTTTTCAATGCATGAGAGAAAGTGTGACCCTATACACATTTGATTTCCTTGACTACTACATTCTTGGAATTTTTATATGAGGATAGGATTTTTTCTAAAAAAAATCATAAAATTAAATGATTATCTCATTAAATAGGTTATTGAATTACCTTATGGGTCTATTCATTCATATTTATAATTTGACTAAGGTTTTCTTAATTTAATTCAAAGTCAACATGGTTCATAGGGTTACTTATTTTGTTATATTTGAGTCTTCCTAAGGATACAATGAACAAGTCAATGGTTTTAATATGATATTAGTACTAATGTTTGAAGTTGCATCATCCCTTACATGATTCTTAATTATGAAATATTTTTTTAGGGAAATTTATTGAGCTAATCATTGATATTGGTTACATCAATATATTCACATATTTTATGCATATTTCAAAATAGTTACCATATTCCTTAACCTAATAGATTATCTATACAATTTGATAGACCATGGATGCAACATTTGAAAGTGGTATGCTTAGTTATATATCAATGCATAAAATATCTAATATGAAAGTACATTGGCCATAATTTTATGTAATTTGTACAAACTAGTTAAAAAATATAATTGCTTCACATGCCAACTCCACAAAAATATTTATGTGAGATCTTCATGAGCTATATTAAAATAATTACTCAAAAAAAATAAAAAAATAGAAAAATAATTAACAAAACAAGCAACATTGTTCATCCCACTAAAGAAAAAAAAAACCAATTATAAAATTTAGACTTGTTAAGTACAATACTTCATAGGTTTGAATTATAAATATGGTAATGCAACTAATATGAAATAATTTTATACCATCACACCAAAGAAAGAAAAATGCAATGATGAAATTAACATGAAATACTTGTAGAGAAGGACCACAAAAGAAACACAAAAAATTAATGAAAGGAAATCCAAATGTGCTACCAATTGATATTGTGTGTAAAAAGTAGAAAATGTTTTTGATTAGATAAGAAAGGAAGTGCCTTGATCCCTTAGAAAATGAAAAATAGAGCCAAATAGCTCACCAAAATAGACTGGCCAAACACAACCAACTAGAGAGAAACAACCAGACCATAACTATAGAACCAACCAGTAGCAAAGAAGTAGCTACTAGCAAAAGACCAATCAGAACAACAAGTTGTGTGAAACTATTGAAGGAATGGAACTTGAACCTAGGAAAGCCTCTGAGGGCATGTTAAACGAAATTGTGACCTTCTTAGAAAAATGTATTCTTTCTGAATCGTTGTCCAAGGAAAATTAGAAACTAAAATTCAGAAATTTTGATCAGAAGGGGAAGACTCCCCTCCAGAGTAGAAGACCAGAGGAACAACTGATACTTCAGGTGAAGCATCTGGAACAAAGCCCAAAGTAGCAAGATTTACAACATTATTTTCCAATACATGGACCTTAGGGGAGGCAGCACAAACAACATTAGGAATAGCTAAATCCATAGACCACACAACAGTATCCACAGGAGGAGTAGCAAGCACCACAACTGAATTAGGTGGAGAAGAATGAACCTTCACTGGAGGAACAACATCCATCACAACACTCATATTAAACCTCATAGAAGAAGAGGCAAAGTCAATAGTAGGGCGAACTGGAAGAAATGTTATAATAAAGAAACATTTATGTGATTGTGGAGTTCAACAAGGATACTATCAAGAATACCATGGTCACAATCTAGGTTTTTCAGCAAGAACTTAGGAATAGACATAGTAAAAATGTTGTTGAGGATAGTCATGATGTTGGTCACTCTAAGAAAAAAGTTAGAAAAGGAGGAAACTCTTCCTCACCTAGTACTAAGGTGACCCAACCCACTTGCAAGGAGCCTTTGACCTTTGAGGAGAAACTTCAATTCCTAGCTAAAGAGTGGTAGGCCATCACTGGCCTTAAGCTACTAGGTGACTAGTATCCGGTCTAATCCCATGTTAGTTCTTTCATGTGCTCTCTCTTTTATTTTTTTGATGTTGATCGGTTTGTAGCTACTTCTCTTTTTTTTTTTGGATGTCTCACTTCTCATGATCCCCTTGTTGAGCTTCTATGATTTTGAATATGGATATTGGCCCTTCCAAACTTTCATCTAATCAAAACATTTATGTAATTGAAACAAGTATATAAGTTAAATAAATACTATAAACAAAAAAGAAGATGAATGTGAAGTAAGAAAGTCAAAACTGAATCTCCTTGATGAAAACCCTTTTGATCTTAGAAAACACTAACATGGTAAACCATTACTTAGAATAGAAGGGTGAAATGAAAAATCCCAAATGAAAAAATCTCAGTATGAGGCTTTACTCCCTAGTTGAAAAATATTGATTTAATATCTTCCTTAAAGAGAAAGTCATTATATTTAGATCAACAACTCTTGAAATCAATTATAAAAATTCGATAGTGTCATTGATGAGTAAAATAAGATCAAATTATTATGTTTAACAATGACAATACCAACCATGTAACAATACACTCTAACTTGCAGTATAAGCCCAGATTATATCTCCTTAATGCATACCCGACTCCTCTAAAGCATCCTTATGATGAACCATCGGAATAGAAAAAATATTAAAAATGTAAAACAAAAATTAAAATCTGAACATGGTTGTTTATCGACATATTGAAAACTATTAATCTAATATCTTCAAACCAAAAATAAATAAAAAATCATTAAGTATCTGATCAATGACTTGGAATCAACCGTGAATATTCAACTTGGTCTGGCTAATTATCATGTGATAGTTACAATACAATGAGTATAGTGATTTAAAGTGGAGTCTTGTTTAAAACATCATGTTTTTGAATATTTTTATATTAATCCAAAACTAGACCATCTCAGTTCTGTAAATCCACAGTAACGATCAAATAATTTTTACTGTTTCCATAAAAATATGGTTTTTTATTTTTATTTTTAAAGATTTGATTGTTTTCCAGCATCCAAAAACTACATAGTATTCTATATTTTCAAGTGAAAGTATATTTTATTTTAATTTGACAGGAGAATAGAAGGGAATTCAAACGAAAGCATCTTTCTTCTCTGGGTGTACGTTTTTACATTACTAAAATCTAGTGTGAAATGTTTGTGGCAGAGATGAGCTAACAATGGTACGTGAAAACCTGGCCCCCCAACCGCCTTTCATCTCAACTTTTCACCAAATTTGGCCACATCCGTTGAATGTTTCGCTACAATCCGCTATTCTTGAGCTGCTCTTCCTTCGCATAAGACAGCACGTATTTGATTTGTGTTCTGTTATGGAAGAAGATTGTAGGAATCGGTCGGGTATCTGTCCTTTATAAACTACAGTGCGTCTGATAAACTTTTTTTAAATATCTGATTTTTGAATTAATTTATTTTTTTATATTTATTATTTTTAAGTCTGAATTTAATACTGTGATATATAATAATTTTTGTTCTAAATTGTTATGATTTAATTTATAAAAAAACAAATATATATTACATTTGTGTTGGATATGATTACCTTGCATCATCATGATGATATTTTTCAACTAGTTATAGTGATGTCTCGTTGTTTGATTATAATATTGTTCACATTCCTTATACATATGTTATTAATTAACCAATATTTTTATAACTTTTATTGTTACATCTAGGAATATAGATTTATGTGATGATTTTATTACACCCATTGATAACATTTTACATACATCTCATTATAGTAAGTCTTCCACACCCTTAGATTCTCTTATAAATACTCTTATTGGTTTATATTTAAAAAAATCATAAATTTATTAGTTAGAAGATATTATAAAATTTTATAATTTATTGTGTGCTGTAAATTAGGTTTTTCGCTACCTCTTGAAATCAACAAACCTTACAAATATGATTAAGGGTAGATATGAATTTGAATATTAGAAATATAATTATTCTATAATAAATAATCCTTCAAGGGTATAGGAGTATAGGAATTCACCTAAACTAAAGGGAGGATAAAATCCTATTTACATATAATGCTAGGGTAATAAAATTAGATATCAAAAATTAAATAACTAAGATTAGAATGAAAATAGGTGGTATTAGCAACTATCTAGATTAAAACAAATAAATAAATGTAGAAATTAAATAAATATAACTAATGTACTTAGCTAGAAATATTGTGTAGATATGTTATGATAGATCATTATATGTTATTATTTTAGATGAATGAAATCTATGAATAACTAGAAAAATGACTTAGGATTTGAGAAAATATTGGTTATAACTATGGGTCATTTGAATGACTATGGGATGATAATGTAAATATTAATTTGAAATATGCAATCATATTTTTAATCTATTTATGTACAGATTTGATCTCTTGCATTTCTTTTATGTCTTATGTTAGGTTTCCTTGATGCATATATCTTCTATTATATAAGAAATTGATTTTGTGTTGTTAAGGGTCTTCATGTTAAACACAACCAGAGACTAAGAGGGTGGTGAATAAGTCTACTCAAAACTTAAACCCTTCTAGAACTTAGAAACTCTTTCTTAACTCAACCAAAACCCTTAAATAGATTAGCAGAGAGATATAGCAATTTAAGCCTTGAACAACTTCAACAATGAAAGATGGAGAAATGATAACTCTAATCAAATTAGAGAAAGAAACAAAGAATGTACACATGCATAAGGAGATACCATATTTACATTGAAATAAGAATGAGGGAAAAACCACAACAAGAGTTAACTCACAATATAAAGGCTAACTACCAAAAAGGAATTGCAAACTAAGGCACACTACCTTAGTGCAAGATACAAAGAACTTATAGGACTGAAGCAAACACATAGAATATATTATATGAAATACACTATCTTAGAGTAGGATACAAATATTTTAGACAAATATTACAATATTTGTCAATATAACACTTTGTTGATTGAGTTGTAGAACATCTAATCTTTCATCTTCATCATATAGCACTAACTCTACTAGATATTCAATACATTCCACACACTTGATTTTTGGAACTTGTACACTTCTCCATCTTGTTGCACTTGAAATGATCTTGTATTTATATCCACTACGATACTTTGAAACTTTAATTAGGTTCGACAAGAAGAAGATAAACAATGAATTGAACATGTCGGCCACGAAAGCATAATATGGTCCTATCACGATGATATCAAGGACCAAAAATAAACTTGTTACATATTTCAATGTGATATAAAATAATTCACACACTAATGCACATCAATCTAATTCGACGTCAAGGAAATATGTAGAAGAAACATGAAACACATAACCAGTCAGCCCAAAAACATACTTCCAATTGAATTTAGTTGATGTGGTCCCAAACAGGATAGGTCATGACCCAAATTTATCATAACATATTATCAATTTATTGCACAATCTAACAAGAACATGGCACAAGCAAAATAAAAATTCCTATAGGCCAAATATATATAAATAACTTTGAAATCCAACACAAGACCCAATTTAGTACCAAAACACCCAATTAACAACATGTGAATAACATGGGGGTGTTTTATGAACATCCAAAAATACTTCCATACACTTATTTCATACTTTCATGCCATCAATAGCCACTGTAGATCAAAAAAAAAAAAAATACTTCATTCAAGAAGAACAAAATGCATAAACATGAGATATGAAATTTATAGAACAACTTACAAACCACTTTATCACATGAAATTGGAATTGAGACACTATATAGACACTAAATGAAAACTCACAAAACTATTGTAGAAAAGACATCAATACAAAGAAATGCAAAGCATTTCCCAGACCATTCCAAACAACCAACAACACTGTCAACCTTCTACAATTAATAGAAATCTCCTCGAAAATACTAGTTACCTAAAAGGATAGGCATGCAACATCCACATAACACTAACTTTGAATCCCAAACTGCAAGACCATATCTTCAATGGTGAAGGAATGTGGAGCATTCTCCCAAATAGACTTCAATGCAGCTTCTAGGAATAGAAACACTTAAACAACTTATGGAGGACAAAACTTTATTTCAACAATACACACTTCATCAAGAGCATCAAGAGAGATCATAAGACATACTGTAGACATTCAGAAACATCTCTCCATTGTCAGCAATACTTCTAATCCTCATCTTAATATATCATTTTGAAACCAATCTTTGTTGACGCAAACAAAGTACTATACAACTTTTCTTGACATAGAACTTGGAAAGACATTCAGCCATGAACTTAAAAAACTCTTCTTTAGAGAAGGCATGAAATCCAACCATAAACTTAAGAAATACAATTATTTCCATCAACCTTCCTTACTTCTCAAGTGTTGACAACAATAGAAACTACTACCAAATCTTCAACAAGTGTTGACATCAACAATTGTCATCAATTAGTGTTGACATTAATGACAATAATTGCCAACAATCTCATCAAGTATTGACATCAATGACAAAAATTTCCAACAATATCCTCCTTACACATTGATTGAAATACACACTAATCACTCTCTCCCTTTAACATGAAGGAAAGAGGGCCATACACTCCTGCACAAAAAAACATGGAATTCTCTAACTTCGAGAAAAAAGGTGGAAAGATCTTTAATTGAAGCAACATGAAATTCTCCCCCTTTGTTCAAAAACACTTTTTCTCAATGTTTGCATAATTGTCTCAAAACTCCCCCTTACTACCAAGTCCCCCTAAGTGGGAGCACACATCAATTCAAGAGAAAAGGATGTGAATTTATCCCCCTAGAAAAATGCACTATCTATGCATCTAGTTAGAACAAGGAGGGGAAATAAGCCCCAAATTCTACCAGAGATACTCAAAAGTATCCTTTGAAAGTGCCTTTGTGAAGATATCTGCAATTTGATCCTTAGAAGGCACATACTCCATTCTTACTTTATGCTCTATTACCTTCTCTCTTAGAAAGTGATACCAGATAAAAATTTATTTGGTTCTTGAATTAATTACCATATAATTGAAAATATTAATAGAATTTTTATTGTCGCACAATATAGGAATGGGTTCATCATCAACCACCTTCACATCCTTCAAAGTCTACTTCATCTAAAGAACCTAAGTGGAACAAGATATTGCATCAATTTATTCAGCTTTTGTTGTGGATAAGGACATTGAGTCCTACTTTTTACTGAACCATTAGACCAATCCATCTCCCAAAAATAATTCACATCCACTTGTACTTTTTGGTCATCCACACAACCTTCCAAAACAGTATTAGTATAGGCACTTAGGGAAAATTTATTGTCTTTTTTATATCACAACCCATAATCTAGAGTTCCCTACAAATATCTAAATAATCTTTTCATTTCTTTTTCATGATATTTGTTTGAAAGAAATATTGAAACACACTAAGATATGTAGAAAATCCATCATAGCTCATGCAACTAAATTTTTATATACACCAAATGGTACAAGTACCCAATCATATGGTTTAAAAAATAGATAGGCATCTGGAACTATCTGTAGAACACTTGCATTTGAAACTATACTTGTGGACCCCCAAAAACATCTATTACAAAATAGTAGCATGTGTATACACTTAAAATATGCATGCATTTCTATTCACCATTTTAATTGAATAAACTTTATTTAATTAAATCTAACATTTCATCCTTTAATTAAATAGATTCACTTTATTTAATTAAATCATTACCTCATTTGATTAAATAGATCAATTTTTAATCAAATCCTAACATTCCATCTTTTGATTAAATAAATCATCTCCTAAGTTCATCTCCTTCAAATTGAATAAATTAACATTTATCTTACATCATCATTTTAATTAAATAAATCAAACTTTATTTAATTAAAATCTCAAAATTCACATTCCTCCCTTTTGATTTAAATAAATCAAAGTATCTAAGTCAAATGGGTCAAAATCACCTAATCATCATCTTAAATTAATCAAATCATGATTAATCTAATCCTAATCACCCATCACATCCTCTAGCTTTTTCCACTTGCACAAATAAATCAATTAATTCATTTATAAAATCCTCATTTTCCCTCAACAAAGGCATCTTTGGGGAATATTCCCTCAAGTTTGAATTTCAAAACAAGTTGACTTGCCGCTTCCAACACGACATTAACTCCCCTCTTACATGTCCCCCACTTGGCATTTAAGTCCCTTTTTCTCCCTCCAACAAGCCAAATTTGAATTTGAAAAGGCAAACTAATCTCATTTATTGGCGCATTGACCAAAACTTGCACATCCTTCATCCACTCACATGGTGACAAGTGGCCCCTTCCTATTGGCTAAATCTTTTTCCCACATTGCTCTCTTTTGGGAATTCTTCCAACTTGAGATTCTATAAATAGAAGGCTCATTCTTCATTTCTATCATCCACAATCTTCATGCAAAGTTACTCTCTTCAATTGAGAGCTAATTTTGTCCATTTCATAGAATCTTCAACAATCTTCATCATTTGAGCTTGTCAAGGGTTGGGAAAGGGTCACTTTTCACAACAAGGTGACACCAATCCACTATGGAATAGGTATGCATTGTGCTTCTATAATCTCTTTTGGTTTATGTTCTTATTTCCTTGTGATCATGAAGTAGGATGTATTATTTCATAGGAGTATTCATAGATTTGCATTTTCATAAACTAACTCCACTAATGAGTGTTGGAGATTGATCATTTGCAGATTTAGGGGTGCTCAGAACATGTATTTAACATAGTTGGACATATCCATAAGACTATATAGACAAAAAAATATTTTCTAAGGAATGTGAAGCATTCCAATAAGTCTTCATCATTACTTTACTTTGTTACTTACAAATGTTATACTAGAAGTTGTAAATAATTGAGAACTTGGATACAACACCTTCACATCTTGATAAACTTATCTTTTGGTCCACAAGAAAAAACCCTTTCCTATGGATGGACCATAATACCATGACTCTACCAAAGTGTATCCACTGTGAATGTCTTCATAAGCTTCTAAAAGTTACCTTTATGTATGGTACATGAAATTGGAATGATATCAATCATGAAAAGTGTACTAACCTTCACACATCTTCTACTTCCATTGGAAACTTCAACAAAGGTTCATTTATGCACAATAGTTTTGCACACCAACTGATTTGATTAAAAGAAAATTCATGCTAAATGCTTCAACACCTTTTTCCTTTTAAATGGGCTAAAATATTCTGCAAGTGAAATCTCCCCCTGAGATAATGCACTATCTTAATTTCACTTGGAATCTTGTGTAGAGTGCACAAGAATGGAATAATCCTTCTTCTTATGATGTTCTAATGCATTTCCATTCTTATACTGATAGATTGTTTCATCCCTTTTTTAATTTGAAAGGGTGGCTTCACAAAAACACTCCTACAATGATTTTACTTGTGTCCCATCTTATTTCATTTATAAAACACAATAAACTGCTCTAGCACAAAGTTCTTTCTCTTTATTTTAGATCTACACTCATCATCCTTGTGACCATAATTGTTGCAAGCATAGCAATAACCACAAAATGAGATAGTATTGCTTCTTTGAGGCATAAATGATCTTCTACCCATGTTATTGTTTCTTCTTTGCCTAATTCTGCAATCAACAACCTTATGCCCAAATCTATTGCAAGAAAAATAGTAACCTTGAAAGGATTAATTGAACTTGATAGGAGCAGGTTGTCTAGCAAATGAAGGACTTCTGAGTCCTTTTTGTTTTCACATAGAGATGAATCCATCTTCTTTCTTACCATTTTGAATATTCTTTTCATCTCTAGAGCCATTCTTCTTAGTGCCTTGAGTACAAGATTTTTCCCCCTTTTTTTTAGGCCTTTAAATTAATTTGGAGCTATCCTTAGGACAAAACTCCTTTCCTTTTCCATTTTTTTCTTTTTCTCTTTTCAAGGCATTCCTGAAAGTGACAATCACTTCCTCAAGATTTAAGAATTCAATAGCCTTGTAATTGATCTTGAAATTAAAGAAATATCCAATCCTCTTTCCTTCTACAAACTTTATTTTTAAATAAAAGATCATAACTTCTACCCTTTTTAGCTTGTTTTCAAAACTTTTACCTACTTGTACTTTGGCTTTCATTTTTTCAATTTCTTCTTTTGATTTTTCAAGAAAGCTTTCATAATTTTGATTTAGTGCCTTTGCTTCATATAGGTCTTTCAAAGTAGAAAAAATTATTCCTTCAAAACCTATTTCCCAATCATCTAAATTGAATTCCCAACCTTGAAATTCCATTGATTCTAGATCTAGATCAGGAGATAAAATGTGTTCATCATTTATGGAGTTAGAATCCTTATATTTATCAATAGTACATTTTTTTCAGCAATATTAAAGTCCATAAAGAGTGTTCCATAATTTGATTCATCCTCCACATCTTTTGAGAAATTGTTGCTCTCCTCGAAATAAAGACTATTTTTAACCTTATCTCTCTTGCTACTATCATTTGTGTCTTTATAAGGACATTTAAATGCAAAATGATCAATCCTCAATAATTGAAACATTTGAAAGGTAATTTACCTTTATACTTGTCATTTCCTTTCTTCAATATTCTTACCAAGTCAACTTCAACTTCATCAAGGTCATCATTTTGATCAACAAATTCATCTTCAATGTTTTTATCAACTTTGAATATATCTTCCCTTCATGGAACATCTTTATCAAACTCTCTCATTTCAAAGGTAGTAAGAGCACCAAACATTTCATCAACAAAGTACCAATCCAAGTCTTTAGAATTTTCAATGACAGACATCTTATGACTATAAGTTTTAGGGAGAGATCTCATAACCTTTTTTGCAATCTCACTTTCTTTAACTTCTCCACCAAGACTAGCTATACCAAAGACAACTTATTGTACTAGGAACATTGTAACTTGTATTTTTTTCATATTCTATCATTTTTAGTGTCTCAAATTTAATTTTAAAGATCTACATCTTACCTTGCTTCAATTTAATGTCACCTTTATAGATACTACTAATATTTTCTCATAATTCCTTAGAAGAGATGCAATTCATCACCTTCAAAGATTTGAATTAGTTAATCCATATAAGAGAGCATTCTTAGCTTTGGCATTGCATTCATTTAATTTGATTTCAGAAAAATATATTGGAGGAGTAGCAGGAGTAGTATAACCATATTTCACTAATTTCCAAACACAAAACCCTAGGGAGTTTAGGTGTCCTTCCATTCTCAATTTGTAGAAAGCATAATTAGTCCCATAAAATGAAGGAACATTTTATGAACCATCATGTTCCATCCAAGATCTTTACCTCAAGTTGTTAGTCTTGTTTAGAGGAACCTAGCTCTAATACCAATTATTAAAAACACCCAAAGACTAAGAAAGGGGGTGAATCAATTTACTCAAAATTTAAACCCTGCTAGACCTTAGAAACTCTTCTTAACTCAACCAAAACCCTGAAATAGATTAGCAAAAAGATATAGTAGTTTAAGCCCTCAACAACTTCAACAATGAAAGATATAACAATTCTAGCTCTAATCAAATGAGAAAAAGAAACAAATAACACATACATACACAAGGAGAAACTAGATTTATGTTGAAAACCTAATGAGAGGAAAACCATGATGAGATTTAACTCATAACATAAAGGATCATTATGTTGGGACTGTAAAAAAATTCAAAATTTTAAGTGCCCATGATGAAAATTTTGCTTTGCACACTCATAAATGCACCTAAAAAATCTACTCCAGTGACCTACTTTGGAGGGTCATAATTCAAAGCCCATTTTCTTTGATGAAAAATCCCCTAGTGGGTGTATTAATTTGTCATATGTGAACATTTATGTTTGATTTCAGCTTCCCGTGATGAGTTTTGATAGAATTTATAAATGAAAAGTTGGAGGGTTCTCGGACTGTTTTGTTGTTTGCATACTCTCAAGTCGGTGAAGTGGCCTACTATTCAGAGTGATATTTCACAGCTACATGATCGTTATGGAAAATGGATTGGTGCTCTTCATTCCCCTCATATTCATCTGCTCCTTGGTCTAGTTTCAGAGTCTCGGGGTTAGATTTGATATTTTTTCAAGATCAAAAGCAAATGTGCAGTTTATTTTATTTTCACATCTACATTTCTAGAATATTTCAAGGAGGTCAAATTTGACCCTTAACATCTTGTGAAGAAATTGGATTGAAGGAAATCCCTCTTGCACACATACTCAATGGACCTAAATTATTTAGTGTTTCTAATGGCAATTTCCTAGCAGAAGATTTGGTGTTTTTTTGGGATGGTGACTTGGTGGGCCCTAATTGGTTTTTGATAGGTGTATTTGTAGAAGAGTCTAACTAAGAAAATTTAGATGTTAATGTCTTGTACCTCAAGATTAATTTTTCCAAGATCTTTGTTGCACTGAATTTTTGGTTGAAATTTCTAAATGCCTGCCTAGTTTCATGCCTCCTGGATGAGTTTTGATGGGTTAATTAATGTGTTGCTAATTGCAATTGACCCAAATTTGGTGTTCCATAAGGTTTCAAATTTTCAAATTATAATAGTAACGCATTTCTCATTTTCTTCTAAAACATTTCCAGCTCCGTTTTTGTCAAAAACGGAGGTCATATGATGTCTTATTTTAATGCATTTCGGGTGTAGTGAACATGTCCCAATGACCAATTTACAAAGGAGGTGCCTAATTTTTGATGGTTTGGAAAGGTTTGCTTTAAAATTCATCTTCTAAATAATTTATCATGACCACATGCAAAAAATATTGGCTCTAGGTGTCACCATTTGTGTGTAATGAATTTTCTTGTTTGGCCTATAGGCGTAATTAAGATTTGCAATGTTTCTAATGTTTGAAATTATAATGTTTAAAATATTTTAAATATTGTGCAAATATGAAAAATACATTTATGGAAAACATAAAATATAGTTTCAAATGTTTGTGAGGAAATATAAGGACAATTCTTGCTTTTGGTTGGTCCAAATACGACAATCATAGTATTCAGGCACTCCACGAAAACTCCATGAAACTCCATTGAGAATCACTAAAATGAGAGTGGAAATGAGAAACATTTTATGATGCAATGCTTCGAGCAATGAGTTCTTCATTTGGAAGATTCATTTAATGTTCATTGGCAGAGTTTCCAAGGCACGACAAACTACATCACTTGTCATCATAACCAATGAAGAAATGAAATTATTTTACCGATGAGAGATTCCCTCGCTCATCGCCATAATTATTCTCTTTTTGAAATTGCTTCATAGATGAGAGATTTCATTGCTTATCATTGTAATGTTTTCTTTGTTGAAATTATTTCAGCGATGGTTTTCCTTGAGGCACGTGAACAACATTTTGGGCAATTTTAATAACAATATTTTCAAAGGTTTACTATTAAGGGAATTAAATTCTCAATTTTTATTGGTTGTTGAGTGCATGAGAAACCATGGAATCTTCATGGAAAATTTCTCACAAAAGCTGCAATGTGCATCACCAAAATGAAATGGAAATGGAGTAAGCAAACAATGATGGTTGCAGGCAGGGCATTTTTTATGGAAAATATTTACTAATCAATGGTGGAAAAGAATTTAGCTATTGAATTTCATAGGGAAAGAAAGGGGAAGAATATGATTTATTGCTGCCATTTTTATTATGACTGGGCAAAAATTTTGGGTGTCATGAATAATGGAAGAAGTTGAAATTAAAGAGTAATCACGTTTTTGGTCTTCAGGCACATTTTTTAAACACATGTACAGGATGGGAAATATTCTTTCATGCTCCAAAAAGTTTTCATAACCATTTTTATGGCCTAGGAGACAATTTTGACAAAGTTTTAAACATTTTCAGGCTCCCTGTGAGGGGAAAAGTGCCTAGCAACAATTTCTCACAGCCTAGAATTAAATTACATATGGGGAAAAATTAACCTCTAGGGTAAAAGGGCATATGGGTAAGTGGATTTTCACTTAGAAGTAAATATTTTTTACTATTGAGTGAAAATGAGGCCAATAAATGGGTTTTTACAACTAGGTAAATATTTGCATGGGAATTACAAGTGAAATCTAGCAAAATGAATTGAGCAATTATTGATCTGAGGACCCGAATTGTTCCAATTGTCAACAAGTTATTTCTATTTAGGGGTTTTCCAATTTTTTTAAATTTAATTTCTACTTCATTTTGAAGGGGAGCTCATATTGTGGTCTTAGGAGAATACTTTTGTGACACCGTCTATAATAGAATAGAGGTTTTTTTTAGGTTCTCAGATTTTTCTAAATTTTGTAAATGGAGAATGTAATTGCAGCACTATCATCTTTGATAAATAAATGGGAAGGTATTCTGGGTTAGTTTTCTCCATTGTAGACATTGCATAATTTTTGAATATATGAAATAAAGGGTTTATGTTGCTCACCTTCTTGTCTTTCCCTGACTATTTGTTCACTATTATTACTCTTATTCAAAGAGTAAATTAAATTGTATTAATAGGAATGAAGATTTGTGAAATTGTATACTTGGATTAATAAAGTATGACTAATTTAGTTTCTAGCATCAATGGTGCAAAGCATCATCTAGTAGGCACATTCATGACAAAGATAATGTTGTGATGTATTTTCAATTTCATGGTTTAAATGACTCCACCCCTAGGATTGGGCACTAGTTTATTTATGTTGCAATTTCATGGTCCTATGTGTAGTAATCACATTCTAAAATCAATTTTACTTATCAATATTTGTATGTTTGTGTGTGTTGAACTCAATATATTACATCTCTCATGTTTAATGTGTACACTACCATGAAGGTTAGCCACATCTTTAGGATATTGTGTCTATTAAGCATATAAAGGAGAATTATTTGTTTACTCTATGTTTCATAATTTGGCACACAAGTATCTGAAAGCACACCATTGGGGTCACCCTCCTGGGTTTCATAGAGCCCGAAGTGTAGAGGCGAAAGTGTTTTAATTCAATATCCCATTCATTGGCCAAATCTCTCCTTGAATCTGACCATAAGGCCTCGCAACCCTTTAGGATTCAAGTTGATTGCAGATTTGGGGAACCAACAGATTGGCAACTCTAATGAGGAGAACTTTGAATCTCCCATTGCAAATTGTCATATCACAAAGTCAAGAATTTGGTGAATCTAAAGATCTAGCTCAAATATTGAGAAGTTTTCAAACCTGAAAGTGGTTGTGTTGTAACAAATTTAAAAGAATTTAAGTGTGACTATGTTGTTGGAGGAGACCCATAATGAAATTCATCTTTGAAGGAGCTTCATATTGCTTGAAGTTTAGTTGTCTGTGAAGAGAGTTGGTGAATCTTTCAAAAGAACTTGATGAAGATGTGAAGAAAGTTTCAGATCTACAAAGGTTTCCTGCCGAGAAGAAGAATTTGTACTAGTTGCAACATATCCAGGTATTTTTCATTTTTTGTTTTTAAGAAGGATAAATTTGTGTGTGAAAACCATATTTGAAAGTCTTAAAAAAATTTAATTCCTAATTGAGTGAAACTAAGCACTAAGAAAGGGAATAGTAGTGATTATTTTACACACTTCTAAGTTATAATCTACTGCCTCTCTATTATGAAGTGAAGTATGCAATATTTTTGAAGAAACTCATTTAGAAGATCTTGAGCAAGTTGAGATAGAAATTTGCATTGTAAAATCTTAAGGTCATGTTATAAAAGGATTTTTATTTTCCTTGTATAACTACAAAGTTAATATGAGCTTGTAAAAATGTAAGAAAATGTATAAAAAACCTATGCATCCTTGTGTGGACCCAAATGTAATAATGCGTTGTATACAACCCCTGTCATGTAATCAAAGAAATTACTCTACTGAAAGGTACAAGACCATAAATTTTCATGAAATTTGTTGTTTCCCAAATATCATACCATCTAAAATTAGGGAACACTTACCAATATTCAATGGTGAGAAGTCTGAGTTAGCTAATAAGCATATGCAAGAATTCAATAATTTAATGGATGACTATGAGGTAGATCATGAACCTATTTGTTCAGTCTCTAAAAGGAGATGCAAGAGACTGGTTCTCTTATTTACCAGCATACTTTATCTATTATTTGGAGGAGTTCAAAGCAATGTTCATGGAGTAATTTGGTGAAAGAATCAATGCTAGTTATGTGATAAACAAATTTATGAACATTGAGAAAGAAGAGGATGAGTTGATCCTGACATTTAACTTGAGATTTTCTAAAACATTGAGGGATATTCCTAAAGCTCTTAGACCTAATGATGAAATAGGTTTAGTTATTTATTTGGGAGCTTTTGATGAAGAAATGAGCTATTTGTTGAGAGATAAGGAACTTGCTACACTGTGTCAAGCCTATGATAGAGTGATGAACATTGAAAACAACCAAAAACTTGGAATACACAAGGGTTATTTGTCTAAAAGTGTTTGCTGCCCTGAGGTGCCAAATATTGATGAAAGGTGTAATTCAAAAATTTAAAATGAATGTCAAAGCACTTCCTTATTTTTTCAACTTATACATCATTCCATAATGTTGATCACATAGAGCCCCAAACAAATTATCAAGAAGCTACATGCATTTGTGAACCTATGGTCTCTGTTCAAGCCCTTTTTTGCATAAGGAAACATGACAGAGAATCATCATTTGATCTCTATGCAATATTTATGGATACCCTTGTGCCATAGAAAAAAGTACCCTTTGCTTTACATGAGATTAATTCATGATTAATTGGACTTAATGAGGCCTTAATCTAGTGTTGTGAGGCATTTTATGCATCCATACTAGGTCTTGGACCCTTACAAACTAACTAAAATGCTTTTAATGACATCTTGTGAAGGTTTTGTGAAGTGTTGTAAGACATTTCTACATTCTTCTAGACTCTATTTATTGCATTTTATCTAAAAATCACCTTTTTATTCCTAATCAAGTCCTATTTTGAAGTGTTGTAAATTCTTGTAACAAGATTTCATGCTTTTCTAGGCACAACTTCACTATTTATCCTTTTCTTATGCTTTATTTGGTCCCTTTATGCCCTCATATGTCTTAATTAAGTGTATTTTTTAGTGCAAGCCTGACAAACAACATTAAATACAACTTATTTCCCGAAACATATTTTCCGGTCCTAGGTGGGATCCATTCACCATGGGTGGCAAATGAGTCCCCCTTGGCTCCAAATTCAAAATATTTTAAATTTCCTTTTAGGTTTTTATTCAAAAACACTTGATGTCAGCCTATGATGAGGTATGAATGGGTTACTAAGGCACAAGATTATATAAGTAAGTGATCTTCTCCTCATTTGACATCTCTCTCTCATTCATCTATTCATCCATTAACTCTTTCACATCATTTATCTCAAGTTAAGCAAGATAGGGCTTTCACATTGCAAGTCATCAACTTAGCTTCCTAAGACATCCAAGGGAAGATTCTACATGTTTCGTTGTAGAATTTCAAGATTTATCATCATGGCAAGATAATCTATTTCATTATTGCATGTTTCATTACATTCTTTCTCTATTTTGGTTTAATTACCTAAATAGGGTTTGACCAAGGCAAACCCCCATGCCCTAACATTCCACATCTCTCTCTCTTACATTGTGTGTTTGTAGATTTAGGACTCTTGGAAGCTTTGAAATAATTGTAGATGAACTTATAAAATTTTTTAAGTTCTCTCTTCATTCAACAAGTCAAAGAATCAACAAAATCTCATTTTCGGGCCCGTAAATCAAAGTTTCAGAAGCGGACACCTATAGAAGTCTAAAGTGTAGATCAGAAACTCTGGAATCCACTCTTGAATATTTAGAAATTCAAAAGTGGAATCATTTTCCATGGGTGGTGAATGGGCCCCATTTCCAATTAATTTTCATGTTTTCTACATTTTCTGACACCCTTTTGATAGAAACATATATTGGCTCAGTTTACCAGAACTGGGACTAATTCAGCCAGAATGGCGAATGAGTCCCTCTAGGCTTGAAAAAAATCATCAACAATATTTCAAAAGTAATTTCCAGTCTTCATCAAAGTTCCAGGTACACATTTTCAATCTAATTCATTTTTATTGCAATTTTCCATTTGTGTTGTAGGTGATTTTGCATTACACAATGTGTTTGCAAAAAAAATGTTTTCTTCTAGTCTCTATTCATTAGTCAATCAATATTATTACTTTCTTGCATTTAAACATTGCATCTAGGCATTTTTCATCCATTTCCATCCATATCACACTAATCTTTGAATGTAAACATAAGCATTTTAGGACCCGTCTTTCTCCTTTTAGGTGAAAAACCCTAGAAGTGTTGGAAAGAAAGTAGGTCCCAAAAATCTATGTTTCATTTGGGTGAACCTGCTATTTGAATCCCCTATTTTTTATTTTGGATTCCATTAATCATTCTAGAGTTTCTTGTATTTCATTTTGCATTAGTTAGCTTGCATTATAGAGTTTCATTTTTGCATGAGTAAAAGTGCATAATAGATTGCGTTTTTGCATCTTTCATCATTGAACAGTTTTGAAATTCTGCATATTACACTTTGGTCTGCATGATAGTACTTAGAATTCATCAAAATCAGTCACAAATTTCTGAAAATTCTGAAAAAAGTCCATGCTGGGACTCATTCACCACCTTGGGCAAATCAGTCCCTGCTGACCCCTTAAACAACATTTTACAGAACTCAGAAAATTGTTTTTAGGCTTCTATTTTGTGCCTTAACTTGTATGTATTAGTCAGTTGTATTTCTATAGCATGCATTTTGTAAAATCTCACTTCAATTAGCTCATTTCATGCATTGTTTAATTTCACTTTTTACATTCACAAAATTTCCTTTTTAGATTGTTGCATTGTATAAATAGAAAATTAACATAATTACAAATTGAAAATTGCATTGCATTGTACTTTATTTTATTTTAGCATGTTTTCTTTCAAAAGATATTATCTTGATTTGGTTAAACATGGATTTTATAAGTATAATATCCCCTTTTATGAGATTTCTTTTGACTACCATAATAGGGACTTTAAGAAACAATCCATTAATTCAATTTCCTTAATCTTACATTACCCATTGGTGAGAATGGTAATGTCGATAATCATAACACACATACTTGTTCTTCTTTTGATACCTCTCCTATTGGTGACGATGGTATTTTGGTGCAAGAAGTTACAAACCTTGAAAGTCTTGATTTTCCATCTCCTTATTCCCCTTTAGAGGACCTTACACAACAAGAGCATGAGATCATAGACACATTCCTAACCATCACCTTACCAAATCTCCATGGTCATGACAATCACACTTTTTCATCTCCTAATATCCCTCCTTGATGTAACGAGGATAGGTTTGTGTTAGAAGACATTCCTATTAAGAATCATGACAACCTTGATCCTCCCTTCCCTAATGTCCCTATCCTATGGGAAGATCTATTTGCAAACCATAGTGGTTCTTCTCTTGATACCTCCTCCACTTGTGATGAAGCTACTTTAGAAACCTCAATCTTGGATGAACATATTACAAGCTCTCCTTGAAGGGTAGATAATATGGAATAAGAGAATGAGCCCTTAATGGAAATGGAAATTCATCATTTCCCTCCTCATAATCCTACCATTGATCATTCCCCTATTGGAAACGAAGTTATTGTGGAGGAACAAAGACTTACTTTTCAAACATATGTGGTTTGTTTTTCTCCTAAAAGTTCTCTTAGGGAGAATATCATGGCATTGTACTGTGAAAAACACATGGTTCTTTATTTCCCACACTTAGAAATACATAAAAAATAAAATGTTAAGGATATGAATGCACAAGTATCCATTTGATCCCCTTTGACCAATGGACCACATCAATATCCCATAGGACATCTTCATAACCCTCTCATCCTTTACCCACCTTCATTCAACCTCAATAATCTCACACACCACACTCCTCAATCATCCTTCCTAACTAATTGTCTTGAACATCATCCTTCCCATAACATTCAAACTTTCATCTCGCAAAATGCTCATGATTTGAATTTGTTAGATTTTTTCTCCAACCATCATGAAGAAGAAAAAATCTCATAATCTATAGAATCTTGCATAGGTATGGCATCTAAGCAAGATGTATCTTTGACCCCAATCACACAACCACCTTCTTCTCTCGATCAAGAAGGTATCTTGTCAAGAATTCTCCACAATAATTTGATCACCCTCCATCCTAGAACTCGTAAGAAATGCTATACCAAGACTTCATTTTTTGCATATCATAGAGTTCATGATCACACCACTAATGAATGCACTTGTTTGAGTCATAAAATACAACATTTTTAGGAGTTTGGTATGCTTCCCTATGTGGAGGCACTTCATTCCTCTAATTGCTATTGATTTTCACTCTAGCATTTCATGAATCATTTTCGGCTCACCTTTTCCCTGCACTAAGTGGGGGCATGTGGTTAGATAGCCTTGTCCTCATATGTCACTTGTTGTTGCATCCTTTGGCTAGTCATTAACCTTTCATGAAAACATAAGAGGAAGCTTGGGATGTGGACGATATTCCTTCAGTTGGCTCGCATATGACATACTTCCCCCTTTTTCATGACATATCTTATCGGAAACATATGACTTGGCATAGGGCTTTCCAAGTAAGCTCTCATGTCTTCCTCCTTCTCTTCTACTTTAAAGCAATTGCTCATAGTACAGGTGCTTGCAATTGCTTTAAATTGGATGCATACATCACCACTTGCATTTCATTGTGGGATTTTATTTTCTTGTGATTCCCTCTCTTGGAAGCATTAGGTACAATGTCACCCAAGATGAGACCTTGCACTTGTCCTCTCTTGGAAACAAGATGAGATCATTTTCACTTATCCTCTCTTGGAGACATTGGGCATGATGTTACCTAAAATGATCAACACTACACGAACAAAGCAAAATCCCTTTGAACAATCCTTACATTATTTTTCATTAACAATTTCTATAAGTATCAAAATCAATTTTCCTTTGTGGTGCCTTATTAAAGTTATCAAGAGGTATAAGTTTGGTATGGTTGAGCAGGAAGCCCAACTAGTGGCATGACTTTTCCCCATAGCCACCATTGTATTTATGAGTGCATACCAACTAGCGTATGTATCTTACATTTTTGGTCTTTCTCAACCCACGGACAATCAAAAGTTCCATGGCCCCGGAGTGAGTATGTTGTGGCCTTCTCACCCTGCAGAAAACCTAAAGTTCTGTGGCACCAGAGTGAGTACATATTTTCCATCTTGTCTTTATTTCCATCTTGCCTTTGCATGATTTTGTATCTTGGGAGCTTGACTTACATTTGGATCTCTCTTGAATGTCTACTTTAGTGTGAGTTTAAAGTAAGTTCATCTTGTCACTAAAGTGGGGGCTAAATGTGCCATAGAAAAAAGTACCCTTTTCTTGACATGGGATTAATTCATGATTAATTGGACTTAATGAGGCCTTAATCTAGTGTTGTGAGGCATTTTATGCATCCACACTAGGTCTTGGACCCTTCCAAACTAAATAAAATGCTTTTAATGGCATCTTGTGAAGGTGTTGTAAAGTGTTGTAAGACATTTCTAGATTCTTCTAAACTCTATTTATTGCAATTCACCTAAAAATAACCTATTTATTACTAATTAAATCCTATTTTTAAGTGTTGTAAAGTCTTGTAACAAGATTTCATGCTTTTCTAGGCACAACTTCACTATTTATCCCTTTCTTATGCTTTATTTGGTCCCTTTATGCTCTCAAATGTCTTAATTAAGTGTATTTTTTAATGTAAGCTTGACAAACAACATTAAATACAACTTGATACCTGACACTTATTTTAGGTCCTAGGTGGGAACCATTTGCCATGGGTAGTGAATGAGTCCCCCTTGGCTCCAAATTCAAAATATTTTAAATTTATTTTCAGGTTTTTATTCAAAAACACTTGATGTTGGCCTCTGATGAGGTATGAGTGGGTTACTAAGGTACAAGATTGTATAAATAAGTGATCTTCCCCTCATTTGATATCTCTCTCTCATTCATCTATTCATCCATTAACTCATTCACATCATTCATCTCAAGTTAAGCAAGTTAGGGCTTTCACATTGCAAGTCATCAACTTAGCTTCCTAAGACATCCAAGGGCATATTCTACATGTTTTGTTGTAGAATTTCAAGATCTATCATCATGGAAAGGTAATATATTTCATTATTGCATGTTTCATTACATTATTTCTCTATTTTGGTTTAATTACCTAAACGGGGTTTGACCAAGGTAAACCCCCATGCCCTAACATTCAACATCTCTCTCCCTTGCATTGTGTGTTTGTAGATTTAGGACTCTTAGAAGCTTGGAAATAATTGTAGATCAAGTTGAAAAGTTGTTAAAGTTCTCTCTTCATTCAACAAGTGAAAGAACAACCAAAATCTCATTTTTAGGCCCATAAATCAGAGTTTCAGAAGCAGACACCTGTGGAAGTCTAAAGTGTAGATTGAAAACTCCATAATCCACACTTGAATATTCAAAAATTAAAAAGTGGACTCATTCACCATGGGTGGTGAATGAGTCCCATTTCCAGGTCAGTTTCATTTTTTCTGCATTTTCTTACACCCTTTTGAAAGAAAAATATTCTGGCTTAGTTTACTAGAACTGGGACTGGTTCGCCCATAATGGCAAATGAGTCCCTGCAGGCCTAAAAACATCATCAGAAACATTTCAAAAGAAATTTCTAGTCTTCATCAAAGTTCTAGGTACAAATTTTTAGTCTAATTCATTTCTATTGCAATTTTCCATTCATTTGTAGGTGATTTTGCATTACACAATGTGTTTTTAAACAATTTGTTTTCCTCTAGTTTCTATTCATTAGTCAATCAGTCATATTAGTTTCTTGAATTTAAACATTGCATCTAGGAATTTTGCATCCTTTTCCATCAATATCAACTAATCTTTGAATATAAACATAGGCATTTTTGGACCCATCTTTCTCTTTTTAGGTGAAAAACCCTATAAGTGTTAGAAAGAGAGTAAGTCCCAAAAATCTATGTTTCAACCCTGTTTGCAATTCTTGAGTGTCACAAACCTAAAAATTCAATATGCATTGATTTATTTTATGACTCTTATGAATCATGTTTTAGCACTCTGCCAAAGGACTTGAAGCATGTTAGGATTGACCAAGTGTCTGAATGCGTTTCATTTTTTGAAAAGAGAGATGATCATCAAAAAACTATTATGTTTTCAATCTATAGTGATAATAATTTTGTGCTCCATATGAGTCAAGCAATGAGATATCATATGAAGAAGAAGAGAGTAGAGAAAAGGTTGAAAATACATACCTCAGTGAAGAAAATGAAATATGTGGTTTCAATTCATTTGAAGATTCCAATACCTATTGTCCTATGGAAGACATAAGAATGAGCATTTAGTATCAAAATTTTGAACATAGTTTTAGTATTGATGAGTCCCCTTGCTATAGTAACTATGATGGCATTGATTTTGGTCATTCCTCTATTGATAATGATGGGAACACATATTTTCTTGTGAAGGAACAACTTTCTTCATGTGAATAGTTTTTAGAATGTGAATCAAAGATCTTAACTATTGATGATGTGGAAAATCTATATGTATTCTCTTCTAGTGATTGTAATGATTTTGAATACAATGATGATATGAAAGATTTATACCTTCATGCTAAGGAGGTAGAATATTTTATGAAAACAATGAATGTACAACAAAACCCCTTATTTTATGAGCCTCCATCTTCATTAGTTAATAGAAATGTTGCTCCTTATTGTTGCAAATATAATCCACTCTTTGATGAGAACATTGATGATGTATTTGACATAGGGTTAGATGTGGCCTTGAACAAACAAAGCAACACATTGATAAGCTCCATGAGGAAATTTCTTATGAATGTTTTACATTTGATATAGATGTTGTAGGTAAGGTTGAGTATCATGATGCCAACTACTTGGAAGCATATGAACACTTTCAATTTCCAGTTTAGTTGGGAGGTATTTTGATGGAGCATGGCAATAAGTGAAGAGCAAGGAATTCTATTTTCAATATGAATATGTTTCATCCGATGAATATAACACATATGTTTCATGTGATGATGAAAATTTTCAGTTTATGCCTCGTTATACAATAAAGAATGGCATAGATTACATTAGCAATGGTATGCTTGGAAAATTTGTGAGAGATGTTAGTGGCAATGTCTATAATCAGGAAAATTTTAGTGATAAGCACATATTTATGCTTGTAGGAAGAGGGCTATACTTGTTGCAGTGGTATGGTAGAGGTAAATGTAGGTTGAGGGAAATTAGTTCCTTCAATAGGTTGGTGTTTGACAGAGGAAAAAATTGGTTCTTATTTTCATTTGATGGCCTAGGGCCATCAAATAAAGTTTGAAATTTTGAAATTAAAAAGACTATGTCGCCCAATGGTTCTAGCACCCAGTCTGCTCTCCCAAAAGATTTTGAATTCTTGCTTCAAATGTTCACTAAGAAACAAATCTCCCTAGAAAGAGCCACTATTGGGACTATAAAATTTTGCAAAATTTTAAGTGCCCATGATGAAAAATTTGCTTTGCACACTCAGAAATGCACCTGAAAAATCTACCCTAATGACCTTCTTTGGAGGGTCATAATTCGGAGCCCATTTTCTTTCATGCCAAATCCCCTAGTGGGTGTATTCATTTGTCATACATGAACATGTATGTTTGATTTTAGCTTCTCATGATGAGTATTGACAGGATTTTGAAGTGACAAGTTGGAGGGTTCTGGGACAGTTTTGTTGTTTACATACTCTCAGGCCTACGAAGTGGCCTTCTATTCAGACTGATATTTCACAACTGGATGATCATCATGGAAAATGGATTGGTGCTCTGTATTCCTCTCATATTCATATGCTCCTTGGTTTGGTTTCGTAGTCTCAAGATCAGATTTGATATTTTTTCAAGATCAAAAGCAAATGCAGTTTATTCTATTTTTACATATGCATTTCTAGAATGTTTCAAGGAGGTCAAATTTGACCATTAATATCTTGTGAAGAATTTGGATTTAAGGAAAGCCCTCCTAGACACATAATTAATGGAACTAAATGATTTAGTGTTTCTAGTGAAAATTTCCTAGGAGATGATTTGGTATTTTTTTGGGATGGTGACTTAGTGAGCCCTAATTGGTTTTTGATAGGTGTAGTTGTAGAAGAGTCTGACTAAGCCACTTTGGATGTTAGTATCTTGCACCTCAGGATGAATTTTTCAAATATTTTTGTTGCACTAAATTTTCATTTCAAATGTCTACATGCCTGCCTAGTTTCACTCCTCTTGGATGACTTTTGATAGGTTAATTAATGTGTTGTTGACTGCAACCAAGCCAAATTTGGTGTTCTGGAAAGTTTCAAATTTTCAAATTCTAAGGGTAACCCATTTCTCATTTTGGTCTAAAACATCTTCAGCTCCATTTTTGTCATAAACAGAGGTCATGTGTTGTGTTATTTTAATGCATTTTTGGTGCCACAAACACATCCTAGGGGCTAGTTTACAAAGGAGGTACCCAATTTTTTATGGTTGGGCAAGGTTTTCTTTAAAACCATGTTCTAAATAATTGATCATGACTGGAAACAAAAAATCTTAGCTCTAGGGGTCACTGTTTGTGTGCAATGAAATTTCTCATTTGGCCTACAAGCATAATTAAGAATTGCAATTTTTCTAATGTTTGAAATGCTAATATTTAAAATATTTAAAATATTTAAAATATTGTGCAAATATGAAAAATGCATTTTGGGAAAACATAAAATATAGTTTCAAATGTTTGTGAGGAAAAATAAGGATAATTCTTGCTTCTGATTGGTCCAAATACAACATTCATGACATTTAGGAACTCAACGGAAACTCCACGAAACTCCATCGAGAATAACTGAAATGCAAGTGGAATGGAGAAACATTTCAGCTATGAGATGTTTCCAGCAATGATTTCTTCATTTGGAAGATACATTTAATGTTCATTGGAAGGGTTTCCAAGGCACAACAAACTCCATGAAGAAAATAAATTATTTAAGTGATGAGCGATGCCCTCGCTCATCGCCATAATGATTTTCTTTTTTAAATTACTTCAGAGATGAGAAATTCCATTGCTTATCATTGTAATTTTTTCTTTGTTAAAATTATTTTAGTGATAGTTTTTATTGAGGCACCTGAATAGATTTTGGGGAAATTTTAATAACAATATTTTGAAAGGTTTACTGTTAAGGGAATTTAATTCTCAATTTTTATTGCCTGTTGAGTCCATGGTAAACCTTTGAATCTTCATGGAAAATTTCTCACAAAAGTTGCATTGTGCATCGCCAAAATGAAATGGAAATGGAGGAAGCAAACAATGATGGTTGTAGGCAGGGCATTTTTATGGCAAATATTTTCTAATCAATGGTGGACAAGCATTTAGCTATTGAATTTCATAGGGAAAGAAAGGGGAAGAATTCAATTTATTGCTTCCATTTTTCTTATGACTGGGCACAAATTTTGGACACCATGAATAATGGAAGAAGCTAAAATTAAAGAGTAATCATGCTTTTTGTCTTCAAGCACATTTTTTAAACACATGTATAGGCTGGGAAATGTTCTTTCATGCTCCAAAAAGTTGTCATAACCATTTCTTTTACCTGGGAGGCAATTTTGGCAAAGTTTTAAACATTTTTAGGCTACCTATGAGGTGAAAAGTGTCTGGAAAGCATTTCTTATGACCCAAAATTAAATTACATATGGGGAAAAATTAACTTACATGATAAAAGGGCAGATGGGTAAGTGGATTTTCAGTTTGAAGTAAATATTTTTCACTATTAAGTGAAAATGAGGCCAGTAAATGGGTTTTTAGAGCCAAGTAAATATTTGCACAAGAATTACAAGTGAAAGCAAGCAAAATGAAGGGAGCGATTATTTATGTGAGGACTTGAATTGTGCCAATTCTCAACAAGGGAATCCATTTAGGGTTCTCCCATTTTCCTTAAATGTAATTTTTGCTTAATTTTGAAGGGGAGCTCAAATTGTGGTCTCAGTAGAATACTTTTGTAATAGATTTTGTAATAGAATAGGGGTCAGTTTTAGGTTTGGGAGTTTTCTAAATTTTATAAATGGAGAATGTAATTGCAGCATTATCATCTTTGATAAATAAATGGGAAGGTATTTTGGGTTAGTTTTCTCCATTGTGGACATTGCATAAGTTTTGAATATATGAAATCAAGGGTGTCTATTATTCATCTTCTTGTATTTCCTTGAATATTTGTTCACTATTATTACTCTTATTCAAAGCGTAAGTTAAATTGTATTAACAAGAATGAAGATTTGTTCAACTATATACTTGGATTAATAAAGTATGACTATTTAGTTTCTAGTATCAATGGTGCAGAGCATCATCAGGTAGGCATAGTATGATAGAGATAATGTTGTGATGTATTTTCAATTTCATGGTTTAAATGACTCCACCCTAGGATTAGGCACTGGTTTATTTATGTTGCAATTTCCTAGGCTTGTGTGTAGCAATCACATTTTAAAATCAATTTTACTTATAAATATTTGTATGTTTGTGTGTGTTGAACTAAATATATTACATTTATCATGTTTAATGTGTACATTGCCATGAATATCATTCACACCTTTAGGATATTGTGTCCATTAAGCATATAAAGGAGAATTATTTATTTACTCCTTGTTTGATGCTTTGGCACACAAGTATCTAAAAGCACACTGTTGGGATCACCCTCCCAGGTTTCACAGAGCCCGAAGTGTAGGGGAGAAAGTGTTTTAATTCAATCTCTCATTCGTTGGCCAAATCTCTCCTTGAATTTGACCATAAGGCCTAGCAGCCCTTTAAGAATCAAGTTAATTGCATATTTGGGGAACCAACACACTACAAAAAAGGACTTGGAAACTAAGGCACACTACCTCAATGCAATATACAAAGGACTTGTAGGACTGAAGCAAATACGACTTTAGATACAAGATAAAAGCACCTAATGAGATTCACTATCTCAATGCA
Source organism: Sequoia sempervirens (assembly GCA_007258455.2). Lineage (NCBI taxonomy): Eukaryota > Viridiplantae > Streptophyta > Pinopsida > Cupressales > Cupressaceae > Sequoia > Sequoia sempervirens. The sequence goes on along the minus strand of VDFB02379711.1, from coordinate 217,337,312 downwards.
GGATTCAAAGATTTTAGATAAAGATTACAATATTTTTTAGCATAATACTTTATTGACTAAGGCATTGTAGAACATATGATCCCTTCTCTTCATAATGTATCATTGACTCTACTAGATATTCAATCCATTCAACACACTTGATTTTTAACACTTCTTCACTTCTATATCTTTTTGCATATGAAACAATCTTGCATTTATATCCACCACAATACTTCAAAACTTCAATTAGGTTGGCCAAGAAGAAGATAAACAAAGAATTCAACAAGTTAGCCACCAAAGCATAATGTATTCCTATCCTGATGATAGAGAGGACCAAAAAATCTTAATACATCCTTCAATGTGATCCAAAATAATTCACACATTGGTGCACATCATTCTAAGTTAGCATTAAGGGAACATGCAAAAAAACCATGAAACACACAACCATTCATCCCAAACAACATACTTCCAATTGAATTTACTTCATGTGATCCCAAATAGGATAGGTCAGGATCCAAGGCTATCATAACCTATCTTCAATTATTGGCATAGTTCCCCAAGCACATGGAGCATGAAAAAGAACAAGCCTTATTGGTTAGATATCTACAAATAAACCAGAAAGTCAACACAAGACCCAATGCAACACCAAAGCAACCAATCAACAACATGCTAATCACATGGGGATGGTTCATGAACATACAATAATACTTCCATATACTTCTTACATACTTTTATGTCATCAATAGTTGCCACAATTCAAATAGAAAAAAAATATTTCATGAACAAGCACAAAATACATAAACATGAGATATGACATTAGCAAAACAACTTGACAACCAATTTATCACATGAAATTGGAACTAAGACACTGCACAGACATTGACGGAACATTTACCAAACCGTAAGAGTAGAGACATCAATACGGAAAAATGTGGAGCATTTTTCAAACCAGTTCAAACAACCAACAACACTACCAACTTTCTACAATTCACAGAAATATCCTTAGAAACACCAATGAATTGAAAAGATAGGAGTGCAATATCCACATAAAACTAACTTTGAATGTCAAACCACAAGACCATATCTTCAATGATTGAGGAATACAAAGAATTCTCCCAAATAGACTCCAATGCAACTTCCAAGAATAGAACCACTTAAGAAACTTGTGAAGGCCACAACTTTCTTTTAACAACACATACTTTATCAAGATTATTAGGAGAGAGCATAAGACATACTATAGACCTTCAACAACATCTCTCCACTCTCAGCAATACTTCTAATCCTCATCATAATGTTTCTAATCCTCGTCTTAATATATCATTTTGAAACCAATATTTACTGACTAAAAAAAAGCACTATACAAGTTTTCTTGACATAGAAATGAAGAAGATATTTAGCCATGAACTTCAACAACTCTTCATTAGATAAGGCATGTCATCCAACCATAAACTTCAATAATACAAGTATTACAATCAATCTTCCTTACTTCTCAAGTGCTAAAAACAATGGAAACTACTACCAAATCTTCAACAAGTGTTGACATCAACAAGTGTCATTGATCACTGTTGACAACAATGACAACAATTGCCAACTCTTCATTGATATGCAATATTTTTCCCTTTAGTTAAACCCCAAGGATACTGAGTAAATTTTAAAAATTATTGAAGGCAATTGGAAAGCATGTAAGACATTCTCTAGATGATTTAATAATAAATGCATTGTTCTAATTCTCCTCGAGCTATAATGCAATTAGGTGTAAGATTTAGGTGATGATATTTATATTCTAATTGATTTAAAAATTCCCTAGGGTTACTCCTTAAATATAGCTCTAAATGTAGCACATGAAAAGTTTCACACTTTGAGTTAGCATGTAACAATTAATTGGAAAGGTAAAGTCAAGACTCCAATAAAAAAAATTAAACTATTAGTTTTGGGTTCAATTTCATATACAACTCAATTCACCAAAATTGTATGGACAAATTGTAGAACTAAAAATTAGTGAAGAATGGGTAAAATTAAGATTAAGGACTAGTCCCTCTAAATGAGTGGAAACAAAATCACTTAAAATTCTTGTTACGTCCCAAATTTGAGCATAAATTGTATATTATATACTATCAATGCATAAAGAATAACTAATTGAAAGTGACTTCAAAATGAAGGATAAAAGTACTCAACGTGCACTTTTTACTATGTAAATAATGTAGGAGTTTAGGAAGACTGTTTTTATAAATCTATGATAATTTGATAATGTAAATGAGAATCTATCTTTTAAACAATAATAGAAATAAATCTTCTATGTGTTGTTTTTTCTTTGTTTTATTCTATTTTTCTCTACAATTAGAAAACTAAATGAAAAACAAAAACTCTATTAATTGACTTTATAGTATAGAAATGTCAATAAGAAACAAGACTACTTCAAATACAACATAAATTGAAATATTATAAGAATATTTTAATACCATAACTTATTGAACTTTTGTATTTTATGAATCCTTATAACATGAAAGATCTTGTTTACTTTACTTAATGCCTTCCTTTCAACATAACAATATCTTGTAATTCTGCTCTCTTAAACTCCTCTTTACAGAGCGTCTTAAACCAAATGTTTATTTAATTTACTGCTCCCTTTAATAATATTTTTCTTACAAATAATGAGTGGATGTAGATTACAAAGCATTAAATTGATTGTTTGAACTACTTCAAAATAGCTCCAAATTTGCTAGCAACTATTTTGTTGGAACTCAGCATACAATCTATCAGCAGTAGTCTTCAACAGAAAGAATATAATCATTCGGTGCATCCACCCAATCAGACAAAGCAGAGAAGGGCCCCCAATAATCTGTTGTGGTTGTACTTGAATTAACAACCATATTTCTCCCATTCTTTGCTTCCGCCATGTTATCGTAGTCGACTGTGAAAGCATCATCGTTTTCCTCTCCACATGAGGGAATTTGAATGTCCCACTCTGCTCTTAACAGTGTGCTGCGTGATTGCACATTGCTCTCACTCCTTGCAAGATTCTCCGCATTGTTTCTTTTCTCTCGTTATGTTCTCATAACCTGCTGAAGAACCCGTCGTAGAAATGAATGGAGTTGGGAAGTTACATGGCATGGCCATACCATCACTTATTTGCTTGAAATTTTGCGTGGGTTCCACTGCATCATGGGAAGAGTACGCTCTCGCATTATAAACTTGTTCTGTTCCCAACAGAGTGCTGGCAATTTCTTCAATGCGAGAAACTGGAGAACCTTTATAATCTTGAGAGCTTGGCCGTTTATGAGCAGGCTGCATTTCGGTTGCCTCAACCCTTTTGCTCAAATGAGAGTTCCAGTAGTTTTTAATCTCGTTGTCAGTTCTACCAGGAATGCGGCCTGCTATCAATGACCACCTGCGATTCATGAACCAAGTTTTCTATAACGTTTCAGGAGATCTCGGTTTTTAAGAGAAAGCTAAGCACTGAAAAAAATAACATCTAAATCACTGGAAGAGCTTAACCAATTGTGAGCGATCTAGTTAAACATTAAACAACGGTAATGTGTAAAAAATGATAAATGGTTATTTTATTATTATACTTAAAAAATTACAGATTCGTCACATTTGCTGTTACAGTTAGGTTTTCAACTTAAAAAACTGGGAGTTGAAATCACATTTGATACGGGAGACACAGAAACGTTCTACATAACATTTGTTCATAGCAAGGGAAGAAATGCTGACCTATTGCCGATCAATTTGTGAAGCCTTAAGATCATGTCCTCTTCATCTGGTGAAAAATGGCCACGCTTAATGTCAGGTCGAAGATAATTCATCCAACGCAGTCTGCACGCCTTTCCATAACGCAGCAAGCCTGAAACAATACGGTAAGGATTAATGATGTTAGATTTTCACAATTTTATGTTTTGGAATTTTATTGTGCGAATTTTTACATCAACGTTTTCAATCACATTCTATAATCTATTATCAGAATGTTAGAGTTTTCTTTTCTGAGCTCTCTAATATTCTATAATAGATAACTGGAATATGATCCAATATATTGATATAAAACTAGAATATGATCCAAAATAATAATATAAAAATTTATACACAATCAAATTCAGACACGATTAATATTGATCATAAGATTGTCTAACACTTATACCAAATATTAGAGTATTAGAGTAAGAAGCAACAATCTATATCAACCTTCTTTGATAGGAAGAGTTCGCCAATTCCCTTCTCCATGGACTTGGATATATTTTATCAAACGAAGATCTTCTTGTGGTGTCCAACGCCCTTTGTTCATTCCTACGTTTGAGCAGCACTGTGTTTTTCCCACCTTAGCAGCCCCTATAGAAGTGAAATTCTATCCTATTTTATAACAGGAAGCCCACAGTCATACGCTTTTCAGACTAGATACTTGTTGTAATTTGTGAGCACAAAAAGCAGAAGATAGCTTGAGCAAATTTATAGACGCCTGCGAGAGGAAAGCATATTATTTAGCCAAGATTTCGGAAAAGTTAGTTGTCTCGAAGATTGAGTCCTATCTTCTGAAGCTGCACAGTGTCTGAAAACAACGTAACAAGCTTTATGCAGCGAAAAGGAATTGATAAACTCTTTAGGATGAACAGTTCTTAAGTTCCTAGCTATTTTTAGACACTATTGGGTTCACGGAAACAAAGAACTTTCATGGGATCTGTTTTTTATTAGTTTAAAATATTATTGTTCTGTTGTTGACTGTTTGGTCACTAAATTAAATGATATTTAAATAAAATTGCTTTTTTTATGGAAACCTTCTCTTTTGATCAAAATGACAATGTCTAGGTTAGTGAACTTTTTCTAGTCAAACTAACCACCATGGCCATGTTAAGAATCAGAAAAACTTCCACATGGAGGGTTCCATCTATGTAAACCATAATGCTCTTGTCTAGAGCTATGACTACACGTACATCAATACTCAAGTGGAAGAGAAACCATTATGTACCTGATCAATGACTCTTCAAATCAACCGTGAAAATTCAACTTGATTCGGCTAATTTATGTAATAGTTACAATACAATGAGTGTATTACAGTTAGTGATTTAAAGTGGAGTCTTGTTTAAAACATCATGTTTTTGAATATTTTATATTCTTTCAAAACTAGACCATCTGAACCATGTAAAACCACAGTACAGATCAAATATTTTTCACTGTTTCCATAAAGATACGGATTTTTTAATTTCTTTTTTTAAGATTTGATGGTTTGCCAGGCATCCAGCAACTACATAGTATTCTATGTTTCGAAGTATAATTTATTTAGATTGATAAAAGAGAATAGAAGGGAATTCAAACGAAATAACCTTTTCTTTGGGTGTACATATTGCAGAGAAAGTAGATTCGTGAAGATCACGTTGGAAGCCATGTCCTGAAACTTTCAGACAGCCTTACTGTGTCCAGTTAACACGGAAAGCTTATTATTTGATCTTACCTAAAGCTGGTGTGAAATGTTTGTGGCAGAGATGAGCTTAACACTGGTACGTAAAAACCTGACCCCTCGAACTGCCTTTCATCTCAACTTTCAGATTCAAGCTATAATTTTCTAATTTTTCAAAACAAATATTTTTTTAAAATATTATATCAATTTTTCTTTTTTATTGAGTCATATTATTATTATATAATATATAATTTTCATTACAAATATTTTTTTTATGATTTACCTGAATTAGATAATTAAGTCCAATGTCTAGTGGATTAATTTTTTTTATTAAATATTTCATTTATCATTATTTTTAGAAGTTACACCAATAAGAAATTCAAATCTATATTATTTTGCAACACATTTCTCTCAACATCTATATCAAAGTTTTTTTTTTCATTGAAAAAAGAATATTTATATTCAATAAAGTGCATTTTTTGAAAATTTCAAACAATGCTGGTTATTTTCCTTAGTTCCTTGAATAGACGTCATTGTTTTTCATAATGAACCTACAGTCATCATAAAAATTTTAAAAAATATAATATTGAAAAAATACAATACATATTACAAATTTAATAAGTGTATACTATGGGCTACATACTTATAAGTTGACATTTCTAAATAACTTCAATTGTGAAAGTGGTGAATCAAAAAAAAATTATCAATATTTTGATAGGTGAGAGAAGACTCTATCAGGGTTTGATTTAAGCCTAGTGAGTTCTATCAAAGAAGGTTTGATCTAACCACCTTTAATGAAATTCCCTGATATGGAACCTTACTAGGCTTAAGTCATTATTTTTCTCTAAAATTATGTGATTCCATGCAAAAATTAGGATGTCCCTCAAATGGGACACACTATTTTGCTATCATCAATAAATGTATAGGGGAAACATCCCAGCTACCATGATAGCTAACTTCATGCAACCATAGTTTTCAAACCGTATGTTAGATCGAGTTAATTTTTTTGGGTTTTATTCACACATGAGTTAATAGCTTATAAGTATTGTTCTAGCTTGTGGGAAATTTTGATGAATGCAGGAGGGTACAATATGTGCACAAGGGTCAAAAATTCTCCATTTAGATGTGTTTCCTGCTCATGGCCCTCACACATCCCAATTTCCACCTACTATAACCACCAAATAATGTTTTAAAAATTTCCTAATTATGTCAATATTAGGGTGCAATTATAATAATTTTATCATTCATATACGCTCAAAAGTGAATGGGTCAAATTCACGGGTTAACGTTGGAGGTTTAGGTTAGCGGCCATAATAGACCGCACCTACACTTTAATCACCAAACCTTAACACCAAACACCACTATGCATTCACTCTAATTAACTTTCACGCCGAGTTCGATGGTGTAGTATTTCCCATGGTTTTTGGGGGTAGAATGATGATTTCATCATTTCACCACGTGCTCATGGGCTAGTCTCCATGGTGTGAGGTAACAAAGAACATTCTCCTTTCAAAATACAAAAAATGCTACTCCTGAATCTTTTTATTCAACATTTTTGTGGACCTGTGAAGGGTTTCTTGGCTAACTGAATAATGATTACTACTTGTTATTACCAAATTCATCATTGCTTTCCATGCCCTTTTTTCCATGTGTTGTTTCACATTGTCATATCTAGTAGTTGATTACTTCCCACAATTTTTTTGCGGTAAAATAATTATTTCCTACTTTCCATTTGACCATGCACTCGCGATCTACTAAACCCTCCATGATTTCATGATTTTGTCTGATAAAATGATGAGTCATCTCATGGGTTTGACCACATGTCTATAGAAAATAATTTAATTTTTTGCTTCAACCTTTTTTCTTAATAACCCATGGGTATTTGGGAATATATCTACAAACCCATGTGTATTTCAACATATGTATGCAAACCCATGTGTTTTTTGGCATATATCTAAAAACCCTTGCTTGGATTTTTTGACGTATGTGCAATTAAGGAATTAATCTCATGAAAGCCTTGGTTTGTTTTTTTGACGTATATCTTAAAACTCATTTATGTTTTTGTGTGACTAAGGAATTATTATCATGAAACCCTTGCTTACATTTTTGGGCGTATATCTTAAAACTCAATTCTATATTTGTTTTACCTCTACTTAAATTTTTATCCTATGGTTGTCCAATACAACACAAAATCGTTCATTTATTGTAAAATTTCTAAGTAACTTTTTACTTACCATTGCACATATAGTAGGGCACCATACATATATAAGATGAACTTTGTATCCTTTATTCTTTACTCCATAGCTTATGTTTTCATGAACTGTGCATTATACATTCTACTTAAAGTTATTTTCATGAACTATGCATTTAACACTTATATTCAAGCAGTGTATATTTATATGTTATAAGTAAATGAGGGTCTTTTTGGTCTCGGGTTATTCCTTACAAACCCCATTTACAAATTCAGTACACTGTGTGCTCATTTACTATTTTTGGTTATTTCCTGGCTTTATATTTTGTCATTTATTTCATAAACGGATCCTTTAAATTATGTGTATCTTGTTCATTCAAAAAATTGATATAAGCATGATGAACCATTTGTTATATATCAATTAATTCATAGAAGACTTCTTTATATTCAAAATAAGTGTACACATCAGCTTGCATTTTCATTATATATGTGTGTGTTTGTATCCTTTGGCTATCTAATACAACTTAGTAGCATTCATTTACTATAAAATGTGTTAGTAATTATTGTTAAATATTTTACCTATGTTGAAATATCAATACTTTGTATCATATATATCTATTTTTGTACATATATATGTGAACCCTTGGCGGTTTGCTACTATTTGCTCTCCATGGTTTGAGGTAATGAGGAACATCATTCTCCTTTTGAAATGCAAACAATGGTACTCTTGAATATTTTTATTCAACATTTTTTGAGACCCCTAAAGAGTTTCGTGGCTATTTGATATTTTTATACATACAATAGAGCATCTTACATATATCAGCTTACATTTTCATTATACTTTTTAAAATTTGTATCCTACATTCTTTACTTAACAACTCACATTTTCACTATACTTTTAGATATTTCTTTGTTAATTGATGGAAGCCTCCATTTTATATATACATTTTATGTCATAAAAGGGTATACATAAACATGTGATTTAATTATAAATGTATGTATATATATCTATATATATGTATAAACTTATGTATATATACATATATATATATAGATGTACATATGTGTCCATGTGTGTGTGTGTGTGCATATAATGAGTCTTAAGCTTTGAATACTTGAATACCTTTGAAATGGTTAAGCTTTCGTCTTCATATGTATGACCACACATAAAGATATGTTTATGTATACATACATACACACATACATGCATACATATATACATATATGTATGTATGTATGTATGTATGTATATGAATCTATTGACTGTGTAAGAATATGTGAAGTTTAAATTGGCAGCTCAACATGAAATAATGTCTTACATTCTACCATTTCTTCCATACACTCCCAACATCTTCAAATGAAGTTACTTGACATTTTCTAATTGTTCAGTATCACTATAATAGGATGCCTCTTCTTCTTCTTAAAACAGGTCTTCCCCAAATCATGTAGGCAACAATGGAATCATAGATTGATCATCCATCAACATATCAGAGGACCCACAAAGCTTCCTCTTGGCCTCAAAGGGCATATAATCAATATTAAGCTCTGAATACTTCAATACATTTTAAATGGGTAAGTTTTCATCTTCATATGTATTACCACATATAAATATATTTATATGTATATATACATACATACATACATGTATGTATGTATGTATGTATGTATGTATGTATGTATGTATGTATGTATGTATACATAAATATGTGAATCTATCCAATGTCTATGAATATCTAAAGTTTAAGTTGGAAACTAAACAAAAAGTAATGCTTTACATTGTGTCATTTCTTCCATACACTCCCAACATATTCAAATGCAAAGGCTTGACATTCTGCCAATTCTTCGATATCACCATAATAGGACACTTCTTCTTAAAAAGGTCTTCCCCAAATCATGTAGGAAATAATGGAATCACAGATCAATCATCCATCAATGTATCATAAGACCAACAAAGCTTCCTCTTAGACTCCAAGGGCATATAATCAATCTTCAACTTTGAATACATTGAAATACCTTTGAAATGGGTAAGCTTTTTCCTTCATATGTATGACCAGTAGACACGTCAAATTGACATTATGCATCACATTCACTCATCAAATAAATAAATCAAGTTTATTTGTCAATCTCCTAAAGTCATTAGCTTAAATCAAATAAATCAAACTTATCATCAACCTTTTCAATCAAATAAATCAAACATCCATCATAATGCATATTCCATCCTTCTTGATTTAAATAAATCAAATATCTAAGTCAAAGAGGTCAAACTCATCCTAATCATCATCCTAGCTAATTAATCCTGATCTAATGCTAATCTCACCCACTTGCATTCTCTAGATTTAGCCACTTGCACATATAAATCAATTTATTGGTTTATTAAATCCAAGATTTTCCATCAACATGGTATTTATGGGGAATATTCCCTCAACTTTGAATTCAAAGGCAAGTTGATTTGTCCCTCCAACATTTCATTTATTGCTCATTTTCTTGTCCCCCACTTAGCATTTACTCTCAAATTTGAATTCAAATTCTCCCTCTCATGGGCACATTTCCCTAATCTTGCACATCCATTGGCCTATCACATGATGACAAGTGTCTTCTTCTCATTGGAGGATCTTTAGTCCCACATTCACCATCTTGGCCAATCTCTCACCAAGAAAATCTATAAAAGAAGGCTTAATCCTCATTCATTCGATCCATAATTTTTATACAAGGTTACTCTCTTGGTTTGAGAAATATTCTTGTTCTTCATCTCCATTGCAATACATCATCATTTTAGCTATTGATCAAGGGTTGGGAAAGGGTTACTAGCACATGTAACACCAATCCAATATGGAATAGGTGATTATCTTGCTTTTGAAATGTCTTCCTGATGTTATTTTCATTGCTTGTGGTATTTCTTTAGCATAGATATGTTATTTCATAGAGGTATTTTCAAATTTGTATGTTTTAGACTAACCTTTCTAATAAGTATTTGAAGTTGGTGTTACATGCAGATTTAGGGTACTTCATTATGGCGCTAGAAGGAGGGCATTTTAGTATTTGAGATGCTGAAAGTTTTGTCTACCAGCTTTCTTTTAATCTAATTCCTTGTACTATCAATTTTTCTCAATGTAGTAGCATCCAAAAGTAAAAATCTATAGGGCCTCATGCTTTGAAAAGTTTTAAATCTTGTGTATTCTTTTGGGTTTGGCCTACTTTTATGGATTGACCTCTTACATATATGATGGATTTTAATCTTCTGTTTGACATAGCAGCTGCTTTCATTTATTTGGGGACATTACTTGTTAATCACTGCTTTTGGACACCGCTTCTCATATGAAATTCTAGAATCCCTGCTATGCATAAGCTGTCTCTCTAAAGCTTTCTGTCAAACAGTCCACGAGCCTTGTCTATGTGACCACATCTTGCGTACATGTCTGCCAAAGAAATGTATTGCATCTGCTTAAAAGTTTCTAAAGCCTTTTCAAATCCATTTTGGGAGTATCATGCAATCATTGCATTCTCGGAGACCATATTTCTTTTGAGGAATTTTGTGAAAAAGTTCACATGCCTTGTGTAAGCTTTTTGCATACATATCTCCCAGGGCAGATACAACTACATCTATTTGGGTGTGGGCTGGAGGGATGATAACATCGGTTGTGATGCGCTTTACACCTGCCAATTACATTCGCCTAAATTAGTCAATGTGCCTATTCTATAAGACTGTATCTATTGAAAGCATTCTGTTTAAAATCTACGTACCTCATCCTTTGCTGGGTGTAGATAATAAGACACTAACAAAGCTAGAGAACTCAGCTTTAGACTTGCCATTTGCATTTATTGGAATTTACGTTGTAACGTTGCACCTGCTGATTGCATTTGCTTGGAAGCTAGTTTTTTTTTGCTGGTTGTTTCTGTGTTGAATGAACTTTCCACTTGTTAATTACATTTGCCCAAAAATTTCAACAACCTTTAAAATGAATGCATATCCCGCAATGACTGCAATCTACAGCTAACGTTTCTTTTAAGAATTCTGTCAAATGGTTCATATGTCTTAAGATAACGACCACAGTTGTTTGAAACATTTTGTCAAATAGTTCACATGCCTAACTTCACATCACATCACACCTGCCAAACGCATTTGCTTGAAAGTTTGTTTATTCACTACCAACCACTGCGAGTCACATTAGCTATGGAGTTTTTTTTTCAAAAAAGAATTTAGGCGCGACTCTCACCTATTTGACATGATTTGAAGTGTGCAGGCATGTCAACATCAATAAAGCAGTCAAATTCTTTCTAATCTATTTTTTTTTGCATTCATAATAACTCGCTGAAATATTATGTAACCATACCATGTACTTTGTCTGCCTTTGAACATTTTTCATTTATATGTCTTTAACGTATCGATTAAATGTTTCTGTCCAAAATGTGCAATTTGTGTCCCTTGTCTAGCTGCATGAGTGTTGATAGCCACATGAGTTTCATAATGAATAGAAGCAACTGATTTTTTTTTTAATGCTGCATAATATTACCTCTGCATTTGTGCCTTACCAGTCCTTTTAACACCCTGTGCCATGATTTCCAACTAGAAACAACAATTTATATTTATTGTGTATTTATGTTGCTGACTTTTGCTTGTCCTCTTGCACATATCCTGCATTTATGTGTATGACATATTGACAGTATTTACTACTCTGTATCGCTGAGATTTAGGAAATTTGACATGGGCACATTTGGTCTGGCACGGGAAAGGTGCTATTTTGAAACAAGAGAACTTTCAAATTAGAGATGGGATTCTATCGCAAAGCTCACGGGAGGAATAAATGGTGGTGTTGGGAGATTAGATATCTCTGTTTATTAGCTAGCAATTGAATGCATAAGGCATGGATCATTCCTAAAGTAGGCTTCCTTTCTAATATCTTTAATATGTCTGATATGTGACAAGCAGTGGAGGAGGCGTATGAAATGATTCTAATTATTTGAACCTTTTACTAAAGTTCTATGGCAAGGGACAAAACTATTAAAATTTAAGGCGCAAATCGATGTAGGAAAAAGGTTATTTTCAGATTTGTAACATGGGCAGAAAATGTGCATATGGTGGAAGAGTTAATGGAAGTGACATAGCAATAGCGACATAAATGGCAGTTAAAGCAATCCAAAATGAGTCAAGCGCCCTGACAATGTTCTAATTTTTGTCAGACTAATTAAATGATCTTTACTATTTTTTGGCAGAGACTTTCAAATTTTGTTTCTATGCTTTGATTAGATATGACAGTCTTATCTTTGCATTAAGTTGTTGAAATCCTTGCTGCATAAGTTGTGATATTCTATTTTATGAAGCTAAAATTTATGACTTAGGCAGTGAAGAAGATTGAGTTTCTTGTTCGCATTTATGTTTTGAGTGAAACTTAAACACAAAAAACATTTAAATCATTGTAGCCTTTGTGGTGCTTCAAACACATTTAGGAGATCATTAATGGGTGATTTAGATCTTTGTGAAGTTATCATTAAAATTTTTATCATACTTCTTATTGATGATATTTTTGTACTATTTGTAGGTTGATTTTGAAATCAAGCGTTGGAATCAAGTAAAAAGCAAGATTGGAGTTGAAGAATTGAATATCAAAATTGAAATTCAAAAGCATTTTTAAATGCTTAAAACTTCCATTTCATGCTTTAATTTTCTATTTTAAATTAACTCACATCATTTCTTTGGGCTTTAAAACGAACACTTCAAAAGCTTTCAATTTTCATTACAAAGGGGTTAAAACGAATTTTAGGCAAATTGACTAGATTTTGTTTCTTGGATTAACAATTGAACAAGCAAACTCACACTTCATCTTGGTGTTTAAAATGAACTCACAATTGCTTTGAAGGCTATAAAATGAACAAGTGCTTGATTTGTGTGATTTTGTCTTTGGTACATTTTGAGTGCATATCCTCTCCCCTTGCGCTTCGTGCAATCTAGGGTGCAAGAGAAACACTCAAAATGCATTTTATTGCTTTGAAACACTTCGATTTGGGCTTAAAATTGAACAATATCTTGTGCGAGTGTGAGTAGGGGCATTTTCGAGTATATTCTCTTTCTTTGTGCCATCAAAGATTGGTCGAGTTATGGATTGTGTCTTTGCTTGCTTTTTTTTATCTTAGAGGGCCTGCCTTGGGGAAAAAGTACTCACCCAAGGGAACAACTCAACCGGTAACACTCTAAAGCCAAGAGTATTTCCAGCTAGGATATAAATGTGGGTATTGATTAAATGCCATTATCACGCGGTTGGCTCTGACAAGATGGATCCGAAAGGGGACTCTTTTCATATGGGTCAATCTCCACAAACAGAAAGTCCTTACTAGAACCCATGTGCTAGGACTTTCCAAAATCCTCAATCTATTTGTTGGTGCAAGAACGGTCATTCTGAAGCCACCCCACACTTTTACGATCTTTATTAGAAATGGAAAACATGCCATGGGAGTTTCATGGGTGTTGATGCTTGGCTGCCCTGTATAAGTGAGTGTCATGGAGGGGAGCCAGTGGGGTCAAGCATCTAACCATTCACTAAAGATAGGCGTAGCTGGACTTGTCCAAGTGGGGATTCAACAAATATTGTCTTACACATCCATAGGGCTTGTACTTGTTCTTCATTTGAAAACATAATGTCGTATTCGAAAACATTTTGCAAACAAACATTCAACATGATTCTCAAAATTTCAAACCCTTTTGACGACAAATATCATTGACTCAATCCATATGCTATTGCTTTCCCTTGGGATTCATGTCCTTAGAGGTTCCTAAGCATTGGATTATGCCTCAATTTTTCTTCTTGAGTAAACAATAGGAAAACCCTTGCCTTAAGTTCATTGAATTTCCACATAAAATATTTTGTGGGGTTTAAGGAAATTAAGACATTGGAAATCTTAGTTTGAAGCTTTAATCAAAGAGAGTGTTTTTGGTAAAATAAAGCCATTAAACAAAGATAAGAAAAATTAATTTTCATGTGTGATTGAAGACTCACAAATCCCAAAGCAAAAATCATTGAAAATCCGAAAATGAAAATTCAAATGAAATCAATCCTTGGTTACAAAGGTCTTTAGGAAGCATATGCATGCTCTTCAATACCTAGGTCTAGGAAAACAAAGTGGTCTTTTTAGGTTCATCTAGGGATCAAAAAAAATCAAACCTCTTTCATCCATCTTTCAAAACATCAAACATCATCTCATAAATCATCTTTTGAAAAACCTTGAAATCATCCTTGAAGTGCTAGGCTTTATGACAAAATCAAGCAAACATCCAAAAACATTGTGACCAAGTCCTTGAAAATATTTATCAAAACACCTTTGGCTAGGCATGTGTAGATGCATCCTTTTGCATATACTTAGTCAAAGTTATCAAAAATCATCTTGTCTAGCTTAGTGTATGTAGATGAATCCTTCTCCATATACTTAGTGAAACAATCATCTTGTTTGGGTAGGTGTGGGTAGATGCATCCTTCTCTCACACATATCCAAATCATCATCCTTTGAACACAACTATCCTTTAGATCATTATCAAACATCTTAGGGTCTTTTTTTGTTCAAAATCAAAATCAAAATCCAAATCAAGATCAAGGACAAAATCTCAAAATCCAAAAATCAAACCAATCAAAAATCCAAAGCCTAGTATTTCATTCAAGATCTATCAAAAGCCAAAAACATCCATAACATCCTTAAACATCACCATCATATCATCATCACATTTGATCCTAAAAGCATCCTAAAAACTTTCACTTTGGGACATAAAATAGATATTAATCCAAAGAATCAAGAGATTCATCTCCCATATTCTTGAAGATTGATCCCCATTTTATGGTTCTAACTAGATCTCAATACAAGAAGAGTATGGAAGCCAACAAAGAAACACCCGCTTCAAGTAATCTTAGCCAAACCACTCCTGAAATGAATCCCATTGGGGATGGAAATCTCACAATTAGCCTTCCAACATCATCGCAAAACCCACAAGAGGAAACCCATGGAGAGGATCATACCTTTAGAATGTCTCATGAAGAAATAGCAGAAATACTCCAAAATCCAGAAAACCATAGAATCATCAACATCATGATGAGACTTAACCCTTCGTTGTACATACTTGAACTAGCAAAACAAGGGGCCAAGTTGCCTTCGGATTTTGATGTGAGCACTATAGTAGAGACATCTTTTCCACCAATCTCATCCACCATCCCCATTTCATCCACACCCCCATCTCAAAATGTCACGAAAAATATCTCGCAAATCACAACATCATTTGCTCCAACTCAACCCAACGTTAACAAGGGAAACACATTCCTCAATGCACTTCAATCACATTCCCTTGTGAATAACCAAAACTTGGATGAAAACACCACAATGGAACAAAACATCCTCCATAATCCATTACACCAAAATGTTCCTCTCACTTTACATTATGACCCATCATCAACATCTTTTCACGGAGCACCACAAACACCTCTTCTCATAAATCCACAAGAGGAGGGAGACATGTTCGGACCAAGGGGCATTTTCAACACCACAACACTCTCACAAGGATTCACCCCCCTTACATTTCCACCTCTCCCACCACTACCATTATCATCCACATCACTCCTTGGCTTGGGGTTGCCTCCCCTACCAAGTATCAATCAAACTGCTATCCCAACCATCAATCAAAACATTTTTCCAAATGCTCAAAACTTATTGTTGACATCACAACAACAAACGAAAAACACACAAGCAATGGCAACATCATCAAACACCCTCTCTCAAGGGCCAATCACATCAACGATGCCACTTACCACATCAACAACACCATCCACCAATCACGTAATCAACACGACAACACCATCCACCAACCAAATAATCAACACAACATTATCAACTACCACCATTCCAAACCCACCACCACCCCCACCACCACCAATGTTCACCACATCAAACCAATTCGACGCTGCATTACAACCCGCTTTTCAAAGAGGATACCGACAAGTGCAGAAACAAAAAGCCATGCAATAAGCCGCTCAAGTTGTGCAAGCTGCCAAAGCCGCACAAGCTGCATTACAAGTGCAACAAGCTCAACAAGCCCAAGCTTTATTGTAACAACAACAACAACAAGCCGCTCAAGCCGCACAAGCATTACAAGCACAAAGGGTCACTCAAGCACAACTTTTATTACAACAACAAGTAGTGCAAGTGCAAGCGCAAGCTCAAGCACAACTTCTTGCACAAGCAGCATAAATGCAATCATATCAACAAGAACTAAAGCAATACCAAGAGCAACAAGAAGTAACATAATTGGTAGCCCAACAATAAGCATTGTGGGAACAACAACAATTATAACAACAAGCATTGTTAGAATAGCAACAAGCACAGCAGCAAGCACAACAACAAGCATTGTTGGAACAACAGCAAGCGCAACAATAAGCAAAAATCCTAGCGCAACAACAACAAGAGCAACAACAAGCATTGTTCATCCAAAAGCAAGTAGAAGCCTACTTCACCCGCCACAACATACCAATACCTTTGAACAATACACCAACCAACCCATTCATCCAAACCATGATTGCAACACCCCAAAACACATTTATTCCACCCCCTGATCCCCAGAATGATATGATGACACAACTCAGGTTGCTCTCGCAACAAGTGCTTGACCTTCAATCGGGGGGGAAAACCAAAATGCAAAGCAACTTGTGTCCCTATCCATTTGATAGGAGCCTAGAGATGAAACCATTCCCTAAGGGATTTGAAATCCCCAAATTTGACAAGTATTGAGGGATGGAAAACCTTGAAGATCATATCAAGGAATTCCAGGTTCATTGTATGGAGGTCGCATATGCGGCTATTCCCTAGGAGCTTAGCAGCCAATGCTATAGAATGGTTCTCTCGCTTACCTTCAGGCATTAGGAAATTCAAAGAAATTAGAGATGGATTCATTAATAATTATGCATGTAACATTACAATGGATGTTAGTCTCAAAGAACTATATGCTCTAAAACAAGGTAAGAATGAATCTTTCGCTTCATTCCTTCAACGATGGCGATCCAAGGCCAATTGGAGCAAATGGACCATGCCAGAAGAACAACAAGTTTTCACAATCATAGCCAACCTTGAAAGTCGCCTATCATTCCATCTCAAGGTTCAAGGTATCACCACATACGATCAATTGATCTCCAAGGCACTTAGCATCGAAAGAGCCCTTGTGACTCAACCCATCGAATCAACATCATATCACGAACTGCAAAACAACCACCCGTCATCAAACTACAATGATAAACCTTGCACAACACATGGGTGAGAAAAAATAACATCATTAATGATGGTGTCATAGACGCCAAGGTGGTCATTAGTGGTCCACGCCAAAACACATCCACACAACAAATCCAAACACCAAATCAAAAAATTCATCACACAACGCATCAATCCAACAATAATCCCACCATCAATAACCTCAATGACCAAAGAGGACCACCTCAACACAAAACATACCCCAAACGAAAATACACTACTTTGGGGGAACCACTTGAGGACATCATGAAAAAGCTAATCGATGAAAAACTCATCCAAGCTCCTACATTTGAGAATTACCAAGAACCTTATGTCAAACCTCCTTAGTACAATGAAAATCAACTATGTGAGTTCCACAAAATCAAAGGCCACACCACAAGCAATTGTATGAGACTCAAGAACATCATCCAAGATCTCATTGATAAAAGAATCATAAATGTGGAAGCACCTACTGGGAATCAGGATCTTAAAATCTACACTAATCTGATGCCAAATCATGGCAACAAAGGGAATAACAAGGATAAAGGAAAAGGTAGTGTAAATCATGTATACGAAACTGTTGTTGCCTCCCTAAGTGAAGACTGCATGGTCATCACCATCAAGGGTGCTCATGCTTAAGACAGTGGAGTCACCCCAAGAGGCAGAAAAGTCACCATTGCAGGATCATCCCAACCAAATAGAGTCCCTACATCAAGAGTTGTTCCATATAGATCCAATGTTGTAGACCAACTCAAAATAATTCCAGCACACATCTCCATCATGGAGTTAAAAATCTCATCAACGCATAAAAAGATCCTTGAGGAAGCATTAGCCTCATCCACTATCCCCGCAGACCTCGATGCGGAACAATTCCAAGCTATGGTCAGAAACATTATAACACCTAATCTCCTTACATTTTCTGACCAAGATTTTCCCGCCCAACCATCTCACAATCGCGCACTTCACTTGGAGGTCATTGTAAACAAAAGCAAAATCAAAAGGGTCCTGGTGGATGGGGGTGCAGGTTTTAACATCTGCTCTCTCAGCCTAATCAAACAATTGAAAATATCAGAGGAAAGCATTGACAAAGGTAAAGGCATCACAATCAGAGCATATGATGACCAAGAAAGAGTTTCTTAGGGCATGATTAAAATCCCTATTCAAGTAGGGCCAACGCTTATGGAAATGACCTGTTAGGTCCTCGACCTCGACTCACCATACAACATTCTCCTGGGATGCCCATGGATCCATGCAATGAAAGTTGTAGCATCAACCTTCCACCAATGTGTAAAATTTACACATAATGGACAAGAGGTTACTGTCCATGGAGATCCTGAGCCGTTTTCATACTGCAAGAACCTTGAAGCCAAATATTACAAAATCCCCCAAGTGCCAAAAAATGATGAGGGCCCATCCACATCATACATCGACCCCGCCACTCTCACGTCCACTTATGCGATAGAGACACCCGCCATCCCCGCCATTCCCACCATCTCCAACATCAAGCTCAACATCCAAGAGGATGGTTGTGGAAGTTATAGGCTCCCTAATAATGCTTTTGTGATAGGAGAGTTACCACAATCTCCTAGATCATGAGGACGCCCACAAGAAAATCAAGCTTCCACATCACAAACGTATCCTGAGGATTATCCTGAATTAACAAGCTGGGGAGACCTTGGCCGAGAGGTTATTGAAGCAGATCTATCTCACATGTTGTATCGAGATGAAAGACCGACACTTGAATTACCAATGGTTGAAAGAAGCAAAGGCCTACACATGATGCTTGCGATGGGCTATGACCAAAACCAAAGATTGGGGCAAAATGACAATGGGCTCTTAATACCAATCATGCCTGAGACGTGACCTATAACAAATCTTGGTCTTGGATGTACCCCTCCGAGAATAACCATATGTGGCCAAAGTCCTTCGGTTAGAGCTGCTAATGTTTCTCCTCAGCCAGTCCTAGTACAAGTGCACTCCTCAATACCCATAGGGATAGACATGCATAACTTTATCACTGAGCCCTATATTAGTAGCGATGACGAAGATACCTTATCCAACCTACCTAGGTTATTCGAAGATACCACCCTGTGTATGATTAGCACCATATCCTTTGAACCAGATAGTCAAAATCATGAGATCCACTTAGTCTACCCCCAACTGATCGACTATGACCAACGAGGGCCACCAGTTCTCGATACATTCAAAAATGATGAAGCACTCTCAGAATTCATGGGGTTGAGGGATAACATTCCAGATGGATATCACAAGGCAGGATTCATAATGGAGTTGGACACACATGCCTAATATGGGGAAATGATTGAATCCTTCAGTCGCAAAAGTGAGAAACTAAGAATTATATCCAAGTCCTTGAGTGAAAACCACACCATGGCACTCTCTGACAAGAAAATAGTAAAAATAAAGGACGTATCCAATGGTGAAAACCTCTCTTAGGCGCCTGACGATGAAGGATTCAATCTTCCCCTAAGAGCTATTCATCAAGAGAAGTCAGCAGTCTTGGCCAAAAAATGCAACCCAATCAACCTAGGAACAGAGGAGACCCCGCATATAACATTTTATGCAGAATCACTATTATCAAAAGAGCAAGAACTCCTAGCAGCATTCCTAAAGGAAAGACAAATAAACTTTGCATGGAGTTATGCTGATATGCCAGGACTTGATCCAACTACTATGGTCCACCACCTAGCAGTGTATCCAGATGCAAAACCTATTAGAAAAAAGCTTCACAAAATGCATCCTCAAATCACTTTGTTAGTCAAAATGGAGCTCAAAAAATTGTTAGATGCAGGATTCATCCGACCAATTGATTATCTAGAATGGGTATTGAAATTGGTACCTATTTCAAAACCTGATGGAGCTATCAGAATCTGTACAGATTTTAGAGATTTGAACAAGGCATGTCCCAAGGATGATTTCCCACTTCCCAACATCGACATGATAGTAGACATGACAGCAGGGCACGAGATGCTATTGTTAATGGACGGATTTCCAGGATATAACGAGATCATGATAGCAAAAGAAGACCAACACAAGACAGCTTTCACTTGTCCGTGGGGCACCTACTGCTGGAACATGATGCCATTCATCCTAAAGGACACAGGAACAACATATCAAAGGGCCATGACATTGATCTTCCATGACATGATTCACAAAACGGTCGAAGACTATGTTGACGACATCCTAGCTAAGTCAAGAAAAAGACAAGATCATATAGCAACCCTAAGTGCTATCTTTGATAGATTAGAGGAATACAATGCGAAACTAAATCCCAAGAAGTGCATCTTCAGCATGCAATCAGGAAAACTACTAGGATACATAGTCTCCATGAGGGGTATTGAGGTGGATCCAACAAAAGTCAAAGCAATCCTTGAGATGGAAGCACCAAGGAATTTAAAACAACTGAGAGGTCTTCAAGGAAGGCTCCAATCCATTAGAAGGTTCATAGCACAACTGGCAGACAAGCAGAATCCGTATTCACACCTACTCCACAAGGGGGTAGTATACAAATGGGATACCAAGTGCGAAGAGGCATTCAACAAAATAAAGGAATATCTACTAACACCGCCAGTCTTAATGCCACCTATCCCAAAGAAGCCATTAATCTTATATGTATCAGCAACATCGGTAGCCCTTGGAGCTCTCCTAGCTCAGCATGATGAAAATGGAACAGAAAGGGCCATCTACTATATTAGCAGGACAATGGTCGGTCACAAGCTAAATTACTCCATCGAAAAAGCTTGCCTCACAGTAGTGTTTGCATCCCAAAAATTCAGACACTACATGTTGGCACACAAGATAAAGCTCATTGCAAAAATTGACCCCTTAAATATCTCTTATCAAAGGCAATGTTAACTAGCAGAATGGCAAAATGGGTGATGATACTATCAGAGTATGACATCGAGTATGTGGAAAGAAAAGCCATTAAAGGTCAAGTTATTGTAGATCAACTAGCAGAAGCATCCATATATTCTGAGAATCCTCTTGTATCTGAATTTCCAGACGAATCCATCTTTAACCTCAATGTAGCCATCACTGGAAATTATACTTCAACGGCTCATACACATAGCACAATCAGGAGTTGGTATCTTCTTCATCACCCCCAAGGGGATTGCATACCAAGATCATACAAATTGGCATTTCCTTGCACCAACAACATAGCGGAATATGAGGCTTTGACTATAGGTCTCAGAATAGCAGTGCAATGGAATATCATAGCCCTCAAAGTCTATGGAGACTCTCAGTTGATCATAAATCAATTCAATAATGAATATCAGACTAAGGATGACAAGCTAACTCTATACAAGAAATTGGTGGAGACTCTCAAGGAATCCTTCATTGACATAACATTTGAGCAGATTCCAAGAACCAACAATAGAGCACTGACACCATGGCTACAATTGGGTCTCTAGTAGACATCCCTCACAACGTGCCTAAATATGAATTTCTAATCAAGCAGCTTCTCATTCCCACATTCGAGGCACCGGAATCGGAATATGTGTGTGAAATCATTGGTCCCAGCGATCCTTGGTATCATGACATCTACTTATCTTCGAATATGAGTCTTACCTACTGACCTACCATCGACCTAAAATGAACCTTTATCAAAAAGGCATCCAGATTTGTCATCCTAGGTGATACCTTATACCGTAGAAGCATAGAGGGTACTTTACTTCACTGTCTAAATGCTGAGGAGGCATTAATTGCTCTAACCGAGGTTCATAACATTATTTGTGGCTCACACTCGAGCGGAATAACCATAGCCAAGAAACTGCTGAGGCTGGGGTATTATTGGCCCACAATGGAGCAAGAAGCACATGATCATGCTAAAAGGTGTTTACAATGTCAGTAGCATGGGGACCTCATCCATGCTCCAGCTCAAGAGCTTCACCCGATTATCACACCATGGCCCTTTTCACAGTGGGGACTCGACCTCATTGGGAAAATCCCACCCACCTCATCCAATGGCCATAAATTTATCATAACTACAACTGAGTACTTCACAAAGTGGGTGGAAGCCATACCCATGACCTATATCATTGGAAAGCAGATCTCAAAATTTATCCTGAACTATCTCATCTGTCGTTATGGTGTCCCACAAGCCATTATTTTAGATAATGGCACACCATTCAAGAACCAGGAGGTTTGTGACTTGTGTGAGAAATTCAAAATCCAGCATTGCTTCTCCACCCTGTACTATCCCCAAGGTAATGGCCAAGCATAAGCCACGAACAAAACCATCCTCAAAATCTTCAAGAAAATAGTCAATGACGCAGATCATGACTGGCACTTGCAGCTTAATCCCGCCCTTTGGGCTTATCGAACAAACATCTGCACACCCACTGGCGCCACCCCATTCTCCCTAGTCTAGGGATCAGAAGCTATACTACCTATTGAGATCGAGCTCCCATCTCTTAGAATATCACTGCAAAATCTCATCACTGATGAAGAATATTGGGTTTCAAGACTAAACAAGCTGGAGTTACTAGATGAGAGATGCATAGATGCTTTGAATCACTTACAAGTCTATCAGAATAGACTCAAATGAAGCTACAACAAGAATATCAGAAGCAGGAGTTTCCAAGTCAGAGAATTGGTCTTAAAAGAAAATCAGAAGAATGTCCTAAATCCCAGCAGCAAAGGTAAGTTCGAACCCAATTGGTTAGGACCTTTCATCATCATAGCAAGCTATAAATCAAGGGCATATCAGCTATCAACACCCAAAGGGGAACCTCTGCAGGAGCCCATGAATAGCTCCCATCTCAAAAAAATTTATGCCTAATTCTTCCAGGTATAGAACCAAAAATCCAAAAAAAATAGAAAAATTCCTAAAAAAATGGTTACTTCGGCAAAAACCTGGCAAACAGGCATCTTGGTAACAACAACAAAATCAAAAAAGCAAGAAATCCAAAAAAATCAAAAAAATGATCAAAAAAATCGTCCTCTAGTGAAAACCACTTTGGTGGCACTTTGGGCAAGTACCTTGGTGAAAACCTGGCAAACAGGCACCTTGTGTAAATAAGCACTTTCCATCCACCTGGATCTTTACGACTTGATTTGCATCATCCATCCATTTCACTTTCATCTATCCATCACATCCATATCTCCATACATTACACATCCACTCACATTCGCACCATAGCTTGGTCCTGTGTTCGTATCATGATCCCTCCTAGTACTACTCGGCCCATTCTCAAGGTCAGTTTGTCCTGCCTTTATCAGAGTAGTCTATTACATTGCGCTGGGGGCATGTTCCCATTAGATCGGATTTGTGTATGGTCTTAAAAGTCCTCAAAATCAGAAAATCCAGAAAATCCAAAAACATCAGAAAATCCAAAAACATCAAAACATTAGAAAATCCAAAAACAGGTCAAAAATTTATTCAAAAAAACCAAAAACAAGGTTGTCTTATCAAACTACGTCATCTCTGAGTTTGAACGTAGGCAAGGTTGATCTTTGATCATCCCCTGAAACATTTAGGTCAGTCCTATAGGAGTTCATCATAATAAACTGACATTTCATCATGTATATCTTCATCTGTAAATCGATCAAGTTGTCAGTCAAACTACATGGTCTCTGCGTGTATAACGTAGGCAAGGCTAATCTGACGATCAGCCCTCGAGGCCCCTAGGATAGGTCTTTAGGTTAGTCTCTTTGTCAAAATCTCAAAAAATCCCAAAAACATTGGAAAATCAAAAATCAAAACATTTGAAAACCTCAGAAAATACCAAAAAATAGCTTCAAAACATTGCAAAACTCCAAAAACATCCAAATATTTGAAAAAATCCATCCACCTCATCTCGCTTGCACCCGCAATAAACACCATTCATAATAAATGATCGTCATCCTCAACCTTTGGTGAAACAGTTAGAAACAAGTCTAGTAGGTTAAAAGTAAATCTCAAAAGCGTCAAGTCTCAAGTCTAAGTCAGTACATAAACAAGTTGGTCAAGTCTTTGTGTTGATAGTCCATCATCCAAACAGTCCCATATCAATCATCTGATAACATCATGTCCTAGGATGAATCCTTCCTACAAGGGGCATTATTTATCAGAAAGAACACTTTGGATAAACGAAATGACGTGCCACCATCCACTAACATGTCCTAGGATGTATCCTTCCTACAATGGTCATTATCTTTTGGAAATAAGTTTTGATTCTTATCCTTAAAAACAATTCCCTTTTGGTTAGCGGTATTGAAGAAAATCAACTTGTTTGTGTGCTTTATCTTTTTCTTTTGACTTATCTTATTGCGCTCAGTCCAAGGACCTCTCAATGATATCCGAATGAAGGATTTAGAGAGATAGGAATGGGGCAACGATCATTATTGTTTTTTCTGTTGTGCTTGTTGGACATTCTTGTAAAATAACTTGGCGAATACTTGCTTTGTTAGATATGTATAGAGGATTTTTTGGACAGCTTGTTGACTATTGCATTGATTGGTTATACCTCTCTGTGTTTTGGTCTGAGATGTTTGAAACTTCTAAAGTGCATCCTAGCAAGGTTTCCATATGTTGGGTGTGAACAAGAATACTCCTATCTATTTGTCGAGTCAAATTCCATCACACTAAGTACAACGCCATCCTGGTCCTTTATACCTTGATGCATTGTGCTTAGGCATGTTATCAAACATAAAGTAAGTGACCCTTTTAAAATCCCAATCCTTGATAAGCAAATCATCCATCTATCATCATCATTTCTCATCATCATTTCTCATCGTCATTTCTCATCATCATCTCTCATAATGTTGTCTTGTTGTATCCTCTTGTCATCATCTAATTCCTTCATTTTCCACACTAACATCACAACATGAATAGTTAATCATCATCACCAATTCATCCATCATGCATCCATCATGCATCCATCATGCATTCATATCATCATCATAATATAGATCTGTTAGTCTAAGCATCTCATAAATCATACATTTGCATAATCATAGCATATCACCTCATCAATCTCATCCATCTCATATCATATCATCATTTAAGTTGTTTAGGATAATATAGATTTGTTATTCTAAGCATCATAAAATCATCTCATTTGCATCGTCATCCATAACCACCCATTTCAAAACCTCTTTATCACAAGATCGACCCTCAAATCGAATATTTTCGCTCGATCTCTCGAGGGGGCAATGTACCAGTGTACTTCTTTCCACTGGGGCATCCAAAAAATCAAAAAAAAAATTAAATTTTGATCGCGGAAATTTTATTCTTTGAACAGACGCAACAAGTACATTGCTTCAAAGAGGGGCAAAATGTAGACACGTCAAATTGACATTATGCATCACATTCGCTCATCAAATAAATAAATCAAGTTTATTTGTCAATCTCCTAAAGTCGTCAGCTTAAATCAAATAAATCAAACTTATATTCAACCTTTTTAATCAAATAAATCAAACATCCATCATAATGCCTATTCCATCCTTCTTGATTTAAATAAATCAAACATCTAATTCAAAGAGGTCAAACTCATCCTAATCATCATCCTAGCTAATTAATCCTGATCTAATGCTAATCTCACCCACTTGTATTCTCTAGATTTAGCCACTTGCACATATAAATCAATTTATTGGTTTATTAAATCCAAGATTTTCCATCAACAAGGCATTTATGGGGAATATTCCCTCAACTTTGAATTCAAAGGCAAGTTGATTTGTCCCTCCAACATTGCATTTATTGCTCATTTTCTTGTCCCCCACTTAGCATTTACTCTCAAATTTGAATTCAAATTCTTCCTCTCATGGGCACATTTCCCTAATCTTGCACATCCATTGGCCTATCACATGATGACAAGTGTCTTCTTCTCATTGGAGGATCTTTAGTTCCACATTCACCATCTTGGTCAATCTCTCACCAAGAAAATCTATAAAAGAAGGCTTAATCCTCATTCATTGGATCCACAATTTTTATGCAAGGTTACTCTCTTGGTTTGAGAAATAATCTTGTTCTTCATCTCCATTGCAATACATCATCATTTTAGCTACTGATCAAGGGTTGGGAAAGGGTTACTAGCACATGTAACACCAATCCAATATGGAATAGGTGATTATCTTGCTTTTGAAATGTCTTCTTGATGTTATTTTCATTGCTTGTGGTATTTCTTTAGCATAGATATGTTATTTCATAGAGGTATTTGAAGATTTGTATGTTTTAGACTAACCTTTCTAATAAGTATTTGAAGTTGGTCTTACATGCAGATTTAGGGTACTTCATTATGGCACTAGAAGGAGGACATTTTAGTATTTGAGATGCAGAAAGTTTTTTCTACCAGCTTTCTTTTAATCTAATTCCCTGTACTATCAATTTTTCTCAACGTGGTAGCATCCAAAAGTAAAAATCTATAGGGCCTCATGCTTTGAAAAGTTTTAAATCTTG
The DNA here is from genome assembly GCA_007258455.2 of Sequoia sempervirens. Classification (NCBI taxonomy): domain Eukaryota; kingdom Viridiplantae; phylum Streptophyta; class Pinopsida; order Cupressales; family Cupressaceae; genus Sequoia; species Sequoia sempervirens. The sequence goes on along the minus strand of VDFB02379711.1, from coordinate 217,310,111 downwards.
TGTATTATTTTGGGTTTGGCCTACTTTTATGGATTGACCTCTTACATATATGATGGATTTTAATCTTCTGTTTGACATAGCAGCTGCTTTCATTTATTTGGGGACTTTACTTGTTAATCACTGATTTTGCACACCACTTCTCATATGAAATTTTGGAATCCCTGTTGTGCATAAGCTGTCTCTCTAAAGCTTTCTATCAAACAGTCCACGAGCCTTGTCTATGCGACCACATCTTGCATACATGTCTGCCAAAGCAATGTATTGCATTTGCTTAAAAGTTTCTAAAGCCTTTTCAAATCCATTTTGGGGAGTATCATGCAATCATTGCATTCTCAGAGACCATATTTCTTTTGAGGAATTCTGTGAAAAAGTTCACATGCCTTGTGTAAGCTTTTTGCATACATATCTCCCACGGCAGCTGCAACTACAACATATGTTTGGGCGCGGGCTGGAGGGATGATAACATCGGTTGTGATGTGCTTTACACCTGCCAATTACATTCACCTAAATTAGTCAATGTGCCTATTCTATAAGACTATATCTCTTGAAAGCATTCTATTTAAAATCTGTGTACCTCATCCTTTGCTGGGCAAGACATTGACAAAGCTAGAGAACTTAGCTTTAGACTTGCCATTTGCATTTACTAGAATTTACGCTGTAGCATTGCACCTGCTGATTGCATTTGCTTGGAAGCTAGTTCTTTTTTCTTTTCTTTTTTGTTGGCTATTTCTATGTGTTGAATGAACTTTATGCCTCTCAATTACATTTGCCCGAAAATTTCAACAACCTTTAAAATGAATGCATATCCCGCAATGACTACAATCTACAACTAACATTTCTTTTAAGAATTTTGTAAAATGGTTCATATGTCTTAAGATAATGACCACAGTTGTTCGAATTATTCTGTCAAATAGTTCACATGCCTGTCTTTGCATCACATCACACCTGCCAAATGCATTTGCTTGAAAGTTTGTTTATTCACTACCAACCACTATGAGTCACATTAGCTGTGGATTTTTTTTTTCAAAAAGGAATTTAGGCGTGGCTCTCACCTATTTGACATGATTTAAAGTGTGCAGGAATGTCAACATCAATAAAGCAGTCAAATTCTTTCTAATCTATTTTTTTTTGCATTCATAATAACTCGCTGAAATATTATGTAACCATACCATGTACTTTGTCTACCTTTGAACATTTTTCATTTATACTTCTTTAATGTATCGATTAAATGTTTATGTCCAAAATGTGCAATTTGTGTCCCTTGTCTAGCTGCATGAGTGTTGATAGCCACATGAGTTTCATAACGAACAGGAGTAACTAATATATTTTTTTTAATGCTGCATAATATTATGGCCACTAACCTAAACCTCTTCGCACAAGGAAAGAATGAATCTTTCGCTTCATTCCTTCAATGATGGTGATCCAAGGCCAATCGGAGCAAATAGACCATGCCAGAAGAACAACAAGTCTGCACAATCATAGCCAACCTTGAAAGTCGCCTATCATTCCATCTCAAGGTTCAGGGTATCACCACATACGATCAATTGATCTCCAAGGCACTTATCATCGAAAGAGCCCTTGTGACTCAACCCATCGAATCAACATCAAATCATGAACCGCAAAACAACCGCCCGTCATCAAACTATAATGATAAACCTCGCACATGGGCGAGAAACAAAAATGTCACTAATGATGGTATCGTAGACGCCAAGGTGGTCATTAGTGGTCCACGCCAAAACACATCCACACAACAAATCCAAACACCAAATCAAAAAATTCATCACACAACGCATCAATCCAACAATAATCCCACCATCAATAACCTCAATGACCAAACAGGACCACCTCAACGCAAAACATACCCCAAATGAAAATACACTACTTTGGGGGAACCACTTGAGGACATCATGAATAAGCTAATCGACGAAAAACTCATCCAAGCTCCTAAATTTGAGAATTACCAAGAACCTGATGTCAAACCTCCTTGGTACAATGAAAATCAACTATGTGAGTTCCACAAAATCAAAGGCCACACCACAAACAATTGTAGGAGACTCAAGAACATCATCCAAGATCTCATCGGCAAAAGAATCATAAATGTGGAAGCACCTACTGGGAATCAGGATCTTAAAATCTACACGAATCCGATGCCAAATCATGGCAACAAAGGGAATAGCAAGGATAAAGGAAAAGGCAGTGTAAATCATGTATACAAAACTGTCGTTTCCTCCCTAAGTGAAGACTGCATGGTCATCACCATCAAGGGCGCTCATTCCGAAGACTATGGAGTCACCACAAGAGGCAGAAAAGTCACCATTGTAGGATCATCCCAACCAAATAGAGTCCCTACATCAAGAGTCATTCCGTATAGATCCAATGTTGTAGACCAACTCAAAAGAATTCCAGCACACATCTCCATCATGGAGTTGTTAAAAATATCATCAGCACATAAAAAGATCCTTGAGGAAGCATTAGCCTCATCCACTGTCCCCGCAGACCTCGATGCGGAACAATTCCAAGCTATGGTCAGAAACATTATAACACCTAGTCTCCTTACATTTTTTGACCAAGATTTTCCTGCCCAACCATCTCACAATCATGCACTTCACTTGGAGGTCACTGTAAACAAAAGCAAAATCAAAAGGGTCCTGGTGGATGGGGGTGCACGTTCGAACATCTGCTCTCTCAGCCTAATCAAACAATTGAAAATATCAGAGGATACCATTGACAAAGGTAAAGGCATCACAATCAAAGCATATGATGACCAAGAAAGAGTGTCTCAGGGCACGATTAAACTCCCTATTCAAGTAGGGCCAACGCTTATGGAAACCACCTGTCAGGTCCTGGACCTCGACTTACCATACAACATTCTCCTGGGACGCCCATGGAACCATGTAATGAAAGCCGTAGCACCAACCTTCCACCAATTTGTAAAATTTACACATAATGGACAAGAGGTTACTATCCATGGAGATCCTGAGCCATTTTCATACTGCAAGAACCTTGAAGCCAAATATTATAAAATCCCCCAAGTGCCAAAAAATGATGAGGGCCCATCCACTTCATACATCAACCCCGCCACTCTCATGTCCACTTCTGCGACAAAGACACCCGCCATCCCTGCCATTCCCACCATCTCTAACATCAAGCTCATCATCCAGGAGGAAGGTTGTGGAAGTTATAGGCTCCCTAATAATGCTTTTGTGATAGGAGAGTTACCACAATCTCCTAGATCACGAGGACGCCCACAAGAAAATCAAGCTTCCACATCACAAACATATCCTGAGGATTATCCTGAATTAACAAGCTGGGGAGACCTTGGCCAAGAGGTTATTGAAGCAGATCCATCTCACATGTTGTACTGAGATGAAAGACCGACACCTAAATTACCAATGGATGAAAGAAGCAAAGGCCTACACATGATGCTTGCGATGGGCTATGACCGAAACCAAAGATTGGGGAAAAATGACAATGGGCTCTTAATACCAATCATGCCTGAGATGCGACCTATAAAAAATCTTGGTCTTGGATGTAGCCCTCCTAGAATAACCATACGTGGCTGAAGTCCTCTGGTTAGAGCCGCTAATGTTTCTCCTCAGCCAGTCCTAGTACAAGTGCACTCCCCAATACCCATAGGGACAAACATGCATAACTTTATCACTGAGCCCTATATTAGTAGCGATGATGAAGATACCTTATCCAACCTACCTAGGTTATTCGAAGATACCACCCTGTGTATGATTAGTACCATATCCTTTGAACCAGATAGTCAAAATCACGAGATCCAATTAGTCTACCCCCAACTGATTGACTATGACCAACAAGGACCACTAGTTCTCGATACATTCAAAACAAATGAAGCTCTCGAATTCATGGGGTTGAGGGATAACATTCCAGATGGAGATCACAAGGCAGGATTCATAATGGAGTTGGACACACATGCCTATTGCGGGGAAACGATTGAATCCTTCAGTCGTAAAGGTGAGAAACTAAGAATCATATCCAAGTCCTTGAGTGAAAACCACACCATGGCACTCTCTGACAAGAAAATAGTAAAAATAAAGGACATATCCAATGGTGAAAACCTCTCTGAGGCACCTGAGGATGAAGGATTCAATCTTCCCCTAAGAGCTATTCATCAAGAGAAGTCAGCAGTCTTGGCCAAAAAATGCAACCCAGTCAACCTAGGAACAGAGGAGACCCCGCATATAACATTCTATGTGGAATCACTATTATCAGAAGAGCACGAACTCCTAGCAGCATTCCTAAAGGAAAGATAAATAAACTTTGCATGGAGTTATGCTGATATTCTAGGACTTGATCCAACTACTGTGGTCCACCACCTAGCAGTGTATCCAGATGCAAAACCTGTCAGACAGAAGCTTCACAAAATGCATCCTCAAATCGCTTTGTTAGTCAAAATGGAGCTCAAAAAATTGTTAGATGCAGGATTCATCCGACCAAATTATTATCCAGAATGGGTATCGAACTTAGTACCTATTTCAAAACCTGATGGAGCTATGAGAATCTATACAGATTTTAGAGATTTGAACAAGGCATGTCCCAAGGATGATTTCATGCTTCCCAACATCGACATGATAGTAGACATGATAGCAGGGCACAAGATGCTATTGTTAATGGATGAATTTTAAGGATATAACCAGATCATGATAGCAAAAGGAGACCAACACAAGATAGCTTTCACTTGTCCATGGGGGACCTACTGCTGGAACATGATGCCATTTGGCTTAAAGAACGCAGGAGCAACATATCAAAGGGCCATGACATTGATCTTCCATGACATGATTCACAAAACGGTCGAAGACTATGTTGACGACATCCTAGCTAAGTCAAGAAAAAGGCAAGATCATATAGCAACCCTAAGTGCTATCTTTGACATGTTAGAGGAATACAAGGTCAGACTAAATCCCAAGAAGCACGTCTTCGGCATGCAATTAGGAAAATTACTAGGATATATAGTCTCCATGAGGGGTATTGAGGTGGATCCGGCAAAAGTCAAAGCAATCCTTGAGATGGAAGCACCAAGGAATTTAAAACAACTGAGAGGTCTTCAAGGAAGGCTCCAATCCATTAGAAGGTTCATAGCACAACTAGCAGATAAGCAGAATCCATATTCACACCTACTCCACAAGGGGGTAGTATACAAATGGGATACCAAGTGCGAAGAGGCATTCAACAAAATAAAGTAAACTGAATATGTATGTATGTATGTATGTATGTATACATATGTATATGAATATGTCCAATGTCCATGAATATCTAAAGTTTCAATTGGAAACTGAACATTAAATAATGCTTTACATTTTGTCATTTCCTCCATACACTCCCAACATCTTTAAATCCAAAGGCTTGACATTCCACCAGTTCTTCGGTATCACCATAATTGATAAAAATTGCAGGGCCATGTATCATATCAGAAGGAAGGGCAAGTCATGGGAGCATTGAATGAATGTGATCTAGAAGTGAGAGGAGCTTTCCTATCAATCTCTTCAATGTGTCCACTTTGCTTGGATGGTGCAGCTACTTGAGAAACCTATGCACTGAAAATTTTGGCGTACTATCAATGCTATCTACCTTTCTGTTTTTCAACACTTATAGAGGGCTTACTAAAATTTGTGGCAGTAAATGATTTTTCTCCTTAATAAATGTTAGTTGCTGCAAGCAATAATGAGATTTTTTTCTGCCATTTTAAAACAATCTCTTTTACCTCTGCCGCGCCAATACATTAGTCATGATTCTAGGGGAAAATGCATTTAATTTTTTGGGAGTAGTTACCATCTATGCACAGGGGAAGAGGCATTATTAATTTACTGACATTTTTTTCTTTTCCCACCATACGTTATAGTACTGCCCTCACAAAATGTCAAGAAAATCCAAGCACAATAAAGAACTTCCAATTTTCCCTTTCACGTGATGTTTTTGATTTTTTTTGAAGTGATGTGCTTTATTTGACTAATCTTTTATTATGGCTATTATACTACGCACTGACATCTAACACAGTGATAAAGTCTTTAAAGCAGGTGAGGAGGCATCATTAATTTACCCTCATGGACATCAACAACATCCTCTCAGATTCTGCATTGAATAAATTATAATCTTTCTACACAACACAATGTCTGAGAGGATTAGAGAGGGTGCAAAGATTTGGTTAATTTGGTTGAAATTTTTTGAAAGACTTTATCAAGTTGTCATTTAATCAAATAGCCACTTATAAGAGTTGTCTAGTAATTATTTTTTTCATAGACTTTGCATGACAAGGGTAACTCTTTTCATAATGCATTTTTGTTATTAATCCTTTGAAATAAATCTCATCTCTAAGATTTAGCTTTGTAATATTTGTAGGAAGGGTTTGCATAAAGAATCGGTGGCAAAATATGACGGTGTAGCAGGCAAAGGAATCCAAAAACATCAAGCTTAAAGGGAATATAATCAGTCAATAATAAATAAATATGACTTGGGGTGGCAAAATATGTGATTCCATTATTGCCTACATGACCCGCAAACCTTCATCTTGGCCTTAAAGGGAATATAATCAGTCTTAAGCTTTGAATACTTCAATACCTTTGAAATGGGTGAACTTTCATCTTCATATGTATGACCACATATAAATATATATGTATGTAATGTAATTATCTATACATACGTATATGAACCTGTCCACTATCTATGAATATTTGATGCTTAAATTGGCAACTAAACATAAATGAATGCATTACATTCTGCCATTTATTCCATACATGCTCGACATCGTCAAATGAAAAGACTTAACATTTTTCCAATTATTTGGTATCACCATAATAGGATACTTCTTCTTCCTAAAAAAGGTCACCAAATCATGTAGGCAATAATGGAATTATAGATTGATCATCCATCAACATATCATAAGATCCACAAACCCTTCTCTTGGCCTAAAAGGGCATATAATCAGTCTTAAGCTTTGAATACTTCAATACTTTTGAAATGCGTAAGCTTTTGTCCTCATATTAATATATATGTATGTATGTATACATATATACATACATATATATATATATATATAGATATAGATAGATAGATAGATATATATATATATATATATATATATATATATATATATATATATATATGTATATATATATATATATGTACATATATATAGATATATATGTATGTATGTATGTATATGAATCTGTCCAAATGTCTATAAATATATGAAGTTTTAATTGGTAACTAATCCACCACCAAACCCGATGTGAAAGTTAATTGTAGTGAATGTGTAGTGGTGTTTGGTGTTAATGCTTGGTGAATAATGTGTAGGTGCAGACTATTATGGCCACTAACCTAAACCTCCAACGTTAACCCATGAATTTGACCCATTCACTTTTGAGTGTATATGAATGATTAAATTGTTATAATTGCACCCTAATATTGACACAATTAGTACTTTTTAAAATATTAATTTGGTGGTTATAGGCTCCCCTAATAAACATCTAATCCAAATATAATGCAGAATTCAGTCAATTCACCTTTAAAACATCTATGTAAACGGAAACTACAAATTCAAATGATCGGATCATCCCCAAACAAATTCAAATTTGAAACACAACAACCAAATTGAATACATTCAATTGTCATATTGGAATTACTAAGAGGGAAATTAACTAGCTGCATTCACAATTATTCACCTCTACTAATATCCTCTCCACACTATAGAGCATTGATTGGCATCCTTTGCACATTCCTCATATATCCAATGATGATAATTATTGAATATAACTTGAATATATCTTGGTATACAATGCTATTCACACACACACATACATATATTTATGTTTTCCAATTGGAAAGATTAAGATGTTGAACTTGTTTAAATATGTGTTGGTGTACATGCATTATTGCAAAGTATGGACACTAGAAATGGATGCTTCACTTCCTTGTCCACAAAATGGATACAAGGAAAGGGATCCTATTTCACGATATTCACATTCAAGGACACCTTAGAGATCTCAACCCAATGAAGGATGTAAGAGATTGTAAGGAATCCTTGGAGATGATGGAGACAAGAAATGGGTTCACCACCAAGTGTAAACTTGGAAAATACGAAATATTAGAAAAGATAGTGTGATATGCAAACTAATACTAAATGACCTAAGAATGCAAGAAAAATGTAACAAAAAGCTATGAAACTGGAAATTTACACCTACAAACTTGTAAGGGTCAAAATGAAGATTGGAAATGTCTCTAAAATTTTGGAAAATCACACTTTTTGACCTACTAGACTCATTCGCCAACCTAGGCGAATCAATCCCAGATCAGGGTTTCTTCACAGAAAGTTGCTTTGAGGAAAAGGGTATTGGAATCTGCAAACTGGTATGACAGACACCTTCAGTGGGAATCATTTTCCATTAATGGAAAATAAGTCCCGTTCCACTTTTTCAGAAATTGTAAATTCTTATCTACACTCCAACACCTACACTTTCCTTCCAAACTAGGTTTCAAATTTGAGCCTATAAAAATACCTGCAAAATAGAATAGAACATGATTTGATAATGGGGGTTTTCCTCAGTAAAACCCCTAGTTTGATGATTAAACCTTGAAGAGAATAATGAAATGTGCATACAAACCCTAGCCTCAAATGTGTCTAAGACTAAGAAATTTGAGATGTGATGCAATCCTATTCTAATGTGCAAGAACAAGATGCATAAAGGAACTTGAATGATGTAAGATTCACCTTAGGAGATCTATAATCACCTCAAATGAATCAAAATGATGTGTAAACCTTCCTTAGGATGAAGATAGAGTGACAATGGAAAATGGAATCACTTAGAAAACAAGTCCTTAGATTTGGATTGATAGCTAGTTGCATCTCCCCAACCTAGAATTCTTCACGATTCACCATAGGCATTCATGATCAACCCTTGAAAATGCTAGATCTTGAATGAAAGTGAGCTTGAACACCTGAAAAAACACTTGAATGTTGCTCCCAAGCTTCAACTTTGCTGCATATAGACTTGTGAATGCTCTTGTGAAAGATTCTTAACTTTAACTCTTGAATTTTCTTACTCAAAAGGCTTATAATTGTGCTTGAATTTCTTAGATGGCATGAAAATGATTTAGAAACTTGTATTTATATGCATTGATACCTAATTGACCATTATTTAAACCTTAAAGGTTGACATCCACCAGAAATTTGAATTAAAATGGTGAATTTCCCACTCAAACCTAAAAAATGCCCCAAAAGGGACTCATTCGCCACCCTTGGTGAATGGGTCCCACCAAAGGGGACTCATTCGCACAAGGTGGTGAATGAGTCCCACCTAAGGTTTTTGAGGTGGGTTTTTGGGATTTGAATGTCTTAAATGCTTTTTTTCAGGATTTTATATTATTTTTTAGTGGAATAAGCCTCAAGATCTAAAATAATGGGTTATAGGGGCCTATAAATGTTGATTTAAATGATAACTAATGCAAGGGTCCATAAGATAGGTCCAAATTAGACTAAGGATTGTAGTATCTCCAAGAAGGGAGTACAATTTCAATGACCACATTTAGCCCCCACTTTAGTACCCATATGACTCTATGTGTATATGCAAGCTATAAGACTCTAAATAGTACACTTTATCTCATAAAAGTATACTCATTCAAAAGATGGGAGAATGAATCCCCCAGTGTAGTTATCTACAAAACCACAACGTTAGGAACCACATCCTGCAACACGAATTTGTTAGTTTTCCAAAAATCCTCTTATATAACTTTTTGAAATCAAATATGAGGGTAGATGTATGCCCCCCTTGATTTCTCTTGCTCTAAGAAAGTGGAATCAAGGTAGCAATATATCCACATTGAATAGGGTAAGTCATACCAAAGGGAATTTCTAAGTACCATGCCACATAAGGATAGATAGTTAGTGATGTTGGGAGCGGAATCACGATTCCAACGCAACAAACAACGTTGAAAATGGAGCCCTTTAGCACCCATTAAGTTAACTTGAATAAAAAAACACTTTTTAACTCTAATATAGTAAAAACCCTAGTTTTCACATACATAAGAGAAAAAAAAGTGAAGTAAATTCTTACTTTGTCTTTTACCTTTTTGTATCTTGATATTGATTGAATAATAGTGAAAGATGTCGAGTATAAGAGAGTACAAGCCTGTGAGACTAGACGTGCTATGGGACCAGGTGGCACAAGGTGAATTTCATCATGAGGTGAGTCAATTCTACTACCTTCACTTTATCTTTGCATGGTTATTTTATGAATTTTGTATATTTCTAGGTTAATTTAGGAGCCACCCATGAGTGAGGCTAATGAGGCAATAGCTAGGGATTGAGCATGACACGAGTGGGGAGAGACCTTGCACATTTGTATAACTACATCAAAAGCAGCGGCCACAATAGGCATCATTGTGGGTCCAAGGGTGAGCACATCTTCCATGCCCCCTACATAGGACGAGGGTGACGTTTCACAGCCTACCAAAGATATTGGTGATTATATTTTATTTATGCATGCCCTTTGTGCTTATTCTTATGCTTTATACATATATATATATATATATGTCATGATGTGTATTTTATTATTTATTGATTCTATCTTGCAGGAGCTATGAGAGATTTATGGGATCTCTATCGATAGGAAGCTGTAGAGATACTGCCCTCGTTAGTCAATGAGGAGGCCACAAACTCAGACTATGTGCCCCCACTTATCATGGATCAGTACCCAAAGTCACTCAGGCCATTTGTGAGACTACGAGTGGCATATGAGATTTTGAGGATGTGAGTCCACCACGCCAATGCTGCATCAAAGGAAAAATCATCCTAGACCCCAACAGAGTTCAAAAGACTAGAGTTAAAGGTAGCCAGGTTGTAGGCGAAGAGAGATCAAATAAAAGGAGCACATCAAGAGGCTCTTGGACAAATACGGGGCTTAGAGTTTTCTCTCAAACTCGGTGGATCATGATCACAATCACATACCACCATCTCCGAACATACCACCAGCAGAGTAGTATGTGTACCAGATCCCAAGGGATCTAGTAGCCACATTCCTCAATGATATTGTATATATTGATGACATGTACATAGAAATGTGATATATATATATGAGCATATGATGGTTTTATTAGTTAATTTGATGTGTTGAAATGTTAAATGGAAATTTAATTAATTAAATAACTTTTGTAAGATTATTTAATGAATATCTTCATGATTTAACATGCTTTATGTGATCTAATTAAAACTTATTATAGTTTCTCTTAGATGCAACATTGTAATTAAGTATGTTATGCTAAATTAAACGCACCTATGATCTAACTAAATAATGTTGAATTCCTATAAGGATCTAATCTAACATAACACAGAGGATGAATTTGAATAGTATGAAACCTAAAGTAATTATATAAAAAATGACTTCCATAATCACCTTAGTGTTCAAGACATACACCTAAGTGTTTGTCAGGAATGGAGCAATGTGAAAGCATATGGAATATAATCTAGTAGCTCTAACAACATTTCTTTATCATTCATACTATTCAAAGGATTAGACATAATACCAGCACAAATACACAACATTGATAGGTTCTTTGAGAGGTGTGCCATCTAGTTCAATTAATACATATGCACTGGACCCAAAAATTTTGACAATTATGTAGGTTCCTAACCAATTAGGACTAAAATTTCCTATTTCATTTGGGTCAACATTGATGTTACGCTGATTTTTAGATAGGACTGAATCACCTTTGTTGAATGTGTAGGGGATGACATTGAGATTATAATGTCATTGTTTCCTTTTGCAATAAGCCTGAAGATGTTCAAGACCATTGATTCGTTGTTCATCGAGCATTTCAAGTTGATGTCATCTTTTCTCTTTATAGTTTCTATCAACAATAATTCATTGAAGAGCGATTTTTAACATAGGAATATCTAACTCCAAGGGAATTATTACCTTACTGCCATAGACAAGATCTTAAGATGTACTCCATGTAGAGGATTTAACACTTGTGCTATAATCCCATAGTGCATAGTGTAATTGTGTACGCCAATCCTTATGATGCTTGTAAACCTTTAGGATTTGTTTGATAACCTTATTAGTTGATTCAGCTTGACTGTTAGATTGTGGGTAATAAGGTGTTGAAAAGTGATGTTGAATGTTAAATTTCTCTAGGAATTTCTTCACATCATTATTCTTAAATGGTGTACCATTATCAGAGACTAACTTGGAAGGGAGCCCAAAGTGAGCAATAATGTGTTCTAATATGAAATGACATATAACCTCAGCTATTGTTGATTGAAGGGTTATGGCCTCTACCCATTTTGTGAATTAATCGGTTGAAATGATGATAAATGTATGTCCAATGGAAGAAGGAGGTGATATCTTTCCGATAGTGTCTAATCCCCAAACCACAAAGGGCCATATTGGAACTTGTGCTTGGAATTCACAAGCAAGAGCATGGATTAGATTTCTATGCTCCTGATATTTGTGGCATTTTTTAACATAGTTGAAGCAATATTGTTCCATGTTTCTCCAATAGTACCCAAAGCTGATAAGTTTTTGAACTAATGTTTTTCCTCCAAAATGGCCACCACAAGCACCTGCATGGGCTTGCTCAATTTCTATATATATCTCATTTTTTTTTAGGCATCTAAGTAATATACCATGGAATGCTCTTTGATACAACACATTGGTGAGGATTATATACTTAGATGCGAGCTTGTGTAAGAAGGCTTGAATGTTTTTGGTTGTCGGCTCGAGAAAGGTACAGTCTTTCAAATAGTTAAATATTGTATCATACCATTCACTTGAGTCTTCCTCAATTTTCGTTAGCATGTCTTCTAGTTTTTTGTCAATCAAAGGTTTCATAATGGGATGAACAGTGAATGTGAAATCTTTTGAAGGATCTTGAGGTGATATAAGAGAGGTTGTACTCACCATTGCATTTGCATGTTGATTATCCTTTCATGGGATGTTATCAATGGTAAATGATTCAAACTTCTCTAACAAGTGATTTGTAAGATCTTTGTATTTTGATAATTTGTCATGCTTTTCTAAATATGTTCCATTTATTTGTTTTTTTACTAATTGCAAATCACCAAAGATTTTAATGTCTTTTACACCCAAGATCAAGGTAGCACATAATCCGACAAGCAAAGTTTCATACTCAACAATACTATTTGTACATAGGAATTTTAACCAATATGAAAATGGAATAGGATTTCCTACAAGAAAGATTAATATAATCCTAGCGCCGAAACCAGTTCTATACTTAGATCCATTGAAATATAACTCCCATGTATTAAGTTCAATTGTCAACACATTATCGTCAGGGAAGGAGTGTCATCCAAGTGGTCGGTTAAGGCTTGGCATTTAATTTCTTTTTGTGAAACAAACTTAAGGTCAAACTCAGTTAATAACATGACCCACTTAGGTAGGCATCTTGATAAATCTTTTTTATTAAACAAATGTTTGAGAGGGTCAAACTTTTTCATCACGGTCTATATTTTTGCATTCAATAAATAATGTCGCAACTTATTGGTAGTGAATACAAGGGCCAAACATTGTTTTTTGATTGTTGTGTACCACTTCTCATAATCTATCAAATTTTTTCTAATGTAATAAATAAGATACTCTTTACTATTTTCATCTTGTTGAGCCAACAATGTTGCAAGAGCATGAGTTGATGTAGCGATGTAAAGTATGAATGGTTTGTTTGGCATGGCAGGTTGTAAAATGGGTGGAGTTGTAAGGTACTCCTTTAAACTCCCAAATCCTATTTAAAATCTACATTCCAATTAAAGTGCACATCCTTTTTAAGAAGATGTGTGAATGGTAATGTTCAGTCAACTAAAGATGCTACAAAATGATGGATTCCTTGGATGCTTCCTTGTAACATGCACAATTGAGAAATTTTTTTGGAGGTGGCATGTTGATCATGACATCAATTTTCTTTGTGTCAACCTTTATGCCTCTGTGAGATATGATAAACCCTAAAATTTTCCCGCTATCTACACCAAAGACACACTTTTTGGGATTTAACCTCATGTTGTACTTTCTCATTCACTCAAATATTTTTTGAAGGACACTCACATTGTCTTTTCTTGTTAAAGATTTAGCTAGGATGTAATCAACATAATCTTCCAAGATCTTATGTATGTAGTCATGGAATATTAGTGTCATAGCTCATTGATATGTTGCACCCACATTCTTTAATCCAAAAGGCATCATAATCCAACAAAAATTCCCCCAAACAATCGTAAATGTTATCTTATATTGATCTTGAGGGTTGATAAAGATTTGATTATATCCAAAAAATCCATCCATGAATGACCAAAAAGCATGTCCCGCAGTTGAATCTACTATCATGTCAATATTAGGAAAGGGAAAATCATCCTTTAAAGATGCTTTATTTAAATCACAAAAATCCGTTCACATCCTAAAATGATTGTCAAGTTTTGTAACTGTGATAATGTTTGAGAACCAAGGGGAATAATCTATAGGTCATATGAAACCAATGTCAAGGAGTTTTTCAAGTTCACCTTTAACCAATAATGTTATCTTGGGATTAATTTTTCATATCTTTTGTTGAACGGGCTTAGCATTTATAGTAAGGACAATGTTATGTGTTACTATCTTTAGATCTATCCCTAGAATATCTGAGTATTTCCAAGAAAAAGGTTTGAGAAAGTCATGGAGCAAGATTGTAGTGTCTTCTTGTTCATCATCGAGGCACTTCCCTATCTTAATGACTTTTTCTTTATGTTTTATGTCTATTGGTATATCAATCGTATCGCCTAAGGTAAATGCATTATACATTGGAAATTCAAAGTCATATTGGTCCATACCTATGTCTTTCTGATTACTTTCATGTACCAGGGTATGTGCAGGATCATGATGGGCCAAAAAGTGGCAATCTGATGGGTATTTGTAGGGTATGTGGCTGACGACTTTTTTTTTACCCAAAGTTGATGAAATGAAAAGGGTTTTTAAAGAGATTCTTAGCTTTCCACCAATATAAATTATGCTTTACTTTGAATTTAATAAATAATTATTATTCATTTTCTATTTAAATTATGACTAAAGTCGATTGATAGGCTAGTTGAAAAACATCTATAGTTTTCAAATGGTATCACATTTTGGAATCAAAACATCACATTCTATGCTTTGTATACTATAGGATTAAAAAATAAAATCTGAATTTCATGAATTCTTGACCAAGGTTAAAGGTAATTGACCATATGATTTTTATATTTTTAAAATTTGTAATAAAAATTCATAATTAATTATTTACTTGGAAAAATTACAAAAATATGCATCACATCGAGACATGAGTCCTCTACTTATGTATAAAATCTTATAAAAAATATTATATTTTATTGTTGTTAGGGTGGACACCTACTTCTTATTTTTTCCCTGAAATTTAAGTACTATTGCATTGAAATTTCAAATTTTCACCAAATAGATATTTAAAAAAAAAAAAAAAAAACTCATAGTTTAGAAACTACATTCAATTTTCTACAGATTCTATTCTTACATATTTTTGAAATAATATAGATAACTTATTCAAACTTTTATGTCAAGTTGCCTAACTCTGATTTTTCTAAATTTTTTGCCACTTAAGGGCCTATTTTCTCCATGATGATCCTGCACATACCCACCACATAATTTTTTTTGGTACTAATCATAGCACATGTAGCCTATTTCTTTGGAGGAGTAGAAGATAACTTGTCATAAACTCCTAACATTTGCTTCAAGGGTTCATAACTTTCAAAGTACTCATATGATGGTGGGGAAGTCATGTCAAGAAATTTAGGATGTTTCATAGTAATATTGGTTCATCACTTGCACATTATAGTGTTGATGTTTAATGATGGTCTCTTGTTTTCTTTCGTTGTCTTAGAAAAAGAATACCCTAAACTAACTCTTTGTCTCTTGCATGTTAGGTTCTATAGGAACTAGAATTCCTTGTTCTTTCTTTCCACATCCCTTACCACTATATCCCAATTGTTTCACAAGTTCATAACCTCTCCCATAAATTTTTTTCATTTCTTTCAAGTTCAATAGTTGTTGGTAATCTATCTCATGAAAATTAGTCAAGTGTAACTTGTATTTTCTTCCAAAGTAGATGACATGGATACCTGTGAATTTTCTTTTCAATTCTGAGTTGACATAACCATTGGTTGTTCTTTTTTTTCATCCTCCTTTCTTGTGATTTCTTGTGATTATATACTCTCCCATAAATGGTGTGAACTCCAGGGAACCCCAATCATCACCTAATAATTTGGAAATCGGTTCTTCTTGTTTGTCAGCTTTTATATGTTTCATGTGGGATGTTGGAATTAATGTACTCAGAGGACTTGTTTTTCCCTTTTTGAGTTGTAATCAACTTTCAGGCTCGGGGTCTATTTCAACATGGTAGACCTTGTTGTTATAGGTGTATTTCATGATACGATGGAGGGTGGAAGGAACTGCATGCATCTCATGAATCCAGGGTCTTCCCAAAAGAAGATTGTATGAAAGGTCATGAGGTATGACATGATTAGGAGTTTGTAGGGTATCCTTTCCAACTATAATAGGTAAGGTGATCACACCAAATGGTTTCTTGCTAACATTGTCAAATCCTCTTATTGATAAGGAGTTAGACTCAATTTTGGATTTTTCTACCCATAATATGTCTAATATTTTCACACTGCACACATTAAGGGTTGATCCATTATCAACAACGGTCCTTTTGATACCTATTCTATTGAATTTTCCTATTATTGTCCAGGCATCATTTTGCTTTATCAATTCCAAGGGAGGGAGCTCATGTTGGTAAAAGGTAATGTCTACATTAACTATATTCATTCCTTGTATTAGAGTTGACACATCATTTGCATTTGTACCAAGAGGAACCACTACTTTCTTTAAGATTGTTTGAAGCATAGTGTGATATTTCAGTGAATTTTGAATTAGGTCTGATAGGGATACTTTTGCAAGAGTATTCTTAATTTTTTCAACAAGATCATACTCCTTCCCACTAATCAAATGCAAGCGAGGAGCTCTAAGAAAAATGGTATTAGGAAAAGGTAAGGTTGTCAAGGTGGGTTGGTGTGGTTGAGGATTGTTTCTAGTGTTATATGTGTGAGCAATGATATCTTGACTCGGTTGCTTCAAAAAATTATTCTTAGGTGGATAAAGGATGAACTTAGGTTTGTTTTTAGATTGAGGCTTTTGCGAAGGTGGGTAAAGGATAAGTTGAGGTTGAATCACATTTACTTCTTCTATTTTTTCTTTCTCGCTACAAGCCTTAGTGGATGGGATTTGTGGGATGAATCCTTCAAGGGCTTCATCTAACATATCAAAGTCATCACTACTAAAAGGCTTGAGGGGTAAGTTAACTTTGATTGGTTTTGGTTTTTCATAACAAGCCTTAGTGGATGATCTTAGTGAAAGAAATTCTTGAAAGACTTCATCTAATATGTCTAAATCATCACTACTAAAAGGTTTGCATGATATAATTTTTATAAATTGAAGCATTTTTTGAATTGTTTCTTTTGATGTTTTTAGTTTTTTATTTTTTTTTTCTAATGAATCTATTCTAAATGAACTAGTCCAACTAATGGTAAAAATGAAATTTGCAAAAATCTAATGCTATCCATAATTTCCATGAATTTAAATAACGCTATTTCTAATGAATTAAATGTAACATAAAGAAACTAAACGGAAACAGAAAAGTAAAAGGAGCAAACAGAAACTTAAAAACTAGAAATTTAATTTTGAAAATAGTAGTGCCAAACTTGCATTGGGACTGATTTTCCGAAGGTGGTGAATGAGTCCCAAGAGGGATTTTTTGAGATTATTTTGGTTGATTTTTATGTTATGTATGTTGTATGATGCAAACCTAAGATGCAAATATAGAATTTTAATCATTTTCACTAGATCTAAATGCAATTATGCAGGCTATATTAGCCTTTCACTAATGCAAATTTTGAAACCCTAGAACGCAAATTAACTAATGAAAAATGTAATGCAATGTTAATTCCAACTAAATATAGGATGTAAATTCACTTCAAATTAGAATTATGATGTTCAAAATTCAAGTTCACAAAAATGTGGACACTGGAAATGGATGCTTTGAACACTTGTCCATAAAATGGATACGAGAGGGATTCGATTTCACAATGTTCACATTCAAGAATTCCTTAGAGATCTCAACCCGGTGAAGGATGTGACAGATCTAACTATAAAATATCCTTGGGCATGAATGGCACAAGAAACAGGTTCATCACCAAGTGTAAACTTGGGAAAATACAAAACGTTTGAAAACACAATGTGATATGCAAAAAGACCTAGAGAGATAAATTTAATGCAAAATAAAACAAAATAGGAAAACCAAATAGAAAGTGTGCACCTAGAAACTTGTAGAGGCCAAAGTGAAGACTAGAAATGTCTCTAAAATTTTGGAAAATTTGACTTTTTAACCTGTTGCGACTCATTCGCCAATCTGGGCGAATTAGTCCTAGATCAGGGTTTCTACCTAGAAAGTTCTCTCAAGGAAAAGGGTACTGGAATTTGTAAACTGATCTGAGACACCTTTAATGGGACCCATTCACCATTAATGGTAGATCAATCCCATTCTACTTTTCTAGAAACTAGAAACTATGATCTGCACTCCAACACCTGCACTTTCCTTCCAAACTAGGTTTCAGATTTGAGCCTATAAAAATACCTGCAAAAAAAAAAGAGCTTGATCTGATAATGGGGGGTTTTCCTTAGTCAAACCCATAGTTTTATAATTAAACCTTGAAGATAATAATGAAATGTGCATACTGTAGACATGCAAAATTAACATTATGCATTTAATTAGGTCCATTCATCAAGTAAACTAGGTTTCACATTCATCCACTCATCAAATTAATCAAGTTCACCTTCATCCATTCATCAGGTAAACTCATTAATTTCCATCTCCGAAGGTCATTAATTTAAAATTAAATAAACTTTATCATCAACCTTTTAATCAAATAAATCAAACATTCATTTAATTAAATTCCAAATTCATATTTCTCCCCTTTTGATTTAAATAAATCAAATATTCAAGTCAAGAAAGGTCACACTCACCTTATCATCATTAAGCTAATCTAATTCTAATTAGCCTAACCTAACCACCCATCACATCCTCTAGATATTCCCACTTGCACAAATAAATCAATTTATTCAGTTATTAAAATCCTTATTTTCTTTCAACTTGGCATAAAAACTTAATATTCCCTCAAGTTTGAAAATTATGACAAGTTGACTTGTCCCCTCCAACATTGCATTAACTTCTCATTTTCATTTCCCCCTCTCAACATTTATTTCACAAATTTGAATTTTAACTCCCTCTCTTGGGCACATTTCCCAAATCTTACACATCCCTCAACCTATGGCAAGTTGACAAGTGGCCTCTTTTCATCAAGAAAATATATAAATAAAGGCCTTAATCTGTTAGAAACCAAGATCAGATTTGCAATCCAAAAAGACCTTCCACAGAAGAGAAAATCAGAAAAAGCAGAGAGGTTGCAAAAGAATGTGCAACATAATATTATTTGAGAATTCGTTAATTACATGATAATGATTATTCTTTATAAAAGCAAAGATGCATAACCCTAATCTTATCTTGAGCAACAAGATAGCTCAACAAGATAAGGATGACAACTAATTAACCTACGAATTAAACAATTACCTAATTAAACTTATGTAAAGTGTAATTAAATATTAATTACACCAACACCCCCCCATAAGTGCAACTTAGGGAGAAGCATAATTATTATGCAAAGATGAGTCCCGACAACAAGGCCTGGTCAGGTACTCATTTACAAATGCAATGAATGAGGTAGAGAAGGAAAACCCAGTGGGACAAAACCCCCCTATAATGAGATGACTACTGCAAGAAGCACTAGAAGAACACTGTGGAGTAACACTGGAACCACAATCCGACAAGAAAGGAAAGATACCTCTGTCTACAACTGAAACCAAAATTAGAATCATGACAATGTGACAGTAGACCTGATGCCACGGAACACTCAAAAACTCAAAAACTAGAACAACCCTGGAATCTGTGAAGCAATAGTAGATGAGATGATGACAGAATCTGGAAACTGTGTATCTCGATGCCAATGCCAAACTATGATTGAAACTCTTCCATGGGAAGGAGTACCAAAAAATACTCTGGAACAATAACTATAAAAACATGGCCCTAAAACTGAGATGGATCCAGTGTGGATCATTAACTATAGGCTCTCAATCTAAATTGTCAACTGATGAATCTGATATGTGTCAAGCTATAGCAAAAATGTGGCCAAAGAAACTGGGAAACCAGATAACCCATATGAGTTTCAAACAAATCAAGATGGATATGGAGATCAAAGTGAAAACTACACTCTAATTAGATTTATTATGCAAGAAACCCCCCTGAATAGAACTTTATCATAGTTCATTTATTACAATAACCTGATGATTGTAAAAGGATAGAATACAAATATGCATATAAAAAAAAAAGACCTTAGATCTGTGTAGAGGGCTGAATCATCTTTCCAACGCCGCAAGAATGACGAAAAATGGATCATTGAGTCAAAAGATATGCCTTGCAAAGTGAAATCAACAACATCTGAGTTCAAAGGCCTGAAAAATAAATCTAGAGCAATATCAAGTAAAAAAATCCTACACCACTAGATCGGTGTTGGAATCAGCTTTCTAACGGTATCTCATTTGCAAAAACAGAGATCGTATGCAAAAAATACGCCTGATTTGGTGAAAACAGCTCCAGAATGTCCAATAAGGGTTGTAGGGCACCCAGGGGGCTAAAAAAATTAGCCCCTGGTCCCATGCAGCACCAGGGGGCTAGTGTCTGGCGGTTGGGGCAGAGCCCCTCATCACCCATACAACCATCAATAGATAAAAACGGGTTGGGCACATAGCGCCCTGTCCCCCATAGGACCACCGCCTTTACGCAGGGGATCGTCGGGGGCTGAGTGGAGGCTCCTGGGGGCGGTGGGTGCTGCTAAGGGGTGGCACCACTGGGCTGAGCGGCCCTTTGCTGGTTGCTCAATGGCCGATGGGTTGCGCTACCCATTTATATTGGAAGCGTAGGATTTTTCTTAAAAAACTCAATTTTTTTTTATTTTATTTTTTTCATAAAAACGTGCCTTGCACTGCATGCTGGGGAGGCCGTACGGCCCCTAAGACAAAAGTTTTTTTCCTCCTAGATCAACTGCACCAAAATCAATGAAACAAAGGGTGTTTGTAGGGTTTTTGGCTACTGCGAACATGATGGTGACCTCCGTTTGTGCTCAAACTGCTCTGAAAATTTAGCTACCCCTAGAACTTGCAGAAAATCTCCCCGGCTGAAATGCTCATAGATCTAGCAAATGATGGCCAAAATCTGCAAAATAAAAGTCAATCCTGACTTTTTCTAGTGCTCTGAATCCAATGGTGAAGCCCGATCTGATCCAAAACACTTCATAGATGAACTCAAGGCATGATTTCCTTGAGGAATCCTGAAGGAACCCTGCAATGATTTTCTTAAAAATCTAAGAAGGGGCTGCAAATCAAGGCTCTGATACCATGTTAGAAACCAAGATCATGTTTGCAAATTGAAAAGACCTTCCACAGAAGCTCGAAAATCAGAAAAAGTAGAGAGGTTGCAAAAGGATGTGCAACATGATATAGTTGAGAATTTGTCAATTACATGATAATGATTTGCTTTATAAAAGCAAAGATGCATAACCCTAATCTTATCTTGAGCAACAAGATAGCTCAACAAGATAAGGATGACAACTAATTAACCTAGGAATTAAATAATTACCTAAGTAAACTTATGTAAAGTGTAATTAAATATTAATTACACCAACATAATCTTCATCAAATCATCTACATCTACATGCAAAGTTACTCTCTTTTTTTGAGAACTAATTTTGCTCTTCATCTCCATTACATCTCATAATTTTAGTTTTTGAGAAAGGATTGGGAAAGGGTCATTTGCACATTTGACACCAATCCAATATGGAATAGGTACTTTGTCTTACTTCTATATTTTTTTTGATCTTCTTAGTTATTTGTTTGCATCTTTGAAGCATGGCATTGTTATTTCATAGAGATATTCATAGATTTGCATATGTAAACTAACCCCACTAATGAGTGTTTAAGATTGGTTCATTTGCAGATTTGTAGTGCTTCATATTGGTGCTAGAAGGAGGGCCTTCTTTTTGAGTCTTAACATCTTTCTTTTTTTTTTCTTCATAGTTTCATATTTGATGCAATCATATAACTAATATACAATTTAAAATTGCTCTAGAATTGTGTTTACATTTATAGAAGTAGCCTAACTTCTATTTTATTGCTTTTTCTATAGGATTTAGTCAGTAGGCGTTGATAACACAGTTATATATTGATTTGAAGCTAATCATTATTAGTCTAAAATATATATTATGTGCATTGTCTTTGCTACCATAAATAGACTTCAGGCTTCAAATGCTCACACTCATTGCATGCTATTTAATACTGATTAGAATGCATTTGATACGAAGGATTAATTGCATTGATTCTGAAGATTCCCCCCTTGTCTAAAATTGTCGACTGAATCATTTTTTGCGATGAAATAGATTACAACATCAGTTGAAGAATAACAGGAAAGGAAAGAACTCTGATGCAATACTCAGTGGCCCAGCTTGCTTTGTAACTCTCTGTATTAACTGCCAAAGATGATAGTAACTAAAGATTTGAAGCTCCTTTTCATCGAGCAACATCATCAGTCAAGCTTGTCCCTGTCCAGGACACCTGATTGCTATGTATCATCTTAGCATGATCTCGATATAGGACATAGCTTGTATATCTGGTTGCAGCTCGAATGCAGAGGTGGTGCATAGAATACAACAAATTTGAAAAATGCAGACAATGGGGAACTCAAAGAACCTTCTCATATAGTCTAATAGATTGCAATATCGGCCAGATAAGTACAAACTGGGCTTTCTAAACCAATTTTATATTTTGTAGAGTTTACTGTCGTGTTTCATTTATAGCATATCCTTTTTTTGTTGTTTTGATAGTGAACTTTGTTGATCTCTCGTTGCCAGCAAACTTGTGTTGGCCATACTTGTCTTTGATTTGAGTTTTAGTGTATTGCAACCCAACACTCACCTTCTTTGGTCTTTCATATATCTGCACACTCTCATTATCGACATCATAATCTCATACCTAGTGCCACAATTAAACCTTGTAGAACACCACGTCGAGGTGCCTTCAAAACTTGACTTATTTGCAATTTGTGGCCTGCAATCTGACCCTCAAAAGTTTACTTCACATTCTTTCTTTCAAAATGAATCTCACACACTCTGTAAACTAGGTGATATACTAACATGCTAAATGTTTTCCGTCTGCCGCTACACCACATTAACCGTCTATTTTCTGTCATGCATGCATAGGCTATGAGAGCAGTCTACTAGAACACTACATTTGCAGTATGTTGATCAATGCTTTCATCTTAGTAGCACCCATTGTTAGGAACTCAATATCCTACCACAGTGGCCATTTTTACAAGTTTCTACAACTTGCGCTATGTTACCCCATTTACCACTATCAAAGGAGCCATTCTATCCAAGTGAAAAAAAAACCTCATAGCAACACACATAATCTGTAGTACTGGTGATAGGAAAATCTTCCATGATACATACCTCCAATTAATGATGCAGTGCCTATTTCTAAAAGTGTCTAGTGTGTATGTGACAGGAGGAAGCGTAGGTTTCTAAAGGCACTGACTACCTTATTAAATTTGATTGAATGGCTATCTAAACTATGTTTGGTAGAATAGACATCTCCTGCATTGCATTTTCATGAAATTTCCCTATGCCCATTAATGATTCTTATCTCTCAATATGTCAAAATTCACATAGGTATTTAGTGGATTGAGTGCTATGAACATTTCTTTTAGATCGCTTCCAAAACTCTTTGTTGGGGAATTAATGCTCCATATTCCCCTCTGACACATTACTGCAAAACATTGAATTTTTGTTGCGCACAGTCCACATTGTTTACTTTAAGTAGCATGTGGTGCCATGAACCGTCCATTGCCTTAGTAAAACTTTTTTAGTAATGAATATGTCTTTCAAGAAGTTGATTGTTTCATTGCATTAAAAAGTCTTCTCATTATTACAAGTTATTGAAAGATCAAGTTATTAAAATATTTACAAGTTATAAACTTTCAAAAGTGTCCTCATTATTATGGTTATTTTGAAATGGTAAATATTTGAGCTTATGATGGTAAATTTTCTTTGTGGTTGGTATAATTTATTGACTTTCAAAGTTTACGAATTATCACATCATTTTGATTATTTTAGGGATTATCCTTTGTAGGTGATTTATTGGCTTAATATCTTTAGTAATGTGGATTATGATAAGGGAGAAAATGGCTCTAACAAGTGTGATACCTTCTCAATGAAATCAATATCAAAACACAATTTACTTACAAATCCTCCTTTTATTATCATAATCATCTAAATCATTTGGAATCATGCTATTGTTTGAGGTTAAATCAAAATATATTTGATTCTCACATGATTGTCTTTCTATTGGAATAGGAATAGCAAAAAGGG
Source organism: Sequoia sempervirens (assembly GCA_007258455.2). Lineage (NCBI taxonomy): Eukaryota > Viridiplantae > Streptophyta > Pinopsida > Cupressales > Cupressaceae > Sequoia > Sequoia sempervirens. Next base: position 217,285,522 of record VDFB02379711.1, on the reverse strand, counting down.
TACAAAGGAAAATGAAGGAGAAAATTGAAGGAGGATAACGAAGGATAAAGAAGGTGGAGGTTGAAATCAAGCATTAGAGTTGGACAAAAATGAAAGAAAAATCAGAGTTAAAGATTCAAGCATCAAAATTTAAAACTCACAAAGCATTTTTTAATTCTTAAGGGCTTCCATTTCATGCCTTAATTTTATGTTTCATGCTAACTCACCTTTGGTTTTTAAAACGAACATTTCAAAATGCTTGCAGAGTTTGTTGTATGCTTTAATTTTCTATTTTAGGCTAACTCATATTTCATTTGGTGCTTTAAAATGAATTAATCATTGCTTTGAGGCTTAAAATGAACATTTTCTTTTTGTGTTTCGTAATCTCTTATTCAAAATAATCTCATCTAAAAATAAGTATGCACTTCTCTCATGCTTCACGGTGATCTTGAGAACCAAAAGCCTTTTTGATGACATTAAGTTGCATAAAATATTGCCTCCACACTTCAATTTGGGTTTAAAATTGAACAAGATCTTATGCAAGTGTGAGTGGGGTCAATATTGCATATATTCTCTCTCTTTGTTGCCATCAAAGATTGATTGAGTTAGGGATTTTATCTTTACTCACTTTTGTTTATCCTAGAGGACCTGCCTTGGGGAAAAAGTACTCACCCAAGGGAATGACTCAACCAGTAACACTCTAAATCCAAGAGTATTTCCAACCGGGATATAAATGTGGGTATTGGAGTAAATGCAAATATCACACAGTTGATTCTGACAAGATGGATCCGAAAGGGGACTCTTGCCATATGGGTCAATCTCCACAAACAGAAAGTCTAAAATAGAACCCTTGTTTTGTAGTGACCAATTGATCCATTGAGTGAGTTTATCAAAGTGGTGCATTGGAACTTAGATTCCAAGAAGTTACTTGTCCACTCTTGGTTAAAGTATAGAGGTTAAGACTTCATTCTTAACATACCTTTATACTCTTTCCTTGGTTGCATGTAAAATCATCTCTTCTTCTACGAAGGGCATGAGGCAAGCCCACTAAGAAATATGTACCAATTGAACTAGGATGTCATCTTGCTTGTGGTTACAAAACGCTTTGCTTGTTCGAAAACATTTGAAAAAAAACACTCAACATGATCCTCAAAACTTCAAACCCTTTAGGAGGAAAATACCATTGACCAAATTCTCATATTATTGCTTACCCTTGGGATTACATCCTTAGAGGCTTCTAAGCACTTGAATTTACATCTTAATTTTCTCACTAAAGTTAAGCAATAGGTAACCCTTGCCTTAAATTCGTCAAAGTTTCACATAATATACCTTGTGAAATGAGATAAAGTTGAGACATTGGACATTTAGTTTGAAAGCTAATCAAGAGTGTGTTTTTGGTAAAAAGAATCCATTAAGAAAAGATTAAACATAATTGGACCCCACACATGTGTCTCTAATGATTTCACACAACATCAAGATCAAGAAACCAAAGGTGAAAGCCTTTAGTCTGAAAGCCCATCAAGAACGTCTCTCTATGTTATATGAAGTCAGAAAAAGACTACTTTTCAACTTTTACAAAAAGGCTTCAAGGAACAATCCTGGTTTGTATTCATTCTATTACTACCAAAATCCAAATCTTTTCAGAGAGTTTGAACATCTTGTTTAGAGAAAAGCTTGTTCTTCAATACTTAGGTCTAGGCAAACAAAGTGTCTTTTTTAGGTTCATCTTAGGATCAAAGAAAATCAAAATATTTTTCATCCATCCTTCAAACACCAAAAAAACATCATCTCACAATCACCTTTTGGAAAATCTTGAAATCATCCTTAATACTAGGCTTTTTGGAAAAATCAAAATCATCAAAATCCTTGAGACTAAATCCTTTAAAACATTATCAAAATCATCTTTGGATAAGTATTTGTAGATGTATCCTTCTGCATATGCTTAGTCAAAAGTTATCAAAACCATCTCATTTATCTTAGTATATGTAGATGAATCCTTCTTCATGTGCTTAGTGAAACTATCATCTTGTTTGGATAAGTGTGGATAGATGCATCCTTCTTCCCGCACATATTCAAATTATCATCCTTTGATCAAATCTATCCCTTAGATAATCATCCAAACATCTTAGGGTCTATTTGTTCAAAAATCCAAATCAAAATCAAAATCAATTAAGGAAAAATCCCAAAATCAAATCAAAATCAAAATCTACAACATATTCAAAAGTCCTCAAAGCCTAGTATCTCCTTCAGGATTTACCAAAAGATCATAACATCCACATCATTCATCTTTTGCATCATCATCATATCACCTTTTGATCCTTGAGATATCCTAAAATTTTCCACTTTGAGGCATAAAATAAAGATCAATCCAAAGAATCAAGAGATTCATCTCACATTCTTAAAAATTGATCCTTGTTTTATGGTTCAAACTAGATCTCAATACAAGAAGAGCATGGAAGCCAACAAAGAAACACCTGCTTCAAGTGATTTAAGTCAAACCACTCCTTAAATGAATCCCATTGGGTCTGGAACTCTCACAGTTAACCTTCTGACATCATCAAAAAATCTGCAAGGGGAAAACCAAGGAGAGGATCTTACATTTGGAATGACTCATGACAAAATGACTGAAATGCTTGAAAATTTGGAAAACCATAAAATTATCAACATCGTGATGAGGCTCAACCCTTTGTTATACATGCTTGAATTAGCAAAACAAGGAGCCAAGCTACCTTCGTATTTCGATGTGAGTACCATAGTGGAGACATCATTTCCTCCAATCTCATCCACCATTCCCATCTCATCTACACCCCCATCCCAAAACATCACACAAAAAATTCCACAAATCACCACATCGCTTGCTCCAACCCAACCTAACATTAATAAGGGAAATGCATTTATCAATGCTATTCAAACACACGCCCTTGTTAATAATCAAAACTTGGATGCAAACACCACCTTGGAACAAAACATACCTGACAACCCATTACACAAGAATGTTCCTCTCACTTTCCATCATGATCCATCATCATCATTTTTTCACGCAACACCTCAAACACCTCTCCTCACAAATTCACAAGGGGAGGGAGATATGTTTAGACCAGGGGGCATATTCGACATGATGACATTTTCACAACAACTAACACCACTTACATTTCCACCTCTCCCACCATTGCCATCATCGTCCACATCACTCCTTGGTTTAGGGCTTTCCCCTCTACCAAATATCAATCAAACCGCCATCCCAAATATCAATCAAAGCATTACACCAAAAACTCAAAATATGTCATTGATGTCGCAACAACAGATGACAAATGCACAAGCAATTGCATCATCATCAAACATCCCCCTAACATCACAAATCATGGTCTCTCAAGGAAAAATCACATCAATAGCACCATCCATCATGCAAAACACCAATACCACTCTTACGAACACCATTCCAAATCCACCACCACATCAAGCCAAAACAACGTGGCATTGCAAGCTGCTTTCCAAAGAGGCTACCAACAAGTTCAAAAACAAAAAGCGGAACAACTAGCTACTCAGCAAGCTGCTCAAGCTGCATAGGCCACCCAAGTAGCACAAGCTACATTACAAGTGCAACAAGCCCAAACATTATTGCAACAACAAAAACAAAAAGCCGCCCAAGTTGCACAAACCGCACAAGCATTGCAAGCACAAAGCACAACTCAAGCACAACTTCTATTGCAACAAAAAGTGGAACAAACACAAGCCCAAACACAAGCAGCATAAGCTCAAGTGAAAGCTCAACATCAGGCACAACAAGTCCAATATCAAACACAACTTCTTGCACAAAGACAAGCAGTGCAATTGCAAGCATATCAACAAGCAATAAAGCAATAACAAGAACAACAAGAAGCAGTAGAATTGGCAGCCCAACAACAAGTGTTGTTGGAACAATAGCAAGCACACCAACAAGCATTGTTGGAACAACAGTAAGCACAACAATCATTGTTGGAACAGCAACAAGTGCAACAACAAGTGCAAATCTTAGCGCAACAATAGCAAGATCAACAAGCGTTGTTCATACAAAAGTAGGTGGAAGCCTACCTCACTCGCCAGAACATATAGATACCATCGAACAACGCACCAACTGACCGACCCATCCAACCCACAATTGAAACACCCCAAAACACTTTCATCCCACCCCCTGATCTGCAAAATGATGTGATGACACAACTCAGGTTTCTCTCGCAACAAGTGCTTGACCTTCAATCAGGGAAAACAACCAAAACACCAAGCAACTTGTGTCCCTATCCATTTGATAGGAGCTTAATAATGAAACCATTCCCCAAGGGATTTAAAATCCCCAAATTTGAAAAATATCGAGGGATGGGAAACCCTGAAGATCACATCAGGGAATTCCAGGTTCATTGCATGGAGGTCGTATATGACAATACTTATCTAATGCGAATATTTCCTAGGAGCTTGGTAGGACACACTATAGAATGGTTCTCTCACTTACCTTCAAGCATTAGAACATTCCAAGAAATTAGGGATGCATTCATTAAAAATTATGCATGTAACATTGCAATGGATCATGTTAGTCTCGAAGAACTCTCAGCTCTAAAACAAGGAAAGGGTGAATCATTCACCTCATTCCTACAATGATGGTGATCCAAGGCCAATTGGAGCAAGTGAAACATGCCAGAAGAACAAAAATTTTGCACCATCATAGCCAACCTTGAAGGCCGCTTGGCATTTCATCTTAAGGTTCAGGGCATCACCACATATGATCAATTGATCTCCAAGGTGCTCAGCATCGAAAGAGCCCTTATGACTCAACCAACATAATCAAGATCATACCACGAACAACAAAACAACTGCCCACCATCCAATTACAATGATAAACCTCGTACATGGGCAAGGAAAAAAGAAGTTACTAATGATGGTGTCATTGATGCCAAGGTGGTCATTAGTGCTCCTCGTCAAAATACACCCACACTGCAAATCCAAATTCAACACCGAAACCATCATCACACAACACACCAACCCAACAACCATTCAACCATCAATAATCTCAATGACCAAAGGGGACCACCTCAACATAAAATTTATCCCAAACAAAAATACACCATTTTCTGGGAACCACTTGAGGACATAATGAAAAAGTTGATTGACGAAAAACTCATCAAGCCTCCTACATTTGAGAATTACCAAGAACCGGATGTCATACCTCCTTGGTATAATGAGAATCAACTCTGTGAATTCCATAAAATCAAAGGTCACACCACAAACAGTTGCATGAGACTCAAAAACATCATCCAAGATCTCATCGATAAGAAAATCATAAATGTGGAACAACCTATGGGAAATCAAGATCTTAAAATATACACGAATCCGATGTCGAATCATGGAAACAGAGGGAATAAAAATGACAAAGGAAAGGGCAATGTAAATCCTGTGTATAAAATAGTTGTTGCCTCCCTAAATGAAGACTGTATGGTCATCACTATCAAGGGCACCCATGCTGAAGATTGTGGAGTCACCACAAGAGGCAGAAAAGTCACCATCACAGGATCATCCCAACCAAATAGAGCTCCTTCATCTAGATCTGTTCCACATGGATAGAATGTTGTAGATCAACTCAAGAGAACACCAGCACAAATCTCCATCACGGGGTTTCTAAAAATCTCATCTGCCCATAGGAAAATTCTTGAAGAAGCGTTGGCCTCATCCACTGTCCTCGCAGATCTTGACACAGAGCAATTCCAAGCTATAGTCTGAAATATCATTGCACCTAATATCCTCACATTTTCTGACCAAGATTTCCCTGCCCAACCATCTCACAACCATGCACTTCACTTGGAAGTCATTGTGCACAATAGAAAAATCAAAAGGGTCTTGGTGGATGGAGGTGCAGGCTTGAACATATGTTCCCCAGGCCTCATCAAGTAGTTGAAAATATCAAAAAATTCCATCGACAAAGGAAAGGGCATCACGATAAGAGCATATGATGACCAAGAAAGAGTGTCTCAGGGCACAATCAAACTCCCTATTCAAGTAGGGCCCACCATCATGGAAACCACTTGTCAGGTCTTGGACCTTGACTTTCCATATAACATCCTCCTAGGATGTCCATGGATCCATGCGATGAAAGTTGTAGCATCAACCTTCCACCAATGTGTGAAATTTACACATAATGGACAAGAAGTTACCATCCATGGAGATCCCGAACCTTTCTCTTATTGCAAAAATCTTGAAGAAAAGTATTACAAAATCCCCCAAGTACCAAAAAATGATGAGGGCCCATCCACACCATACATCGACCCCACCACTCTCGTGTCCACTTCTGCAACAGAGACACCTGCCACTCCCACCATTCCCACCATATTCGACGTCAAGCTCATCATCCAGGATGACAATTGTGGAAGCTACAAGCTCCCTAACAATACTTTTGTGGTAGGAGAGTTACCACAATCTCCTAGATCACAGAGACGTCCACAAGAAAATCAAGCTTCCACATCACAAATGTCTCCTAAAGACTATCCCGAATTCACAAGCTAGGGAGACCTTGGCTAGGAGGTTATTGAGGAAGATCCATCACATATGCTCTATCAAGATGAAAGACCAGTACCAAATTTACCAATGGATAACAGAAGCAAGGGTCTGCAAATGATGCTCGCAATGGGCTACGACAGAAATCAAAGACTAGGACAAAGCAACAATGGGCTCATAATATCTATCATGCTAGAGACGCGATTGATAACAAACCTTGGCCTTGGATGTACCCCTCTGAGTATAACCATATGTGGCTGAAGTCCTCCAGTTAGAACGGTTAATATTCCTCCTTAGCCAACCATAGCAGAAGTACGCTTACCAATATCCACAGGTAGAGACATGCATAACTTTATAACTAACATTTATAATAGTAGCGATGACGAGGATACCATGACCAATCTACCTAGATTATTTGAGGTCACCACCCTGTGTATGATTAGTACCCTATCCTTCAAATCAAACCAACAAAATCATGAGATCCGCTTAGTATATCCCCAACTCATCGACTACGACCAACGAGGACCACCAGTTCTTGATACATTTGAAATGATGAGGTGCTCTCAGAATTCATGGGATTGCGGGACAACATTCCAGATGGGGATCACAAAGTAGGGTTTATAATGGAGTTGGACACACATGCCTACTATGGGGAAATGATTGAATCTTTCAGTCGCAAAAGTGAGAAACTAAGAATCATATCTAATTCCTTGAGTGAAAACCACACTGTGGCACTCTCTAATAAGAAAAAATTAAAGAGAAAGGGTGTATCCAATGGTGAAAACCTCTTTGAGGCACCCGAGGATGAAGGATTCAATCTTCCTTTAAGAGCTATTCATCAAGAAAATTTAGCAGTCTTTCCTGAAATAAGCAATCCTATCAACCTAGGAATAGATGAGGCCTTGCATATCACATTCTATGTGGAATCACTATTATCAGAAGAGCAAGAAATCCTAGCAGCATTCCTAAGGGAAAGGAAAATAAACTTTGCATGGAGTTATGCTAACATGCCAGGACTTGATCCAAAGACTATGGTTCATCACTTAGCAATGTATCCAGAAGCAAAGCCGGTCAAACAAAAGCTTAAAAAATGCATCCTCAAATCAGTCTATTAGTCAAAATGGAGCTAAAAAAGCTACAAGATGCAAGATTCATACGACCAATAGATTATCTAGAATGGGTGTCAAATTTGGTACCTGTTTCAAAACCTGATGGAGCCATTATAATCTGCATAGACTTCAGAGCTTTGAACAAGGCATGTCCAAAAGATGACTTCCTGCTTCCCAACATTGACATGATAGTAGATATGACAGCGGGACATGAGATGTTGTCACTAATGGACAGATTTTTAGGATACAACCAAATCATGATAGCCAAAGAGGATCAACACAAGACAACATTCACTTGTCCATGGGGAACTTACTACTGGAACATGATGCCATTCGGTCTAAAGAACGCAGGAGCAACATATCAAAGGGCCATGACATTGATATTCCATGACATGATCCATAAAATAGTTGAAGACTATGTCGACGATAGCCTAGCTAAGTCTAGAAAGAGAAAAGATCACATAGCAACCCTAAGTGATATCTTTGACAGACTGGAGGAATACAAAGTCAGACTAAATCCCAAGAGGTGTGTCTTCAGCGTACAATCAGGTAAATTGCTAGGATAAATAGTGTCCATGAGGGGTATCAAGGTGGATCCAACAAAGGTGAAAGCAATCCTCAAGATGGAAGCACCAAAGACATTAAAATAATTGAGAGGCCTCCAAGGCAGACTTCAATCCATCTGATGATTCATAGCACAACTGGTAGACAAATAGAACCCATATTCTCACCTACTCCACGAGGGGGTAGCATACAAATGGGATACAAATTGCGAAGAGGCATTTAACAAAATCAAAGAATATCTACTGACACCACCAGTCTTAATGCCACCCATCCCACGAAAGCCATTGATTGTATATGTGTCAGTAACAACAACAGCCCTTGGAGCTCTCCTAGCTCAACATGATGAAAATGGAACGGAAAGGGCTATCTACTATATCAGTAGAACAATGGTTGGTCGTGAGCTAAACTACTCATTCATCAAGAAAGCATGCCTTGCAGTAGTGTTTGCATCACAAAAATTTAGACATTATATGATGGCACACAAGATAAAGCTCATCGCCAAAATTGACCCCCTCAAGTATCTACTATCAAAGGCAATGCTCACAGGAAGAATGGAAAAATTGGTGATGATACTGTCAAAGTATGACATTGAATATGTAGAGCAGAAAGCAATTAAGGGACAAGTTATTGTAGATCAACTAGCAGAAGCACCTATTTATTCTGAGAATCCTCTTGTTTTAGAGTTTCAAGATGAATCCATTTTTAACCTCAACGTAACTGACCATTGGAAACTATACTTCGATGGCTCATACACAGCACGGATCAGGAGCTGGTGTCTTCTTCATCACCCCACAAGGGGATTGCATACCAAGGTCATACAAACTTGCATTTCCTTGCACCAACAACATCGTGGAATACAAGGCTTTGACTATAGGTCTCAGGATAGCAGTGCAATGGAACATCATAGCTCTCAAAGTGTATGGAGACTCTCAGTTGATCATAAATCAAGTCAATAATGAATATCAGACCAAGAATGACAAGCTCACTCCATACAAGAAATTGGTGGAGACTCTCAAAGAATCTTTCATTGAAATAATATTTAAGCAGATTCCTAGAACCAACAACAGAGCAGTAGATGCCATGGCAACAATTGGGTCCCTACTAGATATCCCCAACAATGTTCCAAAATATGAATTCCTGATAAAGCAGCTTCTCATGCCCACATTCGAGGTACTAAAATCAAAATTCGTGTGTGAAATCGTTGGTCCCAATGATCCTTGGTATCATGACATTTACACATACCTTTGCATAGGAGCCACACCTGTCGATTTACCCTCAAACCTAAAGCAAACCTTTGTAAAAAAGGCATCTAGATTCGTCATGCTAGGAGATACTCTATACTGTAGGAGCATAGAAGGAACCCTACTACACTGCCTAAATGCTGAGGAGGCATTGACCACTCTAACTGAAGTACACCACGGTATCTATGGTTCACACTCGAGTGGAATGACCATACCTAAGAAATTGCTGAGGATGGGGTATTATTGGCCCACAATGGAAAGAGAAGCACATGATCATGCCAGAAAGTGTCTACAATGTCAACAGCATGGGGACCTCATCCATGATCTAGCTCAAAAGCTTCATCCTATCATCACATAATGGCCCTTTTCGCAGTCGGGACTCGATCTCATTGGAAAAATCACACCCACCTCATCTAATGGCCACAAATTCATCATAACTGCAACATAGTACTTTACTAAATGGGTGGACACCATACCCATGACATATATAACTGTGAAATAGATTTCTAAGTTCATCCTGAACTATCTCATATGTCGCTATGGTGTTCCACAAGCCATTATCTCAGATAATGGGACACCATTCAAGAATCAGGATGTCTATGACTTGTGTGAGAAATTCAAAATCCAACATTGCTTCTCCACCCTGTACTATCCCCAAAGAAATGGCCATGCAGAAGCTACAAACAAAACCATCCTCAAAAATCCTCAAGAAAATAGTCAATGACGCACATCATGACTGGCATCTGTAGCTTAATCCCACCCTCTGGGCTTATCGAACCAACATCTGCACACCCACTGGCCCCACCCCCTTCTCCCTGGTCTACGGATTAGAAGTTGTACTCCCCATTGAGATCGAGCTCCCATCCCTCAGGATATCACTGCAAAACCTCATCACGAATGAAAAGTATCGGGTATCAAGACTAAATGAGCTGGAGTTACTGGATGAGAGACACATAGATGCTTTGAATCATTTGCAAGTCTATCAGAATAGACTCAAACGGAGCTACAATAAGAAAATTAGAAGTAGGACGTTCCAAGTCAGAGAACTGGTCTTAAAAGAAAATTAGAAGAATGTTCCAAATCCAAGCAGCAAAGGCAAGTTTGAACCCAATTGGTTGGGACCATTCATCATCACAGCAAGTTACAAGTCAGGGGCATATCAATTATCAACACCCAAAGGGGAAACTATGCAATATCCCATGAATAGCTCCCATCTCAAAAAGTTTTATGCCTAAATCTTTCAAGGTATAGAACCAAAAATTAGAAAAATCAGAAAAAGTCCAGAAAAATGGTTACCTTGGTGAAAATTGGCAAACAGGCGTCTTGGTGACAACAAAAAAATCAAAAAAGAAAAAAATCCAAACAAATCAGAAAAAGGATCAAAAAAATAGTAAAGAGAAAAAATCATCCTCTAGTGAAAACCACTTTGGTGGCACTTTGGACAAGTACCTTGGTGAAAACCTGGAAAATAGGCACCTTGTGTAAATAAGCACTTCCCATCCACCAGAATCCCTATGGCATGTTTGACATCATCCATCCATTTTTCTTCCATCATCAATCGCATTCAGGTCTCCATCCATTACTCATCCACTCGTATCCACACCATAGCTTGGTCCTGTGTTCGTATCATGATCCCTCCTAGTACTACTCGGCCCATCCCCAAGGTTAGTTTGTCTTGCCTTTATCGAAGTAGTCTATTGCATCACGCTGGTGGCATGTTCTTATTGGATTAGATTCATGTATATTCTTAAAGTCCTAAATATCAGAAAATCCAAAAACATAAACAAAAATTAGAAAATCCAAAAACATTCAAAACATATCAAAATCCAAAAATAGGTCAAAAAGTCAAAAACACAGTCATCTTGTTGAACTACGTCATCTCTGAGCTTGAACGTAGGCAAGGTTGATCTTTGATCATTCCGCGAGACACTTAGGTCAGTCCTTCAGAAGTCTGTCATAATAAACTGACATCTCATTATGTATATCTCCATCTGTAAATTGGTCAAGTCGTAAGTCAAACTACGTGGTCTCTGCGTGTATAACGTAGGCAAGGCTAATCTATTGATCAGCCCTCGAGGCCCCTAGAATAGGTCCTTAGGTTAGTCTCTTGGTCAAAATTTTAGAAAACCCCAAAAACATTGGAAATTTGAAAATCAAAACATTTGTAAAACCTCAAAAAATACCAAAAATAGCCTCAAAACATTGCAAAACATCAAAAACATCCAAATATTTGAAAAAATCCATCCATCTCATCTTGCTTGCACCTGCAATAAACACCATCCATAATAAACTGATCGTCATCCTCAACCTTTGGTGAAACAGTTAGAAACAAGTCTGGCAGGTTAAAAGTAAAACTCAAAAACATCAAGTCTCAGCTTTAAGTCAATACGTAAGCAAGTCGGTCAATTCTTTGTGTCGATAGCCCATCATCCAATCAGCCTCATATCAATCATCTGATAACATCATGTCCTAGGACGAATCCTTCCTAAAGGGGCATTATTTATTAGAAAGATCACTTTGGATAAATGAAATGACGCGCTGCCATCCACTAACATGTCCTAGGATGTATCCTTCCTACAATGGGCATTATCTTTTGGCAATAGTTTCGGTTCTCATCCTTAAAAACACATTCCCTTTTGGTTAGCGGTATTGAAGAACATCAACTTGTTTGTGTACTTTATCTTTGTCTTTTGACTTATCTTATTGCACTCAGTCCAAGCACCTCTCGATGATATCCAAATGAAGGATTTAGAGATATAGGAATGGGGCAACGATCATTATCCTTTTGTCTACTATGCTTTTTGGACGTTCTTGTAAAACAACTTGGCAAATACTTGATTTGTTAGATATGTATAGAGGATTTTTTGGACAGCTTGTTGACTATTGCATTGATTGGTTATACCTTTCCGTGTTTTGGTCTGAGATGTTTGAAACTTCTAAAGTGCATCTTAGCAAGGTTTCCTTATGTTAGGTGTGAACAAGAATACTCCTATCTATTTGTCGATTCAAAGTCCATCACACTAAGTACAAAGCCATCCTGGTCCTTTATACCTTGATGCATTGTGCTTATGTGTGTTATCAAACATAAGGTAAGTGACCCTTTTAAAATCCCAATCCTTGATAAACAAATCATCCATCTATCATCATCATTTCTCATAAAGTTGGCTTGTTGGATCCTCTTGTCATCATCTAATTTCTTCTTTTCTGCACTAACATCACGTCATGAATAGTTAATCATCATCACTAGTGCATCCATCCTACATCCACAAACCATCAGTATTCTGCATATCATCTCACATGCATAATCATCATCATAATATAGATATGTTAGTCTAAGCATCTCATAAATCATCACATTTGCATATCATACATTTGCATAATCACAACATACCATCATCATAATATAGATATGTTAGTATAAGCATCTCGTAAATCACCATATTTGCATAAATCATACATTTTCATAATCACGACATATCACCTCATCAATCTCATCCATCTCACATCATATCATCCTTTAAGTTGTTTAAGATAATATAGATTTTTTATTCTAAGCATCTTAAAAAATAGTCTCATTTGCCATCATCCATAACCATCTATTTTAAACCTCTTTATTGTGAGATCAACCCTCAAATCGAATCTTTTCGCTCGATCTCTCGAGGGGGCAATGTACTAGTGTATTTGTTTCCGCTGGGGCAACCGAAAAAAAAATCATAAAATTTTTGAATTTCGATCACGGCAAGTTTATTCTTTGAACCAATGCAACAAGTACATTGCTTCAAAGAGGGGCAAAATGTAGACATGCAAAATTAACATTATGCATTCAATTAGGTCCATTCATCAAGTAAACCAAGTTTCACATTCATCCACTCATCAAATTAATCAAGTTCACCTTCATCCATTCATTAGGTAAACTCATTAATTAACATCTCCTAAGGTCATTAATTTAAAATTAAATAAACGTTATCATCAACCTTTTAATCAAATAAATCAAACATTCATTTAATTAAATTCCAAATTCTTATTTCTCCCCTTTTTATTTAAATAAATCAAATATTCAAGTCAAAAAAGGTCAAACTCACCTAATCATCATTAAACTAATCTAATCCTAATTAGCCTAACCTAACCACCCATCACATCCTCTAGATATTCCCACTTGCACAAATAAATCAATTTATTCATTTATTAAAATCCTTATTTTCTTTCAACTTGGCATAAAAATAGAATATTCCCTCAAGTTTGAAAATGATGACAAGTTGACTTGTCCCCTCCAACATTGCATTAACTTCTCATTTTCATGTCCCCCTCTCAACATTTATTTCACAAATTTGAATTTGAAACTCCCTCTCTTGGGCACATTTCCCAAATCTTGCACATCCCTCAACCTATGGCAAGTTGACAAGTGGCCTATTTTCATTAGACTATTTTTAGTCCCAAATTCATCCATTTGGCCAATCTCTCATCAAGAAAATATGTAAATAAAGGCCTTAATCTTCATCAAATCATCTACATCTACATGCAAAGTTACTCTCTTGGTTTGAGAACTAATTTTTCTCTTCATCTCCATTGCATCTCATCATTTTAGTTTTTGAGCAAGGATTGGGAAAGGGTCATTTGTACATTTGACACCAATCCAATATGGAATAGGTACTTTGTCTTGCTTCTATATGTTTGTATCTTTGAAGCATGGCATTGTTATTTCATAGAGGTATTCATAGATTTACATATGTAAACTAACCCCACTAATGAGTGTTTAAGATTTGTTCATTTGCAGATTTATAGTGGTTCACATACAAACCCAAGCCTTAAGTGTGTCTAAGACTAAGAAATATGAAACATGATGCAATCCTATTCTAATGTGTAAGAACAAGATGCATAAAAGAACTTGAATTATGTAGGATTCACCTTAGGATATGTCTAATCACCTCAAATGAACCACAATGATTTGTAGACCTTCCTTTGGCTCATGATAGAGTAGCAATGGAAGATGGAATCACTTAGAAAACAAGTCCTTAGATTTGGATTGAAGGCTAGTTGCATCTCCCCAACCTTGAATTCTTCATGATTCACCATAGGCATCCACGATCAACCCTTGACAATGCTAGATCTTGAATGAAAGTGAGCTTGAAGACCTACAAAAACACTTGAATGCTACTCCAATGCTTCAACTTTGTTGTTAATAGACTTGTGAATGCTCTTGTGAAAGATTCTCAACTTTAACTATTGAATTTGCTTACTCAAAGGGCTTATAATTTTGCTTGAATTGCTTAGATTTCATGAAAATGATTTAGAAACTTGTATTTATAGGAATTGACACCTAATTGACCATTATTTAGACCTAAAAGGTTGACATCCATCGAAAATTTGAATTAAATTGGTGAATTTCCTGCTCAAACTTGAGAAATGCCCCAAAAGGGACTCATTCATTGGACCCTTGGTAAATGGGTCCCACCAAATGGGTTGACGAATGAGTCCCACCTAAGGTTTTTGAGGTGGATTTTTAGGATTTAAATGTATTAAATTATTTTTTTCAGGATTTTATATGATTTTTTAGCACGGAATAAGCCTCAAGGTCTGAAATAATGGGTCCTAGGGGCCTATAAATGTTGATTTAAAGGATAATTAATGCAAGGGTTCCCAAGATAGGTCCAAATTAGACCAAGGATTGTACTATCTCCAAGAAGGGAGTAAAATTCAAGTGTCCATATTTATCCCCCACTTTAGTGCCCATATGACTCTATGTGCATATGCAAGCTAAAGGACTCTAAACAGTACACTTTATCTCATTAAAGGATACTCATTCAATAGACAAGAGAGTGAAGCCCGTAGTGTAGTTATCTACAAAACCACAACATTAGGAACTACATCCTGCAACAAAAATCTGTTAGTTGTCAACAAATCCAACTTTTTGAAATCAAGTTTGAGGGTAGATGTATGCCCCCTCTTGATTTTTCTAGCTTTATGGAGGTGGAATTGAGGTAGCGAGATAGCCACGTTGAATAGGGTAGGTCATATCAAAGGTAATTTCCAAGTACCATGCCACATAATGATAGATGTTTGGTAATGTCGAGAGTGGAAGCATGATTCTAATGCAACAAACGACGTCAAAAACGGAGCTCTCTAACACCCATTATGTTAACTTAAATGAAAGAGTAGTTTTTAACCCTAATTTAGTATAAACCTTAGTTTTGACATAGATAAGAGAAAAAAGTGAAGTAAATTCTTACTTTTTCTTTTACCTTTTTGTAGCTTGAGATTGATTGAAGAATAGTGAAATATTTCGATTAGACGAGACTACAGGCATACAAGGCTAGACATGTTGCAAGACCAGGTGGCATGCAACAAACATCATCATGAGGTGAGTCGATTATGTTCCCTTCACTTTGTCTTTACATAGTTATTTTATGAATTTTGTGCATTTCTAGGTTAATTTAGGGCCTTGGAAAAAAATTAAGTTCACATAGTGTCCCATTTTTTCGTGAAGTGTCCCATTGTTTCACAAAGTGTCCCTTTTGTTCACGAAATGTCCCACTTTTTTGCAAAGTGTACCATTTCTTCTTGAAGTGTTCCAAATGGGGTATCAAGTGTCTAGGGCCTTTAGGAAAGCACACTAGAGTAACTTTAGTGCACTTTTATGATGATTCATGTAACCATTGAAGAGATTAGGTTGCTTATAGGACATATTTTTTATTTTTCTATTAGGTACCCACCCATTCGAGTCAACGTCTGGGTGGCAGATAGCTTAGCTTTCCTAAATACTTATCCCCAATCCTTTCAGCGAAGGACACAAAGCTATTATAGGATGTAGGGATATATTGGACATACCTCATACCCCCTATGAGGTACCATGACGCAATGTTGATTGCTCTAGCCGAGCACTGGGATTTTGACACATGTACATTCCACCATCCTACTAGTGAGATGACGATCACCTTATAGTACACCCACTGCATACTTTGAGTTCCTATTTAGGGTTAGCCGGTATACTTCTGAGGAGCTCAAACATTCCACAAGAAGAAGGCCAACATGCAGTATTGCTTGAATGGACTAGTGCATGATGAGTGAGTGAGGGCATGGATTGATCTATTGATGATACTATATTCACAAGCTCCACTGGTTAGACAGATTATGATGCACACAATTTCACTAGTACTTGTCCTTGATGAGCACACAGTGCACCTAGAGGGAGGACTAGTACACCTAATATGAGGGATGGTAGAGCACAAGATAGTATACAGTTGGGGGCGTTGTATTAGGTAGCACACTTATACTATGATCTTGGACAGTTTGTGTTTTGGGAGGAGGACAACATGGTACAAGGTATGCTTCTACATGTATGGTGCCTTGAGCATATCACGTGTACCATACCTACTGGCTTCCCATGTCTGACAGCCATGGGGTACCCTCGGGCCTTTAGCTATCCTCTACGATGGTTCTAGTAGTATGGTGATTTACACTTTTGGAGATTGTGGTTTGATTGACTAGAGGAGAATGAGATCCTCTAGAAACCATATCAGCTTACACTTCAGTGGCTAGATCACACTTGGAAAATGAGGAGATTATAGTTGGATAGATTTTTTATTAGCCAACACAATTATGTAGTACATCCTTTCTACTATGATCATGTCACATAGTAGTTTGGGTAGGTCCAAGCACCACCAAGGGTGTGACCCTTCTTCAAGAGGTCAATGAAGAGTGCTCGGAGACCTGGTGTTATAGTATGTTTCACTATAGAGAATGTTGTCTATAGTGACTCTAAGTACTCTAATCATGATATGCCTCTAGTCTTTGATGTTAATGAAATCAGTGCCATAGATGATCATGAGGAGTGGTGGAAATTATCACGACCATCTCCCATATTTCCCATGGATGATCCTCTAGGAGATGTAGTTCCATTTCTAGATGAGGGAGATGATATAGAGGATAGGGACGAGGAGACACAGGATCGAGCACAACACAAGTGGGGAGAGCCCTCACCCATTCATATGACTAGATCATGAGCAACAACCACAACATTCATTAGTACCCACAATCATGGAGGGGCTAGCACATCTTCTATGCCCCCTGCACAAGACGAGGTTGATTTTTCATAGCCTACCAAAGATATTGGTGATGATATTTTATTTATGTATGTACTCTGTGCTTATGCTTATGCTTTATATATATATATGTCATGATGTGTACTGATTATTTATTGTTTCTATCTTACAAGAGCTATGAGAGATCTGTGGGATCTCTATCAATAGGAAACTACAGTGATAGAGCCTACATCAGTTGACAAGGAGGCCATAGACTCAAACTATAAGCCCCAACCTATTGTGGATCAAGACCAAAAATCACTCAAGACATTCATGAGACTATAGGCAACATATGAGAGTTTGAGGAGGTGATTTTGTTGAGACAATGTTGCATTAGAGGCACAGTCATCCTGGACCACAGCAGAGTTTGAGAGACTAGAGTTAGAGGTAGCCATGCTATAGGGGGAGAGATATCAGATAGCAGGAGCACATCGGGAGGCCCATGGACAAATACGGGGCTTAGAGTTTTCTCTCAGATTTGGTAGATCACAATCACAATCACACACCACCATCTCCTGACGTACCACCACCGTAGCAACACAAGTACTAGATCCTAAGGGATCTAGTAGCCATATACCTCAATGATTTTTTATATATTGATGACATGTACATAAAACTTTGATATATATATATGAGAATTTGTTATTTTAGTAGTTAATTTTATGTGTTGAATGTTAAATGGAAATGTGATTAATTAAATAACCTTTGTAATATTATTTAATGAATATCTTCATGATTTAGTACTCTTTATGTGATCTAATTAAAACTTATTATAGTTTCTCTTAGATGCAACATTGTAATTAAGTATGTTATGCTAAATTAAATGCTCCTATGATCTAATTGAAGAACATTAAATGCATATAAGGATCTAATATAACATAACACAAAGGATGAATTTGAATAGCATGAAACCTAAAGTAATTATATAAAAATGACCTACATAATCACCTTAGTGTTCAAGACATATGCCTAAGTGTTTGTCAGGAACAAAGTAATGTTAAAGGATATGGAATATAATCTAGTAGCTCTAACAACATTACTTTATCATTCATACTATTCAAAGGATTAGACATAATACCAATGTAGATGCATAGAATTGATAGGTTCTTTGAGAGGTGTGCCATCTAGTTCTATTAATACATATGCACCTGACCCAAAAATTTTGTCAATTATGTATAGTCCTAACCAATTAGGACTAAATTGTCCTCTTTCATTTGGGTCAGCATTGATGTTGCGTTGATTTTCAGATAGGACTAAATCGCCTTTGTTGAATGTACGAGGGATGACATTAAGATTGTAATATTGTTGTTTCCTTTTACAATCAGCCTGAAGATGTTCAAGAGCATTGATACATTGTTCATCAAGCATTTCGAGCTGATGTAATATTTTCTCTTTATAGTTTCTATCATCAATACTTGTCATTGAAGATAAATTCTTAATGTAGGAATTTCTAACTCCAAGGGAACTATTACCTCTCTTCCATAGACAAGATTGTAAGGTGTAGTCCCTGTAGAGGATTTAACACTTGTGCGACAAGCCCATAGCACATAGTGTAATTGTGTATTCCAATCCTTATGATGCTTGTTAACAATTTTCTTTAGGATTTGTTCGATAACCTTCTTAGTTGATTCAGCTTGATAGTTATATTGTGGGTAATAACATGTCAAAAATTTATTTATGTTAAATGTCTCTAAGAATGTTTTCATGTCACTATTCTTAAATTGTGTACCATTATCAGATACTAATGCGGAAGGAAGTCCAAAGCGAGCAATAGTGTGTTCTAATATGAAATGAAATATTACCTCAGTTGTTGTGGATTTAAGGGGAATGGCATCTACCCATTTTTTGAAGTAACGGGTTGCAGTGATGATAAATGTATGTCCGGTGAAAGAAGGGGGTGATATCTTTCCTACAATGTCTAATCCCCAAACCCTAAATGGTCATATGAGAACTTGAGCTTGAACTTCACAAGTAGGATCATGGGTCAGATTGCTATGCTCCTAACATTTGTGGAATTTTCTAACATAATCAAAGCAATCTTGTTCCATGTTTATATAATAGTATCCAATACGGATAAGTTTTTGAACCAATGTTTTTCCTCCAAAATGGCCACCACAAGCAGCTACATGGGATTGTTCAAGTTTTCTAGGTATCTTAGATTTTTTTAGGCATCTA
The DNA here is from genome assembly GCA_007258455.2 of Sequoia sempervirens. NCBI lineage: Eukaryota > Viridiplantae > Streptophyta > Pinopsida > Cupressales > Cupressaceae > Sequoia > Sequoia sempervirens. Next base: position 217,265,857 of record VDFB02379711.1, on the reverse strand, counting down.
AGAGACCATGGAATGATCTGCAATACAAAACATCAAGGATAATTATATACTTAGATGTAAGCTTCTGCAAGCAAGCTCAGATGTTCTTTGTTGTTAGCCTGGGAAAGGTACCATTTTTCAAATAGTTAAATAGTGTATCATACCATTCACTCGAGTCTTCCTCAGTCTTTGTTAGCACGTCTTCTAGTCTATCATCAATCAAAGGTTTCATCCTAGGATGAATGGTGAATGTGAAATATTTTGAAGGATCTTGAGGTGATATAAGAGAGGTTGCACTCGCCATTGCATCTACATGCCAATTATCCTTTCATGGGATGTTATCAATGGTAAATGACTCAAACTTCTCTAACAAGTCCATTGTAAGTTCCTTGTATTTTGATAATTTTTCATGCTTTACTTGATATGTTCCATTTATTTGTTTGATTACTAATTGTGAATCACCAAATATTTCAATTTCTTTTACACCTAAGATCAAAGCAGGATGTAATTTGGTGAGCAAAGCTTCATACTCAATATTATTATTTGTACATAGGAAGTTTAACCGATATGACAAGGGAATAGGATTTCTTGTGGGTAGGATTAGTATAATACCAACATTAGAACCAGATCTACACTTAGATCCATCGAAATATAACTTCCATGTATTAAGTTCAATTTTCAACACATTATCATCAAGGAAAGAGTGAGTGCTAGGTAATGCTAGAGGGGAAGGAGCATCAGCTAAGTGGTTAGTTAGGGCTTGGCCTTTAATTTCTTTTTGTGAAACAAAATTAAGTTCAAAATCAGTCAACCACCTCACCCACTTAGCTAGGCATCCGGATAAATCTATTTTATTAAATAGATGTTTGAGAGGGTCAAATTTCTCATAACCTATATTTCCACATTTAGTAAATAATGTCGCAACTTACTAGTAGCGGATACAAGGGCCAAACATTTTTTTCTATTGTTGTGTACTGCTTCTCATAATCTATCAAAGTTCTACTAATGTAATAAATAGGATGTTCTTTACCATTTTCATCTTGTTGAGCCAACAATGCTACAAAAGCATGAGCTGACATGCAGCTATGTAAAGTATGAATGGTTTGTTTGGCAAGGAAGGTTTTAAAATGGGCAGAGTTGCAAGGTATTCCTTTAAACTCTCAAAATCTTTTTTACAATCTTCATTGCAATCAAATCACACATACTTAAATTTAAGAAGATGTGTGAATGGTAATGTTTGGTTAGCTAAAGATGCTAAAAAGCAAGGGATGGCTTGGATTCTTCCTTGTAAATTATGCAATTGAGAAATGTTTATTACGGCATCATTTTTCTTTGTGTCCACCTCTATGCCTCTGTGAGATATGATAAACCCTAAAATTTTCCCACTATCTACACCAAAGATGCACTTTTTTGGATTTAACCTCATGTTGTACTTTCTCATTTGTTCAAATATTTTCCAAAGGACACTTACATTGTCTTGTTTTGTTAAAGATTTAGCTAGGATGTCATCAACATAATCTTCCAAAATCTTATGTATGTAGTCATGAAATTTTAGTGTCATAGATCATTGATATGTTTTGCCCATATTTTTAAATCCAAAAGGAATCATAATCCAACAAAATGTTCCCCAAATTGTCATAAATGTTATTTTATATTGATATTGAGGGTTGATAAAGATTTTATTATATCTAGAAAATCCATCCTTGAATGACAACAAAACCTGTCCCACAGTTGAATCTATAATCATGTCAATATTAGGTAGGGGAAAATCATCCTTTAAATATGCTTTATTTAAATTGTGAAAATCCATGAACATCCTAATACAATTGTCAGGTTTTGTAACTGTGAAAATGTTTGAGATCCAAAGGGTATAATCTATAGGTCGTACAAAACCAGCGTCAAGGATTTTTTCAAGTTCATCTTTAACCAACAATGCTATCTTGGGATTCATTTTTTGTATCTTTTGTTGAACAAGGTTAGCATTTTGAGTAACGACAATGTTATGTGTCACTATCTTTGGATCTATCCCTGGCAAATCTGATTATTTCCAAGAAAAAAGGTTTGGGAAAGTCATGGTGCAAGATTCTAGTGTCTTCTTGGTATTCATCATCGAGGAAATTCCCTATCTTAATTACTTTTTTTGTATCTTCTATGTCCATTGGTATATCAATTGTATCTCCTAAGGGCAATGCATTAGACATTGGAAATTTAGGATCATATTGGTACATAGCTATGTCTTGCTCATTACTTTCACCTACCACATCTTTTTGTTTGGTATTGATCATAGGACATGTAACCTTTTCCTTTGGAGGAGTAGAAGATGACTCATCAGAAACTCTTGGGCATTCCCACAATACTGGTTTACAATTTTTGGCCAAATTGGACACTGAAATATGTTTTTCTAACTAAATCTTCACTTTCGGGAACCTATAGTAGCTAAAACGTGAGGAATTTGAAGATAATGCAAACTAGTGATTTGTAGCATTTTGTCTATAGATTCTAAATATATTTTTTTCAAAAAAATTGGAATCAGATTGCACTTCTTTTTCCATCTCCTTTGGAAACTAGTTTTTTTAGTAAACAACATTTTTAAGGAGTGATGCTCACCGTATAATGCATGAATTTTTTTCCATGAAGGATAAAATTCTAATTTTTTTGACTTTAGATTTGTATCTACAATATCTACTTCTTCGAATTTGTTTCATAGTGTTTTATTGAAATTTTTTCCTTAATCAAGTTTCAAAGTCAAACCAATTACAATTCTGACATAGGTGGACCGTATAACACGTAACTTATTTGTATGTATCGAAATTCAATTTTTTTTGCTGGATCAAGGACTTCAATATCTGGTGCACTCATATTTTTCGAATTTATTTTTGATAATTTGCTATTTTTCCACATGTGTAGAATAGAGAGCTTGATTTTTGGTGAAAAATATATGTTTAATAAAACTAAAAAAACAAACACATAATAAAACCAAAACATATGAAAATTATATTTGTTGGATAGCTCGTTCTGAGGACTACCATCACCCAATTGGGTTTGTGAAGTCTCCTCAATTTTCATCCTCAACCCGAGCTTCGAAGGGAAAAAATCTAGAGAAATTTTGTGCCAGAGGGTGAGAAGGTGGGAAAAGGGGGGCTTAGGCGAACCAAGGGATTTCGAGTGAATCCCCTTTCAAAAAAGATTCTTTTTTTTTTTTTCTAGGAATGGTGGAACCTTGCATTTAATGGGTTTTCTCAAACCAGGGTTCTAGCGAACCCTCTTTTGGGTTCGCTCAAACCAAGAAGTTCGTTCAAACCCAAGAAACCAAAATTTTTTGCATGGGGTCATTTTTTGCAACTTTTTTGTCCTCACTCGAATTATAAACCACTTTTGTGGGTTTACCCTCCTAACATTTGTTTCAAGGGTTCATCACTTTCAAAGTACTCCCATGATGGTGGGGAAGTCATGTCAAGAAAATCAAGATATTTCATAGTAAGATTGGTTCATGGCTTGCAAATGATAGTGTTGATGTTTAATGATGGTCTCTTGTTTGCTTTCATTTTCTTAGAAAAAGAATACCCTAAACAAGCCTTTTTCTCTTGCATGTTAGGTTCTATAGGAACTTGAATGCCTTTTTCTTTATTTCCACATCTTTTACCTCCCAATTGTTTCACAAGTTCATACCCTCTCCCATATTGTTTTTCCATTTCTTTCAAGTTTGGTGGCAGTTGGTAATCTATCTCATCAAAATTAGTTGTGTAACTTGTATTTTCTTCCAAAGTAGATGAGGTGGATAACTATGAAGGTTCTTCCAAATTCTAAGTTGACATAACCATTGGTAGTTCTTGTTTTTCATCCTCCTTTATTGTGATTATATACTCTCCCATAAATGAAGGTGTGAACTCCAAGGAACCCCAATCATCACCTAATAATTTGGACACTATTTCTTCTTCTTTTTGTCAACTTTTATAGGTTCTATGTGGGATGTTGGAATTAATGTACTCGAAAGAATTGTTGTTCTCTTTTCGAATTGTAAGAAACTTTTAGGCTTGAGGTCTATTTCAACATGGTAGACTTTGTTGTTATAGATGTATTTCATGATATGATGCAGGGTGGAAGGTACCACATGCATCTCATTAATTTAGAGTCTTCCCAAAAAAATATTGTATGAAAGGTCATGAGGCATGACATGAATAGGAGTTTTTAGGGTAGCCTTTCCAACTATAATAGGTAAGGTAATCACACTGAGTGGTTTCTTGTTGACTTTGTCAAATCCTTTTATTAATAAGGAGTCATAATTGATTTTTGATTTGTCTACATGCAATCTGTCTAATATTTTCACATTACACACATTAAGGATTGAGCCATTATCAACAAGGGTCCTTTTGCTACCTATTCTATTCAATTGGGCTATTATCATGAAGGCTTCATTTTTCTTTCTCAATTCCAAGGGAGAGAGCTTATGTTTGTAAAAGGTAATGTCTACATTAACTATATTCATTTCTTGTATTAGAGTTGCCACATCATTTTCATTTGTACCAAGAGGAACCACTACTTGTTGTAAGGCTATTTGAAGCATAGTGTGATAGTTTGGTGAATTTTGAATTAGGTCCCAAAGGGATATTTCTCCAGGAGTATTCTTAAGTTGTTGAACAAGATCGTACTCCTTCCCACTATTCAAAGGCAAGCGAGGAGTGCTAGGAAAAATGGGATTAGGAAACGGTAAGGTTGTCGGGGTGGGTTGTTGTGGTTGCAGATTGTTTCTAGTGTTATATGTGTGAGCAACAATATCTTGACTCGATTGCTTCAAAACATTATTCTTAGGTGGATAAAGGATGAACTCAGGTTTGTTTTTAGGTTGAGGCTTGTGCAAAGGTTGGTAAAGGATAATTTGAGGTTGAATCACATTGAATTATTTTTTTTTTTGTTTCTCACTAGAAGCCTTAGTGGATGGGCTTTGTGAGATGAAGCCTTCAAGGGATTCATCTAACATACCAAAGTCATCACTACTAAAAGGCTTGAGAGATAAGTTAACTTTGATTGGTTTGGGTTTTTCATCACAAGCCTTAGTGGATGATCTTAGTGAAAGGAATTCGTGAAGGAATTCATCTAACATGTCTAAATAATCACTACTAAAAGGCTTGAATGATATACTTTTTCTAAATTCAAGCATTTTTTGAATTGTTCCTTTTCATGTTTTTTGTTTTTTGTTTTCATTTGTTGATGAATCTATTCTAAATGAACTAGGAACTAATGTTGAAAATGTAATTTGCAAAAATCTAATGCTATCCATAATTGCCATGTATGTAAATAATGTTATTTCTAATGAATTAAATGTAACAAAAAGAAACTAATCTAAAACAGAAAAGTAACAAGAGCAAACAGAAACTTAAAAACTAGAAATTTAATTTTGAAAACAGTAGTGCCAAACTTTCACAGGGACTAATTTTCCCAAGGTGTCGAATGAGTCCTGTGAGGGATTTTTTTATTTTTTGGATTGATTTTTATGTTATCTATGCTATATGATGCAGACCTAAGATGCAAATATAGAATTTTAATAATTTTCACTAGATTTAAATGCAATAATGCAAGCTATATGATCATTTCACTAATGCAAATTAACTAATGTAAAATGCAATGAAATGCTAATGCTAGTTAAATCTAGGATGTAAATTCACTCCAAATTAGAATTATGATGCTCAAAAGTCAAGTTCCCAAAAATGTGGACACTAGAAATGGATGCTTCACTTCCTTGTCCATAAAATGGATACAAGGAGAGGGATCCAATTTCATAATGTTCACATTCAAGAATACCTTAGAGATCTCAACCCAATGAAGGATGTGAGAGATATGACTATAATATATCATTGGGGATGAATGGCACAAGAAAGGGGTTCACCACCAAGTGTAAACTTGGGAAAATACAAAATGTTTGAAAACATAGTGTGATATGCAAAAAGACCTAAAAAGTTAAATTGAATGAAAAATAAAATAAAATAGAAAAACCAAATAGAAAGCATGCACCTGGAAGCTTGTAGAGTCCAGAGTGAAGACTGAAAATGTTTATGAAATTCTAGAAATTTTGATGTTTTGACCTACTAGGAATCATTCGCCAATCTGGGTGAATCAGTTCAAGATCAGGGTTTCTACCTAGAAAGTTGTTTCAAGGAAAAGGGTGTTGGAATCTGCAAATTGATCTGGAAGAAACCTTTAGTGGGACTCATTCACCATTCATGGAAAAATTAATCCTATTTTTCTTTTTCAGAAACTAGAAACTATGATCTGCACTCCAACACCTACACTTTCCTTCCAAACTGGGTTTCAAATTCGAGCCTATAAAAATACCTGCAAAATAGAATAGATCTTGATATGCTAATGTGGGGTTTTCCTCGGTCAAACCCCTAGTTTGGTAATTAAAAATTGAAGAGAATAATGAAATTTTCATACAAACCGTAGCCTTAAGTGTGTTTAAGACTAAGAAATATGAAACATGATGCAATCCTATTCTAATGTGTAAAAACAAGATGCATAAAAGAACTTGAATGATGCAGGATTCACATTAGGATATCTCTAATCACCTCAAATGAACCACAATGATGTGTAAGCCTTCCTTTGGCTAAAGATAGAGTGAAAATGGAAGATGGAATCACTTAGAAAACAAGTCATTTGATTTGGCTTGATGACTAGTTGCATCTCGCCAACCTAGAATTATTCATGATTCACCATAGGCATCCATGATCAACCCTTAACAATGCTAGATATTGAATGAGAGTGAGATTGAAGACCTACAAAAACACTTGAATTCTACTCCAAAGCTTCAACTTTGCTGTTAATAGACTTATGAATGCTCTTGTGAAAGATTCCCAACTTTAACTTATGAATTTGCTCACTCAAAGGGCTTAGAATTGTGCTTGAATTGCTTAGATTATGTGAAAATGATTTATAAACTTGTACTTATAGCCATTTGCACCTAATTGACCATTATTTAGATCTTAAAGGCTAAAGTCCACTAGAAATTTGAATTAAATTGGTGAATTTCCCTCTCAAAATTGAAAAATGCCCCAAAAGGTACTTGTGGACACGAAAAAAGTATCCCTTTTTTCTTGCTTGATTTGGGATTAATTGATGATAAATTGGACTTAATGAGGCCTTGATATAGAGTTGTGATGCATTTTACACATCCGCGTGTTAGGTCTTGGAGCCTTGCAAATTGAATAAAATACATTTATTGATGTCTTGTAAAGGTGTTGTAAAGTGTTGTAAATGACTTTCACACTTCTCTAGACTTAATGGACCTATTTTTCCCTTAATACAACATTATAAAATGTATTTAATTGCATTATCACGTTAATCTATAAGGCTTGTAAACTAAATTTGACTTTAATCTAGTGTTGTAATGTGTTTTACATGTTCACATTCGATGTTGTGCCTTTCTAGGCTATATGGACCTCATTTTAGTGGTGTAAAGTGTATTTAATAGCACTTTCACATTGAATTTTGTGTCCCAAGCCCTAATTGACCTTTACATCATCATTAATATGCCTCTATGGCCCCATATTGTGCATCCCATTGGATAATTTGATCAAATGTCTGATGAAATCAACATAAGAACTAAAAATCCTCATTCCCCAACATTCTAGCTATCAAAAGGGCCCCTCTAGGACTAAGTTGCCCATCTGGGAAAATGAGTCCCTACCAGGTGGGACTAAGTCGCCCAGCATGGTGCCTTAGTCCAATTTGGCCTATTTTCAAGGTTTGAGAGGGAAAATTTGGATTTTAAGTTTATTTTTCTGTCATGCCAGCCTTAGGGATCCAATTAATAGAAAAATAAGGTGAATTTCCTATAAATATAAGTCTCTAAACCCTAATTCATAACCAATTCATTCCTTCTCAACTCATCATTCATTATTCTTCTCAAGCAAGCTAAGTTTTTAGCATTCTAAGTCATCAAGATAGCTTCCAAGGACATTCAAGGGAAAATTCTTCATGTTTTGCTACAAAAATTCAAGATCAAACATCATGGCAAGGTATTAACTCCATTATTTCATGCTTCATTACATTTTTTCCTCATCTTGGTTTAATTACCTAAAAAGATGTTTGACCAAGGAAAACCCCCATGCCCTAACATTCAACATTTCTCCTTCTCTTCTTGTGTGTTTGTAGATTTAGGAAATTTGAGGGTTTGAAGATCATTTAAGATTAGGTTGAAGATTTTTTGAAGACCTCTCCTTGCTTGCAAAGACAAAATATCAACAAAAAGTCACATTCAAGCCCAAAAATTAAAGTTTTAGAACTAGATACCAGTCAGGAACCAAAGTGCAGATCGAGGGCTTTCGTTTCCACTTTAGGATTTTTAGAAATTTAAAAGTGGAATAAGTTTCTAATAGTGGTGACTTAGTCCCACTAAACCTATCTTTTAGAAGTTTCTATAGATTTGGATACGCATTTGGCCAAAACGAGCTCTAGACCAGTTTTTCCAAATATGGGACTATGTCTCCCAAATTGGCACAAGTGTCCCAATTGATTTATGCAATATTTTTATCAAGATTCCAGACACTCATTCCATCCTTTTTGAGCCTCCAGGGGCACACTTCCATTTTCATCAGTTTCTATTGTAATTTACCTCCATTTCTATGTGTTTTTGCATATCATAATGTGTTTTCAAACATCTAGCATTTCAATAGTTTTGCATTAATAATCCATCTCTTTTATCAGTTTATTCCATTTAGATCATCTCATCCAGGCATAGTACATCCCTCAAAATATTAATCTTTGAATGTATACATTACATTTTGGCCCATCTTTCCCCTTTTAGGTGAAAACCCCTAGAAGGGCTAGAAAGCATTAGGGTGCCAAAATCTTTGTTTACAGTACTCATTCACCACCCTTGGAAAGTTGGTCCCACCAAAGGGGACTCATTCTCCCAAGGTGGTGAATGAGTCCCACCTAAGGTTTTTGAGGTGGGTTTTCATGATTTGAATGTCTTAATTTATTTTTGTCAGGATTTTATATAATTTTTGAGTGGAATAAGCCTCAAGGTTTGAAATCATGGATCCTAGGGGCCTATAAATGTTGATTTAAAGGATAATTAATGCAAGGGTGCCCAACATAGGTCCAAATTAGACCAAGGATTGTACTATCTCCAAGAAGGGAGTACAATTTTATTGTCCACAATGCATATAAATACACATGGGTTAATAAGAAAAAGATCCAAGAAGACAAATACATTATTTTTTGTACATATGGTCAAACCCACAAGATGACTCATCATTTTTTCACACAAAATCATGAAATTGTGGAGGGTTTACTAGATTGTGAGCATGTAGTGAAATGGAGAGTAGGAAGTAATCATTTTACCCCAAAAAAATTGTGGGAAATAATCCACCTCTAGACCTGACCATGTGAAACATCACATGGTGCAAAGGGCATGATAAACATGACAACCCAAAGATGAGACATTAGGGAAAAAATTTATATCTATGTGTGTGTGTGTGTGTGTGTATCTATATATGTGACCAAAAGAGTCTCTCATTTACCTATAACATATAAAAAGACACTGAATGAATATAACTATAAGTAGAATGTAGAATCTACCAACCTGAAAAATTGTGGATATTGGAAGAATGTGAAGAGGATGTCTATTGATGCTCTATAGTTTGTAAATAATACTTGTTCACTCCAACAATTATGAATGTCGCTAACTACTTTCCATCTTATTTAGTAATTCAAATCTAAAAATTCAATGCATTTAATTTGGTTGTTGTGATTCAAATTTGAATTTGTTTGGGGAAGATCCAATCATTTGAACTTGTAGTTGCTAGTTACGTAGGTTTTTCAAAGATGAATTTACTGAATTTTGCATTATATTTGTGTTACACCCCAATTGAGTAATTACTATTTACTATTACTGTGTAGGGTAAATATGAATGTAATGTGAATTTTGGAGATGAATAAATTGTGCTTGTACTTTGTTATCAATGCATTATATGTGAATGTTATCTCATTTGATGTTATCTCACTTGATGTTATCTCATGGAAAATTAATGCATATATGTGAATGGATGGTTATTGAATTGATATTCTAACTTTGGATATGGTTTATGTATACTACATATGTTAAGAACAATTGACTGTCATGCGCATGTGTTAGTGGTTGCAAGTATATGTTCAATTCCTCTAGGTGGAGGGGAAGTATCACTTAGGAGAAGATCTTGGTCATGTAACCAATAACAAAACTATCTAAGCATATACACACACCATAATAGAATAATTGAGTTGAGTTAGTTTGTGGAAAGAGGGTAAATCATCTTTAGTTGATTTGTTTGCATAATTAAAAGTCTAGATTACTGCTGAAATGCATTATTGGGTGATGTTTATCTATTTGAGCTTTAGAGTTCTTTCTTGTAATATTGTGATTATATTCATAAGAAGAACGTACATGGAGTATGTGTATATATATGCACATATATGTCAATGGGATCTAATGACATGTATATGCACATGTATAGATGTATCACACATAAACATTTATCAATACAATGGTAATTGTGAATTTCTATATGTGAATCGAATGTGAACATATTGTAACCAAAGATTTTAGCACCTGAAATGCTTGTAGCCCTTCTAAGGTTTTTCACCTAAAAGGGTGAAGATTTGGGGCCAAAATGTAATGTATGCATTCCAAGATTGATGTGATGTGGGTGTAATATCCTTAGATGAAATGAAATAAATGTAGAAAACTAATGAAATAGATCAATTATTGAATGTAAACTAGGAAATGCAAAGTGCTGGTAAACACAGTGTTGTATGCAAACATGAACTAGAAACATAAACAAATGTAAACAAAATTGAATGAAACTAAATGAGGTGCACCTGGAAATTGAAAGAAGATCTAGGAAGGTTCTAGAATGCTACATAATTCAATGTTGATGCCCACTAGGACTCATTCGCCACAGATGGTGAATCAGTCCTATTTCTGGTAAAATCTACCAGAACATGTTTTGGGATGTCAGGAAAATAGAACTTCAAAAAACTCTTTTTCCAGCCTGGTAGTGGGACTCATTCACCATAGATGGTGAATCATTCCACCAACAGAACTCTATAAAGTCAAAGGTCAATTCTGTGGATCCTAGTCTATACTTTTCTACTTGTCGGGTTATTGGATCTAAATCTGCAAAAAAGGGTCTTCAAGATCCAATTAGGGTTATGTTGACTATGATGACTTAGATGACTTTGCAACACCTTTTTGACACCTTTCTCCTTGAAAAATATTCCTACAAGACCTATAAACACATATACAAAGAGGGGGAAAAGGGTAAAGGGTTAGAGTATAAGGGTTTGCCTTGGTCAAACCCCACTTTGGTAATGACACCCTATGAAATGAAATAAGAAGATAATCATGAACAAATATCATGCAAATTTCATAAAATCACCAAACCCTTGTTGTTGAAGTCTAAAGATATGTCAATGGCTACTCCAACATGCTTGATAATTGTTTGATTGAATGATGCAATGATGCTTAAGTGAATGCTTAGATGGATTGAATGCAAGAATGAATGAGAAGATTGAATGGGGGTTAAAATGAATAGAAAATCATGTATTTATACACAATTATCCCCTAATTTCCCAAAAATACATCACAGGCTGACCCTAGGTCTTTAGGAATAAAAACCTGCTAGTAATTTAAATTTATTTTGATTTTTGTTCCAAGGAATCATTCACCCCTAGAGTTAAATGGGTGTTAGAAATCAAATTTCCTTAAATGATCTTTTTTGGGTTTACATTCAAAAAATACAGTTAATTAAGGCTTGTAAGTGCATAAAGGGGCCAAATAAAGCATAGGAAAGGTGTGTTTGGTGATGACAAGTCTAGAAAAGCATGAAAGTATGTTACAAGACTTTAAAACACTTTAGAATAAGACTTCGTAAGTGACAAAAAAGGGGTATGTAGGTGAATTATAATAAGAAGAGTCTAGAAAAGTGTGAAAATTTCTTGCAACACTTCACAACACCTTTACAAGATGTCATAAAGTCTTAAAGATTCATAAGTATTCAAGACCTAATGTGAATGTGTGAGCCACATTGCAACATTAAATCAAGGAAAAATCAATCCAAATAAGCACAAGGAGGGACAAAACAAGAAAAAGTAAAAGGGTTACTTTTTCCATGTCCACAGTTAGCCCCCACTTTAGTGAGAGGATGAACCTGCTTCAAACTCACACTAAAGTAGAGCAATAAATCTTAGGAGGGGTTTGAATGTACTAATGCTTGGTAAGATGATACAACAATAATAAAGAGGGATGATCAAGCCCCCAGGATCAAGATCCCATGGAAAACTAATCATAAGCACAAAATAACACACATGAAAGTGTTGAAAAGGAAAGTTGAAAGTCAGATCAAACTTTGATCGACTAACCAGATTGTTGTGGATTAGATCTAGGATTGTTTGTTTGAAAATAAAATGCATACTCACTCTATGGTGATGGAGCTCATGGTTTTCCAATAGGTGAGAAGGCCCAAGTATACTCACTTTGGGGCCACAAAACTTCTAGTTTTCCACAAGGTGGCTATGGGGAAAATTCATGCCTCAGAATGAGCTTTCCTGATCAACTATACTAAAGTTATACCTCCTAATAACTTTAATAAGGCACCACAAAAAAAAAAAATTGTGCTTCATGAGACAATCAAAGCTTCCTATGCTTAGAACTCATGAGCAAATGCAATGGCACCACAGGCATGCAAGTTGTGTTATGCAGGTTGACCATGTAAAATACAAAATGCAACATGCCAAAGAGATGTTCAAAGGAGTCTTGCTTAGTTCATGTGAGGTATATAACTTAGGGAACATTGTGTCTAATGTCTCCAATAGAGGACCAATCAAAGAATAGAATATTTGCAACTTAGGGGATGTAGTGTGTTACATTAGGCTACAAAATGCAACATGCCAAAGAGATGTTCAAAGGAGTCTTGCTTAGTTCATGTGAGGTATATAACTTAGGGAACATTGTGTCTAATGTCTCCAATAGAGGACCAATCAAAGAATAGAATATTTGCAACTTAGGGGATGTAGTGTGTTACATTAGGCTACTAAGAGGAATGTAATATGCTAAGATAAATCATGCTTATGAAGGACACTATACCCAATATCATCCACAAAGTGACAAATGCATTGTATAAAGTATCAAGGCTACACTAAGAACCAAGAAAAAGGAAAAATGAAAATGAATAATGCTAATGTATGCCCCCACTTTAAAGGAATTGCTACACAACATTTTATGATCAATTTCTTTAAATTAGCAAATGAAAAATGCAAAAGGAAATAATACGTGAGATCCAACATGGAAAGCCCCTATGCCAAGTCATATGTTTCCAAGTAAGGCTGCATCATTGAAATGAAAAAGGAACCAAAGAAAAAGAAGAAAAACGGGTTACCCCAAAAAAATAACACACCAAAAACATAAGGGATCTATGGATTTGGGGTCAGTATGTTCATTGCTACAATGTTTTGATTAAAGAGCTTGGAACTATCATCATTCCCCAAATACACATAGAACTGGAAGAATGACACAAAGAGAGCAAAAACAAAAGAAAAACAAAATCCATTTTGGGTCAACAAGGAAGAGACATAGGATGTCTTAATGCTTTGCATCATCCCCAAAAGGAAAACATAAGCAAAAAGAAAACAAAAAGGCAAAAGAAAAGGAAAAGATTTTGGGTCAACATGAAAAAGATATTGTGGTCTCAATGCCTTACGTCATCCCCAAAAGGAAAACACAAGCGAAAGTGAAAAATAAAGGACCTTTTGGGTCAACATGGAAGAAACATAAGGTGTTTCTACACTTTTCATCATCCCCAAAAGGAAAACAAAAAACAAAGGCAAAAGGTAAAAGCAATGTACGACATATAGAAGAATGGAGGTACAAATAGAGGAAATGTACAAAGAGAGAGAAAACATCAAATGTCACATCATGGGAGAACACAATACGCACATGCAAATAGAAAAGAGATAAAATGAAAAAGACTAGTAAGGAAAATGCAAGTCATATGCCTCCTAATCATGTTTACTATATTGTGAAGGCGGTTGACTATCCAAAGGGACAATTGCAAGTGTCAAACAAGGGGAAGTACCAAGTTCTACACTTGTAGGATAAATGTCATTTAAGCTCATGGAAAAGGAAAATAATGTATTCAAATCATTATGCACCTCTTCGTCTATTTTAGAGATCTCATCATCATCATCTAGATTAATTACAATAAGAGGATGGATGGTAATTTCCAATGAAGGGTGTATTAGGAGTTGTATTTTTTGTATTGGATCATTTTTTTTTTATTGGGGAGGAGGGTCGTTATTTATTACTTCTTTCAAAGCCGGTTGTTGATTTTCTCTATTTTTCTTTAGTTTGTAATTGACGAGCAAGGAGACAATGTTGATGCCTATGCTCCCTAGTACCTCAGTTTCTTTTGACTCTATTTTCAATTTGTGTGGGTGTAAGAGTGGGTTGATCCACCATAGGCTCATTTTCTTCCTGAAGGAGAGGAATAGAAGGAACCATGGGAGGTGGTTCAATCACTTTCTCTTTTACTTTATAAACTTTTTTTATGTGAGGGGGCATGATGGGGTTGGTTTCATTATCTCTTGGACGTTTGGATGAGGAATATGAAGTGTTTATTTTTGGTTGATTTGGAGTTGTTGGTTTAGGTTCATGTTGAAGCATTGTCTCATCGAGGATAGGAGTGTCAGAGGTGGATGGGGATTGGTTGCGAAGGGACAATTCAGCAAATTTTTTTCTTTAAACTTTTGATAAGCAATGAAAAAGAAATCTTTACAAGGTGTTATGGGTTCCATGGGCTCTATCCAAAAGGATTATAAGGATAAGTTTCCTTTAGAAAACAAAGGGTTAAAGCCACTATGGTGAACAATGAATATGTCATTTTCATGAGGAAACTTTAAACATTTTTGTATGATGGAAGGAACAACTTTCATCAAGCGAAGCCATGGATGGCCTAGCCGCAAACGAAACTGATATGATTACAGAATGATGGAGAATGTTACATCCACTATCTTAGGTCCTATTTTTAATGGAAGGACTATCGATCCTATCATAGGGTACACAAAACCATTGTGTTTTTTCATCCATGCTAGTGGTTTGTCATAAATATCTTGATAAAGATCATGTAATACCAAAAATTCCACAATGATCACATTCTCACCACAGGTGGGATCTATGAGTATCCCATTAGTGGGATTATCATAAATATGGTCAACTATGTAAAGAGGACCATCAAGAAGATTCAAAAGAATATCCTTGGAAGAAAACGTAATATCAAGACATTTCTTAGGTTGGCCCTTACGAGGGATAATGTCTATCACTCCTACCAGATCATCCATAAGATTAATAGAAGTGGTATGTTGAATAAGATTAGGATGTTCAACAACTATATGAACATTCATCACATCATTGTTTTGAGTTTCACTAGCTTTGACGAAGGACATAGTATGTTTGGGCATTATATTGGTGAAAATTTGCAAATTTTGATTGGGTAGGGAAACAGACAGATTTCCTTTAATATTAATATTTGAAATTGATAGATGGCCAAACTCAATGGGGTCTTGCACTATGTGTTTAAGATTCTCGTACTATTCTATGTCATATCCATTTTATCTATGATAATCGAAATAAGTGTTGGGTTGAAAGGTTGGAGGAAAAGGTTTGGTTGGATCTAATGGTTTAACAGTAGGAAAAGTAATCACTTGTTGCTGCAATAGTTGGGTCATGGTGTTGTGAATATTTTTTGGTAAACCTGTATAAACTATCTCTTTGGATCTCCATAAGTAAAAGGTACCACAGCTTTAACATTTGTTACTTGGTTATTGACTAGTTAAGGTGGTTCTTGAGGAGGGGGTTGAATTGTAATAACTCTTTGTTTGGTTTTCGAAATGGCTGTGAATTGTTGGAAGTGCTAGGTTCATAATTTTTAGTTTGGTTAGTAGTGGACTTGGCATCACAAGTACTGATTGAATTGTGATAGTCACAAAGGGTTGTAAATAAGTGAATGAAAGAGGGAAATTTCATCATGGTCAATTTATCTTGGATGTGATTTTGTAAATTTTCAATTAACATCTTTTGGAGATGTGGATCAATAACCTTGACATCAATTTGGGCATAGAGTGACTGATAACATGAGATGAAATCGGTTACTTTTTCATCCACATTTTTTTTACATCTCATTAGATCATCCAATGTCTTTTTAGGAGTCATGTGCACTTGAAAATGATTTATGAATGCATCAACTAGTTCATTAAATGAATGAATTGAATTGTTTGGTAAGGATGAAAAACACTCCAAGGAAGTGTCCTTTAAGGTCCTAGGAAATAGTTTGGCCAATAGTTAATCATCAAGAACAAAGTCAATGCATAAGGTTGTGTAAGAATTAACATGATTAGTAGGATCTCCCTTCCCTTTGTACTTCTCAAATCTAGGTATCTCAATTCCTTGTGGCATTAGTGTCTTTAATATTTCCAAAGATAATGGGATACTACAAACATAATAGGTGGGTGGAGCATTTTGACTTTGACTTACGGTGGATATTTGTTGTTGCATAGAGGAAATGGTTTGGAAAAATTGTGTGATGAGAGGATCAATGTAAGTGGCATGAGGTGGAAGAGATCGTGGTGATGGAGTGTATGTAGTGGTAGGGAAAGTGAATGGAATGCTAATAGATGGTATGGTGGAAGAGTAGAAAAAATTCAATGCCACAGAAGAATTATGAATTCTAGCAGGAATAGTCAAAGAAGGAATCACATTGCTAACCTGTTGTAGTGTGGTTGTGACTTGGGGAGTGGTATAGGTTAGTATGGATGCTACAATTGAAGGGGGAGAAATGTGAGGTCCTTTGTGACTAACCACGGTGTTTTTTGGTTGAGATGTACTAGAGGTGGAAGGAATTTGTTTATGGTATATCTCAACAATTTGTTTCATAACATCAAACCCTTCATTACATTCAAGAAAATGATGGATTTTGTCTACAGTAAGAATTGTGATGATTGAAATGTTTTCAAGACACATGTTTTGTTGAAAATTTTCTAGATCCTCATGAATGTTAATGATGTTTTCTTGGGGAACATGATCGTTTTGTGTGTCAACTTGCATGTTATGGAAGGAAAATTATTGCTAAAGGTAGGATCCATTCCTAATGCATTATTGTCAACACTAGGAGCAGTAGCTCGAGGCAACCCAAGTTCCACAATGAGTGTATTATCATGGGAGGCCATGAGTCATGAACTTATTCTCACTAAAGTATTATCAATAGGGCACCAAACACTCATACAAGGGCTACTAAAGATGGCATGGATGCAAATGAAATGAAAACTACGAATAATAAAATGCTAATAACATAAATCATGGAAATTGTAATAGAGATGTAATAACAGAAAACAAAAATGCAAAAATGCCCAAAAAATGCCAAAAAATGCAATGCAGAATGTGCAGCTGAACTAATTCACTCAGGGTGGCAAATGAGTCCGGGGATGATTTTTTTTTTAGTTTTTTCATAAATGTTAAATGCAATTTTTTTTTTTTTAGATTGTGTTATGTAGAATTATGATGCAAATGCAAAGTTTCAGTGTTTTTAAATATTTGAAATACAAAAATGAAAACTATATGATCTTTTCACTAATGCAATTTTGGAAACTAGGCTAGGATGCAAAACAATGCAAAACCTAATGCAATGTTGATGCAATATAACCCTAGGATGTAGATGCACTTGAAATCAGAAGTTAAAATGCTCTAAATTTAGGTTCACCAAAATGTAACCAAATATTTTAGCACCCAAAATGCTTGTAGCCCTTCTAGGGTTTTTCACCTAAAAGGGTAAAGATTTGGGGCCAAAATACAATGTATACATTCAAAGGTTGATGTGATGTGGGTGCAATATGCTTAGATGAAATGAACTAAATGCAGTAAACTAATGAAATAGATCAATTATTGAATGTAAACTAGGAAATGCAAAGTGCTGGAAAACATAGTGTTGTATGCAAACATAAACTAGAAACATAAACAAATGCAAACAGAATTGAATGAAACTAAATGGGGTGCACCTAAAAATAGAAAGCAGATCTGGCAAGGTTCTAGAATGCTACAGAATTCAATGTTGATGCCCACTAGGACACATTTTCCACATATGGTGAATCAGTCTTGTTTCTAGTAAAATTTGTTGGAATAGGTTTTGGGATGTCGGGAACATAGAACTTCAGAAAAATATTTTTCCAGCCTGGCAGTGGGACTCATTCACCACAGATGGTGAATCAATCTACCTACAAAAATCTACAAATTCAAAGGTCAACTCTATGGGTCCTAGTCTATACTTTTTTGTTTGTCAAGTTATTGGATCTGAATCTGTAGAAAATAGGTTGAAAAGGTCTTCAACCTCCAATTAGGGTTATGTTGACTATGATGACTTAGATGACTTAGATGACTTTGCAACACCTTTTTGACACCTTTCTCCTTGAAAATTTTTCCTATAAGACTTGCAAACACACATGCAAAGAGGGGAAAAAGGGTTAAAGGTTAGAGTATAGGGGTTTTCCTCGGTCAAACACCACTTTGGTAATCAAACCCTATGAAACGAAATAAAATAAGAAGAGAATAGGCTATGCGCAAGATCATGATGGACCAAAAAGTGGCGATATGATGGGTATGTTTAGGATATGTGGCTAACGACATTTTTTTTACCCAAAATTGATGAAACGAAAAGGATTTTTAAAGGAGATTCTTAGCTTCCACCAATATAAATTATGCTTTAATTTTAATTTAATAAATAATTATTATTCATGTTTTCTATTTGAATTATGACTAAAGTCCGATTGATAGGCTGATTGAAAAACATATATAGCTTTCAAATGGTATCATATTTTTTGAATCCAAACATGTGTCACATTCTATGCTTTGCATACTATAGGATTAAAAAGAAAATTGACTTTCATGAAGTTTGACCAAGTCAAGGTGGTCAGAATACGATTTTTTATATTTTTTAAAAGTTGTAATAAAAAATCAATAATTATTTACTTGGAAAAAATTACAAAAACATGCATTACATTTGGACATGAGTCCTCTACTTATATCTAAAATCTTATAAAAAAATATTATCATTTTATTGTGGTTAGGGTGGTCAGACAGACACCTACTTCTTATTTTTTCCCCGAAATTTAAGTACTACTACATTGAAATTTAAAATTTTCACCAAATAGATTTTTTTAAATAAACCTAGTAGTTTAGAAACTACATTCAATTTGATACAAATTCTATTCTTACACATTTTTGAAATAATATAGAGAACTTATTCAAATTTTTACGTCAAGTTTCCTAACTCTGATTTTTTTGAATTTTTTACCACTTAAGGGCATGTTTTTTCCATGATGATCCTACACATACCCAATGATGAACAAAAAAAAAATCAAATGTCATAAACTCACCAAACCCTTGTTGTTGAAGTCTAAAGATATGTCAATAGCTACTCCAAGATGCTTGATAATTGCTTTAATGAATGATTTTATGATGCTTAAGTGAATGCTTAGATGGATTGAATGCAAGAATGAATGAGATGATTGAATGGGGGTTAAAATGAATAGAAAATCATGTATTTATACACAATTATGCCCTAATCTCCCAAAAATACATCACAAGCCAACCTTAGGTCTTTAGGAATAAAAACCTGCCAGTAATTTGAATTTATTTTGATTTTTGTGCCAAGAGGGACTCACTTGCCCCTAGTGGAAAATGGGTCCCACTCAAGGCATGTGAATGCGTGTTGGAAATTAAGTTTCCTTAAATGATTTTTTTCAGGTTTACATTCATAAATACACTTAATTAAGGCCTATAAGTGCATAAAGAGACCAAATAAAGCATAAGAAAGGTGTATTTGGTGATGGCAAGTCTAGAAAAACATGAAAGTATGTTACAAGACTTTACAACACTTTAGAATAAGACTTGGTAAGTGATAAAAAGGGGGTATGTAGGTGAATTATAATAAGAAGAGTCTAGAAAAGTGTGAAAATATCTTACAACAATTCACAACACCTTTACAAGATGTCATAAATTCTTAAAGATTCATAAAGATTCAAGACCTAATCTGAATGTGTGGGCCACATTGCAACATTAAATCAAGGAAAAATCAAGCCAAATAAGCATAAGGAGGGACAAAACAAGAAAAATTAAAAGGGTTACCTTTTATGTGTCCACACATATATATACATGTATAGTATATACACATATCCATATGTATATATATGTATCAATACACGCGTATGTTGGCAAATGGGCATCCCATCGGAATGTATTGGTATAGGTATACATACATATATGTGCACATAGACGCATATATATATGCATACAATCAATATATTTTGTTTATTATGTCAATACTATCTTGCTTATACTTATTTGTATATCAAATGTTTACTTGCTTGGTGGAAAAAGTTATATATATAAATATATATTAAAATATATATATATATATATATATATGAATATACATATACATATATACACATACATATTGGTATTAATATATATTTATATGTAGTATTATATATATATATATATATTAATATATATTTAATATATTAACCATTGCTTGGGAATCAACTATCATTTACCATGATAAAGGCCAATTATTAGAGGTCGATTATAAGTTGCTTAAGACCATGTTTTGAGAAGCTATTTTTTACTTTTGTTGTGACACTTTATGGAACACATGTATTTCATTATAGCTTGTTGCATTATGTCAATGCAAGGTGTAAACTTAGTCACTTCCTATGGTACGATCATCTTTGACTGGGTAAAACTTAAAGTGCCATATCTTTAAGCTTGAACCAACATCTGTTAAGATGTGAGTAACTATTCAACAACTTTGTCAAAGTGAATAAATATCTAAATCAACTCACACCCAGGCTAAGTCGATGAAAGCATGGTGTCGCAAATTGGTTATTAACTATTTCTAATTGATTGCAAATTGTGCCAACTTTGAGAATAGTGTCAAATATTTGGTGCCACCTTTGATTCCTTATACCTGTAGATGTCTATTGTTGGAGATAATTTAAATTATCCATGTGTATATTTGAATAATTCTCTATTTGTTGTTGATCAAGAAAGGTCGATTTGTAATTTTTTTTTGTTGAGTATGAGCTTACATATTCACCACCTTTTTGTTGTGATTTATGTGTTGCTATGCATGCTTGCTACTATCATAACTCATACCTAAATTATAGGATGAGTAGTTACCAAATAACTATATAAATAATGGTGCTTGATCACTTGTTGAGGACACATATATTGTTACAAATTTTTACTCTACATTTTATCAGTTTTATCTATGTGAGAGAGAGAAGATTCTATTATATTGAGAGAGATTTTCTATTTGAGAGAAGTATTCCATAAACTTGAGTATTGGAAGTTTATTGTGATGTCACTTGAGAAGCTATAATCAGTCTAGTTTTTGTTTGGAGTTAGGCTACATTATTGTCAATTGATTGGATAAGCGATAAAAGGCATGTGGATATTATCTTTTTTTATTTTTTTTCATGAAATATTGTTCTCTATGAATGTTTGAATTGTCTTTTATGAGAACTGACATTTAGGGAATCTAGGATAGCTTTGAAAAGGAAATAGAAGTTTTCATATTTTTTTATGATGTGCTTGTATGTACTCTGTAATAGGAGATTGATGTTTATCATAGGTATTATATACTAGATATGATTGAACATGAGTGACATATGTGTTACTCTTAGCTAAGTTATTGATTTAACTAGAATAGCTTATGTTTACTCTTAGGATTGTTTGTCCAGTATGGGAGGGAGCTTATGTATTTACTTATTATGTAGGTTTATTCCAAGTACGTTAAAATGGTGGTAGGTTATCTTTGGGATCATAGATTATCCATTGAAGGAAATACCTATATGTAGTTTAAGATAACCTTAATTCAAATCAACCCTAAGTAGTGTATGTGATAGATGACCTTCATTCGAATTATAGAATGAGAACACTTTGGCCAAAGTCATGTGACTCCCTCTGGCTCCATCGTCAATTCATTGCAATCCAATATTACATGCTAGTTCCAGATTGTGGGATTACAAGTTCTAGTTATGTAGGACATGACACTATGCTCAATTGGTTGTCATTATTTGATTACTCTACCAATCTCTTCATTGAAGGGAAGGGCTATCTATTGGATGATAGATATGTGGGGGAACACATTAAGTCTATAGTTGGCAAGAAAGCACTTGAGTGATGCTTCTCCTCCACATCAGGCGATAGAACAACCAAGATTTGAAAGGAAGGATCTTGAACCATCTATAAACTATTTGTTTCAAACCTTGTTGAGCTATGTTTGTAAATGTATGTAATATTTTATGATTGTAACTTGTGAATTATAGTAATGAAATGGAATCCTTATTGTATTACATTATGCATCTTTTTTTATATATTCTCAATAAAGAAAATAATTTTTTTATTGCAATGGCTTGTTACATAGTTTATTTAATTCCAAGGTGAATACTTAGGAATTTTTTTAATTCATTGAAGGGTTAGTGTGTTACATGTGGTATCAGAGTTACCAAGTTTAGATTTGGAACTCATGAGCTCATCAGTATTTCCATCCAACATTATCTAATTTTTGGAAATTCTTGTGCTAGGATGGCATGTCTCAAATTAATGGCTCAAAAGTCAGTAATAAAAACTAAGTGCTACCTCAAGGTCAAGAAGGAAAGATAAGACATCATTAGAAAAATAGAGGATACCAGCTACAATAATGTCATCTCATTAAGTGACATTGAGACCTTTAGTCATGGACTTTCTCGTATTAGTGATGTGAAGAGAAAGATTAAGATGGAGGCTATGTATAACTACCTACCAACCATCTCACCGAAGAAGTTTGAGTCATTACAATTTTCTAGGGATATGCCCTCGGAAGAAAGTGTCAGCCCAAAAATTATCTTTAGGGACACTAGAGTTCTTCCATTGGAAGAAGTAATTGTAATTTCCTTGAGTAACGAGTTCAAGGGATATGTACCTCGAGATCAACCAGATGTGAAATGGTCTCATGAACAAATGTCTGCAAGAAGGGTAGACTATATTGTTGATGAACACCATATTGACATTGCACCTTGTAACTATGTATAGGATGACAAATTCAAAGGCTATTATCCTTTCTAGGATAGGTACAAACAAATGAGGGATGAACAAAAAGATAGAGATCAAGAAAATTCTTAGTTTGTGGGTTATACTCCCTTAAGTTATGTGTTAGAGAGTGAATCCAAGGGATACTCTCCACTCAACTATTTGAATAGTCACTCCATGTAATCAAAGGGATATTGAAATCCTCATGAAATGAATAAAATCATATGATTATCAAAATGTGTGTGCTTACTCTTATGCAGAATTCTTTATGTGTGTATGAATGCCATTTTTAATGTTTTCCATTTAAGATAATTGATAACATAATTTAGTCTAACATGGATAAACATTCAGATAAAAACCAATCTTGTAAAGATGGTGAGGACATGAACTAATCCTAGTGGAAGCCAAGAGGTTGGTCAAGGACCTGTTGGAGTTAAGGGTAGACTTGACAAAATCTTGGCAAGGTTGGCTAACCTTGAGTAGGAAAGAGTTAAGGATAGGATAAAGAATGAAGTTCTCATTAATGGGCGTGAGGGAGAAAAATCTTCTCATGGGCATGATGAAATCCATGATCATGAGAGGGTAAAATCACCTACGCCATCTGAAGAAAGGAATAAGAATCTCATGGCTTCTGAACTTTCCAAGGACATGAAGAAGATTACCCCACCCAAGTTTGATGGAAGTGCTAGCGGAGATGAGGTTGAAGTGTGGCTTGTGCAAATGGAAAATTAGTTTGAAATACGAAACTATGATGAGTTTACTAAAGCCACAAGAGGTGCATATAAGTTAGCAGGAGAAGCCTCTAACTAATGGATGAACAAAAAGTTGGAACTTAATATTAACTCATGGAAGTTAACATGAGGATAATTCATGGAGATTTTCCATAAGAGATGATTGCCACAACTCTACAATGAACAAAAACTCTTGGATTTCTAGGTTTTGAGACAAGTTAATATGATGGTCAATGAGTATTGGGAGAATTTTACCTGACTTATGTGCTATGTTCCCATATATATCACAAGGATGAGCACTTCTACATTAGAAAGTTTATTGTGGGACGTAATAGTCAAATTGGAGGAGAAGTGGATATGCATGGTCCAAAAATAATGGATCTTTTATATGAGAAAGCAATTAAAACAAGAGTGAAAGCTCAAGGCTAACTCTACTCATCAAGAAAGTAGAGAGCATAAGAAGGTTTTGGAGGTTCCTAACAAGTGAGTTCCAAAGAAAGTAGAATTTGTACAAAATTTTCCAAGGAAAAAGGGAAAAAGGTTTTGCAATGATGGAAAGGAGTCCAGAAGAGATCATAAAATGAATGATTCTATCATGGGTAATACCAACAAGGCTAATGAAAATTTCAACAAGTCAAGAGAAATCGCAAGAAAAAGAGGACCAGCTATAGGATGTTTTATATGTAGAGGGGACCATTATGCTAATGAGTGTCCTAATAAAAAATTTGGATCATGCCATATGGTAATCCATTACCCACCTAGCAAGCAATGTTTCATCAAAAGATACATGTAGTTGTGGATGATCGTCAAGAAGAGTACCAAGTAACTCCAGTTCAAATGCCAGGTATTTTGTTTGGCTTACCTATTTTTGTTCTTATTGATACTAGTGCAACTGAGAATTTCATTTCACCTAGAGTAGCTAAGAAATTATCTAGGAAGGTTAGATACATGGCAATGTCTTGGGATGTAGAATATGCAAACCGGACAAAAGCAAAGGTGGATCAATATCTATTTGAGGCTAGGATAGAACTACCCAGTTTTTCTATGAAAGTAAACCTATATGTCGCACCTATAGGATCATATGACATTGTCCTAGATATGAATTGTTGTGGATACATGGGGCTAAGGAAGATTTCCATGCTAAAACTATAGAATTCCTAGATGATTTTGGAAATCAAGTAAAATTTCAAGGGATACCTAAAGAGGTCAGAATTTGACAAATCACGGAAATGCAACTATTAAGAGCTTAGAAGAAATGGTTTAAACTCTTTGTCATAAATATATAATAACTTGAAAAGGATAGTGAGGATTTGGAGTTCTAGGACTTTCAAGAGTTAGAATATGGTGAGATAGATGAAACTGGAAAGCTGAATATGGAGAAGTATTTAATATTGAGAAAAAAATTGGATCTGTTTCCAGATGAGTTACTAGGGTTACCACTAAAAGGAATATTTGACTTCTCTATAGATATAGTTCCAGGGTCAAAACCTATTTCTAAGGTACCCTATAGGATGAAAAACACTGAGCTTATGGAACTTAAGGTACAATTGGATGAATTATTATCTAAAGGGTTAATAATACCAAGTGTTTTTCCTTGGGGAGTGCTATTCATCTTTGTTAAAAAGAAGGATGGTACTTTTCATTTATGCATTGACTATCGTAAGCTTAACAAAGCTATGATTAAGAACAAGTATCTGTTACCACATATAGATGATCTTTTTTATCAAATGAGGGGATTTTTCATATTCTCTAAAATAGATCTAAGATATGGATATCACCAATTGAGGATTAAGGATGAAGATATCTTTAAAACCACATTCAAAACCAGATAGGGACACTATGATTTCACCATTTTACCCTTAGGTTTAACAAATGCACTTGCTGAATTTATAAACATGATGAATAGTGTATTTAGGGATTTCCTAGAAAAAATTGTATTAGTTTTTTTCTAGATGATATCCTAATTTATTCTAGAAATGAGGAGGAAAATTGCAAGCATTTGGAAATGGTCCTACAATGTTTAAGATCTAACATAATCTGTATGGTAAACTCTCTAAGTGTACATTCTTCAAAGAAAAGAGTACATTATCTAGGTCATGTGATCTCAGTAGATGGAATTTATGTAGATCCAACTAAGATCAAGGTAGTACTTGAGTGGCCTGTACCTAAGAATGTGTCAAAGGTAAGAAGTTTCATGGGTCTAGCAAGGTATTATAAGAAGTTTGTTGCAAACTTCTCTAAGATCACTTTTCAAATTACTTCTTTGCAAAAGAAAGGAAAGAAATTTGAGTGGACTGAAAAGTGTCAAGAAGCTTTTGACCTACTCAAAGAGAAGTTAACCACTGCACTGATCTTAAAAGTGCCAGATCCTAAGGGTAACTTTACAACTATCACAGATGCATGTGGGGAAGGTTAGGAGGTTTGTTAATGCATAATGGGAAAGTAATTGCTTATGAATCTAGGAAGTTGAAACCTTATGAGATGAATTATGCATCTCATGATTTAGTATTAGCAGTTGTGGTTCATGCATTGAAAATGTGGAGGCATTACTTGTTAGGAAAACCCTTTGAGATTAAAATTGATCATGTAATGGATTAAAGTACCTTTTCACTCAACATAATCTAAATGCTAGATAGAGAATATGGTTAGAGTTGATAGTTGATTATGACTTCAATATCAATTATATAAAAGGGAAATAAAATTGGGTTGTCGACGCTTTGAGTTGAAGACATCATATTGCTTCAATAGTGACGATTCAAACTAACTTTAAAGGGAAAGTGTTTCAAATATGCAAGAGGATGATTACTACTTACAAGTCAAGCAAGCACTCAATAGCAATCCACAAGATTCTAGGTATGAAGGTTTCCATTTTGAACCTGATGGATTACTTAGATATAAGGGTAGAATGTATATACCTAATGTAGAAGAGTTCAGAAATATGGTATGGAAGGAAGTACATGAAGCACTATACTTTTTACATCCTAGAGTGACAAAAATAATGGTAGATGTAAATCCATTATACTTTTGGAAAGGTGTGAAAGGAGATGTTGCTAGATTTTTGGCTAGGTTTCTTGAGTGTAAAAGGGTAAAATTATAGCATCATCATCCCACAAGCTTGTTATACCCACACGATATACCAGAGAAGTGGAAAGTCATAAGTATGCACTTTGTGCATGGATTGCCTATGTCAAGAAATAAGCACAATGGCATTCTTGTGGTTGTAGATAATCTTACCAAAGTAGCACACTTTATACCCAGGAAACTAACTAATGGATCACTTGTCATATCAAGGAAGTTTTTGCAAGAAGTGTTTAGGTTGCATGGGATTCCTGAGAAGATTATCTTAGATAGGGATTAATGAGTTACTTCTAGGTTTTGACAAACTTTGTTTTCTACAATTAGGACTCAACTGAATAAATTAGTTGAACATATCATCCAAAAATGAATGGGAAAATTGAAAGGGTGAATCAAGTATTGGATGACCTACTTAGGATATATTGCATGGATCAACAGTACAAGTGGGAAGATTACTTTCCTTTAGTAGAATTTTCCTATAACAATTCTTATCATTTTGCGATAAAGATGGCTCCTTTTGAAGTATTGTATGGTCAAAAGTGACAAACTCCTATAAGTTGGAATAGACTTGAGGATAGAGTAAGTCTTGAGCCAAAGATGTTGGCTGAAATGGATGAGAAAATTAAGATTGATAAGCAAAGGTTGGTTGAAGCCAACAATCAGTAGAAAAGTTATGTTGATCCCCAAAGAGTTTCACACAATTTTGCAGTAGGTGACAAAGTGTTGTTGAGAGTGAAACCTCACAAGAGCTCCATTAGATTTGGAAATTCTTCTAAGTTCTCCCCGCATTATGTAGGACCTTTTAAGATTCTTGAGGAGGTGAATCTAGTAGCTTATCAAATTTTATTGCCACCAGCTCTTGCTAGAATGCATAATGTCTTCCATGTGTCCTACCTCAAAAAGTATGTACCAGGTGATAATCATCTGATTGATTATAATTCTTTATAAGTACAGGACCCTAGGGTAGTAACTCTTGAGCCTGTAAATGTTCTCAAAACACATAAGCTTCACTTGTGTAATAGAGAAGTCTTGCAATGAAAATTCCAGTGCGAGCAGTATACAAAAGACTTGGCTACTTGGGAAGACTATCCGAAGATTCAACAAAAGTTTCCTCATATTCTTGATGCTTTTGAGAATGCTTTAAAAAATATGTTAGTTTTTTGTGTTTTATGTTGCTACATAAAATCATCGAGGATAATGATTCTTAAGGGGGGAGTATGTTACATCCCAATTGAGTAATTACTATGTGGGGTAAATATGAATATAATGTGAATTCTGGAGATGAGTAAATTATTCTTGTACTTTGTTATCAATGTGTTATATGTGAATGTTATCTCATTTGATGTTATCTCACTTAATGTTATTGTTGCAAGAATGGAGAAATGAATGAAGGTGTTGTCATCAATATCAACTGGTCAACTAGTTATCTACTAGTTGTTGTTGGTTGTATGTGTTGAGGATAATGAGACAATTATATTAAAGAAAGTTTGCAAGTATTCAATTGTTGCTCTAGATGATGATCTATTATTTGACCCTATGTTCATGTGGTTCAGATATGTTGGTCATGGTTGTTGAAGGTTGCTATATCTAGATGTTTGGTTGTTGGTTCGTTGTGAAGTTCGAGTTGTGCTCACCAATTGTGAGCTATGTTTTTATGTGTTTTGGTTGAGGTCCAGGAGAAAAGTTGTTAGTACAGATTTCTCTTTCATGAAGTCTTTTGACTTGTAGTTCTAGAGTACTTATGATATGTTCTTATTGAATTGAAGATATTTTTGGTTTTTGGAAGTTTTGAGCTTAATTGATCTATGTGTTTTACACTGGTTTGGATGACCTTGTGTTAAGCATTATCTTCAAATTTGATGAAGCATGTTTGATCTATTTTGGGTCCTGGTGAAGCATTTCTATGGGTCACGTCCTCATTCTAATTCAACCCTAGGATGTTTTTTCACCAACCTCATTTGAATTTGAAGTTGGATGGTTGATTTTGTATCTTTTTCAAAGCTAGAGATGGTATAAATACAGGACAAGCTAGTAAATGTAAAACAAACAAGAGAAAAGAAGGAAGATAAGTGAAAGAGAAGACATGATATTGATGCTATTCAAAAAGTGTGTGTGATTTGTGTGTGGCATATCAGTGTGAAGCTTAATGTTGAGTTACCGGATGCAGTGAGCAGAAGGTGAACTCTATCATTCATGCAAGTTGATCAAGTGATTGTGGTGGAATCCTTTGTTGCATTTGGATTGTAGTCTCTCTATAACAAGTCTTTTGTGTTTTCTTTGTATCTCTGTGGTAGTGAGCCCTTCGAATTTTAGTCATGTTGGATAGTGAATCCTTGTTCCAAATAGTGAGTCTTTGTTTCAAGTAGTGAGCCTTGTTTCAGGTAGTGAGCCTTTTGTAATTAGTTTTGATATTCTCTATAGTGTGATTTAATCATCATCATGGTTTTTTCCTCATTTGTTATTCCATGTAAATATGGTTTTATTGTGTTTATGTGTTGGATTTCAGTTTTTGCATTGGCATTTGATTATTAATCATTTAATAAATTTTAATTATTAGTTCTGGTGATTGATTTGAAGGTTAAAATATGTGACAACTAATTCACCCCCTCCTCTCAGTTGTCCTATTCAACGATTGGTATCATGGCTTGGTTCCTTGGTGAAGATCTTAACCACTTGAGGAAGGTCTAAGATGGCTAGCAAAATGGCCTTTCACTATCTTAGGTTTGATGGAACTAGTTATGGTATCAAGAAATTGTTAATGGAAGAATATTTGGAGTATTGTGGATATGATGTGGACAAAGCTTACAAGAATCCCTACACTCCTACTAATGGTGTGAGTACCCTTGACGAGTTCAAAGCACATGAAGTGAACAATAAGGTGAAGTTCATCTTGAAGAATAGTCCGATACATTCTGAGTTGTTTAAGGTTTAAAATTTGAAGATAGCTAAGGAAGTATGGGATGCTTTAGAAAGAGCACATGATGGTGATGAAAGAGTTAAAGAGGAAAAATTGTAGAATTTGGAAACATAGTTTGATCTTATACATATGTCCAAAGATGAAAATGTTAAATCTTATGTACAAATATTGGATGAGGTTGTGGTTGGAATGCGATCACTTGGCGCTACTATAGATGAAATCAGGATTGTAAAGAAGATTCTCATAACTCTTCCTGATGCTTATAGTGAGAAGGTGGGTGTTATTGAATAGACAATAGATTATAAGACTTGTACTAAGGATTTGTTGTTAGGATTTTTGACATCTTATGAGATGAGGAAGCCAAGTCTAAGAAAAGAAGGAAAATTAGAGACTTCTTTTAAAGCTACAAAATTTGACGATCCAGATGAAGAAAAATTTGATGAAATAGAAGCTAACTTTGTAAGAAGAATGAGGAAAGGCTCTGGTAAGTATGAAGGTAAGTTTCCCTTTAAATTCTTTAATTGTGGAGAAATAGGCCATTATGCTACAAAATGTCCAGACATGGGAAAGAAAATAAAGGAAAGAAGACTAAGAGATTTTACTATGTGAATGAGAATGCTAGTATTTCAAATGAAGATTCAGAATATGAAGACCCAAATGAAAATGAATGATTTTTCTTGGTGATTAAGGATGAACCTACTTCTACTAATTCAGAAAAATAGGAAAAGGAAAGCCCTTCAGAGAAGGCAAATGAGAAAAATGAAGGTACGGTTATCTTTTCCCTACATGCTAAACAAGAAAAGAATGTTTGGGTAATTGATAGTGGTTGCTCACATCACATGACTAGTGATAAGAGTAAGTTTGATAAACTTGAGAAATATTATGGAGGCTTGATTATATTTGGAGATGATATTGGTGCAAAAATTTGTGGGATAGGTTCAATAAGTTTTGATGGGAAGCATCATACTGAAGATGTTTACTATGTTAAGGGTTTGAGGAAAAAATTGTTGAGTGTTGGTTAGATGTGAAGAAAAGGATATGATCTTATGTTTAAGGATGAGAAATGTGAGATCCGGAAAGGATCTAAAATATTGATTGCTACAAGAAAGAAATTTGAAGGAAATATTT
The DNA here is from genome assembly GCA_007258455.2 of Sequoia sempervirens. Taxonomy (NCBI): domain Eukaryota; kingdom Viridiplantae; phylum Streptophyta; class Pinopsida; order Cupressales; family Cupressaceae; genus Sequoia; species Sequoia sempervirens. The sequence goes on along the minus strand of VDFB02379711.1, from coordinate 217,234,872 downwards.
ATCAACTTAAGGGTGTTGATTGACAATGCTTTATGACTCAGATAAATGATAGTTGGTTATGGAATAGGAGAATGTGTCACATAAATTTTGATAACTTGGCAAGGATTAGTGTTATTTAGGCTATGAGAGATTTACCAAGAATTACAAAGCCTATTAATGCTATTTGCAAGAATTTTTAGTTTGGAAAGCAAGCAAGAAATCATTACAAATAAAAGGAACAATCTACTACCAGACTACTAGATTTAGTTCATAAAGATCTCTATGGTCCTTTGAGAGTGATAAATCTACTTGGTGAAAGGTACTTTATGATTTTAATTGATGATTATTCTAGATATACATGGGTTACATTTCTTAGAAATAAATCAAATGCATTAGATAGATTCAAGGCATTCAAGGCTATGGTTGAAAATGAAGTGAATTTGAAGATAAAATTCTTAAGATCTGACAGAGGTGGAGAATTCACCTCCCATGAGTTCAATATGTTTTGTGAAGTCCATGGAATAAAGAGACAGTTATCTACTCCAAGAACTCCTCAATAGAATGGAGTTGTTGAAAGGAAAAATAGAATAGTACAAGAGGTTGCTAGATGAATGATCATTGAAGTTGGTTTACTAAAATTTTACTAGAAAGAATCTATTCATACTGTTGTTTATGTGTTCAATCAAGTTCAAGAAAGAGAAAAAAATACAAATACTCTCTATGATCTATGGCACGAAAGAATTCCTACAATTAAATATTTCAAGGTATTCAGAAGCAAATGCTATATCAAAAGAGATGAGGAAACTTTGGGAAAGTTTGATGCAAGTGATGAAGGAATATTTCTTGGATACTCTACTAAAAGCAAGGCGTAAAGATGATTCAATAAAATACTAAGAAATATTATAGAGAGATGAAATGTAAAGGTTGATGAGACAATGAAGAACTCTATTGATATTGATGGATATGTATTTGATGAACATGATTGTGCAAGAATAGAAGAAATTGTAGAAGAATAGAATAAAGATGAGTGGAAGAAGCTAGATGAATAGAATGAAAGAGAAGAAGATGCTCTGGTGATCTCCCCTCGGCACCAAAATATGCACAGAGGAATCATTCAGAAAATTAGATTATTGGAGATAAGAGGAAAAGCATGTTAACCAAAAGAAAAGTTGTTGCTAAAGTAATTTTTTGTTTATTCAGTGAGATTGAGCTAAAGAAATTAAGTGGAGCCTATAAAGATGAACATTGGAAGGAAGCAATGTAAGAAGAACTTTTTTAGATTGATAAGAATACGACTTGGGAATTAGTCCCAAGACTGGAAAATAAAGATATCATTGGATCAAAATGGGTATTTAGAAATAAGTTGAATGAGAATGGAGAAGTTGTTAGAAACAAAGTGAGTCTTGTGTGTAAAGGCTACTCACAAGTAGAAGGCATATATTTTTAGGAGACTTTTTCCCCGATAGAAATAATGGAATTTATAAGGATGTTCTTGGCATTGGCTCCTCATATATATTTTAAAGTCTATCAAGTGGATGTCAAGTCAACATTTTTGAATTGTGAGCTAAAAGAAGAAGTTTACATGGAACAACGACAAGGATTTCAGTTAATAAATCAACTAAATATGGTGTGCAGATTGAAGAAAGCTTTATATGGATTATGGTATCCTAAAGATACTAACTTTACACTTAGTGCCTATACAAATGCAGATTGGGTTGGATGTGTAGATGATGGAAAGAGTACAAGTGGTGGTGCATTCTTTCTTGGATGTAGATTGGTGGCATGGTTGGGTAAGAAGCAAGATTCAGTCTCTTTGTCTACTACTAAGATTGAGTATATTGTTGTTGCATCTTACTATACACAAGTTATATGGATGAAACAAACATTGAAAGATATCACAATGTTATATGATGATCCAATTTCAATTTTCTATGATAATACTAGTGCAATTAACATTTTGAAGAATCCTGTGATGCACTCAAATATGAAGCATATATCTATCAAATATCATTTCTTGAGAGAGAAGTTCATGGAGAATGAAATAAAGCTTGAGGATGTTTTGACAAAGGATTAGATTGCTAATATATTTACAAAGGATCTTCCTAAAGATACTTTTGAGTATCTCTAGGAGAAGTTAGGGATTATTGTCCCTCCTTTCATAAAATAAGATGCATTAGGAGATGCATCAGTCTAGTGGATTCATGGTTCTATCTTTTTGGACTAATGTTTTGGTGGCTACCTCTCAGGGGGAGTAGGTAGTTTCAAGTGTTGTCATTGTGAGTATTTTTTTTTCATGTCAAATAAAGATTCAATGAACATATCTTTTTCCTTTACCATTGATGTCAAAGGGGGAGAGAAAGCATGTGAAAAAGGAAAGAAACCCAATGAGAGGAAGTAGGAAATGAGGAAGATTATCTTCTGAGGGGGAGAAGAAAAAATAAAAAATATTGAGAAGTATATTCAGAACTAGTATGGTGTCTTTGATGGGTTTTCACATCATGTGTTGCCATCAATAACAAAGGGGGAGATTGTTGCAAGAATGGAGAAAGGAATGAAGGTTTTTTCATTGATTTCAACTAGTCAATTGGTTATCTACTAGTTGTTGTTGGTTGTATATGTTGAGGATATTGAGAAAATTGTATTAAAGAAAGTTTACATGTATTCAATTGTTTCTCTAAATGATGATCCAGTATTTTCCCCTATGTTCGTGAAGTTTAGATATGTTGTTCATGGTTGTTGAAGGTTGCTATATCTAGATGTAAAGTTGTTGGTTCATTATGAAGTTCAAGTTGTGTTCACCAGTTGTGAACTATTTTTTCTTTGTTTTGGTTGAGGTTCGGGAGAAAATTTGTTGGTCTGGATTTCTCTTTGATGAAGTCTTTTGACTTGTGGTTCTAGAGTTAAGATGTTTTGATTGCATTGAAGATATTTTTGGTTTATGGAAATTTTGAGCTTAATTGATCTATGTGTTTTAAACTGGTTTGGTTGACCTTATGTTAAGCACTATCTTCAAAGTTGATGAAGCGTGTTGGATCTATTTTGGGTCCTGGTGAAGTGTGTGTGTGGGTTTCCCTCATTCTAACTCCATCCTAGGATGTTTTTGTGTCGACCTAATTTCAATTTGAAGTTGGATGGCTGACTTTTTATCTTTTTCAAAGTTGGAGATGGTATAAATACAAGATGAGCTAGTAATGAAAAACATACAAGAGAAAAGAAGGAAGATAAGTGAAAGAGCAGATGTGACATTGATGCTATTGAGAAAGTGTGTGCAATTTGTGTGTGGCAGATTAGTGTGAAGCTTAATGCTAAGTTATCAGATGCAGTGAGAAGAAGGTGAACTTTATCATTCATGCAAGTTGATCACTTGACTATGGTGGAATCCTTTGTTGCATTGGGATTGTGTTCTCTCTGTAACAATTCTTCTTTGTCTTCTTTGATTCTCTATGGAAGTGAGCCCTTTGGGTTGTAGCCCTATTGGACAGTGATTCCTTGTTCCAAACAGTGAGTCCTTGTTTCAGGTAGTGAGCCTTATCTCAGGTAGTGAGCCTTGTTTCAGGAAATGAGCCTTTTTGTAATCAATTTTCATATTCTCTATAGTGTGATTTAATCCTTTAATCCTCACTGTGGTTTTTCCCTCATTGGGTTTTCCACATAAATATGGTGTTATTATGTTATGTGTTAGATTTGAGTTTCTACATTGGCATTTGATGATTAATCATTTAAACAATTTTAAGTATTAGTTCTTGTGATTGATTTGAAGGTTAAAATTTGTGACAATTGATTCAACCCCCTCTCAGTTGTCATATTCAACAGTTATTTCATGGAAAAGTATTGAATATATGTGAATGGATGGTTATTAAATTGATATTATAAAGTTCTTTGGAGATGTTCTACATATATTAGGTTATGAACAATTGACTATTGTGTGCATGTGCTAGTGGTTACAGGTATATGTTCAATTCCTCCAGGCGAAGGGGGAGTATCACTCAAGAGAAGATCTTGGTCGGATAACAAGTAACAAAACTATCTAAGCATAGACACACACCATAGTAGAATATTTGAGTTGATTCAGTTTGTGGGAAGAAGGTAAGTCATCCTTAGTTGATGTGTTTACATAAGTAAAAGTCCTGATTACTACTGAAATACATTATTGGGTGATGTTTATCTATTTGAGCTTTAGAGTTCTTTCTTGTACTATTGCAATTATATTGATAGGAAGAACATACATGGAGTATGTGTATATATATGCATATATATGTCAATCAGATCTAACAATGTATAAATGTACCACATATAAGCATTTACCAATACAATGGTAATTGTGAATGGCAATATGTGAAATAAATGTCAACATATATATACATGTATAGTATATACACATATCCATATGTATATATGTATCAATATACACATGTACGTGTTGGAAAATGAACATTCCCATACAAATGTATCGATATAGGTATACATATGTATACGTGTACATAGAGGCATATACTTATATACATATATATATGTATACAATCGATATATTGTGTTTATTATGTGAATATTATCTTGCTTATACTTATTTGTTTATCAAATGTATACTTGCTTGGTGGAAAAGGTATATATATAAATATATATTAACATATATATATATATATATATGAATATACATATACATATATACACATATATATTGGTATTAATATATATATATGTATATATAGTATTATATATATTAATATATATTTAATATATTAACAATTGCTTGGTAATCGACTATCATTTACCCTAATAGAGGCCGATTATTAAAGGTTGATTATAAGTTGCTTATGATTGTGTTTTGAGAAGCCTAGTTTTACTCTTGCTACCATGCTTTATGGAACATGTATATTTCATTATAGCTTGCTACATTAGGTCGATGCAAGGTGTAGGCTTAACCAATGCCTATGGTAAGATCATCTTTGACTTGGTAAAACTTAAAGTGCCATTTCTTTGATCTTGAACCAACATCTATTAAGACGTGAGTAACTAGTTGACGACTTTGTTAAAGTAAATAAATATCTGAATCAACTCACACCTAGACTAAGTCAATGAAAGCATGGTGTTTCAAATTGGTTATTGACTATTTCTAATTGAATGGAAACAGCACCAACTTTGAGAATAGTGTGGAAGATTTGGCATCACCTTTGATTCCTTATACTTGTAGATGTCTATTGTTGGAGATAATTCAAATTATCCATGTATAGATTTGAATAAGTCTCTATTTGTTGCCAATCAAGCAAGTTTGATCTGTAGATGTTTTAGTTCAGTATGAGCTTACATATTCGCCACCTTTTTGTTGTGATTTATGTGTTGCTATGCATGCTTGCTACTATAAGAACTCATGCCTAAACTATAGGCTGAGTAGTTACCAAATAGCTATATAAATAGTGGTGCTTAATCACTTGTTGAGGATGCATATATTGATGTAAATTTTTACTCTACATTTTATCAGTTTTATTTGTGAGAGAGAGAGAGAGAGAGAATATTCTATTATATTGAGAGAGATTGGTTGTTTGAGAGAATTATTCCATCAACTTAACTATTGGAAGTTTATTGTGACATCTCTTAAAAAGCTATAATCAGTCTAGTTGTTGTTTGGAGAAGCTACATTGTTGTCAATTGATTGGATAAGTGATAACAGGCATGAGGATATTATTTTTTATTATTTTATTTTATGAAAGATTGTTCTCTATGAATGTTTGGATTTTCTTTTATAAGAATTGGAATTTAGGGAATCTAGAATAGATTTGAAAAGGAAATAGAACTTGTTATATTGTTTTAATGATGTGCTTGTTTGTACTCCATAATAGGAGATTTATGTTTATTATAGGTATTATTTACTAGATATGATTGAACATGAGTGGCATATGTGTTACTCTTAGCTAAGTTATTGTTTTAACTAGAATAGCTTTTGTTTATTCCTAGGATTTTTTATCCAGTATGGGAGGGAGCTTGTGTATTTGATTGTTAAGTAGGTTTATTCCAAGTATGTTAAAATGGTGGTGTGTTATCTTTGGGATGATAGATTATCCATGGAAGGAAATGCCTGTGTGTAGTTTAAGATAGCCTTAATTCAAATCATCCCTAAGTAGTGTATGTGATAGATGACCTTCATTCAAAGTACTGAATGAGAACACTTTGACCAAAGTAGTGTGACTGCCTCTAGCTCCACTGTCAAGTCACCATGATCCAGTATTACATGCTAGTTCCAAATTATAGGATTACAAGTTCTAGTTATGTAGGACACAACACTATGCTTAGTTGGTTGTCATTATTTGGTTACTCTACCAATATCTTCATGAAAGGGAAGGGTCATCTATTGGATGATAGATATTCGAGGGACCACATTAAGAGTCTATGGTTGGCGAAAAAGTACTTGAGTGATGCTTCTCCTCCACAGTACACAACAGAAGAACCAAGATTTGAAGGAAGGATCTTGGACCGTCTATAAGCTATTTGTTTCAAAGATCATTGAGCTATGTTTGTAAATGTATGTAATCTTGTATGATTGTAACTTGTGAATTACTAATGAAATGGAATCCTTATTGTATTATGTTATGCATCTTTGTTTGTATATTCTCAATAAATAAAATAAAAAATTTATCGCAATGGCTTGTTAACAATAAAAGTTTTTTATAAATTGTAAATGAAATTTTTGTGTGCAACTAGACATGTATTGTAAATGCAAATGTATGTGTACTTGACTACCTACATTGGTCAACTACACATTGTGTTGTGAACATTATTGGTTTTTTTACAACTTTCTATTTCATTAAATAAAGTTTTTTAGTGGGTCAAATGCATTTTTTTGGGGGGGTTAAGTGAGCATGAAGTGAGCGGTAATTGGATGGTGGGCGGTAACTGGGACATTTCCCCTATCTAATTTTTAAAATTTTCAATATTGCTTTATATAGCCAACAATCCAAAGATTTGACGATTTATCATCAGAAAGGGTGAATTTTTTTTAAATTACATCTAGGTTTATGTATTTACATGCATCAATAAAAGGCACTTTACAACATGAACAAATGATCATAAATTATAAAAAGATCATAAAAATAGTTATCCTCTAATAAGATTAATTAATAACCTACATCTTTGAGCATTGAACATTAGTTCATAATTGAAAAAATCAACTATTAACAAGCATTTAGTCCATAATCAAAAGTTCACTACAAAGACATCTATTAATCATGGTCAGCCATATGCTTATGTCAAAACTCACCATATTTAATGATAATTTTATTAGAAATCATTAACACCACTTGCATTTATATTCATTTGCACCCATTGTCTCTTTTTACTATTTTTAACTCAATATTGAGGCTTAATTAAGGGCTAAGGAAAATTTATAGTTCAAAACTTGCATAGAAATTTCTCAATGATAATTTTGATAACCACATTATTTCACTCAAACATATATATCAAGATCAATACTTTCTAGATAAGGACCAAAAATCACATACATTTTATCATTAATAAAATTTAAAAATTTAGGTATCATCTCTAAATCAAAGTGTCTCAATAGTCAAATTCCATTCCCTGTTAATTTTAAGATAAGCCCAATCTCTTTCTTTTTCATTTCAACATATATCTATTTTATGTCTCATTTATCCTTCTCAATTTTTTTCATTTTTAGCTCCTTATATATCTATTTAAATTTTATTGATTTATATCATTATTTAGGCTTAGATATATTATAGAAAGGTATTGATTATCTATACATGTATAATTATTAATCTCAATGGGAATCTCATAATTAGTAGAATGACAATTTATATGATATTTTGAGGAAGAATTTATTATTAAAATTAAATTATGTTTTTGGCTGGATCCTGGAATAAACAAACCTTAGAAAGATTCTTAAGGGTAGCTATGAATTTGAATATTAGAAATATAGTTATTCTATAATAAATAAATCCATAAATGGTATAAGCTCATATAAGGATTCACCAAAACTAAAGGGATAATAAAATCTCATTTACATATAATATTAGGGTAATAAAATTAGATATCAAAAATCAAATAACTATCATAGAATGAAAATAGGTTGTGTTAGTGACTATCTAGATTAAAACACACAAATAAATGTAGAAAATAAATAAATATATCTAATGTACTTAGCCAGATTTTTATGTAGATATGTTATGATAGATCTTCATATGTTATTTATTGATACATGAAATCTATGAATTGCTAGGCAAATTCTTTAGGATTTGAAAACTCAATGTTTATAATTATGGGTCACTTGAATGACAAAGGGATGATAATATAAATATGAATTTGAAATATGAAATTGTATTTATAATCTACCTATGTAGATTTGATCTCTTTAATTTATTTATTTTTCTCTTAGGTTGCCTTGAAGCATATGTCTTCTATTGTGTTAAAACTTGGTTTTGTGTTGTTAAGGGTTTCAATAATATGCAATATCTCTCCCTTTAGTGAAACCTATTTTATACTGAGTGAGTAAATATTAAAAATTATTGAAGGCAATTGGAAATAATGTAAGACATTATGTAGATGATTTAGTAATAAATATATTATTTTAATGAGAATTCTTGAGTTATAATGCAATTAAGTGTAAGATTTAGTTGATGATATTGTATACTAAATGATTTGAAAAATAAACTAGGTTCACTCCTTAAATATAACTCTAGAGGTGGCATATGAACAATTTCACACTTTGAGTTAGCATGTAACAATTAATTGGAAAGATAAATTTGAATCCAATAAAAAATTAAACTATTAGTTTTGGGTTCAATTTTACAAATAATATAATTGACCAATTTTTTTTGCATAAATTTTAGAACTAAAAAATAGAGGGAAATGGGTAAAACTAAGTATTAGGACTAGTCCCTCAAAGTGAGTGCAAACAAAACCAAGTGAAATTCAAGTTATGTGCCAAATTTTAGCATATATTACATATTATATACAATCATTACATAAAGAATAGCTAATTGAAATTTAGCTCAAAATAAATAGAAAAAGTACTAGGCATTCACTTTTTACCATGCGAATAATGTAGGATTTTAGAAAGACTATTTATACTAGCACTTGCACCCCAATGAGGTGCAATGGTTATGCCAATAGCAGGATATAACCTAGCAATATATTGAAGGGCATGGAAAAAAATAATCCCAAGCTTTATCCTAGAACCCTAACCCAAATATTTACTATATAAACCTAATTGAGCCCTAACTTTCATTTTAAATCAATTACTCACATAAAAGTGCAATAGATGCCTCAAGTAGGATATCTCTTTATGTTTTTATATATATATATTATTAATAATATATATATGCTAGTAGCAATCTTAGTGACATGGAAGACAAAATTATTAGGGTTAGGGTTAGGGTTAGGGTGAGCATTAGGGTCACAATTATGGTCAGGGTGAGGATTAGGGTTGGGATTATTATAATTGAATAATAATCCTAACCCCAGTTAAACCATAACTCTAATTGAATTTAAACCCTAAGCATAACACCAATTAAATCCTAATTAAATCTTAACTCTTATCTTAATTGCAATTGTAACCCTAATCTTAGTTGAATCCTAACCCCAACCCTAACCCTAATGGTAATTGAACATCAATTGAACCTTAAACCTAACCCTAATTGAACACTAACTATAATTGAATTCTAACCCTAACCTTGAACCATAATTGGACCCTAACCTTAATTGAACACTAACTTGAAACCTAACACACATATATAACTATATAATGTCTCTGAGAATAATTTCTTCAAAGGATTGAATATAATCTCATTATCCCAACAGAGTAGGATACACATTAAAAAAATTAAAATCCATGATAATTTAATTTAAAAATTAACTTGTTTAGTTTCCCTTTGAAAGGATTTCAATAAGCACACATTCAATGATTAAAGTATTTCTTAACATAAATCCACAAATGTATATATGGCTTAATCATGCGAGCACAACTTTATTTCTATAAATTTATTTATTTTTAAAATAGTTTTAATATGACTAAAAGAATTAAATTTTATAAATACAAATATCAATTTAATATATTTCATATAAGTACACTTAACATAAGTCAATTTCTATTTATAAGTAAAACTTTCATTCAAAGTTACTATAATAAAATAAGTTCTCTTGTATTTTTAAAAACTTGATATCAACTTTAAAGGTAATTCTCTTGTATTTAAAAAAACTTGACATTAATTTTGAAGGTAATTAATTTAAGCTATTTTACTATTGAATAAATTTAAATTTTTTAGTCATATTAAAATTATTTTAAAAATAAATAAATTTATAAAAATAAAATTGTGCTCACATGGTTCAACCATATTTACATTTGTGAATTTATATTAAGAAATACATTAATCATTGAATGTGTGTTCATCCATATCTGTGGGCACCTTTCTTCATTTTCCAAGTCAAGCGGTACAACGTGCAATGAATTTGGTAATCGTCAATATAACTGATTTTCTCATTTACTCGAATTCAAATGGCAGAGTAGGTATATAGATATTAAAGAAGCTGAAAAATGATTAAACATTATAAAATTAAAGAAGATAGTGACTTTTTGACCCAAAAATGGTGAACAAAGAATACCAGATGCAATATAGCTAAAAAAAAAAAAAATTCCTCGGATAGGGTGGCGGTGACGGAGCTATGCTTGTGGGTGGAGCAACCTTGGCAGTGGGATGGGCAACAAAAAATAAAGGTTGGTACGATGGATGACCATAGCAAAAAGAAAATCTGCATGAAATCCCTGCGAAACACTTAATGCGGCCTGCACATGACGAATAAGCCTAGAAAAGAATTTTGAATATTTCCTACATAGCAATTCAAAATTGATTAATATAGCTATCTGCAGAATCAATAACCCTAACTATTTATATGCCGACAATGAATAAATATACCGATGGTGAAATATATATGTCGCTGGGAGGAAATAAATAAACCCCAAACATTCTCAGTTAAATGAAATTTGGTTGTGCTAGCTCACTCGTGTAGTTTAGGTTTGGGATATGAGACGTCATACCCAAAGCGTTTCTATTTCTAATTTTGAATTTATCGTTCAAACATTCCAATTGCTTCACACATGGGGTCCATGTGGGGCCTTAAATGGAATCTTTTGTCTTACCATAAATTTAGTGAAAATTTTCATTTATCACTCGTGAAAAGGATTTTATTACTCCACTAAGCATCAAACTTTTATTCTTTCCTTCACTACCTCATTTTAGAATTTTTTGTCGTTGCCTTACAAAAAAATGGTTAGGATTTCCCAAAGTATTATGAAAAATGTGTGTTTAGACAAGGCATGCAAACTGTGGAATCAGAGAGATTATTTAGACCTCTACAACATTCTGTTTTCAAGTACATCATATGTGACGGCTTTCCAGCCACACCGAGAAGGTTGTTTAAACTTATACACTCTCCTAAGCCTAAATGCCTCAATTGAGATAGGTTTCGAATGGTATTAAGGGCATTATTTAAATTTATACACCCTCCAAAGTCTAAACATTGTAGCAACGATAGACTGCCAAGAGAATCAGGGACATTAAACTTTTAAGCTTCCTATTATGTTCGAGTGCTATGGCTGAAACAGGTTGTTAATGGAATCAGAGAGATTATTAAAACCTCTACAACATTTTATTTTCAAGTGCTGCATATGAGAAAAGTTGCCAAAGGAATTAGAAATGTATTTTAAACTTTTAAAATGTTCTATTATGTTCAAGTGCGGTGGCTGAGACAAGTTGACAATGAAATCAGAGAGATTATTTAACCCTCTACAACATTCTCTTTCCAAGTACAACATATGTGACAGGTTCCCTATGAAAACAAGAAGGCTATTTTACCTCTACAGTCTTCTATGTTCAAGTGTTGCTGATGTGACAGGTTGCAAATGGCATCAGGGACATTATTTAAATTTATACACCCTCCATTGTCTAATCACTGGAGCAATGATAGGTTGCCCAAGGAATGAAGGCAATGAATGCAGAATATGCACAAAATGGATTTTACAAGGGAGCTCTCAAAATCTTTCATTTGATGAAGCACTCTGAAACATGGCAAGGCAAGTGACTGCTTGACTGATTACCTCAAGGAAATGTGATCTCATGGGATGCAATGATCGCAGGAGATGCACTAAACAGATTGGTGGGAGGAGATTTAAATACTGTCAAGCAAATGCAATGGCAAGAGTAAGACCCGATTCCCACCTTAGCCAGCATCCTAACTACCTGCGCCAATATCAAGGCTTGGAACAAGTTAAGGCATCAACCAGAGTGTAGGGAAGATTGTATCAGAAGCTATGGGAAAGGTGTAAGCTCTGACAAGACACGAAATCTTCTAACAACCGAAATGGAAGCAGAGATAGATGGAGAATTTAGGAAACTATCAATAGCCAATGCAATCTAAGGAGAGCTCTTACCTGTTGTGTAAACTTAATGATCTCCGCTAGACTGTTACCTCCTTCCTTTCTCCTTCCAATCCTTTCCAACGTATCCTCTCCTCTCTTCGCATGCAAAAAATGCAGGAGCCTAAAAGGAACGGCTATTTTGTTTGACTGAATACCTTCCTAGAAGAGTAAACTTAGCAACTATGGTAAAGCCCTGGTAGACAGGTATGCAGAAAGAAGAAAACCATCACCAGGTGCATCCCCCTACCATAAGCCAAGTGTGGGCAAGAATCTGAATCAATGCACGACCAACAACTACTTAGATAAATGCATGCGCATCCAGTTTAAAGATCAATTGAAAAATAGAAAGTATAACCATGTGGCCTTTTCTTACTTACATATTAGATTTATTTGAGGTGAAAATTGATGAGGAGCATAATTTTGCCACACCATCTCTACGATTTGCAATACAGGTCGAAGACTTCATAAAGAGTCTATAAATAGATCTACAAAGCTAAACATTTATACGCTGAAGCACAAAGCTAAACTAAACACAGTCAAAAACTGTCCAGGTGAGAGCCATATAAATTTTAATCACATTTATTGCCTACAATGAAGTTTTGGTAGTTGCTTAAATTGCAAGGAAAGCACGGGGACCCCAAAAGATGGTGTGGAACAATGCGAGCCATACCTGATGACACAATGCACTGTCCAAAATTTGTAGTGTGTGTTCTTATAGGCGCCTAATCTCCCATGTTTTCCATGACAAGATCAATTTGACACCAGCTGAAGATTTGTTTAGTGATTTTTGGTGTCCTTCGTACGCCTAGCTAATTAGTCATCTGCCGCTCAGTACAATTCTCACTTAATTCTCACCTAAAGGTCATTTGTATGCCTAGTTAGTCGTCATTTGAATTGGTCGGTGTAGCTGGTAGTATGCCTGGTCTCTGCTTAACTTCTACATTTCATTCATTTTTATTAAATGGTTCTCCAATCAAAAATTTAACACTGATGTAAACTGTACGAGATACCGCATGCTACTGGCATCCTTCTGATCGGGATTTTCCACCAAAATAGTCTAATATTTTCAGGCATCAGACAGTAAGACTTTTCCGGTGGAATTCTCACCTATAATAGCCTATCGGCTAATAAATGTATAAAGATTTGATAATGTAAAAATGACAATCTCTATTTTAAGCAATAATAGGCATAAATCTTTTGTGCAATTTTTTCTTTGTTATATTCTATTTTTCTATATTTTTATCTACAATCTAGTGTCAAACACTTTTTAAGAAACAAAATGGAATAAATAGATCATATTAATTTACCTTATAATAAAAGTGTCTCATTTAATAAAAAACAAGAATACTTCAAGTACAACAAACATTAAGATATTTTATGTTTGTCTTAATACCATGCCTTACTAAACTTTTGTATTTTATGAATCCTTGTAACATGCAAGGTCGTGTTTATCTTACTTAAAATATTCCTTTTAACATAACAATATCTTGTAATTATGCTCTCTTCCACAAATATTCTTAGAAGTTCCTCTTTACAAAATGTCTTAAATCAAATGTTTATTTAATTTACTACTCCCTTTAATAATATTTTTCTTTCTCTTTCTCTCCTTACAAGAATTAGTGAATGTAGATTAAAAAGCATTAAATTGATTGTTTGAACTACATCAAAATAGCCCCAAATTTGTGGTCGAGCTTAACCAACACACGCTAAGCATCTGACTGCTTAAGTGGCCAAGCCCATAGCCCCCTTAAACAATTCATTTTTCTCATTTTCCTCTGGCATTCCCATTTATGTTCATGTCCATAATTTCATTTTTGTTTCTATGGATTTTTTGTTTTCATTCCTATTCACGTGCACATCCACCATTTGGAAGGATTTAATTTGCAGTCCTCCACTATGTTTGAAAAACTTCAGCAATGACTATGGAAGGTAAATAGATTTCTTCATTTCCATCTTCAAGCTGCCCAAAAGAGTAAATATTTATTTTGATGCAGTATTTCTAGTCCCACATGCATTTGATAAGAAAAAGTAAGTGAGAAGGGGATTATAAGCTAGAGGCTTAAAACTGTAAAGCTCAACCTTTGTCTGTTAAGACATATCTATCCTCAATTTTTTGTTGTGGGATAAATGTAAATTATGGACGTGAAATATTCAAATTTTGTTGAAGATAAAATCAAATTGATTTTATAGTATTTTATTCATTAAATTTTTACGTAGACATACATAATGTTTCTTTTCAATAAAATTATTAAATAAAATTCATATATTATGTTAAATACAATATTTAATTTGAGTGTTTAAAATATAAAATAATTGTTAATACTAAATTATATAATTAGTTATAATGTAATAATAAATATTATAAATTACATCTTTTCAAGTATGTTAAATTAAATTCATATATTAGATTAATCTTAATATTTAATTAGAGTGTAAAATATAAAATATATTGTTTTATATTGTTTATACTTAAAAATATCTTAAATAATTTAATATATCTATAAAATAATATAGTATCCTCCATTAAAAATGAATTAGAAAAGATGTGGTTAATTATACAACAAAGTTTACTAATAGAAATTCCCTATGTTTATAATAGCATTCAAACATGATACTTCCTAAGGATAATTGGAACTTCGCATCATAAATAAAGCTTTCCGATTGTATCCAATAATGAGAATGAATGAGAGAATAAGAATACCCAAGAGTGTGGTGGAAAGGTACTAATTTTTGTCACATGGAAGCAATTCAACCTAGACTTGTTTATATTTCTAATATGGATTATGAAGTGAATATGTTATAATATAATAATAAATATTCAATGTTTTTAATATTATTTTTTTTAATTTTACATATTTATATTATGTATAATTATGAAGTTTTAAAATTATGATATTAAGGTTTAATTAATTATTTTTCAATACAATTTACAAATATTTTATTTATGTGTAGAATTTTAAATTCAATACAAGATTTAGTGAGAATTTAAGTTAATTTATTTTTCAAAACTTATATTTATAAATAAAATAAATTATTCAAAGTCTACATTTACTTTTTAAATATAAAATTATAAAATATTAAAAATATTAATATTAATGCCTACACATGAAACTATTAAAAAGTAAAATATGTGTTATGATATTACTACACTTTTTAAAATAGAAATAAAATAAAAGAATTACAAAAATAGTAAAAACAAGTGTAATAAAAAAAAAAAAAAAACTCTTAAGTAAATAAATTAACTTTAGACTAGACATAACTACTTAGATTGGATCTAAGGAAGTATAGATATTTGATATATGTTATTCCTTATACTAATATATTTTCTATACTACTTGGTAGATCTTAGATGGACTAATTTTTTATGAAGGTAGAGTTGTAAAATTTACACAAGATTCATATGAGATTTTTATGAAATTGATCCATTTTACTTTGAATGTAATTATATTCCCATTCCCAAGTCCATATGAAAGTGAAAAGGATATTCATGATAAATATCAAAGAAAATAATAATTCAAAAGGAACAAAAACAATAAAATATGATAAATGATTAGCTAAGCATAAGTTGTCATTTGTTCCACTATAGTAGGAAAATAAACCAATATTACAAAAACTATTGCTCAATGCCAATAAAATTACTACATGTATTTTAATTCAAAATGTGATGGTTCACCAAGTGCAAACCCATCCTATGCACGCTACCAAAGAAATAAGAAGAATGAATTAAAATGGAGATTCCTATGATTCCACCAATTTACAAAATCCACCCCTTGGACACTACTTTTCTTTTTCAATTTACAAAAGCTACCAACATAACCAACTAAAAATATTCAAACTAGATTCTAGAAGTGTTAATATCAAGGTTCTTCATTCATCCTAGTGATGAAAAACCAACATCATCACCAATTATATGCCTGCACAAAAGATTGGTAAGGTCCCAAGTTTAAGCTCTTTCCTAGACCTACAACATTAGCCTTGAGGGTTCGTGATGACCCTACCTACATATCCCCTCGTGGGAAATCAGAGGCTTCATAATTCAACCCACACCCTTAGAGAGTTCATTATCTCCTCTTGCATGAGATCTTTGATCTCACTTTTAACCCAAGACTATTAATTAAGCATTAAGATATCAACTTAGCTTAATTATACTATAATAATAATAACTTACCATCAGGTGTTGGGTCCATCCAAACATTACCAAGCATTAGTATAAAAACATTCACAATATTCACAAGAGGAATATTATACCATAATCCCAAAGATCATACATAATGATTGCCACAAGCATACCTCCATATGCACAAGTTTACTAACTCATACACATCACAAGTACAAAAATGTTTGGATCATACATAGATCACAAGTACAAGGGTGATTAGCTCATATGCACATCACAAGTACAACAATGATTGTCTCATATGCATATATCAGATTTACATTAGTTATTGGCTCCAGTGTATATCACAAATACATAATGAAAAGCTCCAACATATATCACTTATACATAGTGATGAGCTCCACCATACATCACAAATACACAATAATGAGCTCCAACATACATCACAAATACACATTAATGAGCTCCAACATGCATCACAAGTACATAGACTTGACAAGCTCCCACATACATCACATACATAGTGGAAAGCTCCAACATACATCACATCCACAATGGATGAAACATGTCCATAATGCATCCCAGATAGAAAGAATATGAGTGCTTTGCACACTACACTATGGGTCTTATCATTTCCTTCAGTCTTCTACATCGTTAGACAAATGGGAAGTGGATTTGGTGCATCCCATACTACACTGCGGGTCTATCCTCAACCCTACAAGGCTTAAGTATACAACATGACAACTCGTAAGGGGATTTGATGCATCCCATACTACACCATGGGTCCATCCACCATCCCAAGGGTTTCCCAAGTAGTGAACCTACCAAACCTGATAGATTCTGACTTTAGTCACCTGTAGGCCACTGATGACAAGTATGCCCACCTAGGAAGAAGTAGCTCCTGACATACACCACCTTGTGACCTTAGTGGTGTTGTTAGTTATCTTCTTCACAATCTCAGGTAACACTTGGCATCGATCACTTTTGTACTTCTTAGTGTCAGCTAGTGAACCCTCTCAATACATAGTTAGCCATGGATTACTGTTACCTGCATGGATGGGTCCCTACTAGTGCAACCGCTATGGCCATATCATAACTAGGGTAGCTTGCTACCTTCACCTCCATGAACAAAGTGAATGTTGACTAATCCCTAGCAATAGCCTAGACATCAGTCATTGGCACAACCCAATGACTACCTGTCACTACTCAAATATCCTAGAGGTTCACTCTTGGATGGGTCATACATAGTACATGAGTCACCATCACAATCAATAGATACATGGGCCTATACATAAAGACCTCTAGATATGGAGTTGAATTACGTAGACACATAAGGGATACATGGAACCAAAATGAGATGGAATTTACCCAACATATGCATACAATCAAATGACCATTATAAATTATTTAAATCCCTTACTTCATTCTATATAATAGAAGCCTTTATGTATTAATTATAAGTTATTAAATTCCCTTAACTTGATCATACCCATTCAATACCCATTTTAGCCTCTAACTAAAGCTTACAGAGTATTGAAAAGAGAAGAAAATATATAGAGTATTGAACTGTTTTCCATTTTGTCTAAAACAAAAACAAAAAGAAAAAAACCTCTGTCTCTGAAATGATCAATTTATCAATAGGAAATTTTTGGAAAAGATAGTCCGCTTGTAGCAAATAATAAATTTAAAGTTTTGTTTTTTTTAACATATTTGTATATAATAGATTTAGTTAATTCTCTGTATGTTACCTTCTGATATTAATATATATCCAAGTAAAATATATACCTATAATATATGTAATATATATATATATAAACTTTTTTAGTTTGTTAATTTCCTGTGCGTCGGCCGTACGCCGACAGGGAATAATTTTTATAAATTTTTAATATTATGTAAAAAATGGATTTACTGTGTTCATATAAAAATTGAATGTTTTATATCGAATTTTATATTTTTAAAATAAGAAAAAAGATAAAATTTAAAATGCAGGGGGCGGTGAAGGGACGGCCGAAGCCGTACCCTCCACCTCTCTCCTGTCATGTGCTGCGTAGCCAGGAGTCTTAAAGACTGCTGCGTACACAGCAGCCTTTAAGGCTGCGCACTGTACACAGCAGCCTTTATGACTGCTGCGTACAGTGAATAGGCCGGCGGCCTGGGCGTATGCCATTGTATTTGTTGTTTATTTTTATTTTATTTTTATATTTAGTTTTAATATTTATAAATGTATTTATATATTTTAAATACATTTTGTTAAATTTTAATAATATTAATGTATGTATATATATATATATAATTAATGTTATTTTATTATTGGATGGGTATTTAATTTAATAAATATAATAATTATATTTAATTTATTTAATTTATTGAATATATTATTTATAATTTATTTTATTATTAGATATAATAATTGCAATTTATTCAAATGAAATTTTGATTATTTTATCTAATATGTTTGTTAGTTTATAATGTAATTGAATTATAGTTTAAGATTAATTTGTATTATTATAAAATAAAGGGGATTATTTTATTGGTTGAGCAAATAATACAATCGGGAATTTATTTTTTTGTATTTGTTGTTGTGGAATTATATCGAGATAATGACATTTCATTTTATTTGGTGTTAGGAACCTAATACTCTTTTGGTGATTGACTAAAGCTTATTTTATTTTAAAAGCATTGTTGTTCTTTTCCGTAATGGTTATCGGTTAGTGTTGAACCCAATTAGGGTTAGGGTGAATCTTAGTTTCCAGAGGCATGTACTAGTCTTTGAATGTTATTCTTGTGTTGGTTTAACTCTTGAAGTTGATATTTGTTGCTTTATGTTTGGAAGGGTTGTATGGGGGTTGTGTTTTGATTTTGGATTATCGCGAGATGAGGAATGCCTCGCATGATTGGTCTTGAGATCTCTGCTTTATTTGATTTGGTCCAACCCTTGCCTGCTTTGAGATATGTTAGGGGTTATAGGAGGGAGAGTGGCTCTTCGTGGGCGCCGGCGCCTCGGATGAGGAAGGGCCAGGATAACCCTCGAAAGAGTAGTAAACAAGTGATAACCTAAACAATAGATTTAGGCGGTTGGGTAGTTCTAAAAACACAAGATAATAAAACTTTGGATTCCTCGGCTATGCATTAGGGCTACCTTAGACTAGTGATAGACTGAGAAGGCCGTGGTCGGCATAGTCATAGTCTCGTCTTCACGAGAGACTATTGGCTCCGTATTAGATACCCTATGGTGCTGGCGCCTCAGTTAGGAGGAAGGGCCAGGATATCCGTAGATGGGTGCCGGCGCCTCAGTTGGAGGAAGGGCCAGGAAATCCCATGAGAGCTATGCGATGACACTCTCCACTTGACACCCTTGTTGCTTTGTGTTGTTGCCTCTGGATGTTATCTCTTTGTGATGTTTATTTGAATTCTTGTGAATTTGATTCATGATTGTTAAGTGATAGTACTTCATGTTATCGTGATGAGTTTCTTGGTTTTTACTTGATATGTGATTTGAGGACGTGATGGTTTTGCATTGCATACTTGGTATCAGAGCATAGGTTCATACACTGGGCACTATGTGTGCTCACTATGCAACCTTGCGTTTAGTCCCTAGAGTCTAGAGTTTCATTTTATTTTTTTTTGTTGTGTTTGTTGTGAACCTAAGTTTCTTTTGTTAGCCGGTCTCAGGGAAATGGTGCAGGAAACTGATGGGAAAGGATAGGACCCTCGGTGTAGTGCGCAATGCACCGATATCCTTCCTATCAAGGATGCACTATGAACCCTTATGTCATTGTGTGGTGTGATTTCCTATGATTTGAGTTATGAGTGTGGTTTGTGGCATGTTCTTTGTGTGGTTGTTGTGTGTATTCTCTAGGGTTTGCACGGCGGGCATTACAACTAATATTAGTTACCACTGAGAGAAAAAGAGAACCTCTCCTTTAGCATAGGCAAGGAGGATGTTGGCGATAGTGTTGGTATGTGGCTTTATACTTTCCAATTGCATTTGCTTGATAGTTTCTAAATCCTTTTCAACAAACCCCTATAGGACCCTCTCTCCTCCTGTTTTCCTCTTTATTCTTTTCTTTATTCATGCCACTATCTTCCTTTCAATTATGTCTTCTTTTTTTTCTTCTATTTGACCTAGTTCTCTTTTGTGCCTTAAGTTTCCCAATTCACATTCTAAGGTCACTTCTCACCTCATTTTCCCTACACACCTTCATTCTCCATTTTCTTTATTTTCTTTTCCGCACTCCTTTCAACTCCATTCACCCATCTCTTTTCCTTTTGTTTTGTTCTCTCTATCTCACGCCATTCTTTGAACTTCTCTTGCACTTGCTACCACTCACGTTTTTCCCCTTCTCCCTCTTCACATTTTTCTCCCCAATCACTCTCTTGTGCACTCCCTTTTCTCTCCCACCTAGACTTGAATGAATAACTAAGGGGAGCTCATGGGGGTTCAAATTATCCCCTATTCTTTTTCTTTTTCATGCAACTTGTTGTGTTGGGACATCCAAAGATGTGCATGCCATGTTGAATTAATGGAATGGCCCATATTTTTTTGTACCTCCCAACTTGTAATGAATTTGTCTCTTATTTTCATGTACAAATTAGAAGAAAGGGTGAGGATACCATGCCTGCACGTGAACACTAGAGGAAATTGTTGGGGTGCCATGACTCATTAAATGACATGTTCATCCTCTACCATGCCATTCCTTGAGCCATGCTTTGTAAAGTTGAAATGAATTATTTTATTTATTTTACTTTCTCCAACCTCCATAATATAGGAAAATGAGGGGGATGTGACACAATTGGTATCATTTTCACTAATAGTAAAAAAAATTATTAAGAAAATACTTGGGTGATTGAAAAGGGAAGCAATATCATTAAAGAGGAAGATGCAAATATTATATTTTTCAGTAAGGATGGTATTTTGGAGGGAGATCCTTCTTATGTTCCATG
This sequence comes from Sequoia sempervirens, assembly GCA_007258455.2. Taxonomy (NCBI): domain Eukaryota; kingdom Viridiplantae; phylum Streptophyta; class Pinopsida; order Cupressales; family Cupressaceae; genus Sequoia; species Sequoia sempervirens. Next base: position 217,213,411 of record VDFB02379711.1, on the reverse strand, counting down.
AGACATTGAATATTATTGAGCATTATTGAACTATATACTTAGATTAGCTTTTATTTATAAATTTATGTTTTGAAAAATAATTAAACTAAATGCTCACTAAATCTTATATTGACTTAAAAAATATAAACACATGAAGAAAATAGTTGTAAATTATATTGAAAAATAACTAATTAAACCTTCATATCATAATTAGCCGATAGGCTACTTTGTTTGAATTTTTCACCAAGATTTTCATTAGCCCGGTTGTGAATTGGATTTGTTGGCGTTGGGGGTGTCCTGGTCAGTAGGGAGGTAACCGATTTTTTTTGTGGTGACGTGGACCTTGGTAATTATGCGAGTTGGTGGTGGTGCAGAATGTTGTCCTAGATATGGGGAAGGTGAATGGTAAGCGCTTGTTGGCACGAGCGCCAATGTATCATGTTGTTGCACAATGGTGGCAGATGAAGTAAATGCAATATTGAATGTTGGCGTGTGGGAAATTATACTTTGATGAAATTGTATTGTTGAAAGAACCATTGTGGTGTTGGTTTGATAGTAGGCTATTATTAAATTTGTCACATTCAGCTCTATTTTTTAGCAGGTTGGACGGTTTTAAAACTGTTGGGCAGCAAAATCTGTAAGTCATTTTGCATGGGTATTTTGCATAAATGATTAATTTATTGTTTGTCTTTCATTCTCTGCTTATTGTTCATTTTGATAGCAGGTTTAAGGGTTTCAACACTAATATGTTGCATAATGTGTGAAGAATTCTATTGATTAAGTTAAATTGTCAAAAGAGCCATTGTGGTATTTATTTGATAGCAGGCTATTGTAAAAATCGTCACCTGTAGTTTCCTGGTTTCTTTCATAGGAGACTATTTTAAAAATTGTTGACTTTTGTTGTTTTTTGTGGAAAATTGGAGGGTTTTAAAATTGTCATTTTGTGCAATCTGTAAGTCGTTTTACATGGGTGTTTTGTATAAATTGTTTCTTAATTGTTTATGTTAAAACTATTGTTGTCCAGAATTTGTAAGTCATTCTGCATGGATGTTTGGCATTATGGTTTTGTGTGGGTGGAGAAATTGTAGTTGAATCTTTTTTATTTCATCAAAAAATATGGGTAGGGTTTTTAATTTTTTCATTCCTAGTTTATTGTTTGTAGTTATCTATGTACATCTTTGGCCTTATACTTCTTACCATAGGAGCAATTGTAGTTAAATCTAGGTTCTTCTGCCAAAAAATATGGTTAGGGTTGGTAATTTTATTTCCCAATTGTAGATCAAGATAGGAGTGATTGTATATATATGGATATGCAAAGGGTTTGTTATTTTTTTGTAGTTTCCAACAGGATTTTCATCAACCGAGCCATGAATAGCATTTATTGTGTAATAGTTGTTTTACAATTTGTCTCTTTCTCTGTAATATTTAATTATAGGCAATGTAGCTCGGATTATCTCTGTACTGTGTGAGGAAGTATATTGATTAAGTTGCATTGTTGAAAAAGCCATTGCGGTGTTGGTTTCATAGTGGACTATTCCAAAAATCATTATCTGCAGTTCGCTGGTTTTTTTGATAGCAGACTATTGTAAAAATTGTTGGCCTCGGCTCCATTTTATGGCAGATTGGAGGGTTTTAAAACTAGTGTTTTGCGCAATCTATAGGTCATTTTACTTGGGTGTTTTGTATAAATAGTTTATTTATTATTTATGCTAAAACTATTTTTCTCTAGAATCTGTAAGTCATTTTCCATGGATGTCTATCGTTATGGTTTTGTATGGATGGAGAAATTGCAATTAAATCTTCTTTGTTTTGTCAAAAAATATGGCTATGGTTTGTAGTTTTTTGGTTCTTGGTTTATTGTTTGTAGTTATCTCTGTGCAACTTTGGGCTTATACTCGTTCCCATAGGAGTAATTGTCATTAAATGTTGTTTCGTTTGTCAAAAAATATGGTTATGGTTAGTAATTTTCTTGCGCTTAGTTTACTGTTTTAGTTTCATGTGTGTATCTTTATCATTAGATGCATTAACATAGGAGAAATTAGAGATTAACATAGTATCTATTGCATATATATAGATATGTAGAGTGTTTGTTATTTTGGGTATGTACAGGATCATCATGGAAAAAATAGGCCCTTAAATGGCAAAAAATTCAGAAAAATTGGAGTTAGGCAACTTGTAAAATTTTGAATAAGTTATCTATATTATTTCGAAAATATGTAAGAATAGAATCTGTAGAAAATTAAATGTAGTTTCTAAACTACTAGATTTATTGAAGGAAAAAAATGTTGGTGTAATTAACTATTTAATTACATCTTCATAAGTTTACTTAGGCAATCTTTAGTTCCTAAGTTATAGGATCTTATCCTTATCTTATCGAGCTATCTTTTTGCTCAAGATAAGATTTAGTTGTTGCATGCTTGCCTTTTATAAGCAAGCCTCATCTTGTACATTTGTATCAATTAATCGTGAATCAATCTTGCATATTTGATATAGCAAGCATTCTCGCCATTATCTCTCTTGTGTGGAAGCATTTTAGTCTAGCAACAGATTTCTGGAAATCTAACATGGTATCAGGGCTTCCAGGGTTGCGGACTCCTTCTCGAATCTGAGGGTTTTAGTTTTTGGCTTGAATATTTTTGCTGGGTGCAGATTGGGGTTTTGATAACTTCACGGTTGAGATCAGAAGGTTCCGCAGATGAATTTTGACTGTAAATTTGTCCATTGTGGGAAAAGTTGTTTTTGAGGCAAAAAAAATTTGCTGGAACAGCGTCCCAAACGGTACAATCTTTCAATTTTTTGCCAAAAAAAAAATATATTTTTGTAAAATATTTTCTACAGTTTCTTGTTAATATTTTGGGGCAAAATATTGTGGCAATTTATTTGTGGATCGGCATCCTCTGCGGAATATTCTGCTGTCATTGTACTCTGACGCAGGGTACCGTTCGGTCCTTTACATGGCTTACAAAGATTGCAGGTGACATTTGTATTTCTCGGTGGCATCTTCTGCCAATAATTCTGCACTCTACATCAAGATCGTACCTGGCATCTATCGCATCGCATGGGCATCAGCATTTTCTTCCTCTGCCGGCGGGCTTGTCAAATCTCCATCGGTAGTTTCATAGTCTGAAGGTACCGGTCAAAGTTCTTGTCTTAACCGGGTAGCATTATCTTGTCTGACAATCATAAATCTGTAGAGTACGGGCACTTGGTAGGCGTCATTCTCCATCGACGAGCATACACCCGGGTCAGATCATGGTCAGAATATTGGCATATAGGGATTACAGATCGACATCCAGCCAGTCATCTTGATGGGTATGAAGCAGGTCAGATCAAAGTCCCATCTGCAGTCTGTCACATTCATAGCCGAATATTCTTGTATCGATTGTCTTCTTAGCGCAGTGGAGTTCAATTCGGCACCACATAGTACCAGCTTATCTTCATAGGCCCCGCCAGATCGCCGGATTCTACTCCTATGTCATCGGTACCATATGCCCAATCTGTGGGTCTTCGGTGGCATCTGATCCATATTCAACGTACGAGTTCATAGGAATTCACCTTTCTCGGTCTTTTGGCTAAGATCAAGTGGTATGAGCTCTCTTATCGACATTATTGAAAGTTTTTTAAAAACAAGGAAACTTTTTATTTGTAAAGGCCGACTATTAAGCTGACTTTAATTGTATTATTGATTTGAATATTGTAAAAAGGCCAACCATATAATACGATGGCTTTATTTTTTGCAATTATTGCCGATGAGGTCATATGGATGACCCAGTTGTAGCCCCCAAGTGTGCAAATTTTGCACCCAGATAGCCTTCAAGGTTTCTGTTTTGCCCCCAAAGTGCCTATTTATAGGCCTTTTTTTCATTTTATCATAACTTTTGCATACGGAGGCCATTTTCCAGAAACGAGATATCATCGGAAAGCTAGAAGAGTCATATTTTTAGTGGTGCAGATATTTTGCAGGGATTTTGTAGTTTTGTGCCTCTTTTTCCAGGTTGAAGAGAAATCTCTATTTTTGGCTTTCGGAGCTCATATGTTTGTAAATGGGTTTTTTAATTACTTTGGAGAATGGGAACTATAGGCAATGGAGCAATTTAATTCTCGCTCATCTTGGTGAGATAAATCTATTGTCCTATTTGTTTGATAAAGTTCCTCATCCTAGCACAACTGTTGAGTATTGCATTTGGAAAGGCTTTAGGGCTAGAGTCTTTAGAGTTATCTTTGAAAATGTAAATGATGACATTTTGGAGACACTTATTCACTTCGAATGTCCTCATGCTCTTTGGACTCACATTAGAGAGGTATATGGAGACCCTGATTCTTCTCCATCTCTTGAAGCTCCTCTTTCCAACTCACATGTGCTTGTTTATTCTTCAGAGTTGATAACCCATGATTGTGATCCTTTGGACAAGATTGCAGATGTTTCAGAGTTTCCTGATAGTCTTCCTGAATGGGATTCCTATTTGACAGACATTGCTTCTTTGTTTGTGGAGTCTCACATTTCAGATTTGGAGGACCAATTTGAGATTCTATCTCTCCTATTAGATGATAGTCATGGGTCCACTATTATCACTTCATGTTTGTCTATGGAGTTTGTTCAAGATCAGTTTCCACTTGTTCCTAGTTTGTCACAGTTTGTTGTGATTGGGTATGTACCTGATTGGATTGTGGAATCATCTTCATCATCCAAGAACTTGGCAACACATGAGCAGATTTCAGAGATGCAATCTTCATACATATGGATTCCTCTTCTTACTTCCTATCCAGAATGGGAATCATTCTTGCAGTTGTACTTGGTGTATCTTCTTCCTAAGGGGAGAAACATTGTTTGTAGGCATTGGATTTTGTTTTGTCTTCAGACATTAACCATACTTGCAGGAGATCATATATCATGGGGGGGATATCTTATCTCATTACTTCCCTCTTATGGGGGGGTAATTTATTGTATATTCATGATGGATGTAGTCCTTGGGGGGTATCATTGAGTCCTCCATACATCATGTTTACATTCATCATGCCTTTTTTCTTGTTTTCTCTCTTTTGGAGAGGGGTTTTTTCCCACTGGGTTTTCCCCTTTTCTCTACTTTATGAGAGATTGCATTTCATTTGCATCTGTAAATGGGTACCTAAGATGGCCTAGTTGCCGGGACCCATAGTAGTTTGCATTATAATCTTCTCCCTAAGTTGCACTTATGGGGGGGTGTTGGTGTAATTAACTATTTAATTACATCTTCATAAGTTTACTTAGGCAATCTTTAATTCCTAAGTTATAGGATCTTATCCTTATCTTATCGAGCTATCTTTTTGCTCAAGATAAGATTTAGTTGTTGCATGCTTGCCTTTTATAAGCAAGCCTCATCTTGTACATTTGTATCAATTAATCGTGAATCAATCTTGCATATTTGATATAGCAAGCATTCTCGCCATTATCTCTCTTGTGGAAGCATTTTAGTCTAGCAACAAATTTCTAGAAATCTAACAAAAAATTTATTTGGTGAAATTTTGAAATTTCAATGCAGGTACTTAAATTTCAAGGAAAAATAAGAAGTAGGTGTCGTCTAACCACCCTAACCACAATAAAATGATAATTATTTTTTATAAGAATTTATATATAAGTAGAGGACTCATTTCTCGATGTGATGCATATTATTTTACAATTTTTTTCCAAGTAAATAATTTATTATGATTTTTTTATTACAACTTTTAAAAAATAAAACTTGTATGTCTATCCACCTTAACTTAGTCAAAACTTCATGAAATTCATTTCTTCTTTTTTAATCCTATAGTATGTGAAGCATAGAATGTGACACATGTTTTGGATTCAAAAATGTGATACCATTTGAAAGTTATAGATTTTTTTCAATCAGCCATCAATCGGGGACTTTAGTCATAATTTAGATAAAAATGAACAATAATTATTTATTACATTCAAAGTAAAGAATAATTTATATTGGTGGAAATTTGAGAATCTCCTTTAAAACCCTTTTTATTTTATCAATTTTGGGTAAACAAAAATTTGTCAACCACATACCCTACACATACCCATCATATCGCCACTTTTTGGCCCATTATGATCCTGCACATGCCCTTTTTTTAAAGTTTCCGACGGGATTTCCGTCATCTAAGTCATGAATAGGATTTGTCGTGTAATAGCTCTTTTACAATTTTTGGTGGAAAAAAGAGGATTTAACTATAATTCCTGCACCCACAAAGAGTGATAATCTCTGTGAAGTCTTTAAAAAAAAAAATTAACCTCAAAGAAAAAAACATATAACAAGAAGACATTAACAATATGTAACATCCCTCTATAAAGCCTCGAAGGTTAAGAGCCAAAAGAGAGCAAGATAATTTTAAAAAAAAAACATAAAGGCTAACATACACAAAAGAAGTTTTCGACACATTAAAAATGAGTTCAAACAAGGCCAAGTATGGCCTAATGCAACCCAAGGGAGACAATCAATGTACCCTCCAAAGAAAACCGGACAAGAGAAAAAAGAAAGCTCCAGGGAAAATGGTTAAGAACCTTAACAGCGCTACTCTAGAACTTACAACGCTACTTTGGAACTTTCAGCGCTGCTCCAAACTTACAGCGCTATTCCAGAACCATAACAGCATTGCTCCGGAACTTACAGCGCTACTCCAGAACCTTAACAGTGTTGCTTCAGAACTTATAATGCTACTTTGAAACTTACATGACTGCTCTAGAACCTTAATAGCGTTGCTTCAGAACTTACAGCACTACTCTGAAACCTTAATAGCGATGCTCCGAAACTTACAGCGTTGCTTTGGAACCTTGATAGCACTACTCCAAAACCTATCGTGCAGCTCCAGAACTTATAGCGCTGCTCTGAAACCTTGACAGTGCTGCTCTAGAACCTACAGTGCTGCTCCAAAACCTTGACTGTGCTACTCCAGAACCTACAGTGTTGCTCTGAAACTTACAGCACTGCTCCAAAACCTTGACAGCATTGCTCTAGAACCTACAGCACTACTCCAGAACCTAGGCAACAACTACACATATTATTACAGCAGGTTTTATTGCACTGGAAACTTAACAACATGATACATAAAGAAAGAAAATACATCCATAGCTCTAATTTAACATGAATTAAGAATGAATCCATAAAATAATTATCATAATACACACGAGTCTAATGCCAACATTGAAACCTGAAGGCCAAACATAAACATCACATATCTTCTCATTAGATTTATGATTTATTTCACTCTCAAGTGAGTACAATGAGCATAAAGAAATGAGTTTGAATACAATGGAATTTGCATGAATACAATGCATCATTAGAAATATAAATACGGAAGAGGGGATGATGCCAACTGGTGCTCCAATAACCTATACACTGGTCCCCAATGGTGGTGGCAACGCCTCACTACCATGTGGACTCAAAAGAGGTCACCCCACCATGCTCAGAGATAGTCACAAGGCTCAAAAAAAAGGTAGAAAGACAAAAGCAAGGTAAGGCCAACACTCACATCAATCATGAAGCAATCATGGAAGACAATGTACACAATCAAAGTCACCATAAGAAATGCTCATCAAATATCATGACGAGTACTACAAGCGTCTATCAAGGGCTAGATAATAGAGTGCATATTAGATAGAGTGTCATCATGCATGCTCGAAGGGATGGAACCACATGGAATCAAATAAACCTCTCATAGGGATGAGGAGACTCAATCATGCCTAAATCCATGCCCTGCAGATGGATGACTCAATGACCCATAGATAGATGGACCTTCTCGAGTGCATCCTTGGCCTTTACAAGCGCTCAATGCCATGCATGATGACTCATTATCTTATTAGTTTTTTACCCCATTAATTTTATTTATTTATCACTTGTTTACTATAACTCTACTACTAGTTCCCCTGGTAGCCACTTGCGGGCCCCGGGCCCGTAGAGAGCCACTCCATATGACCACTCTATTACCTAGACCTACGATCATCTCATTTAACCAAATGAGGAAACCAAAGAATACTTGAAATAATAGGAAGAGCCACAATTTATGTCAAAGAAAAACCAACTAAGAACAACCAACTAACACTGCTGTGAAAGACACATTTAATGGCTATAAATTAGCATAAAAAGAAGGCACATAAATCATGTAAAAATTCAAAGTGCTCAGATTATGAATCTAAGCCTGACCCAGTTCATATTTTGGCATTTCTAATTTAAATACACCTTTGAATTTTGAGTTTAGTACCAAAGATGAAGTGTTGTATAGAAAAATGTCATTTTCCAAACTAGGCAAGCAAAAAACAAAAAAAAATAAAAGTGCCCAGATTTCAAATCTGTCAAAACCCAGTTGAGGTATTGGCATCCCTACATAAAATCCACCCTTAATTTCCATTTTTATCAAGATGGTAATCAGAAGAAATTAAAAATGATAGTTTTTTTTTTACAAATTGGGTAAAAGAAAAGAAATAAGAAAGAGCCCATAATCAGATTTTTCCCATAACCCAATGCAAGTTTGTTGGTCAACTACAAAACCAGACACACAAAAACCCCCCCACACAGCAGCAATAACTAATTAAAAACAATCCAAGATTCAACTCCAAGCAATACAAAACAAGGATAAAGGAATTCCTCAATTTTCAAGGGACGACAATAACCCAAATAAGAAAGAAAATTTACCAGTCAAGCATCAATGAAGAACCACAAAAAATTACCTCGAATTACCCCAAAATTGAAATGGCGAATTTTCTCAAAAGAGAAGGCACAGCCAAGCTCCAAAAACAGACAAAAAGCAAGAACTGGTAGGCTGATTTCAATAATTTACCACCCACAAAATCTCCACAACAAATCTTTCACAATCTCCCCAACTTAGTTACCCAAATGATGGGGGTTTCTTCCTCCATGCAAAAACAACAATTTCTTTCTTCACCAAAAATAAAAATCCTCCCCCAAAACAAAGCTCTCTTTTCTTTTCTATATTTTTTCCAAAAACCATCCAAAAGGGAATAAAGCATTTTTTAATAAAATTATGCATTAAAGCTCCCCCAAAAGGAGAAATTAATTAAAATCACACAATAAGCAATATTAAAATACACATGAAATATTAATGAAAACCAAAACCAAATACCTCAAATGAGACAAGCAGGAAAGTCACATATGGAAGAAGGGTGCTCTGGATGTTACCGTTAGGTAACTGGATGGAAGAAAACAATATGGAAACACTATCCTAACAGGGTACAGTGGGCTAGGGTAGGGGATATTTGGCCTATGACTACCTCCAGTAACCACCATTGGGGAAAGAGAGTACACTCAGGCCTATGAATTTAGGCAGAGTCGATACTCAGTACCTGCATCACTCCAATCAAATGTTAAAGTACATATGCATGAATCATATATCATATATCTAATAGCAGCATCAACCATCAGTAAAAAGAGTTGTAATATCATAAGCCTCTCGGTTATGAGTGTTATGTTATCATCTTTTTCCTGTATATAATCATACAAAAGCAAGGACAATGATGTATACATGAAAATATAAGTATGTAATCCAGCATAACATCTAGCCATGTAAGCATGAAATCCAACATGAACAATAATCATGTCAACAACATAATAGCATATAAACATGTAATCTAGCAGAACAGTCATGGAATTACACCTCTCAGGTGTCAATACAAAATAATGAAGGGACGAATAGAGTAAATACAAAATATACAGTTATCGAAATCCATCAATGAAAGACCACAACAAAATACAAACATGGGGGTTGTTACATCCTCCCCCCTAGGGTTAGGCTTACTCCTGGAAGCCTACAAAAAGATATGGATAAAGGTCTCTCATCCTCGCCGCATCCTCCCAAGATGCTAAGGACTCTCCATCAAGATCCCACTAGACCCTTACTTGCTCTATGTCCCGACCCCTAAGGGTCAACCTCTGATGTTGCAAGATTCGTAAGGGCTCCAAAGAAAGTTGCCCATCCACCTCAACCTGCAAAGCAATCCAATCAAGAAAATGGGTCACATCAGGAATATACTTTCTAAGAACAGAAACATGGAAAACATCATGGATGTGCAATAGACTCAGTGGCAGCACAAGGTGATAGGTGACTGGACCAATCCTCTCAAGGATTTCAAAAGGTCCAACAAAACGAGGTGCCAACTTGGAGCCTTTCCCATAACGAATGGGGCTCTTCCGCGGATGAACTCTCAAAAACACACGGTCACCTGCTAAAAAGTAGCGGTCCGACCTATGGGCATCGGCATACTTCCTATGTAGATCCTGAGCTGTAGCCAACTTCTCTCTAATCCTCACTACCTACTACTCCATATCCTAATGCATCTCTAGACGCAAAAAAACTCGGTCCTCTAAGTGATCCCAACTCAACGATGTCTGGCATGGCCTACCATACAAGGCCTAGAAGGGGGACATACCAAGAGAACTGTGGTACCCATTATTATAAGAAAACTCAACTAGGTACAAGTAGTCCTCCCAACGAGACTGTTGATCCATAACGTACATCTGAAGCATATCCTCTAAACCTGATTAACCCGCTTCGTCTATCCGTCAGTCTCGGGATGGTATGCAGAGCTCCCAAAGCATGTTGGAGAGAAGTCCACAAAGATGAAGTGAACACTGGATCATGATCAGAAATGATCCTATGAGGAATACCATGCAACCGCACAATATCCTCCATAAACAATCGAGCTACGGATGCTGCAGTGTATGAAGACCTTATGGGTGAGAAGTGTGTCACCTTGGACAGCTTGTCCACTATAACCATAATAGCATCATGACGACACGAAGACATAGGTAGCCCCACTATAAAATCAAGAGATATTGTATCCCACTTCCATCCAAGGATGGAGTGAGGCTGCAATAGTCCTACTGGGTGCTAATGTTCTGCCTTCACCCACTAGCACTTGAGACACCGAGCCACAAAATCAGCAATATCATGCTGCAACCCTGCCCAATGATATAACTATTGAAGATCGGCATGCATCTTCGTGACACCCAGATGAGCTGAATAGGTTGCACGATGGGCCTCTGACAAAACCAAGGAATGAAGATCTCCATAATCCGGAACATAAATGTGACCAAGATGTCGTAGCAGTCCATCAAGCTCAAGAGAGAACCCTGCAAACCTACGCTCAAGGACTCTCCCAGACTCAATCTCTGCTTTCACCTCCTAATACCAAGTATCACTAGGAAGTGACTCCAAAATACAACTCCGCAAATCCACTCCAAGGGACAAAACTGAGATCTCGTGTCTCCTCCTGCTCAAGGCATCTACAACAACATTTTCCTTGCCCTGGATATAGTGAACCTCAAAGTCATACTCACAGAGGAACTCCATCCAATGACGTTGCTGAGCATTCAAATTCAGCTAAGTGAAGATATATTGCAAATTGCGATGTCCCAAGAGGAAATGTCTCCAATGCACAAGTGAATGGACGATAGCCGCTAACTCCAAATCGTGGGTGGGGTAGTTCAACTCATGATCCTTGAGCTTACGGGACTTATATGCAATCACTCATCCCTCTTGCATAAGAACTGCCCCCACAGCTTCCAACGATGCATCGGTGCACACTACGAAATCACTTGTAGGATCTAGCACTACAAGGATGGGTGCACTAGTCATCTGCTCCTTAAGAGCTTGAAAAGCTAACTCACACTGATCTGACCACACAAAATTCTTTCCTTTTTGCTGAAGAGAGGTGATGGGATGGGCTACCCAAGAGAAATCTCTCACAAATTGGTGGTAGTAGCCTGCCAATCCCATGAAATTGCAAACCTCAACCACATCCGTTGGTGCTGGCCAATCCGCAATGGCCTGAATCTTAGAAAGATCCATAGTGATACCCTCTCCTGAGATGATATGACCCAAATATCTCACCTCAGTCTGGAAGAACTCACACTTGGCCAAATTGCCAAACAACTGATTATCTCGCAAGCACTGCAACACACACCGCAAATGGCCTTCATGCTCCTCCATAGTCCTCGAATAAATCAAAATATCAAGGAACACGAGAAAAAATATGTCAAGACATGTGTGAAACACCCCATTCATCAAACTCATGAAAACTAATGGAGCATTGGTCAATCCGAAAGGGACAACCATGAACTCATAATGCCCATAGCATGTACGAAATGTTGTCTGATGAATGTCTGCCTCATGAATGCGAAGCTGATGGTATCCTAACTTCATATGTATCTTGGAGAACACCTTGGCTCCCCTCATCTGATCAAACAAATCATCTATCTGAGGCAACGGGTAACAATTCTTCACCGTCACTTTGTTTAACTAGCGATAATCAATGCACAAGCGAAGAGATCCATCATTCTTCTTCACGAAGATGATAGGTGCTCCCCAAGGGGATACACTAGGATGAATGAAACCCTTCTCTAGTAACTCCTCTAACTACAACCACAATTCACTCAACTCCTAAGTAGTCATATGATACGGTGCTCGAGAGATAGGTTCTACTCCAGGTATGAGATCAATACGGAAGTCTATGTCTCACTTAGGTAGCATACCTGGAATAGCACTTAGAAAGACATCAGCAAACTCTTGAAGAAGAGGATGGTTATCAAGAGATACCTCCTCAATCCCACCCTCAGCAAGATCACTAACTGAAATAGCGAACATCTGACAACCTTGTCACATGGCATGCTTCAGTTGCATGGCTGAAATCACACGAAGTGAAATGGGTCTCTTGACCTCGACTAACTCAACACTCTTCCCAACATCATCACACACCGAACTGACTTACGCTAGAAATCTATACTGGCTTGGTGTGCCTCCAACCAATCTATGCCTAAAATAATTCCATAGGATCCCAAAGGCAACACACAAAGATCCACTGTGGTAGTGAAGGTGCCCAAATCCAACACACAATCACGAACAAGGGAGTCTACAACCACCTTGGCTCCAGTGGCTAACTCAATGTGCCAACCAACATCCTACCTTGCCACCATGAGTCCATAGTGCTTTATGAGAGAAGGAGAGATAAAAGAATCTGAAGCTCTTGAATCAAACAAAATAGATGTGGTAATCCCACATACTGCACCTAAATACTCGACTACAGTGCCCTGATGCTCAACTTGGTGATTATCCACCACTGCAAAAACTCTATGAGATCTGCCAGTATCACCTACTGCAGGCTCTAAAGTAACCTATCTCTTACTATCTCTAGGTACTGATCTTTGAGGACACTGAACAGCTATATGACCATGCTGCCCACATGAAAAACAACCACCTCTACCAAAACCTTGGCCCAAAAATGGTGCATGTGACTGTTGGCTTCTTTCACCCCTAGAACTTTGTTGTACACTCTAAGAACTCTATGCTAGGCCACTCTGCTACCTACTCTGAGAACAATGACATGGACGATCCCTAGAAAAAGGAGTACTAGGACTCTATCCACTCTGCTGAGACTGAGAAGGACTATTCCTATGTTGCTGACCAGATCTAGAAGCCGCAGACTGTGATCTAGATGGTCCAACTCCCTAAGACTATGTACCCTAAGTAACTGATCATGAAGGAGGGGCACTACAAACTTTAACACTTGCCTGACCACCAAAGCCTCTAACTAGATTCTCCTCTATCAACCTTTCCTTCTCCATAGCAGTCTCTAAAGTCTTCAGCTCAAACACCCGAACACCACCACTAATACAGGCATTCAAGCCCCTAATGAAATGTTGCACTAACATCGGCTCATCATCAGACATGCTAGCATACTACTTAAGCTCAAAGAAACAGTGCTCATACTGATCTACCATCATAGTCAACTAACGAAGTTCATGGAACTCATCAGCACGTCTCTACTAGTAGAACTCAGAAAGAAATCATGCACAAAACCTCTCTAAAAATAGTCCCCAAGAAACAGAAGCAATGTTTAGGTGAAGCTTCTGCTCCTCTACTCTCCACCATGTAGATGCAAAGCCTCCAAGATGCATAATGGCATACCGAGCTCTAGTAGTACTATTGTAAGGATGCATAGCAAAGCATCGATCGAGATCGATCAACCAAGTCTCTACCTCAGTACCTGTACCAGAACCATCAAAATTAGGGGGATGGGCTCTAAGGAGATCCCTCATGTGACTGTCATCAACCCTATCTCCATCCACCCTATCCCTCACAACATTTGCTCTCGAATGACCCAGACTACGAGAATGCTTTTGTTCAGCTCTAGCATCTCGACCATCCTGACAAGAAGGGTTTGACTCCTCCTCATGGGATACCTCCTAACGAGGTCCTAAACGATCCACAATCTGTTGCAAAAGAGCTAAATCTTGAGCACCCCCAAGCCCTTCGGCTTGGTTCTCAGCACGCTGTTCCCCCTGTTGCTCACCCTGATTACCCTAATCCGCATTAAGTCGGGTGCTCCAATGAAGAACAGAGGCTCTACCTTGAGCTCTTCCTCTGGCTCTTCCCCTAGGAGGAATTATGAAAACAAAACAAAGAACACATCAAAATAGATCATCACAAAGATGACCTATTCACCAAACTATGGCATGAAAGCATAACAACAAGAATATTAAATAAAATAACAAGCACACACCACACACACCAAACACAACATAACATAGAAGGCTCAAGTACACCAAAGCTCCTAGTGTGTGAACATGGGCTCTGATACCAGATGTAACATCCCTCTATAAAGCCTCGAAGGTTAATAGCCAAAAGAGGGCAAGATAAAAAAAGTTTCAAAAAAACATAAAGGATAACATACACAAAAGAAGTTTTTGACACATTAAAAACAACTTCAAACAAGGCCAAGTATGGCCTAAAGCAACCCAAGGGAGAGAAACAATCTACCCTCCAAAGAAAAATAGGACAAGAGCAAAAAGAAAGCTCCAGGGAAAATGCTCTAGAACCTTAGCAGCGCTGCTCTGGAACCTTGACAGCATTGCTCCGGAACCTTCAGCACTACTTTGAAACTTACAATGTTGCTTCAGAACCTACAGCGTTGCTCTAGAACCTTGACAACGTTGCTCTGGAACCTACAAAGCTGCTCCAGAACCTTGACAACGATGCTCTTGAACCTACAACATTGCTTTGGAACTTACAACGCTACTTTGGAACCTTGACAGTGCTACTCCAAAACCTATAGCGCTTCTCTGAAACCTAGGTAGCAACTACACATATTATTACAGCAGGTTTTATTGCACTGGAAACTTAACAACATGATACATAAAGAAAGAAAATACATTCATAGCTCTAATTTAACATGAATTAAGAATGAATCCATAAAATAATTATCATAATACACACGAGTCTGATGCCAACATTGAAACCCAAAAGCCAAACATAATCATCACATATCTCCTCATTAGATTTATGATTTCTTTCAATCTCAAGTGAGTACAATGAGCATAAAAAATAAATTTGAATACAATGGAATTTACATGAATACAATGCATTATCAAAAATATAGAAGAGGGGATGACGCCAACTGGTGCTCCAATAACCTATACACTGGTCCCCAATGGTGGTGGCAATGCCTCCCTACCATGTGGACTCAAAAAAGGCCACCCCACCATGCTCGGAGATAGTCACAAGGCCCAAAACAAAGGTAGCAAGACAAATCCAAGGTAAGGCCAACACTCACATCAATCACGAAGCAATCATGGAAGACAATGCACACAATCAAAGTCACCACAAGAAATGCTCATCAAATATCATGACGAGGTACTACTCACGTCTACCAAGGGCTAGATAATACAATGCATATCAAATGGAGTGTCATCCTGCATGCTCGAAGGGATGGCACCACATGAAATCAATTAAACCTCTCATAGGGATGAGGAGACTCAATCATGCCTGAATCCACGCCCCACAGACAGATGACTCAATGCCTCGTAGACAGATGGGCCTTCTCGAGTGCATCCTTAGCCTTTGCACAAGGACTCATTATATTATTAATTTTTTACCCCATTAATTTTATTTATTTATCACTTGTCTACTCTAACTCTACTACTAGTTCCCCTGGCAGCCACTTGCGGGCCCCGGGCCTGTAGAGAGCCACTCCATATGACCACTATATTACCTAGACCTATGCTCATCTCATTTAACCAAACAAGGAAATGAAAGAATACTTGAAATAACAAGAAGGGCCACAATTTTTTTCAAAGAAACCAACTAAGAACAGCTAACTAACACTGTTGTGAAACACACATTTAATGGTTGTAAACCAGCATAAAAAAAAGGCACAAAAATCATGTAAAATTCAAAGTGCTCGGATTACGAATCTAATCCTGACCTAGTTCATATTTGGGCATTTCCAATTGAAATACACCCTCCAATTTTGAGTTTAGGACCAAAGATGAAGTGTTGTACAAAAAAATGTCTTTTTTCCGAACTAGGCAAGCAAAAAACACAAAAAAATAAAAGTGCCCAGATTTCAAATCTGCCAAAACCCAGTTGAGGTATTAGCATCCCTACATGAAATCCACCCTTAATTTCCATTTTTATCAAGATGGTAATGAGAAGCAATTAAAAAACATAGTTTTTTTTACAAATTGGGCAAAAGAAAAGAAATAAGAAAGAGCCCATAATCATATTTTTCCCATAACCCAATGCAATTTTTCTGGTCAACTACAAAATTAGACACACAAAAACCCCCCCACACAGCAGAAATAACCAATTAAAAACAATCCAACATTCAACTCCAAGCAATACAAAACAAGCATAAAGGAATTCCTCAATTTTCAAGGAACAACAATAACCCAGATAAGAAAGAAAATTTACCAGCCAAGCATCAATGAAGAACCACAGAAAATTACCTCGAATTTCCCCAAAATCAAAATGGAAAATTTTCTCAAAGGAGAAGGCACGGCCAAGCTCCAAAAACAGACAAAAAGCAAGAACTGATAGGTTGATTTCAATAATTTACCACCCACAAAATCTCCATAGCAAATCTTTCACAATCTCCCCAACTTAGTTACCCAAATGATGGAGGTTTCTTCCTCCATGCAAAAACAACAATTTCTTTCTTCACCAAAAATAAAAATCCTCCCCCAAAACAAAGTTCTCTTTTCTTTTCTATATTTTTCCCAAAAACCATCCAAAAGGAAATAAAGTATTTTTTAATAAAATTATGCATTAAAGCTCCCCCAAAAGGAACAACTAATTAAAATCACAAAATAAGCAATATTAAAATATGCATGAAATATTAATGAAAACCAAAACCAAATACCTCAAACGAGACAAGCAGGAAAGTCATATATGGAAGAAGGGTGCTCTGGATGTTACCGTTAGGTAACCGGATGGAAGACAACAATACGGAAACACTGCCCTAATAGGGTACAGTGGGCTAGGGTAGGGGATATTTAGCCTGTGACTACCTCCAATAACCACCATTAGGGAAAGAGAGTATGCTCAAGCCTATGAATTTAGGTGGAGTCAATACTCAGTACCTGCATCACTCCAATCAAACGTTAAAGTACATGTGTATGAATCATATATCATATATCTAATAGCAGCATCAACCATCAGGAAAAAGAGTCATAATATCATAAGCCTCTCAGTTATGAGTGTTATGATATCATCTTTTTCCTGTCCATAATCATACAAAAGCAAGGACAATGATTTATACATGAAAATATAAGCATGTAATCCAACATAATATCTAGCCATGTAAGAATGATATCTAGCATGAACAATAATCATGTCAACAACATACAACATCTAAACATGTAATGCAGCATAACAGTCATGAAATTACAGCTCTTAGGTGTCAATACAAAATAATGAAGGGACGAATAGAGTAAATACAAAATTTACAGTTATCAAAATCCATCAAGGAAATACCACAACAAAATACAAACATGGGGGTTGTTACACAATAAATTAATCATCTATGCAAAACACCCATGTAAAAAAGAGTACAACCCCACAAACTTCATTGAAAATTCGAGTTGCATCACCTCACACTAAATATTATAGAGAAATAGAGAAATTGTAAAAGAGGTATTAGAATAACACTAATGTCGCTTGGATTATCTATTAAGCCTATATATATGTGTGTTATTCTAATACCTCTTTTACAATTTCTCCATTTCTCTATAATATTTAGTGTGAGGTGATGCAACTCGAATTTTCAATGAAGTTTGTAATATATATGTGTGTGTGTGTGTACATATGTATATATATATACATGTATGTATGTATGTATATATACATGTATGTATGTATGTATGTATATATATATATGCATGTGTGTAGATATATATATATGCATAAATATATGTATGAATGTTTTGCTAATAGCTCCATTACAATTTCCCCATTTTTGTATAATACTGAATGCCAGATAATGCAGTTCCTTTTATACAATTACTCTATTTGTTAGGAGGCTACAAAGATTGTGGGAACCAAAGTGAAATCAAAACCATGGCAGCTCAATCAATGTGCAAATGTATATATGCAAACATAGGAATAAATTATGTAGCCACTCACAATCTATACCATCGTCTTTGTAAGGATTTGAAGTTAGATCAATTAGAAAGATACCAAGGGTCTAATTGTACAAAATGTGTATAGCAACATAGATGCACAAAGTGTGTGTGTATATATATATATATATGTATATGTATATGTATATGTATATGTATATGTATATATGTATATGTATATGTATATATGTATGTATGTATATATATATATACATATGTATTTATATATATGCATATGTATATGTATATATATGTATATGTATATATATATACATATACATATATATACATACATATACATATATATATACATATATATATATATATGTATATATATATTATACATATATGTACACATATATATACAAATATACATGCATATATTGTAAATCCGAGCTGCATTATTTGGCATTAAATATTATAGAAAAATAGGCAAATTGTAAAAGAACTATAAGAAAAACACTGGAGAATGACATACATCTGATTCTTAAGTACCAACCTACTAGCTCTTATAGTTGTTACATAGACTGCTTTTTTTGCACCAATATGTTGTGTGATATTCTTTTTCCCATTGTCCACCTTTCACATAATGTGCATATTTTTGGACAGGCCCTTGCTTGGGATGCAAGTGAGTTTATTTCTATCCATCTTTGGACTTATATACCCATTACCATAGGAGCAATTGTAGTTGAATTTTTTTTATTTGCTCAATAAATATGGTTACGGTTAGTATTTTTATTGCTGCCGATTTATTTTTTGGTTATCTGTTTGCATCTGTGTTGTTGGATGCATTAACATAGGACCAATTGCAGATTATGAATATGTTGGATATAAAAAGAGTTTGGTGGTTGATAAGTGTTATTGTTTGTAATATCTCTTTTATCTATTCAATTTATTTGTTAGAAGTTTCTGACGGGTTCTCCATCTGCTTAACTATGATGAGGATTTGTCATCCAATAGCTATTTTACAAATTCTATATTTGTCTACAAAATTTAGTGCTATGCAATGTAGCTCAAATTTTTTATTAAGCCTGTGTCGTTGTAGGAAAGTTGTGGAGATTATTGGTACTCATTGGCTTTATGAGTTCTATTTAATATGGGTTTGGTGCCAAAGAATGTAGCTTGAAATTTTAATTGACAAACCAATTCTTACAGAGCCTTCTTGTCTTGTACGAATATGTTTAGTGTGGGTTTTTGGTCATGATCTGTGATTTAGCTATGATTTTTAAGTGTTCTTTTAATAGTTATTTTACAATTTCCCTATTTTGTCTATAATATTTAGTGGTGAATAATGTAGCTTGAATTTTCAATTGAGAAACCAATTGTTACATAGAAATTGGTGTTACACCTTGTCTAGATAGTGATAGAATTATAGGTAGTGATTCCTATAGCTAATTTTCATCATAAGCTCTAATACCTTTCATACAATTCTCTATTTGTTTTCAATATTTACTAGCAAAGGATGTAGGTTGAATCTTTTATCAATATGTTTCATATTTTGTTATTTGTCCATAAGTTTAAATAAATGGGCAAGGTCTTTTTTACATAAAAATATTTAGGATCACATCATATAATTATTGTCATAACCTAATAAATCAGAGATGATTCGAAACTGACACTAAACATATTCGTACAAGACTAGGTTTACAAACAAGGCCTTTAATAATAGCAAGAGGACCTATTGTATGTTAGAATTCAACATGCTCCGATACCATGTTGATATTATGGATGCACAAGGTCCCTAAAGCTCCAGTCTTCAATGGAGGACCTTTTCTAGGAAAGATAATCAATCACATAGAAAGTGTTGCAACTAGGCATGCACAATGGATATTCTATATTGATCTACATTATGAGATTGATTACAAATGTACAAATGCCATGAATATATAGGCATGAGAGAGATGCAAGATGCAAGATGATGTTTCCATGTTTCATGATCTAACATGTGACAACATGTGAACCCTATCTAGGAAATTATTAAATGTTGAGATAAGTTCTATAAGGACAACTCATCTTCTAGAAGGAATATTATCCCTACAAACATGGAAGGGGAAATTACCCCATTATTAAATAATTTATTAAAATGCAACCTAGGACTAAATGATGCAAGACCTAAGTTAACTTATGCTAGTGTAATAATTAATTAATTACACTAACACCCCCCCATAAGTGCAACTTAGGGAGGAAATGCAATGATTATGCAAAGATGATGATGATGGGTCTCAGCTATGAGGCCATGTTAAGTACCCATTTACATGATAAAGATGCATAAAATCTCCCACAACTAGAGAAAAGGGGAAAACTCAGTTTGAACAAAACCCCTCTCCAAAAAGGAGATGAAAATGAAAAAATGTGAGATAGGATGGGAAGGATGGAGGACTCCCAAATACCCCCCAAGTACACCATTCGTTACTTGGATACAATACAATCAATATCCCCCCCATAGGAGGGAAATAGAGAGACTATATAGCCCCCCCAGAAGATGAGATCACCTGCAAAGATGGTAAGTGTTTGAAGACAAAACAAGATCCAATGTCGACAAACAACTTGTCTCCCTTTTGGAAGAAACAAAACCAAATGCAAGTGTAGAGATGCTTCCCATTTCGGATAGGAATTGAAGGAAGGAAGGATGAAGGTGGATGATGATGTCTTTGAACTCTGCTCATGTGTCTCCTTGCCTGATGATGAAGATGCCATAGTCCCAAACAATGAAGGGGGTGACACCAGGACGATGCAAAAACTAATGCTGAACAATATCCAAAGATGATGATGTGATTGATGTGATGGATATAATGGAGACTTGATAGCCCCCCCTGAATGAAGTGTCCTCAAAACCACTGAAAGAAGTCTAAAGCAAAAAATGTGTCCAAACCACAAGTCTCCTGCTAGGAAGAAACAAATCCAATGGTGGATGCTAAATAAACCTCAAATCCTAAATAGAATGATAGGGAAGAAGTCTCATACATGAAATATCTGAAGAGAAACTAAGTTCCTCCAAGATAGTCCCTGGATTCCTAATCAAGGTCAAGACAAAGGGATGAGGAGACTCAAGAGAACTTTCCAAAGTGTGATCTGAATAGAGGAGTGATTCCCCCTCAAGAATGTCCTCCAAACCTGTAGAAGTAGCCAAGTCAGTGATACCTAAAACAAAGCCATCATGTGATGCCAAGTCTAGAAAATTGAAGGTGTCCTAATGAATGATGATAGTGGAAGCTTCAATCAATGAATCTGGACAAGGAATCATTGAATGTGAAGGGATACCAATAGTCTCTGATGGAGAAGAAGCACCTGAAGGAACCTTGTCAACCTCTTCAAAAGATTCAAGGCAATCAAACTCCTGTACAACAATAGCATCATGGGGTACCTGATCTGAGGAATGATATTTTGAATCATGATCATCGGGGAATGGTGGAGTATCTGAACCTCCACATATCTCCCAAAGCTTAGTCCAAAGGATGTGAGGACAATCACAATGATCAATAGCATTCAAAACATCACAATCAACTTGCATTTCAATGATCTCCAAGACAGTGTATCTGCTACAACTCCAAGCAAGTTCATGAATACCTTCGCTTGGATGGTGAACTATACCATATAGATGTGGAAATGAATCAAGTGATTAGAGATGGTGGACAATCCCATCCCACCATTTTTTATAGTTACCCTTGTGCAACATAACCAGAGGAGTATATGCAAGCCCCATAATGAAATTTATCCACAAAAGACACTGACCTTCAACAAAAAATAGAGACTTCCAAAGGAGGATTATGCAACTAAAGTGATGCTACCCAGATCAAAAAATATTTTCCCAAGCTTCAGGATGTCCAAGTTATTGAACAAATGCACCAAACTAATAAAATCAATGCAAGAGTACCTAGAGCTAAAACTGATCAAGGGGTCTAGACTGATGAAAAAAGCTCTAAAAAATCTTCCTAATGTCACTAGAATCACTGAAATCCAATGAACAGTTGCAAAGATACGAGCCTCTGAGTCTAGATTAGGGTTTTTTCTTTATTTGACTATAGAAATTTCTACAACCAATTTTTTTTAGAACTGATGTCATCACTGGAAAGTAGACTAAATTACCTTTTAGACAGTATCTCGTTTGTTTATTTTCGATACCCTGGTGAAAAGTTATGATAAAAAGAAAAAAAAGCCTATATGTGGTACTTTACAGGCTAATTAGGTGCAAAATTTTAGCACCCCTGGCGCTAGCACTTGGTCTTTGATGTGACCTCCGCAAAAAGTAGGGAAAAAAAATAGTGCCACCCCTTGACTATCGGATCTCCTAGTCACGGATAAGACTGTGGGGGCTGATGTTCTCCACGATAGCCGGTCGTCGGTGGGGGTCGATAAAAAATTACCACTGGCAGAGAGAAGGGCATCGGCAGGGGTAAAGAGTTGGCATGATCCTGACAGAGATGTCGTCAAGTTCAATGGCTGGCGGCAGGTACATTGATCGTCGGCCGAAGAATAGTCACCGGTGTATGAGCACGACCAAGGAGGAACACGGCAAAATGTGAGCCAAGCTGAAAGGTGGGGTCGGCGGGTCCAAAAAACAAGTACCTACCTCTAGCAATAAATGTGGTTGAAAATGACTTATTCTATAGACTTTTGACAAAAAAGATTTTTTGATATGATTTTTAATATTCCCTAGTTGGCAATTAAAAATCAAAAAGACTTTTCCAATAATATATTTAATCTGCAATAAAACTTTGATGTTGATGGAGTAAGAAAACACCAAATTTTTAAATAAATCAAACCCCAAATGTTATGCTGACGGATGAAAAAATAAATCCCACGGATTTTAAATAAACCCCAATATATATGCCAATAAAAAATAAATTGATGCCGACGGTGAATAAAATTAGTAGTCGAATTTATTTTTCTACCAACTATATAAAGCCCAAATATATTTTTTTTCCAAACAAATAGATAAAGCCCAGTTTTTTTTTTGAAAAAAAAGTGCCTACAACTAAAAAAAAAAAAATCCTCAAAGGACAACTGACCAAGATGATTTTTTACTGCAAATTGTATGGATTGTACAATTGATTTTGCAAACCTAAAAATACCTCTAATGGCTCCCAAGTTGATGTATCTGATTTTGATGAATGGACAGGAGATCCTAGGGTTTTGAGGCCTTCTAAAGACAATGTTGAGCTCAGATCTAACTCTATCTGCTTCAGAAATTAGCTTGGTCCTCGGGTGGAATCAAGTAGCTTTCAATGGAAACCTTCAAGCCTACAAAGAATCTCACACACCAACTTTCTTGATCAAGGGTTGATGTTTCACTGAACCTGACTCTGATACCATGTTAGAATTCAACATGCTCTAATACCATATTGATATTATGGATGCACGGGGTCCTTGAAGCTGCAGTCTTCAATGGAGGACCTTTTCTAGGAAAGATAATCAACCACATAGAAAGTGTTGCAACTAGGCATGCACAATGGAGATTCTATATTGATCTACATTATGAGATTGATTACAAATGTACAAATGCCCTGAATATATAGGCATGAGAGAGATGCAAGATGCAAGATGATGTTGCCATGTGAAATGATCTAACAACATGTGACAACATGTGAACCCTATCTAGGAAATTATTAAATGTTGAGATAAGTTCTAGAAGGACAACTCATCTTATAGAAGGAATCTTATCCCTACAAACATGGAAGGGGACATTACCCCATTATTAAATGATTTATTAAAATGAAACCTAGGACTAAATGATGCAAGACCTAAGTTAACTTATGCTAGTGTAATAATTAATTAATTACACTAACATTATAGACTCAGAGTTGTCTTGCAACATGTATAGGTCTTTTGTTGTAATTTGCAACAAACTAGTGGCAACTTCACCAAAAGAAATACACCAAAGGTTGGTTGAATGGTTACATATATACATGTACATATATTCTAAATTTGAGCTCCATTATTTGGCACTAAATATTATAGAGAAATAGGAAAATTGTAAAAGAACTATTAGGAAAACATTTAAGAACCAGAGAAAATGAGATAATAGTGAAACCCAACATTAAATAGAGCTTTGAAATAGGAGGAAAGAATATCATAAAACATATTCACACAACATAATCAATCTATGTAACAGTTGGTTGAATGGTCTTGCAACTTTAACTGTAAAAGATAGCGATAGTTGTATTCCTTGATTTGCATTTGGCAACAGTCACAAAACCAAATAGAACCATGAGGGCAACCTAAAGAAAATAAGTATCATCATAAAGAGTTGGGCTTACATAATTGATTTGGAAAGTTGAAAATATTTTTGTATAGGCGTGGAGGGAAATATAGTTTGGTGGCTTTTAAGTGTTCTTGTAATAGTTCTTTTATTTGTTCAACTCTATATCTTTAGTTGATAGGCTATTTGTTTGAAGTTTCTATTTGTTGAGAAGGCAACATTTAATTGTGCAGTATGTGTAACATATTCATAATGCTAGAATGGCTCTTTTGAGAATGCAACTGAATCAATATATTTTCTTGCATATTTAGTAGTATACTTTCCCCACTGTAACATTGAATATTGCATTTAGTTCCTGCTATTGCACTACAATTGGTGTATATATATATTGAATTTTTTGTTTTGTATTTAAAAATATACATGTACACAGACATATATATCCATATATACAAACCAGGACCCCTATGGACCATTTGAAAATGCAAGTAAGCATTCATAATACATTTTCCCTCAGTTGACTAGCTGAGAAGGCTTCAAATTCAACCCTTTAGTTGCCTATACTAATGCCAAACTATGGAGTAGCTAATATGCTATAAGCAACCAAAAAGGTTTGAATTTGTAGCCTTCCCATTCGCTTAATTGAGGGGAAAATCAATTTAGATGTTTATTGCCTTGTTAAATTTCAAGCATAGGAGTTAGATAGTGACAAAGAAATATGCTATACACATGTGTTTAAATATAGTAATGTTTATATAAATAGATATATAGATATGTACATATGGATAGATATATAAATTCTTATATGTGTGTGTTTATAAATTTTTTGAGAAAGGGGAAATTCAATGCATATATGTACTTAATAATTTCTACATTCAAGCTTCATTATTTGGCATTAAATATTATTGACAAATAGGAAAATTGTAAAAGAACTATTAGGAAAACACTCAAAGCACGAAATATGTCTAATTCTTGAGTATCATCCTGATAGCTCTTACAACTATTACATATATTGCTTTTTTTGTACCAATATGTTGCATGATATTCTTTTTCCATCATCTGTTTGAAGCTACCTATAACAAACTGTTAATTTTTGTTGTTTTTTTGTTTCTAAGGCAAGAAAATATATTGATTAAGTTGCATTGTCGAAAGAGTCGTTGCGGTGTTTCTTGCATATTACACTATTGTGAGAATCGTCTCTCTTAGGTTTGTTCTACAACAGAATTGAGGTTTCCCAAACTGTTGTGCTATGGAATTTGTAAGTCATTTTACATGGGTATTTTGCATAAATGTTTTTTCCATAATATTGAATACCAAGCAATGTAGGCCAAGTTTCCAATTAAGCCTGTGATGTTACATGCATTTTGGACAGATTATTGCACCATATCATTGTTGCCATTACATAGAAAAATAAAAAAACTGTATAAATACACATATATAGAAATAATAAAAGACTGCATGGATACACATATAAGTAGTCCCAAAGATAGAGAGATAAATATAGGGGTATATGCATTTGCATTTATCATTTTTATTCTTGTTGATGTATCCCCTAGTGTTTGCACAACATTAAAAGTGGATTTGTATTCTTGTTGTTGTATATCGTGTTGTTTTGACAATATTAAAAGTGGAATGGTTATAAATTGATATTTCTAAGTTGTCTACCAATTACCATTGGGATGTTGCAATACATTAATATTTTTTTTATTGTGAAATAGAGCTATCAATTAGTGAACTCAAATTGCAACATTTTCTCCCTACAAATAAGTTCCCAGAACTATGTCTATGGAAATGGGCTTTGTTGATGGGTTTGCAAAGGCCCCCAATATTGATTTGTTGGCAGCCCCCATTGGTGCCACTGGGGAGTCCGGCTCTAAGGTTGTGCTCCCCCGGGCTTCAGATCCTGATTCTGTAAGTATAATTTTCCTTTCTATTATACCTATTGCAAATTTAGCATTATTGTTTCCATTTTTCTTGGCTTTAAGGTGTATATATACATGGGTCATCTTGACAAATCATATAGATATGTATATGTATATGTATGTATATGTGTGTGTATATATAAATATGTATGTATGTATGTATGTATATATGTATATGTATATGTATATGTATATGTATATGTATATGTATGTATATGTATATGTTTTTATGTATATGTATGTATATGTATGCATGTATGCATATGTATATGTATATGTGTATGTATATGCATATGTGTATGTCTATGCATATGCAAAAACAAATACTACAATATGATAGATCAGATATGAAGATAGCAAATTTTTCCCATTTCCTATGAAATCAATGGCACAATGACTCTTTTGACAATGCAACTTAATCAAAGTATAGTTTCTGACGCTACAACAATCAATATTGTATATGTATATGTATATGTATGCATATGTGTATATATTTATATATATATATATATATATATATATATATATATATATATATATATATATATATATATGTATATGTATATATGTATATGTATATATATATGTATATGTATATGTATATGTATATGTATATGTATGTATATGTTTGTATATGCATATGTATTTATATGTATGCATGTATGCATATGTATATGTGTATGTGTATGTATATGCATGTGCATATGTATATGCATATATGTATGTCTATGTATATGCAAAAACAAATACTACAATATGGTAGATCAGATATGTAGACAGTAGATTTTTCCCATTTTCTATGAGATTAATGGCACAATGACTCTTTTGACAATGCAACTTAATCAAAGTATAGTTTCACACACTACAACATTCAATGTTGCATTTACTCCATCCACCTGCATTTACTTTGCTTCTCCCATTATGCAGCAACGGAAGAATGCATTAAGCCTCGTGCAAACAAACACTTGCCATCCAGTCCCATATCCGAGGCTGCCAAGTCTGTATATATGTATGTATATGTATGTGTATGTATGTATATGTATATGTATGTAGTTTTATATGCATAATGTATGTATATATGTTTGCATATGTATACATGTATATATACATATTTTTATACATGTATATGTATACATATATATATGTCTATATGATTACATGTATATATATACATGTTTTACATGGGTATTCTGCATAAATGATTAATTTATTGTTCACGCCTTTCGATCTTTGCTTATTGTTCCTTTCAATAGCAGGTTTAAGGGTTTTAACATTGATGTGCTGCAAAATGTGTGAGAAAGTATATTGCTTAAATTGCATTGTCAAAAGAGCCATTTCAAATAGTAAGAGATATTAGAAAGAATAAGACTTAAGATAACACTTATCAGCTAGCAAACTAATTTTATAACCAACATGTTCATAATTTGCAATTGGTCCTATGTTAATGTGTCCAACGACAAAGATGCATATGAACAACTAAAACAATAAATGGAGGCCAATAAAAATACTAACCCTAAACATATTTTTTGAGGAAAGGAACAAGATTCAACTACAATTTAATATATTCTAATGTTCAAACTATTCTATTCCTTTTCTAATCATTCATAGATATAGATTTATATACACATGGATACACATATATATTTTGTTATATTTTTATGTGTAATTCCTACTTTAAATATATCTATAGTTATACATGTATATTCATATATCCTAATGTGTTTGAGCTTGTATTTATAATCATAGGTTGTATGAGCACATTCAATTTGCACAGTGCAATCAATTGCTGAATTTTAAAAGGGTAAAAAACAACAACATAACTATTTGTAGTATAGGAAGCATAAAGAGGAAATATCCATGAAGCACCAAAAAAAATACTTGCAGAAAGGATAACTACAACAACCACACTTACACATCAGACTACTAACAATCCTCCTTTACAATAGCCAATTCTAATGGAAAATACCACCCCTTATATACAATCTCAAAACAACTCCCCTATTGCACCAACATAGGAACAACATCTCAAAGAAATATTCAATGAAAACTACCTTGTTGTGGTAAAGAAATTTCGACATCATATAGATGCACTTTCCAGTCTTTATGTTTTCCAAATATGTAGGGAAAGCTACATAGGGATGCGCACTCAAATTTCAGGGTTAGGATCCACATAAGTAAGGTGTTATTCTGAAAAAAGGTGTCCACCACTTCAGCTTTGCAAATGGTATGGACCTAGGCCCACAACCATTGTTACTCAAAAAGTTAACATAGGTTGAAGAAATGCTTATTGCTAGGGTGGCTCCATTTCTACAAGTCTCCCATGCTAGAGGAGGCCAATTTAAATATAGTGGTCACATGATAAGCTTCCCTCAGGATATCTTGAGCATAGCAAAACTTTTGTTGCGCCAGCTACAAGACCTTGAGGTCATGATCATTCACAAGACCACCATTGAAGATGGGACTTAGGATTGTTATGTTAATAAACATCATGTTATGGATGCATTGAAATACAAAATTCAATATGTAAAATATTACAATGATGTTGAGATTAATTTGAGGCCCTTAATATGTTACATGATGTTGTTTTTGATGTGTCCAATTTCTAGCATATAATAGACCAAGTTTCAGATGAAGAGCTAATGCCATCAACCAACTCAACAAATGTTGGTCAAGAAGAAAATGGCTCTTCAAAATTTTCATCATTTATTCCTTCCTTACCAAATGCTAGAGGAGAGTTGCAAGCAATAAAACATGTCTTACAAATTGAAAAAAAAGAGCAAAATATCTTATCTTGGCCTGAAATTAGCTCTTCCCCTATTAATGAATACAACACTGAAGATTTACTTTCAATGGCCTTTCCAACATTGTTCCCCACTGGAGCAGCACTTCCCCTTCAACCGAGAAATGTTAAACTTCACTTGCATGAATATGCCCTCCACCTAATGAGATATTTTGACCATGGATTTGGAAAACATGAACATTAGGTTTAGATATTTTATCTACAACTTAATTATGAGACATCACATCCAACAAACTATTTTTATTTTTGTTTAGGTGGATCTCGAGCAGTAACAGCTCCAAGTTAAGTTCTTGACCACCAGATAGCCAAGCAGTTGATGCATTTTGGTGCATCATTGCATGGGACCTACTCTTTTTGGAACTCTTGTCAAGCCCAACTAATCGCCATGATCGAACAGCTTGGCATACCCACCCTTTTTTTCACTTTGAGTTGTGTAGACACAAAATGGGCTAACCTACAAAATGTTTTCTCTTTTGTGGCTCATTTAGCAATGGATCCTTCAACAAAAATGCTAATAGATAGTGTTGTTCTAAATCCACATATAAGATCTTTATATTTGCATCATAGATTCTCAATTTTTCATGAGGAGGTGATTGAAAAGCTTTTGCATGCAAAAGATTAGTGGTATAGATATGAATGGCAGCATCATGGCTTTGCACATCTGCATGGTTTTTTATGGCTTCCAGAAGCTCCTGATATGGACAATCTTGATTGGTCCAATGACCATGACATTACCATGGAAGGGACTTTTTTTATAGGTACATTTCAACTTGGAATCCATGTTGCCCTGCACAAAGATTTCTTAGAATGTATCATTGTTCTGAAGAAAACTTGTGCTTGCTTACCATGAACCAGATCCTTACCAATGATCCAATCATAGATTATAAAGAGTTGTTAAACACATTTCAAAGGCACAAAAAATTCTCTGAATATACTTATTTAAGGAGAAAAGGAGAGCAAATGCAATGTTAGTATAAAGCACCTTGGCAATAGCAACTTATGTCTACATTGAGATCTGATGTTGAGTCTAACAAATCCTACAAACCAACAAGAAATGATGATCACCTAAATATTCGTAGCCCAACCATGCTTGCAATTTGGCGTGCCAATGTTCACTGCTAGCCAGTTGTTTCTAAGCAAATTGTTTTGAATTATATTTCTAAATATGTAGCTAAATCTGAGAAAAAATAAAAAAAATATCTTGATATGTTGAAAAGACTTGCAAATACAAATATAGTTGAGGATAGAGCATTGGTTGCATATCAAAAATTCATGATGAATATTCTTGTGGAACACAACATCTCTACACAGGAGACATGCCATATGTTATAGAAATTGCCTCTTCTTACTTCAAGTAGATGATACATTCACTTGAATGTTGGAAAAAAGACATGGTTCCATATAAACAAAGATAATACTAATAAAGAGTTGCCAACAAACTATGTTCATTGCTATATGCATAGGCCTCTAGAGCTAGATTTTGTATTCCTAATTGACTCGGTCCGCCTATATACACACTTAAAAAAGAGCAAAAAGGCTAAATGGAAAGCAAGGCACCAACCTGCAGTTGTCCTTGTCTACTTGTTATTCAAGACTACTCTCATTGAAGATATAGAGATATTTGAGATATTTTGTTGGACTAAACTTATGTTATACAAATCTTTTTGGAACATACAAACAGATATAGGTCTTCTCAAACAAGAGATAATAGAAAATTGGAAAGTTTTAAAAATGGTTTATTATCATCCTTGGCATGTTGATAGACTTCCAGTTACACCCACAATTGAAGAAGAACATGATAGTGATACTGATGATTTGAACCATCGACCTTCTATGGATGAATATGAATGGGAAGTTTTCTCTCAGCTTGGTGCTACTACTAACTTTAGTATAAATCAGCTTCAGCTATTGGGTAGGCAGGATTTTGTTATGAACCATCCATGGAATACAAACCATGTACCTAAACAACTCCATAATATTGCTTTGTAGTTCATCCCATCAACGAAGGTACAACGTGAGCAAGCTATGGCACAATTTTTTCCTATAGATATGTCATCCCATCAACTTTCACCAAAACAGCAATTTTCCCTTCAAATAATCTAGTACCATCACATGCGGCCTTCACCCAAAGCCCCTCTTCACATGATCATTCAAGGGGTAGTTGGCACTAGAAAATCCTTTTTGATAAATTGTATTTGACAATAAATAAACACCTCTTTTGCTAGATCCAATAGTTGCTTGCTCACATTAGCTCCTACAGGTGTTGTTGCGTACAACATATATGCCTCTATAATCCATATAGCACTTTGGATTCACATAAAGGATATGAATCCTTTGCAAGGGTAGAAATTGAAAATATTACAAGAACAATTTAAGTATTTTCAATACATTTTGATCGATGAAATGAGTTTTATAGGCCCAAAGTTGCTACTAAAAATAGATAGTTGGTTGCACCAAGCATTCCCAAATAACCATAGGGAGCCATTTGTTGGTGTTTCTATGATCCTTGTTGGTGATATTTCCCACTTGCCACTTGTCATGGATACACCTATTTATGCTTCATGTTGATCGGCAGTAGCCTTGTGGCACACTTTCACGGTCTTAATAACATTGGACACTATTTTCCACCAAAAAGGAGATAGCCCTTCGCAGCAAATGTTTTGGGCAATCCTTCTCCATTTAATAAATGGTGAGGCTCTCCACGATGATTGGGAAGAGCTTATGAAACAAAAAAATAAAATGCTCTCAACCATAGAAAGAGAACAATTTGATGTTGCTACACATTTGTTTGCCACAAATGACTTGGTCGCATTCTACAACAAAAAATGATCAAGTAGTTAAATTTACCCATAGCCATTAGCATTGCTCAAGTGGCATAGCAACAGGAATCTGATCATGGAGATGATGACCAGCTTCTCCTATAATTACTAATTTGTGTTGGTGAATTGGTGATGCTAACAACAAATTTGTGGATTCAAGCCGGCCTACTAAATGGATCCCTTGGTGTTGTTACAGCTATTGTGTACAATCCACATTGTAAACGACCAAACCCACCTAACTATGTTGTTGTCCACTTCCAAAATTACATTGGTCCACCATGGGACCCAGAACATCCGAGAGACATCCCCATCCCAACTATAAGTCGAGGGAGTCTAACACAAATATAATATGCAACAATAACTAGAGGGTACAACTTGTATAGGCCAGTCGCATGTTGTGATTTGATTCTATTCTATTAATCTACCAACTTCTTGTTCTAAGATTTCGTTGTGTGATGCTTTTAGTACATGGAATTCAAAATAATATGCTCTTTTGTATATGAACCATTTTCCCATATTTGTTTAAGTGTTTTTAAATTCCATGATGTCAATTGTTTGTTAGCATACCTACAATTATTTTCCAACTAATTTTAACATACAGTGGTGTAAACATACAATTATAGTTGTTACAGATTAAGATATATATGCAGATCATACAAGCAACTTCAGCTATTAAAGATGCATAGAGATTGGAACCAACAATAACTAGAAGCCAAAAATTTTATAATTCAATAACGTGTTTAGAACATTCCAGTATATTCAACTATATATGCACATACTGTAGATGCATTCTAAAAAAAATTGTCTTCCATTTGACTAATAAGTTTAAAATTCTGCTTGCACCATGTTGTGTTTTCTGTTCCCACAACCTATATATGTTGAGTTCTCACATTTGTCCTTTGTTGCTTTTCTCCCACAAATTTTAATGTCTTCATGTTACCTTTTCTATTAGCTTTATTCGATTCAAATAGCTACAAATGTTTTTGGGTATGTGTAGGATCATGATGGGCCAAAAAGTGGTGATATGTAAGTGATATGATGGCCCATGTGGCTGACAACTTTTTTTTTACCCAAAATTGATGAAACGAAAGGGTTTTTAAAGGAGATTCTCAACTTTCCACTAATATAAATTATGCTTTACTTTAATTTAATAATTATTATTCATTTTTATTTGAATTATGACTAAAGTTGATTGATAGGCTGATTAAAAAACATCTATAGCTTTCAAATGGTATCAAATTTTTTGAATCCAAAACATGTGTCACATTCTATGCTTCACATACTATAGGATTAAAAAAAAAATTGAATTTCATGAAGTTTTGACCAAGTTAAGGTCAGACACGAAGTTTTTATATTTTTATAAATTTGTAATAAAAACTCATAATTAATTATTTACTTGGAAAAAAATTACAAAAATTATGCATCACATTAGGACATGAGTCCTCTACTTATATCTAAAATATTATAAAAATATTTAATCATTTTATTGTGGTTAGGGTGGTCAAATAGACACCTACTTCTTATTTTTTCCCTGAAATTTAAGTACTACTACATTGAAATTTTAAATTTTCACCAAATAGATTTCTTTTTTTAAATAAACCTATTAGTTTAAAAACTTCATTCAATTTGCTACAGATTCTGTTATCTACAAAATTAATTTTTTCGTCATTTCACTATTTCATTGTTCCTATACATTACATTCACAAATATATACTCTTGTCTACATTTCTTTTCTTTTCCATGATACATGATAAAATTCCATGCTATTTGTCATGGCTTGCTCGAGAATGTTCACAATGATCATGGAGTTTATTCGCTACGTGGATTCGTGATTGTGCCTCACTCAACAGATTCGAAAAGGTAGGTGCTCACTCATGTGATAGTTGACACATCTCAAGGCATTCTTGCACAATTGCATGCAAATGAGTGCATGTAATATTCATTGTTCTAATATAAGGATGTCAATTGTTTTTCTTCCCTTGTGAAATGACACACTGTGGTGTTTGTTTCATAGCAGACTACTCAAAGAAATTGCCATCCACCTCCCTTATGTGCCAATTTGGAGAGCTCTGCAGCCTATGACATATGTGCTCTTGTTCTTGTAGTAAGCCATTCTGCAATGTGTTTTCCCCATTCCATACTTATCTAATTTAAGACATGTATTTTGATATAACAATATAAAATGTTGCTTTGCAGTAGTATTATGTTGGACTCAATGCAAAGATAGATTGACAAGCAGAAATGTAGCCCATGTGTTGAACAATTTCTCCCAGAAAGACAACCATAGTTATAAGTGTAAACAAGGTTTGTTTTACATATTTATATTTTCCTCATTTATACATTCAATTTTTTTCTCCATCCATGGCTAGATACCCTCTATATATTTGTTGCTATATATAAACATTCATGCACAAATTCTTACATGCACTTGACTACAATAAATATAGTATGTTGTTCAGATTAGATTTTCCCATGCTCATATACTTGCCTTTTACGGAAAACCCCAATGAAAATTTCAAACAAATAGTTGATAGGTGAATGCCAATTGTTGCATCAATTTCTTGTTTTTTATTAATATGTTTCATGATATTCTCTTTCCCTTATCTCTTGAAGCTCCCTATATTTTGTATTAATATGTTTCATGATATTCTCTTTCCCTTATCTCTTGAAGCTCCCTATATTTTGTATTAATATGTTTCATGATATTCTCTTTCTCTTATGTATTAAAACCCACATTAAACATATTAATACAAGATAAGCAATTTTTGTAAGAGTTGAGCTATGAATTCAAAATTTGAGTGATGCTCTTTTGTAGTCAACCTAGGAGAATAGAGAAATTGTAAAAGAGCTATTAGAATAATAGTTCACAACCAGAAAACTACTCTTATCTCCAAAATGTTTATGATTTCATGTTAACCCTCTACATATATATATATATGCTTTCGCTGCTATCTTAATCTATAATTGCTTCTATGCTAATGTTTATAACGCCAAAAGTGCACAAAGATACCTACAAAAAATAAACGAATGGCGAAAAAAATACTATCCCTAGCCATTTTTTTTTACAAAAGCAAGAACATTTAACTATAATTTATGCATCCATACACAGTGATAACCTCTTTCAACCCTCCAAAATGGGTATAACATCAAAGATACAGCCATATAACAAGGAATAATAAGCACAAAACACCTCTTATACAATTACTCTACTTGTCTTCAATATTTGTTACCAAAGAACATAGCTTGAATCTTGTACCGATATATTCCATGATATTCCTTTTTCCTCATGTTTTTGAACTAGAGAGCCATCCAAAAAGCTTCATTCTTCTTTTGGGTAAATGATTAATTAATGGTTCATGTTTTTCGTTGTCTACTTATTGTTGCTTTTAATAGCAAGCCACAGGGTTTTAACACTGATGTGCTATGAAACATGCCAGAAATTATATTGATTAAGTTGCATTGTTGAAAGAGCCATTCTACTGTTGGTTTCATAGCAGACTATTTTATTGCTCACGTCTTTTGTTCTTTGGTTATTGTTCCTCATGTTCTCTATTTGTATTCTTGAGAGAGCCAAGTTGAAAAGAACATCATGAAACATATTGATAAAAGACATATAACATATTCTGCACATGGCAAAGATTCCAGAATTTTAAAACTTAAAAAATAATCCTTGTTACCAGAACAATAGAATAATATGTTATAGGAAACTTCAAACAAATGAGTGGAAAACAATATCATGACACGTATTGATTCTCGAATAGATGAGGGAAAAAGAATATCATCAAACATATTAACACAAGGCAACCAACGACAATTACTTGACCAGGTTTTCTTGTGCCAATGTGGACTTTGGTAATTATATGGGTTGGTCATGGTGGAGATGGTGTCATTGATACAAGGAACCTCAATGGTAAGTGTTTTCTCACGCAAATTGAATGTATATATATATATAGACAAATAGAGAAAGTATAAAAGCGCTATTAAAAGGCATTTACTGTGTAACAACCACCAAACTAATTTCATAGATATACACATGTGTATACTTGTGTGTGTGTGTGTATATATGTATATGTTTACATGTATATATGTATGCATATGTATACATGTATATATATGTATATATGTATACATGTATATATATGTCTATATGTTTACATGTATATGTATATATATATGTGTGTGTGTGTGTGTTTATTTTTTACATGGGTATTTTGCATAAATGATTAATTTACTGTTCATGCCTTTCAGTCTCTACTTATTGTTCCTTTCAATAGCAAGTTGGAGGGTTTTAACACTAATGTGTTGCAAAATGTGTGAGGAAGTATATTGATTAAATTGCATTGTCGAAAGAGCCACTTCGAATAGTATTTTCTTAATTCTATGGAAAAAATTATATCATGAAACAATCTCTGAAAAATGTGTTTGGTGGATTTTAAGTTTTATTGTAATAGTTCTTTGATCTGTTCAACTTTATATCTATAATTGATACACTGTTTGTTTGAAATTTCTATTTGTTAAGAACAAAGCATTTAATCGTGCAGTATGTATAAGATATTCATAATGCAAAAATGGCTATTCTAACAATGCAACTAAATCAATATATTTTCTTGCATATTTTGGAGCACATATTCATAATGCCAGAATGGCTATTCTGACAATGCAACTAAATCAAAATGTTTTCTTGCATAATATAGTGTATACTTTCCCACACTGCAACATTCTATACTCTATGCATCTTTGGTGTTATACACATTCTGTATAATTAGTCCCTTGGTATCCTTCTAATTGATTTAAGTGGAAATCCTTACAAAGAGGATGATGTAGATTGTGAATGACTACATAATTTATTCTTGTGTTTGCATATATACATTTTCACATTCATTGAGCTGACATCCTTTTGATTTTACTTTGGTGCCCACATTCTTTGTAGTCTACTAACAAATAGAGTAATTATATATGGTAAGTGTTTGCTCACCCAAGGCTTAATGCATTATGTGGTTGTTGAACTATGGCAGCGGATGAAGTAAATGCAATATTTAGTGTAGCAGTGTGGGAAAATATATTTTGATTAAGTTACATTGTCCAAACAACCATTATATATATATATATATGCATAAGTGCATTAAATGACTTACACATTCCAGAAAAACAACAGTTTTCAATCTAGCATAAAATGGTTTCTAAATAGTCTACTATCAAACCAACGACCTTGCATAAACAGACCTAAGCAGTTCATCGCAGTGACCTTCAAGCAGGTCAAGCAAAAAAGAATACCATCAAACATATTGATACAAGGTTCAAGGTATGTTCTTTCTTAGGAGATATTGAATATACGTAGATGAACTGTATAAGAGGTGCTATGCAGAAATGCAATGCGTGAACTAGACTACCTTTTTTCAAGTCAAGTCTATGATTCTTTTGCCACAAAAAAATTGGCTGCCTATTTTGGTTCTTGGTTATTATATGTGGACATGATTCACATGCACATATCTTCATATACATCCTACTCATGCAATGCAAATATAAGATCTTGCAAGATAAAATTTATAGTAATATATATCTTTGTTAAATCTATATGATTTATTTTATAATGTTGCACAGATACAATGGACATCCAACAAACTTACTATATTCTAAATTGCCTATTTCAAATTGTTTGATGGTCCAAAAACTCAATCCAATGCTCCTTGTGGTTATCAAACATTGCCAACAGTACATGTAAGTGCAAAACTTTTCCATTATCAATAAATAGATTTGGTGACCCGCTTGTAGATATTATTCATTATTTCTACTTTTTTATTGTGTTTGTTGATTTTAGCTATATATTTACTAATTTTGGATTCTTCATTTCTCATCTTGTTTCCCCATCCACTAACATACCTCTCTCTTCTATTTATAGGTGCTAGGCTAAAGCATACATGACAATTCCAAAATCATGATGCTTGTTTTTCCCAACTTTGATATTTTGCAATGTATAATGGAACTCCACAAAATTTCCAATGGAAGTTTCATGTTTCTTTTTCTCAGGGATTTGGCTAGGATCCCCAAGGATCCATGATGCCAATATGGTAGGGTGGATAACAAGCATGGGTTTATTGTTTTGGCTTTTCATGCCATATATCTTTTCTTACATAGATACATGTGTAGAAAACATGGTTTGTAACATGTTTCTTATGTAGTACCAAGTGGTAGCAATGCACTAGAGACTTTCATCGGTTATTCATCTAATTTGACTCTTCAATTGCACTATGAAATCATTTGTTAAAAAAATGAATTTTTATTCTGAATTGCCTTGTAATTCACTATGTTTAAACCTTTTATACTTGTCTCGCCAAAAAACACATGCATACTAGAACTTTAATTTCCAAAACTATGGACTAATACTAATTATAAAAAGTATTCAATATTGAACTTATTTCTTTGTTGGAAAAATGTGTACTTTTTTATCCAATATTAGTAATTGCACGCATGGGTGATGACCCTTACAAAAAAATTCCATGTATTTCAAAATTAAATAAATAATTGATTGAATAACCTACACAAAAAGCGACAATATACATGTGCATTTGTTGCTAATAAATATAAAACTAAAATATTGTTGCTAGAAAAAACAATTATTTTAACTTTTATATATTATTTAAATTTTTAGTTTCCATTTCTAAAGAAATTTAAAACTTCTATTTGTTGACAATTAATTTCTTATATTTCTAACAGTATTAAATAAAATTAATAGTTAATAGTTATTGTAACTAAAATTATTAAATATTACATGGTAATTAAAAAAAGTTACTCATGATTACTTGTATCATATACATTGTAACTAATGCATTTCGTTCAGCATGACCTTTGGTTTTACTTTACACTTTCATTAGTCAATTTTCATATTGATTTCTATTCACTTGTCAATACACTTTATGTTTCTCCAACCAAACAAACATTTATAGCTATTATCGATCATTAGGATTTCACATTCCATCCCAAAAAGAAAGGTTCCACCCTCCTAACCATCTGATAGCCCGTCACAAAAGACCCCTATCGGTTGATTGTTGTGTGCGACTACTAGTTTTAAATTTTCACAATTATACATATTATAAATATATAAAAAATAAACAATTAAAAACATTGAATATTTATTAATATATTATTGCATATTATGTAATTTAATATAAATAATATAAAACAATATTTGTATATTATACGCTCAAATTAAATATTATATTTAATCTAATATATGAATTTTATTTAACATACATTGGAAAAAACAATGTATAATATTTTTTCCAATTTATAATACTTATTATTATAATATATTCTGTAATTTAGTATTTAATATATTTAATCTAATATATTGATTTTATTTAATAACTTTATTAATAAATGAA
The DNA here is from genome assembly GCA_007258455.2 of Sequoia sempervirens. Lineage (NCBI taxonomy): Eukaryota > Viridiplantae > Streptophyta > Pinopsida > Cupressales > Cupressaceae > Sequoia > Sequoia sempervirens. Next base: position 217,173,885 of record VDFB02379711.1, on the reverse strand, counting down.
TTTTAGGGTATGTGCAGGATCATGATGGGCCAAAAAGTGGCAATATGTAAGTGATATGATGGTCCATGTGGCTGACGACTTTATTTTAACCCAAAATTGATGAAATGAAATTTGAATTACGAAAAAAGTCCTGATTGATAGGCTGATTGAAAAACATCTATAGCTTTCAAACAGTATCACATTTTTTGAATCTGAAACATGCGTCACATTCTATGCTTTGTATACTATAGGATTAAAAAAAGAAAAATTGAATTTCATGAAGTTTTGGCCAAGTTAAGGTGGTTAGACATACGAGTTTTTATATTTTTAAAAGTTGTAAGAAAAAATTCATAATTAATTATTTACTTGGAAAAAAATTACAAAAAAATATGCATCACTTTCGGACATGAGTACTCTACTTATATCAAAAATCTTATAAAAAATATTATCATTTTATTGTGGTTAGGGTGGTCAGACAGACACCTTCTTATTTTTCCCCTGAAATTTAAGTACTATTGCATTGAAATTTCAAATTTTCACCAAATAGATTTTTTATTTTTCTTAAATAAACCTAGTAGTTTATAAACTACATTCAATTTTCTACAAATTCTATTCTTACATATTTTTGAAATAATATAGATAACTTATTCAATTTTTTAAGTCAAGTTGTCTAACTCTAATTTTTCTAATTTTTTTGCCACTTAAGGGCCCGTTTTTTTCATGATGATCCTACACATACCCTTTAACCATTTGTTTTTATAGCAAAATTTGGACATTTCACGTCCATAATTTACATTTATCCCACAACAGAAATTTGAAGAGGAAAAAGGTTTAGTTTTACAGTTTTATTCCTTTGACTTATAAGCCCCTTCTCCCTTACTTTTTCTCACAGAATGCATGTGGGAATTAAAAATACTTTGCATCAAAACATATATTCTCTCTTTCGAGCCACTTGAGGATGGAAATAAAGAGATCTGGTTACCTTCCATAGTCACTACTAAAATTTTCTAGACACAGTGGAGGACTGTAGATTTTATAGCTCCTAACGGTAGAAACGAAAAATTAAATCCTTCCAAACAGTGGACGTGAACGTAAATAGGAAGAAAAATAGGGAATGCAAAAATAGAAATGGAAATGGTGGACGTGAACACGAATGGGAATGAAAGAGGGAAATGAGAAAAAGGTACTGTTTAAGGGAAATGTGGGCCTGGCTACCTAAGAAGTTAGAACTCAACATAAAATCTATCAACAGCAGTCTTCAACAGAGAATATAATCATTCGGTACATCTACCTAGTCAGGAAAAATAGAGAAGGGACCCCAACATTCTGTTGTGATTGTACATGAATTAACAACCACATTCTTCACATTCTTTGCTTCCGCCATGTTATCGTAGTCGACTGTGAAAGCATCATCGATTTCCTCTCCACACAAAGGAATTTGAATGTCGCACTCTTCTCTTAACAGTGTGTTGCATGTATTAACATTGCTCTCACTCCTTGCAAGATTCTCCACATTGTTTCTTTTCTCTGTTATGTTCTCAAAACCTGTTGAAGAACTCGTCGAAGAAATGAATGGTGTTGGGAAGTTGCATCGCATGGCCATTGAAGAAAATGGGGGATCCCCGTAATGCCATGGCGCACCACCTACATTGTTGAATACAATGTTGAAATCATTAATGGCATTGAGAGGATCATAATCATAATGCTCAAAATTTTGCACAGGTTCTACTGCGTTATTATAGTCGACTGTGAGACCATCGTCGATTTCATCTCTATATGAAAGAACTTGAACATTGTACTCACTTCCCGCAAGATTCTCAACATTCTTCATGTTCTCATAACCTGCTGAGGCGCCCGTCGTAGGAATGAATGGTGGTGAGAAGTTACATGGCACGACCATCAAAGAAGAGGGGTGATCTCCGTAACACCATGGGGCACCACCAACATTATTGAAGACATTGTTGAAATCATTAATGGTGGCGAGGGCATCATAACCATCACTTATTTTCTTGAAATTTTGCATGGGTTCCACTGCATCATGGGAAGCGTACGCTCTGGCATTATAAACTTATTTTGTTCCCAATAGAGTGCTGGCAATTTCTTCAAGGCGAGAAATTGGAGAAATTGGAGAGCTTGGTTGTTTATGAGCAAGCTAGATTTTGGTTGCCTCAAACCTCTTTCTCAAATGAGATTTCTAGTAGTTTTTAATCTCATTATCAGTTCTGCTAGGAATGTGGCCTGCTATCAACGACCACCTGCGATTCAAGAGATCTTGATTTTTAGGAGAAAGCAAAGCACTGAAAAAGAGAACCTCTAAATCCTTGGAAAGTGGAGAGCTTAAGCAATTGAGAGTGATCTAGTTAAACATTAAACAATGGTAATGTCTAGAAAAAAATGAGAAATAGTTATTTTATTTCTTAATTTTACTATTAAGATACTATAATATTAATTTTAATTGAAATAAAAATTACAGATTGTAGACACGCAAAATTGACATAATGCATTTGATTGGGTCATATTCATCCATTCAGCAAATAAATCAAGTTTATTTATCAATCTCCTAAAGTCATCAGTTTAAATTAAATAAATCAACTTGATCCTAACATCACCCTCCTTGATTAAATAAATCAATCATTTATTTAATTAAGTATGAAATCACCTTTCATCCCTTTTTGATTTAAATAAATCAAAATATTCAAGTCAAAAAGGTCAAATCATCTTATTATTATCTAAGCTAATATAATCCTGATTAAATCTAATCTAATGCATGTCACATCCTCTAGCTTTTCCCACTTGCACCAATAATCAATTTATTGATTTATTAAAATCAACATTTTCCATCAACATGGCATCTTTGAGGAATATTCCCTCAATTTTGAATTTGAAAAACAAGTGCACATGTACATCCAACAAAGCAATTAATAAGCTCTTTCATGTCCCCCACTCAACATTTATTTCACAAATTCAAATTTTAAATCTCCCTCTCTTTAGCACATTGACCAAAATGTGTTCAACCTCCAACCTATCACAAGTTGACAAGTGGCCTCTTTTCATTGGCTTGTTTTTTATCCCACATTGCTCTCTCATAAGCATTCTTTCAGCTTGAGAATCTTTAAATAGAAACCACCTCCATTGATCAAATCCTCCACAACTCCACAATCATTCATGTAAAGTCACTTTCTTCAGAAGAACTAATTTTTCCCACCATCACTCCATCTTCAAGGCATTTCATCATTTGCATTATCAAGGGTTGGGAAAGGGCTATTTTCCACAATAGGACCAATCCACTATGAAATAAAGTTTTGATTATTTTTTTATATGCATGCATTTAATTATTTTTGTTCTATTTAGATTACATATTTTAGCATGGTTAAGTATTTCATAGGAGTACTAATAAGTTTGCATTTGGTATGAACTAACCCATTTCAATGAATGTTGAAGTTTAGGGGCTATTTGCAAGTTACGGTGCTCACACAGATTTGTCACATTTATTGCTATAGTTAGGTTTTCAACTTAAAAAGTTGAGAATTCAAATCACATTTGATATTTATGGGAAAAACAGAAACGTTCTACATAACAAAATAATGAGCGAAAAAGTGCTGACCTATTGTTGAGCAACTTGTGAAGCCTTAAGATCATGTCCTTTTCATCTACTGAAATATGGCCAAGCTTAATGTCAGGATGAAGGTAATTCATCCAACGCAGCCTTCATGCCTTTCCACAACGTAGCAAACCTGAAATAATATGGTAAGAATTAATGATATTAGCTTTGTAGACTGTTTATGCTTTTGGATTCTATTGTGTGGGTTTTCATCAAATATATTTCTGAATGTGATCTACAATCAATATTAGAGTTTTCTTCTTTTTGAGTTTTCCAACATCATATAATGAATCAAAAAAGTGATCTAAAACATTGATGAAAAACTCATATACAATCAAATTCAGAAACCATAAATATTGATCATATGATTATCAAACACTTTACCAAATACTAAAATAAAAAGCAACAAACAAATCTTATAGTATGATATACAAATTGCCAACCCGCTTTCGTAGGAACAGTTCGCCAATTCCCTTCTCCATGGACTTGAATATATTTTATCAAACGAAGATCTTCTTGTGGTGTCCAAAACCCTTTGTTCATTCCTACGTTTGAGCAGCACGGTGTTTTTCCCATCTTCGTAGCCCCTATAGAAGTGAAAGTCTATCCTATTTTATAACAGGAAGCCCACAGTCATAAGCTTTTTTAGACTAGATACTTCTACTAATTTGTAAGCACAAAAAGCAGACGATAGTTTGAACAAATTTATAGATGCCTGCGGGAGGAAAGCATACTATCTAACCATGATTTCGAGAAAATTAATTGTCTCGAAGATTGAGTCCTATTTTCTGAAGCCGCGCAAGTGTGAAAACAACATAACAAGCTTTACCCAATACGAGGTGTCACATGCAGAAAGGAATTGATAAACTATATAGGATAAACAGTATTTAAGTTCCTATGTGGTTTGTTTTTTTGTTATTAGACTGTAAATATGGGTAAGCTCCTTATAAACGCAAGGCAGAGTACCACGGTTTCATGTGATTTGTTTTATTAGCTATTCTTACATACTATTGAGTACATGGGAAAAAAAAAAACTTTCATAGTATTTATAGTATTTATTTTTTATTATTTTAAAATGTTATTGTTACTGTTTGGTCAATAAATTAAATGATATTTAAATAAAGTTATTTTATACTAATAAAATAATTAATTTATATCAAAATATTATTATTATTATTATTATTATTATTATTATTATTATTATTATTATTATTATTATTTTGTTTAACATCATGTTTTAAAAAAATTTGTTCAACATGTCGTCCTCTTGCTTCCTCTAGTTTGGCGCTTTAGTTTCAAATGTAAGTTTCTTGTCTACTACTTCTATTATTTCCCTTGCTTGCAACTTGGTTGTAGACAATGATTTTTATGGGGATCCATTTATGGCTGTTGATTCTCTTGTGAACGTTGGGGTGTTTGTTGATTTGCATCTTGTTGTCTCAATTATGGTTGCTTCCTCCCCACATCCTCTTAGTGTGGTGCCTGCAACTCATAATGGACTGACAAATATATCTCTTAAAACTATTGGGGATTGTGATCCACTACACATTGTAGCATTTGTGGGGCCTATTGTGGAGTCTTTAGCACATATGGTCAACTCTCTAAATAGATCTATTGTTCTAGTTGGAGGGTTGGTCATGATGTTCTTAAGGCTTCTTCTCCTCCAACCTCCTTTGTTGAAGTGGAGAATAGCCATTCTAGGGATGTTACTACTACTACTATTTTAAATAGTGATGTTTTAGGTACTACAAAGGTAATGGTATTATATGTAAAAAATGGGTTTTTTCCTAGAAACCTATTGCATGATTGAAGGAAACCATTTTTGCCTCTTCCCTTTGTGAATGTTTCTCTCATGATGTCTCTAGGGTGGGATTTTATTGATTGTAAGAATTATTTTATAACTTAGGGTTTGATTTGTAAGTTTTGTCGTCATTGGCCTTCTCTCCTAAATCTACACATATTGATTTTTTAGCATTGCAATCCTTTAGTTGATGGTAAGATAGAGATTTACCATTTTGTTAGAGGTTTTATGTGGTTTTCTTTCTTTCTTCCAAGGATAGACAAGTTGTGTTTGAGGGTGGCGTATGTATATGGGATATCCATGCTCTTATGATGCAACCTCAATTCCCTTCCTTCAATCCTTTTAAGGAGTCCATTGACATTGTCCCTATTTGGGTGAGCTTACCTTATCTCCCTATGTTGTTCTAGTGTTCTACCTGTGAACCTATAGATAAGTCTCTTGGTCATTTCCTAATGGTAGACATTACTTCAAAGAAATTTTACCACACTTCTTTTTCGCATAGCTTATTAGAATTTGATTTATTGAAATCCTTACCTAGTGAGGTTGTGTTACAGGTTAATAACCATTCTTGGTCTTATATTGTGGACTATAAAGGCATTTCTTTTCATTGTAGCTAATGTTTTTCAACTAGAAATTAGGCCCCATCTTGTTCACATTGTTCTTTTAATTCATCTTCTTAAACTTGGTGGAAGAATGCTCTTCCTAGCCATCTTACAATGTATTCTAAAGATTTGATTGCTAGTTTTGAATATTTTAAGCCACCCTTGTCCATTCTAAAAGATCCTCTCCATGGACTTAATGTGTCTCCTCCTACTTAGTTGGATAATAATCATGATTCTTAGAATTGTGTTTCACCTTTAGTCCCTAAAGTTAAGATTCTTGAAAAGCTTGTTTCATCTTCTCCTCTTTGTTATTTAGTTGATATTATTCCATTAGATAGGATTTCTAATGTGGCTTCTCTTCCTTATTATTTTAAGGATTTAGATTCAGATGACTCTTCTTGGAAAATTGTGCAAAGTAGGAAGAAAGGTCTTCCTATGTTGGACTCTCTTTCACATGCCAAGCCTATGGATGCAAAGTTTCCTAGGTTAAGATCAAGCTCTTGTTTGGCTAGATTTCTTGTTCTCTTCTTGGGTATCTTCTTTGATATGCTACGTGTTTTTGTTTTTTTACTATTGTAATAAGGTGTGGGCTTTTTCAAAAGCCAAAATTAATAAAAGCATTAAATCATTATGGTTTTTTATTAATTTGATATTTTTTTTTCTTTATAATGAAAAGTGTAATACTTAATATCAAAATTATAATAAATAATTCACATAAAAGGTGCGTGAAATCAAATCAAATTTTGAAAACTATGTGATGAAACAAAAATATAAAAAATTAAAAAAAAGATTGCAGAGGCGGCGGCTGCCTATCATAGTCTTGTTTTGGCTTAGAGAAGAGGGTATAGAAAGATTTGGTTGGAAGGTGATTCTCTGAACATTATTAATAATTTGAAGAATTTATCTCCTCCATCTTGGACAATTGAGGCCTTGATCAAGGATTCCATTGAAATTATTAAATCCTTTGATAATGTTTATATTTCCCATATTTTGAGAGAGGGAAATAAGTTAGCTGATTTCTTCACTAACTTTGGTGTTAGAGATAGTAAGGTTTGGGATTTAAATGACCCCATCCCTTATGAGGCCACGGCTATTGTTATAAATGAAAGTTAACTTATTCTTCAAGGTGTGCACATCCTTGCTCACGTGGTGGCATATCATTAGGAAGGAGGGTATGGTTATGATTTTGAGGAAAGGTTATCATATGGTGTGGAATTCAAATTCATTATGGTATGTATGTCATGTGGTTGTCTTCACACGGATTGTGGGTGTTAGCCGCATAAGCTTCCAGAGTCTTCTATTGGATTATTCGATTATGAGTGGTGGTTGTTGCTTCCTTTTGAGTTCCCCATTGAGTACTTAGTCTCTATTTTCCATCATCATGGGTGGGTACTGAAATCATGTTGAGCCCAAATCCTGTGATACTGCGAAGTAGCGAAAGGAAGTGTGGGTGATTTTAGAAAAGGGTGGCCTAACTCCCTTCATGGAGAAACTGAATGGCAATAATACTCAGGTTACTGAATTGGTTGAGAAAGGGTGGAAAGGGAGAACCCTAGACTTGGGTGGCAGGGAAATTGAGGTGGATGAGGAGTTCATAGCCAAGATTACTAGCCTTCCGATTAAGGGTATGAAGGTGTATAGGGATAAGAAAGAGTCACTAGGTGTAATGTCTCTTTTCTTTAAGAAGAATGAGAGTGATGACTTGAAGACTGCGAAGAGTGGAGGATATATGAGGAATTCCTTGAAGGCTCTCTGGTGGGATGTTGTCGAAGAAATCATGAAGTATGTAACCTTGGAAGGAAGGTACATGGCCATTAACAATTACCATTTTTCGTTGCTTAATCATTTTAGGCACAAAAAATGGGTGTCATTTCCCTATTATTTGGTGGTGTTGATGGAATGTGGGATTAAAGAGCATAGGAAGAATCCCAAAAACCATGTCCTGCATGTAGGGTTGATTCTTTTGATATATGAACATGTTAAAGTTCATGATGTCCAAAAAACTCTGGTTACTCTAAAGGCTAAAGCTAGGGAGGGTTATGAAATTGAGTTGAGTGACGAAAGGGATTCTAAGAAACTAAGGAATAGGAGGCTTATGTTAAATAAATATTCTGAGTAGGATAGGGATGATGATGTTGATTATGTCCCTGACTCATATGCCTCTTTGGTGGAGGGCCCCATATCCCCTATTTAGGGTAAATCTGGGAAAAGGAAATTAAATGAGGAAGCGGGTTATATGACCTGCAGTGATGATGTGGAGGTGGTTGTTACTTCTAAGGGGGACAAAGACAAAAATGATCTTTATGGGGAAGTTTTCTCTCCTCCCCCTGCATCTAGACTTGTGCAGGATCCTAAGAAGGGAAGTCAGAAGAGAAGGGTTTTGATTCATGGTCAACATCTGGAGAAGAATGCCCCTTTATCTGTGGCTATTGGCTTCCATGGTGAGGATGTTCTGAGCATTGTCATTTGGTTGCCTAAGAAGAAGGTTAGAGCTGTGGGTGGTTTAAAAGCTGTGGGAGCTAAAAAAGTGGATGCTAAGAGGATTCAAAAGAGGATTGTTGTTGCGGAGCAAATTGCCAATTCCATTCGTAGGATGAAGTCTCTTGTCACTGTTGGTAAAGGTAAGGATGCCTCTGAGGATAAGATCCATGAGATTTCTTTTGAAGAGGATGTTGTTGTGGGAGATCGAATTGAAAACTTTGATAGGGAGGATTTTTCTAATGTGTTGGGTTCGGCCCGTGACAGTGCCAATGTGATTTTTAAACTTTTTAAATGGTTCTTTCATGATATTAATAGGACTAATGTTCATATTAGAAGCATTGCTTGCAAGGTTGAGGACCCTATGATCTAAAGCAAAATTGATAATTTAATGGTTGGTCTCAATACTTTTGCTAATACTGTGGCAGAGGAAACCATCAATCTAAAACAGAGTATGGAGGCAAGAATGTTCTCCCTTAAGGAGAAAACTGACAAAAATTGGAATATGGTTATGAAGAGTGGAGAAGCTCCTAAATTCTTGACTAGGTCAGACTCTGTGAAGGATTTCTCCCCTAATAAGAGAAAGGAAATTTTGTCTGCTAATGTTATGGCTGTTGAGGGTAAGCTGACTGGGGAGGATTATGTTGCTGCTAAAGGTTTTGTTTTGAGTTGTGAGGTAAAAACTGGTGGGCCTAGGGTTAGGACTAGAAATAGAAAAATAAAATTCAAGCTAGGGCCTCGGGTATGGAGGTTTCTGATACTGGGGTTAAGGGACAGAAGCTTGCTGCTAGTGAGATGGAAGCTGTTGAAATTCTGAACAATATGTAGTGGTGTGTGTCATTTTTTGGTTTATTTTTGGTTGGTGGTTTGCTATCATTGGGTTGATGGTTGTTTAATGTTATTTCCTTTTTTCTTCAGCTGTTCCTTTTTGTAAAGGGTTTCGGGCCCCTTCAAAACCCATTTTTTACCTCTAATCAAAACAAAAAGACAAAAAAAGAATCATCAAATTATTAATGTTTCAAGGTTATGTTATCAAAAATATGAGAATAATGATCGATAGGGTGACAAACATATCAAGGGGGTCTTGGCATTTAGTAATGAGCTCCCAAGTTATGATGGAAACATTTTATCTTGATCAAATTCACAATCACTAGGTTGGGAAACTTTTTATATTATGGCTAACCACCATGGCTCCATCTATGTTTTTGGATTGTGCAAGAAGTTGGGTCCACAAAAAGCTAAAAAAGTGGAAGTGTTTTTCCTAATTTTTAAAAGTTCTCACACTTCGACTAAAAATTTGAAGCTCTTACAGAATGAATATTAAAAAAATAAGTAATATGAAATTTAGTATTTTGAGTCAAGTTTCTAAATATTGATTTTTTCAAATGGTTAGATGATACAAATTAATTTTTAATAGGCATGTTTAAAAACCACTTTTTAAAACTCTCTTTTTTTTTACCATACCATGCACATGTACAGACACCAAAATTTGACCTAAATAAAAATATTTTTTCAAAATCATTTTTGGGAAAGATATGTAACAACCTGAAGATTGATGAGGATATCTTTTTATATTTTTTTTAAATAGATTTTTATTATTTTTTTATTGGCCCTAATTGTTATTTTTGAAAACTGTGTATGGACACCATAATTTGACCTAAAATAATAGTTTTTCCATTTTTTTACCATTGTGTATAATTTTTTTAATATTTATGTTGTACAATTTTTTACAAAAATATTATAGATAAAAAATTATTAAAAAACTAAAAAATCTTGAGATTTCAAGTTTATGGACTAGTTTTCTTAGATATTAATTAAAAAATAGAAAACATAATTCAATAAAAAAATTACATATTTAGAAACTAGACATCATGATCTATAATGGGTTTTAATTTCATATATCAATTTTGAAAAAACCCATCAGCTATATTGTGAAAGTTAGATGTTTCTCTTGAAATCACATTACTTTTTTAGTTGTAGGTCAAAGGCTAAGGTTTGGGTTAACAACCCTTTCTTGAGCCTAAAACCAAAGAAAAAATTGGATACGGATTTCATTTTTTTAGAATGGGTGCATGCTTTCAAATGGGTACCCTTTCTAAAAATAGAAAGGGTATGCCTTTTAAAATAGAATGGGTAATTATTTTAAAGTGAGTACCCATTCTATTTTAAAATGGGTACTTGTTCTATTTTAGAAATAGGTACATGTTATATTTTAAAATGGGTTCCTATTCTATTGTTAGAACAAGTACCCATTTAAAAGTGGGTTCCTAATCTAAGGCTTGGGATCTCATTGCTAAATGGGTACCCATTTTTCTCAAAATGGGTACCCTCTCCTTTTGGCATTTTTTTGGCCAAAAATTACCCTCTTCATGGACCAACTTCTTTCACTTACCCTTTCAAAGCATGTAAAGGGCCTTGTAAACCATAAAGTTCTTGTATAGAGCTACAACCAATATTACATCAATAACCATGTGGCAGAGAGGCACACCCCATGGCATAGAGTCATCCATACTAGTAGGGGAATGTAGAACATAAGAAATCACATGAGATGCATTGGCCCCAATTCTTAATTCATTTCTACATATGAGAAACCTCAAAAGACACCTTATTGACTTCAAATTAGATCAACAACATAACATTAAAATTTATACTAACTTGAGTAAACACAAAAAAATGATTACACATCACCAAATTAGTAAAGAAAGAAAAATTTATGTCTCCAAATTTTAAACAATATCTCCTCTCTACTTTGAAAGAAAGCTAGCTTTGATTGTATCTATCGTGAATCCTAAGCTAGTCACAAGAAATATTATATCCTAGGAGAAGGGATAAGGCTATAATGGCTTGAGGAAATCATTTAAATACTAATAGAAATCCTAAGCTTGAGAATAGAATAAAAAGAGATACTTGATAGTTTTCAAATGAACAAACAAGGGATAATGAGGAACAAACACTCCTAAAAGAACCAACTTAAAAACCCATTGGGATAAGTTGGTAAAGAATACACCAAAAAAAATTAGCTAGCATGGGCTCCACCAAAATCATAAGTGTTTAAAAGTTACATCACCATTAAGATGAAAAGGATTATAAATTCCATCTCACATTGATATTGGAAACCATAGGGAAAATGTGGGGAAACGATCATTATCCTTTGCAAGGCTTGTAAGTCCTAAAAAAGGTATCTTGAAACCACTTCCTATTCATCCATCATGACTTTCCATAGAAAATTCCAACCTTGGGGACAATTTTAGGGGCAAGTGAATCAAATAAGGTTTAATATGAATCTAGATATTTGGTACTAAATTTGAAATTTTAATTTAAAATGTTTCCAAGAGAGCCACGTCATAATACTTGTAGAGAAAATTTTAAAGATAGTACAACACCCTAATTTGTAAAGCATTGAGGAATGGTCCTAGAGAATTTTGGTAAGGATTCAATCTTGGAATGTCCTCACTAGAGACCACCATGAAGAATGTTGGTTGATGAAAATTCTAGTTCTAAATCCATTCACATTCCAAATGAGACATGGTTTAATAGCTTCCCAAGAATTCCAAATTCTCTTGGAAACAAAGGTTCCTTTAATGGACAAAGGATCCTTCATAATGAGGATTGTATGAAATATTAGACCATATAAAGCATTACAACTAGAGGGAGCACCAAAAGTGATACAATAGCAAAGAATACTTTTTTAGGATTATTTCCCTCCAAGGCATAAATGTTCCATTTGGTACACAAATAAAATCCTTATTTATAGGTTTTAATTAGGCCAAGGCCAACAAAGTCCCTTGGGATGCAACATAATTTTTAGGCAACTATATGAAACCATTTTTCATGCTCCAATGGTCCCAAAGGGAATCCTTGAGTAGTTTCTCTAGCTTCTAATAAGATATATCAAAAAGGAAAAGGGTTTGGTCATGTAATAATATAAAAAAAAATTAATGTGTCAAAGAATAACTTTCCATAAGGAATTATAGGAGTATTTTGAGGAAAATGGAATGACTAAAAATTGAAATACTCTTCCATCACTAATCTATTTCTAGAAATAGTCATCTAACCATTATTTTCTAGGAAGGACTAGCAATAGTATTGGGTTTTTTTCATTGATTCCCAATACCAAAATCTCTACATAATGTGCTTAAACAGTATTTTGGTAGGTCAAAAAGTAAAAATAAAGTAGAATCAGGTTCACCACTAGGTTAGTGTGGTAGTGTTAGATGGCATGTGATACCAATTAAGTAATCATAGAAGTAAGGACATTGAGAAAGATGGGTCTCTATACTAATGAGAGCATCTACCCTACTCACAAGATAATATCTAAATAAGGGAAAAGTAGAGAAGAAAAGAGAGAATAATATAATAGTAGACTAGTAGTAATAGGTGCTACCCAAGCATATGTGACACATATAGATATCATTGTAGTAAAAAATGTACCTTTGATTCTAGTTTATGTAACAAACCATCATAATTTAAATATTGTACTCAATTCCTAATCGAGGTCATGTAATAGTGTCTATAAATTTTTTCCCTATAATTAACTAGAGAAAAATAAAGATATTGTCATTTTTATTTCTATTTCCCTCCATTACACATTTTTTGCCATATAAATATTGATTTATTTCTAATTAGGTGTTATTCATATGGTTAATCCTTCTCACATGATGCCTTTGTTCCACATACCTCTCTACTCTTATATGATTTAATGTCACTTTCACATGCTGACATTTATATTGAAAGGATGACCTTCCTTCGTGAATTGAAGGATATAACAAAAGGGAAAGAATATCAAGAGGGTTTTTTATATCAATATATAGAAAAGGAAATCTCTTGGAGTGATAAGAAATTGATCAATTTCTACTTGAAAAATAAATCCATAAGGTGTTGTGAATTATATTGTTTGTAAGAATTATTAATGGAAGCCAACATAGAATTGTGTAATGTTTTTAGTTTTGTCAGCATTATACATTAATGACATGGCATCTTTGTAAATTAATATTATAAACATAAAACAATAGAGATAATCGTATAACTTTGGTGTCAATACAAGCCTTTATTTATATAGTTTAACAACCAATATAATATTTTTCAACAAGAAATTAATAGGTTCCAAGAGAAACTACAAGAATAGAAACTCTATCTCACCAAAGAAGAAAGATGGTGTCAACAATTTTGTTCCTTATGATTTATAAGATCGTAAAGAAAAACTAAAAAAAATCCACAAAATACTTGCACATAATAAGCCTAATTCATATTATCAAAGAATTGATAAAAGAGATGAGATGAATATACATAAAAATATTGCATATATAGGCAAGGTGGTGAAGATAGGCAAGTCTCACATAATGAATGACTACCCCTCCAATGATGGAACACTTATTAACTCACATGAAAAGTGTTTTATTGAGTGGAAAGTGTATATCTAGGAGGTGTATAAAAAAGTGAAGACACGTGTCAACCAAATGGGTGAGATAAAACTCAAGAAGTTCCTAAGTGGAGATTTAAGCAATGTGAATAGGACTCTCTCTAGGTAGTTTAATAGCTAACTAGTTTTTTAAAGTCACTATTTACACCAACACCCCCTCTTAAGTGTAACTTAGGGAGTAATTTATGCAAGATAATTATGGATCTTCACTTCTAGCCATGTTAGGTACCCATGTATATTACATTCTCTTATAAAGTGGATTAAAGGATAAAACCAAGTGGAAAGAAAACTTCTCTCCTACAAAGATATGATATAATGAAAAGAGATTATGTAGCCCCTACATAAGATTATAATGAGTTCTTTTAATGCTTCTCAAATTATCCATGTGAATATTGATATAGAAAATGTACAAAATAAATGATGTGAAGTCTTACTATAAAGAATCTTTGGATGCTCTTGGTGAAGCACCTTCAAATTTTGATGTAAGAAGTGATGTTTTGCTAGAAATAATCTTTGTATGGTCATTGTGAAGCATCTTTTGAATCTCATGTAGCAACAAGTGATGGTGGATGATTTGATCATTTTTCTTTTCAATCCCACATTCTTTAAGTTACAATCTTAATAATTTATTTTTTGTCAAATAGTCCTCTATAATATTATTGTCTCTTACACTTATACTTATGATTTCATTTTCTAACTTGTAGCTTCATAGTTCTTTGACCTTCCCAAAAGCTTCATGGGGAGTTTTCAAGACTCAATATGAATATAAGCTGTGGAGATAGATAAATGCATAGAAATCAAAAGGCTTGATTACACTTATTGTAGTGTAGGAAAATCATACCTTTGTAATTTCACACTTTTTGGGGCCGCCTTGTTTTATTTATCCCTATTTATGACTTAATTGGTCCTTTTTTGCATCCACAAGCCCAATAAATTATATCTTTTTATGGCTAATCCCGACAAACATCAAAGGATAAATGATAATTTAATGATTTTGGTTGTGCCTCCTTGATTTTTGGGATAGGACTAAGATTCCACCTAGGGCGTCTTTGTCCCCCAAAGGTCTTGGGATCCTGATTTCAAAGGTACCTATTATGGGCCCCTTTTTGGAGTCTATGCCATGAGTTTCATGCCTCGAGACTAAGACGCCACCTAGGGCATGTTAGTCCCCCTTAAGCTATTTTTGGGATTTAATTTCAAATCTTGGTAGGATTTAGCCTCCTTTAATTAATGATTTCATATGCAGGCTTGTTGTGGTGTAATTTTGGGATATTAAGCATGGATAAGTATAAATGCAAGGTTCTTTCACTCATTTTCATATAAGACTTTTTTGAGAGCATTCCTAACAACATAATTGATTTCACAAGAGCATTCAAGAGCAGTTCATCAAGAATTTGGAGCCATCATCAAGATTCAAGCATCATATCAAAGATCTTCTTACATCATGTGTGTTTTTTAGCTAATATTTGTGATATATGGTTTTGATTCAAGCAAGCAATTCAAGTCAAGATCTATCAAGTATTCCTTTGATTCAAGATCTACGTTCAAGCTAACCATTTCACACAAGTTTGTAGATTCCATAACAAGGGTTTGGTTAGTTGCAACATAGCACTTTCTTCATTGATCATTTCCTTCCTTTATTTCTATTTCATTCCAAGGTTTAAATACCAACAAGAGGTTTGACAAAGGCAAACCCCTATTTACTAACAATCAACAAGTTTTTCCTCTCTTGCATGTTTGTGATTGTAGATTTAGGTTGAAGACTTGAATATCATTTGAAGTGCAAAGTTGCAAAGTTGCATTGCAAATTTTTCATTTTCATGGAAACTCACCTTAGGTTTATCATATTTGCATTAGTGAAAGTGCATATAGGTTGCATTTTTTCTTTCTTGCATCATCTTATCTCATTGAAAAACTAAAAAAGTGCATTGTCAATCATCCTAATTACATTTAGGAATATTGTTATTGCATTCAAAATTGAAAAAATTACATTGAACTTTGCATCCAATTGCTTGTCATTAGTTATTTTATCTTGCATTAATTTGCAACTTTTTTGTTTCCAAACATCAGGTCCCTAGGTAGGCAACCTGGGAAGGGTGATCCCATAATACTGGTTTACAATTTTTTCTAACTAAATCTTCACTTTCAGGCACCTACAGCGGCTAAACCGTGAGGAATTTTGAGATGATACAGACTAGTGATTTGTGACATTTTTTCTGTAGATTCTATTTATTTATTTTGCAAAATTTTTTGGAATCGGATTGCACTTCTTTTTCCATCTCCTTTGAAAACTAGTTTTTATCATTAAACACCATTTTTAAGGAGTGATTCTCAACGTATACAACATAACTTCTTTTCTATGATGGATAAAATTCTAATTTTTCTGAATTTAGATTTGTGACTATGATATCTAACCCTTTCATTTGGTTTCATAGTGTTTTATTGAATATTATTTCCTTAATCAAGTTTCGAAGTCAAATCAATCACAATTAAGACATAGGAGGATTGTATACAACATATATTTTTTTTGTATGTGTCGAAATTCAAATTTTTTTACTAGATCGTGGACATCAATACCTATCCTGAACATATTTATTAGAATTTTATTTTGATAATCTGCTATTTTTCCACGTGCATAATAGAGATCTTGATTTTCAGTGAAAACCCTATGTTTAATCAAACTAATAAAATAAATACATAATAAAACCAAAAAATATTAAAATTATATTTGATGGATAGATCATTCTGATGACTACCATCATCCAATTGGGTATGTGAAGTCTCCTCCATTTTCATCCTCAACTTGAGCTTAAAAGGGAAAAAATTTGGAGAAATTTGATGCAAGAAGGGGGGAAGGTGGGGAGTAGGGGGCAAAAGGGGGATTTGAATGAACCCAGGTTTGAGCGAACCCCCTCTTTTCCATTTTCTTCATAAAAAAAATGCATAAAAAGTGGGACCCATCATTTAATAGGGTTTTCTCGAACTAAGGTCCACTCGAACCCCTTTTGGGTCCATTCAAACACCCTAGTCCATGCAAACCCCTGAAAAGAAAAAAAATCATAGGAGCATTTTTGCAATTTTCCTTCCTCACTTGAATTGTAAATCAGTTTTGTGAGTGTACCTGGAGCACTATAAACAACTTAGATTTTGTTTTTTTCTAAAAAAAACCTCTACTAGGACAAAAATTCCCTTCTTGGTGTCTTATTCCCTCTATGAGTTTCTAGCTCAGAATTTTGTCTATGTGTTTTACTTTCTATTTCACTTTCTGGAACTTCAAAATCTCACCAATAGAACCAAGATGCCCTTACTAGCATCTTAGTCCCTATTGACTTTGACTTTGCAATTTTTAAAATATAAAATTGCTTTTCTATGCTTTTTTTTGCTACTTTTAGTTTTCTGTTATAGCTTTTTGAATTGTTGTTATTCCAATTTCTTTCATTCCAAGTGTAATTGTAATCATAGGATATTATGTTCATTTCACTTTCTTTGGTTTCTCCCTTGCATGAGTTGTACTAGTAGGTGTCCTACTACTAATACTGTGGTTAGAAAAAGTGTGAAACTCATGACATCCTGTGATAAAACACTCATTGTGGATCTTGGGTTATCAAGCTCTCTTACTCCTAGTGTTGGTACTAGCTCACTAGGTATGGACTATACCTTTGATACCTCTTTTTCTATGCCTACCTTACCTACAAGTGCTATGCCAAGTTCTCAAACAACTCAAGAAAACATAATTAAAATGCATGAAGACTTAGCCCATTTCAAGATAGTGTGAGTATTGAAAACATTTCCAACACTATTATACCTTCCATAGATAGTATTCACCGCATGATGGAAAGTGATGAAGGACTGGAAGTTGTGTGTAACATAGCTCACATCTTTAGAAAACATCTTCCTTCCACAACCAATGGTGCTCGAGCTTCAAACAATGCACAAAACCAAGGAAGAAATAAAACTCCTCCCCATTCAACCATAACCTCTATTCCCACCTATACAAATCCTCATGTGACCACAACGATGCAACCAACTAGCAATCTCTTTCCTACCTCGAACATTTCCACTAGTGTTCCTTATACTTATGTGGCATCTAACCTTATATCTCCTCCCATAATCCATCCATTCACTTGTCCTCCCAGCACATACACACCACCACTATATTCACCTCCATCTCAAAATACACACAATAACCCTATCATTAACCAACTTTTACAAATCCTTTCATCCATTCAATGTCAAGTTTCCACCATAAATTAAAATAAAAATGGTCTACCTTCATACTATGTCAAAAGCAACCCAAGTTATCTTTGGAGATATTGAGAACTCTGGTGCCACAAGGTATAGAGATCCCTAGATTTGAGAAATATGGAGGACAGGGAGATCCTTCTAATCATGTTAATTCCTTTATTGCTTTTTGTAGCGACTTTATTCTTGAGGACAAACTTTTGGCTAAGCTTTTTCCCTGATCCTTGAAAGATGTTGCCTTGGATTGGTTTTATGCATTACTGAATAACTCAATTCATTCATTTAATGAACTTTTTGAAGCCTTCATTACCATTTCCAAGTGTATATGGTTCCTGAAATGACAATAGTTGATTTGATGAGATGTAAGAAAAATGAGCGTGAAAAATTCACTGACTTTATTTCATGTTACCAATTGCTTTATTCCCAAATTATTGTGAAGATTCTCAATTCTCACCTTCAAAATATGTTCTTAGAAATTTTATAAAGAAATATACAATACAAGCTTACCATGATGAAATTCCCTTCCTTCATGCATTTGTGCACTGCCCTTCGAGATTATCAAAATTTTGTAGGTAATTGTGAACCAAAAACCACCTCTACCCATCCTAAAAAATTTGAACCTTCAAACTAAAACACCTACAAACATTTCAAAAGAAAAATAAAAGTTTCCTTCTTGACTAAATTCTACTTCCCATTCTACCCAACAAGTTGATACCCAAGTAGCTTCTATAAACAAGAGTAATCCTTATATCTTTTGGGATCCATAAAGACAATTTACTCCCTTACATGACACACTCCAAAATATCATGACTCGGCTATTAAACAATAACATGCTTACCTTACCTTCCATTTGACCTATTGACCCTAACAAGTCGTTACCTCTGAGCTTTAGACACAATGCCTATTATTCTTATCACCAACAAAAAGGACATGATACAGAACATTGCAAGCATCTTAAACATCTTGTGCAAGAGCTCATTGACTCTAATCATATCCAAATTTGAGGTGTGAATGACAAAGGTAATAAATTTGTAGCTCCTCCCAACCAAAACTTGCAAATCTTTACCAATCCCATGCCAAACCATAATTTTTCATTTATTAAGGCTAGTGAAACTAAGTCTGATGTGATGAATGTTGACACAAATGATGAAAACATGAACAATAACGAAAAAATGGATGATGATGAACAAAATCCTATAGATAGTATAATTACCAAATTCCTATTAATACAATGATAGGAGTGATTGGCATCGAGCCTCGTAAACAAAAAACCATAATTCCCATTAGAATTACTTTCTCTTCAGAAGAAACAATCAAACATGCACCTAATGGTCCTCTTTACATAGCTGGAAAAATCAATAATAGGCCCACTCCTGGGATTTTAATTGATCCTATTTGTGGAGAGAATGTGATCATAGAAGAACTCTTATATGTGGATGAACTTACTCAAGATAGATATAATAAATTGAAAGAATGGTTTAAAAAGCATGATGGTTTTTCTCGTGCTACGATGGGCTCGATCACACTCCCTTTACATGTAGGACTGGAGAAATCAAATGTGTAATTCTCCATCATCTCTAATTCAAATCAATTTCATGTGGCTACAAATGGCTTCACTCCATGAATGTGGTCCCATCTGTTAACAATTAAATATTCACTGTGAACTATAGTGGCTTTAGACCTTTGTCTTCTTGTGGAAACTTTTACTTAGATTATTTTTAGCTTGAGCCCATGGAACCTATAAGACCCTGTGAGGACTTCCTCTTTATATCCTACCAAAATTTCAAAGCAAAATGCATAACCAAGTTATCCCTTGAAAATTTTCCTCCACCTATGATTGAACCTCTGCCCCTTGAAGAAATCAATATTGAACCTAATTCCCTTCTGACTAACCAAGACCCATCAATAAAAAACCATTTTCCTATTTCCTACAAAAGGCCAAGATAAAACCAAACCAGTCCTAGTTTTCCTCCTAAACAAATTTATAAAGTCAAAGAGAAAGTGGTTGAACAACTTTTCATGGTTTCTTCCATTCTTCCCTCACAAGAAGAAAAGGAACCTATGGTTGACAAACCCGCTCCTACAAAAACATAACTTGAAAACCATGACAAAAGAAATAGAAATGCCTAGAGAGCATAGGTTTAGATGTCGTGCTATTGCTCGAAAGATGAACAAAGAAAAAATATATAAAATCAAAATCCAAACTTGACAAAAGCAATAAATGATGAGCCTCCTCCATTACCAAAACCAACAGATCCTATGTCTCCAACACAACAAGGACTAGCACCTTCTATGGATATTATCATTCATCCTCCTATTCTGGTTAACTTTGATGATGATGAAGAAACAACTAAAATTGATGAGAAGGTTCATAATGAGTTGAATTTTTTATTTTCCTCTTCCATGATCTTAAACGATAACCGTGATGATCCTCCTAAACCGATTGATGCACCACATGTTGAACTCAGTGATTCTCCTAGTACATCACTTTATTTTGTCCCTCTCGCTATTGATCTACATTTTTTATATACTAAGTTACAAGACTGGGATGTGGATGACTTGTTGGATGGTTGACTCGCATGTGCTTTACTAGTCTTTTTTCTTTCCTTTTTTCTTTTTTGTTGATTGCATGCATGTGATGTGATCCCCTATATTGTTAGATGCTTTCTCTCTATGTGCATTCCTCTATTTGTAACTTCATTCTTCCATATGTCATAAGATTTTTTTCATTAGTCTTTATCTTTTCTTTTCCTTGCATTTTTATCTTGTGTTTTCCTTTTGGGGATGATGCAAGGAATCGAGACACTCTATGTCTCTTCCATGTTGACCCAAAATATTTTTCATTATCTTTTATTTTCCTTTCATTTTTTCTTGTGTTTTCCTCTTAGGGATGATGTAAGGTTTTGAGACACCCTTTGTCTCTTCCATGTTGACCCAAAAGGTTTTTCATTGTTTTCACTCTCTTTGTGTCATTCTTCTAGTTCTATGTGTATTTAGGGAATGATGACTATTCTGAGCTCTCTAATATTATTGTAGCAAAGACAAATACTGACCCTGAATCCATAGATTCCTTATGTGTTTCTAGGGGGAAACCCACTTTTCCTTTTTTCATGTTTTGGATACTTTAAATTAATTGCTCACAGCATACTTTTTAGCAATTTCTTTAAAGTGGGGGCATACATTGGTATTATTTTGGCATTATTTTGGCATGATTTCATTGGCATTTGTTTCCATGTTCCTTGATGTGATTTTCTTACTTCATGTGATGTGTTTTTCTCTTTGTGGTGACATTGGGAGTAATGTCCTTCAAGAGCTTGATCTATCTTAGCATATTACATTCCACTTAGTTGTGATGTGACACAGTGCATTCCCTAAGTTGTGAATCTTTTATCCTTTGATTGGTCCTCTCTTGGAGACATTAGGAACAATTTACCCTAAGATTAAAACCTCACATGAATTAAGAAAAATCCCTTTGAAAATCCCTCTCTCTTGTTGCATTGCATTTTTGTGTTGAAAACGAAGGTAATTTATTATAGCTTAAAACTTGTAAAACTATGCTCGACTGTAGATTTAATTAAGTTTTCTTTGTCACAACTATTTTTGTATGATTAATCTATTTAGATAAATTTTACTAATTGTAGAAAGAGACAAAATATTGTAGAGGAATAAGACAAGAAGATAGAAGTGACACAACATACACGTGGAGAAACCCTTTCAGGAAAAAACTCCACCAGAATCAATAGTGCTTGTATTATTTAACCTTAAAAAAAGATTACAATAATAATGTATTAATCCTTGATTGGTATGCTTCCTTTCCTTCAAAAATCATGTTGGTGTTTTTTTCTAGCACACCCTTAGAATTCTCTAAAGAGTAGCCAGCTCCTATAATCAAGAATTCCCAAGAGGAATGGCCAACTTAATGAGTCAAAGCTTTGAAAGTTTTCACTCCTTCACTTCAGGCTTTGTGAGACCTAGGAGGGTGTTCCTAATTGTGTTCCATTTGGTTTTCTTATTGAATAACACATCAAAGCACAAATCGGTTCCTATGAGGGTTAAATGACATAATTCACTCAAAGGTTAGCTAATCTTTAAGCAAATAACCTTCAATTCACTAGGAACAGGGAAATACTTCAAACACATGTCTCATGGTTAAAAAAATTTAAGTGATTTATGTTCTAATTCTAAATCCATGATTTGGTATACTATTATTATCCTTCAAATTACAAATATCCTTAGCAAATAGATCAGTGTCTCATCGATTGGGTAATGGAGTCACACATCTGACAATTAGTAATATAGAAATTCTTTAACTCTAATAATTTAGACTATTTTCATAATGCCTTACATTCTGAAAACTCATTGTTCCTAAAGCATTACTTCTTACTAGATCCTTTATAAATTCTCACAAATTCATGACCTCATTTGATAATTTAATTGATTCTATGAACCAAGGTAGAGACAAGGACATACATTCAAACAAAATATTTGATGATGAATAGAATATTCTTGATATTTCATTTAAAATTTGAAAAAAAAATCACATAAGTAGAGTAAATGCTTTATGGATAAGATTTGTTTCGATATCAGTAATTTCTATAAAACTATTTTAAGATTTACATATGTATAACTTAGAGCCAAGACAATTCGATTGTTCTATTCACTGATATTCTTCCTAATTTCTACCCTTTGTGTATATTGGACTCAAAGATTCAAAAAAACTAGAAACCTTGCAAATGAGCCATGTTATCCCTTTTATAATGCAAATTACATTTTGAAAATGTTTCATTTCAGCTCAAATTTTGGTTGCATTTCAAAATTCCCCACATGTGTAATCTGCAATCACATGTTAAAAATGGTGAAGTAAAATTTGTAACCACCATCAAAAAGGGAAATGCAAAGTGTGACCAAAATTCCCTTTAGCTGCCAACTAGGCCACGTATCCATTGTCCATGTCACCAGGAAACTGCACAATTAGCATAAAAAACTCCAAAAAATAGTACCACCCATGAAGAACGAGAGTGACCACCACAGTAATTTATCAACACAAAAAATGTAGAACCCACAAACAAATTCTTTTAACTAGAGGTACGATTAGCACCAGCACCCAACCCATGATACACACATGTGCTCCACATCATTGCAAGAGATGGAGAAGAAACTTCTACTTCCTCCTCTTGCTTGTATTTTCTAGGAAATGAACCATCATGTTTGCTCGGAGTCCTAACAACCAACAATGGAACAGACAACACTTCCACTCCATTGACCTTTGTTTGGTTGAGCATCATGAGATATTGCATATAAGCATAGTCTGTCTCCGTAGAGCTCTCTTACAAGCTATTGGTGACATCAATTGGTGAATTTTTTCATCCAAAGGAACCACATCCATACCTAACCTTCCTACAAGCTCCAGAGGAAAACTGTACAGGTTCCTTACCCTTCTCCTTCATCTTCTCAGTAGCAATTCTTTGGTATTGTAGCCTCTTCCTACATCTGGAAGGAACACTCATAGTTCTTCTGACAGGGGCTTTCTCTTCTACAATTGGGGCACATTCACTTGCCTCATTCCCAGAAGCATCGCTGGGAAACTTTTGTGTGTTGAGTCTGGATGACCTCCTCACATCTACCTCGAGCTTGATAGACTTACCCAATTTCAATGCTGAGTAATCTCTCAAGCTCGCAATTGAGAAATTTGTGCTCTGCACAAATTTAGAAGGATTCCAAATATTGAATGTAGTGGTGAGAGTGACAACCACTTCATTCATATTTATCAATCAATTCTAATGATTTTTTCTCATCTATGTTGGTGTCACATGCTCAAGGGATTAATTAATGGGTCACATAAATCTCTTCACCGTTAACAACCCAAGTACTTGGATATTTGCAAATCACTCCACATAATGGATGAGAATTAATTCCTCACACGCACAAGGACTTGATTTGATCATTTCTAAAGAGATCACACTATTAATGCTTCAATGGTTTTAGAACAAAAATGGCTATCACATGCATGCTTCATTGATTTTGAATATACGTCACTGATCTAAGAGTGAGATGGACAATTGAGTGGACTAGATATGGTCAAATCAGGTATGAAAACCTAGAACCATAGCTCATCACCCTTCAACCAATAAGAAATATCTAACTAGATGATAAGTCACTCATCCCACAAGATCTATTTTGCTTCACATTATGGTTGAGAACATTACGTGTCACCATTTCACGCACCTCACAAGTTGTTAGGTAGGCACTAATCATATATCATGAGGTGTGTGATGAACAGTAGGTATTACATCACAATCCATCATTATAGCAATCGATTTCACCGCAATTGGTTATTGAGTGTCGGTACAAGGGTTAGGCTCCATACGACATAAACAAATGTCAGCATCTTACAGACCTTGTATGCTTTAGGACAGCTCTTCATTAAAGCTTGTGCAGTGTGTAATGGGAAACTGGGATTTAATCCTTAGATTTGACGGTCCTTGTCCCTGCACACTCTTAACATTAGTCATAAAAGGGGCCATAATTAGGCCAACGATGATAAGACCCTTAAGGGTGCCGACTTAAAATGTTTTAAACATTATTCACCCCACTTAGAAAAAAAATTGGTGTGGGATGAAATGCATGGTGACCGTTTGTGCTAACTGAAGGGGTTGGTAACCTAACATGTTTGAAGGCTCAGGTTATGACTTACATAACTGACAACTAGTAAGAATAGATCACCGCAAGATTATAAAAATGGAGTGATTTTTGGATATGATGCTTATGAATTTAAGGCTTGAAAACCAAAACAAATGGCCTAACCTAGGTTACAAAACATTGGAAAATCATGATCCAAGTATGATTTTCCTAAAAAACCTACAAGATTTTAAAAGCTCCATCAAATCCTTCTTCACAACCTGCACAAAAATCTCATACACTTTCTGGAGCACAAGCTCTCCATGCATTCCATATTACCAAGCATGAATCCACACATCCCATTCCATGCTTCAAACCCTCACACATGCATAGGCTATACCTACTAACCTGCAATAAACTCTTATGCAATTGCTGCAATAAATAGACAATTAATGAGCATGTAAACTAACAAGAGTTATCAAATACAAGAGCATAAAGCTCCTCCCAAAAAACCACACCTAGATTGTGCAAGTAGAGATTCACAATGTAACATGAATTCAAAACCAAAGTCTCCTTAATTTAGGCACCCCAAACTGAACACTTAACTAAATGTTGGTCAAGGAAATATCTTGCAAGCATCACCTC
Source organism: Sequoia sempervirens (assembly GCA_007258455.2). Lineage (NCBI taxonomy): Eukaryota > Viridiplantae > Streptophyta > Pinopsida > Cupressales > Cupressaceae > Sequoia > Sequoia sempervirens. The sequence continues at coordinate 217,148,500 of VDFB02379711.1, read as the reverse complement.
AAAGTTGGTGCCCAAGAATGGGCCCACTTAACTAATCCTTGTAAATATCTTCTCATGCAAAAGGTGTTAACTCAAAGATGCAAACTTGGGCACCCAAGGTGGGTCCAATTCAATCTTAGTTAAATGAAACATATATCTCCACCAATTCATGAAAACATTATGCATGATTGATCATCCCAACTTAACTGAAAGTATCCACCTATTATCTATCATGCAACTCAATTCAACTAAAGTCAATTAGCATTCAACTAAAACTAACTACATGCAACTAAAGATAATTGAACCATAACTGAATTGAACTGAACTGAACTGAACTCCACTCATGTAAATATCAATCCCTAACTTGTAGGATCTAAACATGCATTACTGAAGTGTTATCTATCCTCCAAATATTTAACTTAAGCAAGGTGGGTTCCACCTTCCATGTGGGTGCCCCATGTGCTCCTATTTTGTAGGAGATCTTCTTGGGCGTACCCACATGTTCCTATCATTTAGGAATAATTACAAATTTCAATTTACATGTTCATTTCATTCAAATTTAATCTCTTTCTAATCCTAGTGTTTGGGAACACTTTCCAAGGACTTAGGAGATACATGAAATATGTTTAGGATTGCAATTAAAAATGGTATCCTATTCCCAATATTCTCCCACTTGACATTATACATTGCAATTATTTGAAACAAGGAATCATTATTATAAATCAAGTACAGGACTCAAGGCCAATGGCCTTCTTGCACCAAGAGAACTTATCTGCAACATTGATCAAAGTGTCAACTTTCTCAATCAATACCTTTCCAAAGTCTCTATAACCAAACTATCATAGGTAGAACTTCATGCTATCAACATAATAACCCAAATCTGCAAACAAGTCTTTGTATATCCACCATCCTGCAAAATAAGACTTCAAGGTAATAACACACATAGACATGTGATAAAAAAACCTCTGAAGTAACTCACTATAGTAAAGTGTAACTAGTCCAAGAGAGGTTCCACTCTCATACATAACACATATACCTTCTGTAACTCCCACTACATAGGTAATGTCAAATCGAAAAACAAGTGTGGACAATGATTTTTGACTGCCCACACTGCTTTAACTCCCTCTAGGGTTCTTCAACTAAAAGGAGAGAGAAATGGAGTCCAAAATGCAAATTTCTACACTCAAATTTAATGTAAATGAGATGTAATGTATCTAATTATGATGTACTAATGCATTGATCTAAAAAAAAATATTTAATGATGCAAAACCTAATTAATGCAACTTGTTTGAAAACACAATGTAATATGCAAAAATACCTAAAATTGCAAGTAAAGAATGAAATAAATGAATAGGACTAGAGAGGTGCACTTGGAATCTGAAATCTTGAAAAAAATGAATGAAAATATTGATTGGGATACTTATGCCAAGTTGGGCGACTTAGTCCCAATTTCAAGAAAATTTGCCAAAACAGGAATCCACCAAATGGGTATCCAAAAATGTAGAAACCACTTTCCAAGCCTAGTAGTGGGACTAATCTAACACTAGTGGTCACTTATTCCACCTACAGATTTTAGGAATCTCAGGATAGGATCCTATAGCTTCAGGTATGCACTTCGGTTCCTAACAGGTGTCCACTTCTAAAACTCTTATTTTCACTCATGAAAGTGACTTTTTGTTGATATTTTAGCTTGGTCAACAAGGAGATGTCTTCAATGAGTCTTCAACTTAGTCATGAATTATTTTCCAACCCTCAAAGTGCTTAAATTTGCAAACACACAAGACAAGAGCGAGAGATGTTGGATGTTAGGGCATGGGGGTTTGCCTTGGTCAAACCCCTATTAGGTAATTAAACCAAAATGGAGAAAGAATGCAATGAAGCATGAAAAAATGGAGTTAGTACCTTTCCATGATGATTGATCTTTATTTTCTATTGCAAACCAAGAAGAATATTCCCTTGAATTTCCTTGGAAGCTATCTTGATGATTTTCAATGATAAAACCCTAGCTTGCTTGACTTGAGAACATGATGAATGATGGATGAATGATGATGAGTTATGAATTTGGATGAGTTAGGTCAAATGAGAGAGAAAAAAATATATTTATACACAATTATACCCTAATTCCCAAAAATACCTCATCACAGGATGACCTTAGGTCTTAAGGAATTAAAACCCAAAATAAATTTAAATTTATTTTGATTTTTGAGCCAAATGGGACTAAGTCGCCTCCAATGGTGACTTAGTCCACTTGGGAATTTTTAAGTGGATGTTGAGAATTGTGGTAATTTAAATATTTTTTATCGGGTTCTTCTTCAACAAGATAGTTAAGCAAGGCTTGTAAGTGTATAAAGGGGCCATTTAAAGCATAAGAAAGGTGTAAATATTGATGACAAGCCTATGAAAGTGTGAAATCTTGTTAGAAGACTTTACAACACTTTGAAATAGGTCTTGGTAAGGTTATTTAGGTGAATTATGATATTATAGTCTTAGAAAAGTGTGAAGATGTGTTACAACACCTTACAACACCTTTACAAGACATCAATAAATGCATTTTATTCAATTTTCAAGGGCCCGAGACCTAATGTGGATGTGTAAAACACCTCACAACACTAAATCAAGGCCTCATTAAGTCTAATTTGTCATCAATTATTCCCATATCAAGCAAAGTATACACTTTTTGGCTACACATTAAGCTCCACTTTAGTGAGAGGATGAACTTGCTTCAAACTCATGCTAAAGTAGCCATTCGAGAGGAGTCCAATCATACTAATGTAGATGAAAAATAATGACAAAGATCAAAGGAGCTTGTGCAAGCCCCCAAGATCCAAGATCCTAAGTCAAACCAACATAAGCACAAAAGGAAATACACAAGGTGAATAATTTGTAGCAAGACAAGATACATAATCATACAATGGAAAGAACTAGAAGGAAATGAAATGGGGTGGATCAAGCTTTGACCATTTTTCCAACACGTTGTGTATTAGATCTAGGCTTGTTTGTTCAAAAAAAGAGATGTATACTCACTCTGGGGTAATGGAACTCATGGTTTTCCATGGGGTGAGAAGGCCCAAGTATACTCACTTTGGGGCCATAGAACTGTTGGTTGTCCATGGGGTGAGAAATCCACACCATACTCACTCTAGGGCCACGGAACTTCTGGTTGTCCGCAGGGTGAGAAATCCCAAAAGGTGGCTATGGGGAAAGTCGTGCCTTGGAATGGGCTTCCCGCTCAACCATACTAAAGTTATACCTCCTGATACTTTAATAAGGTGCCACAATGAAAATGATTTTTGAGCTCTATGAGGTAAGAAAAACTTCATATGCTTGACACTCATAGATATTATAAATGCAAGATAGTGTTGGGAATGTTCAAAGGGATTTTTCTTAGTTCGTGCAAGGTCTCATCTTAGGGAACATTATTCTTAACATTTCCAAGAGAGGAAAAGTGAAAATGGTCTCATCTTGTTTCCAAGAGAGGAATAGTGCAATGTCTCATCCTGGGCATATTGTACCTAATGTTTCCAAGAGAGGAAATCACAAGAAAGAGAAAATCACATAATGAAATGTGAGTGATGATGTATTCCCCCACTTTAAAGTGGTTGCAAACACCAACATTGTGAGAAATTTCTTTACAATAGAAGAATAAAACATGAGATCTTACTCAAGAAGCCCTATGCCAATTCATATATTTCCAATAAGCTACATCATGAAAAGGGTAGTATGTCACATGCAAGGCAACTTAAGGCATGTCATCCACATCTGAAGCTTGCTCTTATATATTCATGAAAGGTTAATAGTGAGCCAAAAGAGGCAACAACAAGTGACATACAAGGACAAGGCTACCTAACCCCTTGCCCCACTTAGTGTAAGACAAAGGTGAGCCAAAATGATTAATGAAATGCATGTTAGAGTGAAAATCAGTATCAACTAGAGAAATTATGTTCCCCCACTTGAACTCTATGATAGGCACAAAAGGAATTCTTGTAATAAAATTTCTTTCAATTTCTTGGAGGAAGGGTGATCAAGTGATCTTGGAGAATTCTTGACAAGATACCCTCTTGATCAATGGTAGAAGGTGGTCCTGTAGTTTGTGATAAAGATACCTCTTTCTTAGTATGATTTGTCATACCTACACCTACGCAAGACTCTTTATATTGTGAGATATTGGGCTCTCCTTTACTAGAGGGTGTGAAATCTAATGAATTTGATTCTTTAGTGTTTTGTGAGAAGACATTGACACTAAGTGAAGGTGCATTTGTTTGTTTGATTTCTTGTATAGGAAAACAATTAAGACCACTAGTGTTTATCGTTGTAGAAGGATGTTTTGTAATAATGTTGATGTTGAGTGAAGGCTTTGTCATTTCTATCAAAGGACAATAACCAAGACCATGAGTTTTTTGTTGTGTGATAGGATCGATAGGGTTGTGGATACCTTGTTCATTAGAACCACATCCTTGTCCATTGTATCCAAGTTGTTTCTTAAGCTCATAACCTTTCCATAAATCTTTTGCATTACTTTTGAATTGGGTGGTTGTTCGTTGTTGTGTTCGTCCAAGGTTGTTGTATAATTTTTGATGTTTTTGTCTAAAGTTGTTGAGGTGGATGCTTTTGAAGGGTCTATCGAGTTGTGTGTTGACATGACTATGTCAGAGTCTTTTGGTGTAAGCTTTCATTCATCCATTAGTGTTGGTGTGAAGTCTAAGGAACCCCAATCATCACCTAATAGCATTGTGGCTTGTTCAATATGTTTTGTTTTGGATTTTTTTTGAGTGCTTGGGGTTAAGGTGTTCAAGGGGTTCTCTTTGTTTTTCTCAAGGTGCAAGTGACTATAAGGCTCATGATCAACGTCAAATGTGAGGATTGTGTTATTGTGAACATATTTCATTTTATGATGAATATTTTAAGGCACTACATTCATCTTATGAATCCATGGTCTTCCTAAAAGAGGATTAGATGAAATATTATGGGGCATAACATGGATCAGGGTGTCCAATCTGACTACTTCAACTGCAATAGGTAAAGTGATCACACCAATCAATTTCTTTTCTTCATTGTCAAATCCCTTAATAGATAAATAATTAGGTTGAATTCTTGATCTATCCACACGAAGCCTATCCAAGAGTTTTACGCTACACATATTAAGAGCATAGCCATTGTCAACAAGGGTTCGCTTTATCCCTATCGTATTGTATTGAGCTATGATCATGAAAGCATCATTTTGTTTTTGCACTTCCAAAGGGGGGAGTTCACTTTGGTGGAAAACAATATCAACATTCAATCCTTGAATTATGGTTGCTATGTCATTTGGTTGTGCAGTAGAAGGGATAGGAATTTTTTGTAAGGACGTTTGGAGCATAGTGTGATAGGTAGGTGAATTTTGAAGAAGGTCCCAAAGGAATATCTTTGCAGGAGTATTTTTAAGTTGTTCAACAAGATCATACTCCCTAGGATTTAATCAAGGAGCACTAGGAAAAATGGTATTAGGCAAAGGTAATGCTGTTGGGGTGGGTTGTGGCGATCACAGATTGTTGTGAGTGTAATGTGTGTGAGCAACAACATCATGCATAGGTGGATAAAGGGTAAACTCAGGTTTAGGTGGAGGTGAAGGTTTATGTTCAAAGGTGGGTAAATGGTGAATTCAGGTTGGGTTTGAGTTTGTTGTTTTTTTGAAGGTGGGTAGAGAATGATAGGATCCTTAGGATGTCTCATGGCATATGTATGAGGGCCATTGATCAAGGGGGATTTAATGGAAACTTGCACATTCATAACCTCAATGGTCTTGGTTTGATGTATCTCTAATAAAGGGAAATCTAGAATCACATGTTTATCTAAGGAAGACACATTACTATGGTTACCATTTGCTAGAACCATGATATTCTCCCTAGGAGAAGAGTTTTTAGGGGAACTACTAATCAAATGTTCTTGACATTCATGAGTTGGTTCTTTGAAAATGACTTCATCGCAAGTAGGGGAATGATCAATGGCTAGATTTTCATGTTTATCGAGAGTGGGGAAATTAGGAGAAGACTCTATTTGATTGTCACTTTTTTGTAAGGTCTCATTATCTTGTTCCATATTATCCACCCTAGTAGGAGAGCTTGTAATATGTTCACCCAAGTTTGAAGTTTGTAAAGTAGCTTCATCACAAGTGGGGGAGGCATCAAGAGAAGGACCACTATGATTTTCAAATAGATTGTCCCAAACGGTTGGAGCATTAGGGAATGAAGGGTCAAGATTCTCATGAATATTAATAGGCACATCTTCTAACACCAACCTATCCTCATGGCATCAAGGAGGTATATTAGGAGAAGAAAAATTTTGATTGCCATGGTTAGAGAGACTAGATAAGGTGATGTATAGGAATGTTTCTACGATCTCATGTTCTTGTTTTCTAACATCTTCCAAAGGGGAATGAGAAGATGGACTATAATCAAGACTCTCAATGCTTGTATCTTCCTTCACCAAGATACCTTCGTCACGAATAGGAGAGGTATCAGGAGAAGAGCAAGTATGATTGTTATGATTGTCTACACTACCATTCTCACCAATGGGAAATGTAATATATTAAGGATTGGGTCAATGGTTTGAACATGTTTATGAATGACCTCATCATTGTAGTCAAAATTGAACTCATAAGAGGGGATGTTGTATTTATGCAATCCATTTTTAACCAAATCAAAACCACATATCTTGAAAGAAAACATGCTATCATGGGAAAGTGCAATGCAATGACTTAAAATGAAATGCTTAAATGCAATTTTTAGATGTGGAATAAGGTAATTTTATGATTACAATATGCATCAACCTAGAAGATGAAATGTTGGAAATGCAAATTTGAAATTAAACAATGCATGAAATGAGCTAATTTAGACTAGATCTAATGAAATGCATGTTATAGGAACTCATCCAACTAATATAGATAGTTGATGGCAGCAAACAGAAGCTTAAAAATAGGGTTTTCAGCTTTGTAAAAGGTAGTTTCAGGGCTGAATAGGGACTAAGTCGCCTAAGGTGGCGAATTAGTCCCAGTAGGGATTTTTTTGAGAATTTTCATATTTTTTTGATGGATTTTGATGTTTGTTATTTTTTATGGTGCAAACCTAAGATGCCAATGCAAAATTTCATAAATTTTCAATGATTTAAGATGCACAAATGCTCGTAATGGAAATGATTTCAAAAATGACTACCCTAAATTGATGTTTTTGACCTAAATGGATAAAACAAATGCTCCTAAAAGTTTCCATACTTATAGTATAGGATACTAGGTGGCTTAGGAAGCACAGAAATGAGGCTTCTAATGCTATAATAGATAATTAGAAATATAGACTGGGACTAAGTCACCCAGAATGACGGATTAGTCCCAATTAAGGTTTTCTAAAAAAATCAAAAAATTTCAATTGGTTTTGATGATTTTTAGTTTGTATGACCTAAATACTAAAGGAAAATGTAGTTTTCAAATGTTTTTCAATGATTTAAAATGCAAAAATGCAAACTGTATGCACTTTCACTAATGCAAAATTTTAAAACCCTAGAATGCAAAACAATGCAAAACCGAATGCAATGTTGATGCAAATGAAACCTAGGATGCAAATGAAATTAGAAGCAAAAATTTTCAAAAGTAATGTTCACCAAAATGTGGACAATGATTTTGGATTGCGCACACTACTTTAGCTCCTAGGTTTTTCACCTAAAAGGAGAGAGAAATGGGGTCCAAAATGCAAATGTCTACACACAAAGTTAATGTAAATGAGATGTAATGTATCTAATTATAATGTACTAATGCACTAATATGAAAAGAAAATGATTTAATGATGAAAAACCTAAGAAATGCAACTTGTTTGAAAACACAGTATAATATGCAAAAGTACCTAAAAATGCAAATAATTAATGAAATAATTTAATAGGATTGGAGAGGCTCCCCTAAAACCTAAAATCCAATGTGGAGAGATTCTGGAATCTTGAAAAAATTGACTAAAAATGTTGACTGGGACACTTACGCCAGGCTGGGTAACTTAGTCCCAATTTCAAAAAAATTTATCAAAACGGGAATTTGCCAAATGGGTATCTAAAAATGCAGAAACCACTTTTTAGGCTTGGCAGTGGGACTAATCTGCAACTAGTGGTGACTTAGTCCAGCTGCAGATTTTGGAAATCTCAGGACAGGATCTTGTAGTTTCAAGTCTACACTTCGGTTCCTGACGGGTGTCCACTTCTGAAACTCTGATTTTCGGGCCTGAAAGTGACTTTTTTATATATTTTAGCTTGGTCAACAAGGAGATGTCTTCAAAAAGTCTTCAAATTAGTCATCAATGATTTTCCAACCCTCAAAGTGCCTAAATTTGCAAACACACAAGATAAGAGAGAGAGATGTATATTAGGGCATGGGGGTTTGTCTTGGTCAAACACCTTTTAAGTAATTAAACCAAAATGGAGAAAGAATGCAATGAAACATGAAACAATGGAGTTAGTACCTTTCCATTATTATTGATCTTGATTTTTTGTAGCAAACCAGGAAGAATCTTCCCTTGAATGTCCTTGGAAGCTATCTTCATGAATTGGAATGATAAAACCCTAGCTTGCTTGACTTGAGAACATGATGAATGATGGATGAATGATGATGAGTTATGAATTTGGATGAGTTAGGTCAAATTAGAGGGAAAACCCTATATTTATACACAATTATTTCCTAATTCTCGAAAATACCTCATCACAAGCCGACCTTAGGTCTTAAGGAATAAAAACCCAAATAAATTAAAATTTATTTTAATTTTTGAGCCAAATGGGACTAATTCGCCACCAATGGCGACTTAGTCTACTTGGTAATTTTTAAGTGGACGTTAAGAATTGTGATAATTTAAATGATGTTTATCAGGTTCTTCAACAAGACACTTAAGTAAGGCTTGTAAGTGTATAAAGGGGCCATTTAAAGCATAAGAAAGGTGTAAATATTGATGACAAGCCTTTGAAAGTGTGAAAATTTGTTACAATACTATACAACACTTTGAAATAGGTCTTGGTAAGGTTATTTAGGTGAATTATGTTATTATGGTCTTAGAAAAGTGTGAAGATGTGTTACAAAACCTTACAACACCTTTACAATACATCAATAAATGCATTTTATTCAATTTGCAAGGGCCCAAGACCTAATGTGGATGTGTAAAACACCTCACAACACTAAATCAAGGCCTCATTATGTCTAATTTGTCATCAATTATTCCCATATCAAGCGAAGTATACACTTTTTGGCAACACAACAAGATCACAACATTAACAAGTCCTCATATAGCACTTCACATGGAGGATGTGGCTAACTCCTCTATCATCGTGTCAAAGAAGCATACAATGATATGCATAATACATCTCTCATAACATAAGAACCTTCAAGAAGAAGACAATATTCCCACAAAGAGAGAACCTACAAATCAAACCATATTCTTATACCACACTAACATGTGCCAAACTGTGTAAAGTAATATCTCCTTCAACACTCCCAAACTAAAAGGATATCACCATATAACCATTCAACTTATAATGAAACATGGTAGAACTTAGATGTAAACCTCTCACAAAAAGTAGATCAAACTTAGCCAAGCATTCCCACAACAAAAGGGAATATGCCCAAAGCCACTAGCTATCTCTCTTACTCTCCTACCCAAATCCTCAGAACTAACTCAAGTTTCAAGATTGCATGGAGAACAATGGAAATACATAAAATCATGCATCTACTTCTCAATAATCCATCATAACTTAATTTTCAAGACTAATGAATAAGAGAAAAAAATATACATATAATTAAAGCATTTAATAATCAGGAGGGCAACACCTCTTAGATCATTTACCTACCGAGTAGACCAAGAGTGGGATACAAGATTTTCATATGCATACAACACCAAAAAATATAGACTTTCAATAAAGACAACCTTCTCATTAGGTTTATGATGGACTTACATCCATTTCTAGGTGTAGGCTCCTTGGTCTTTACTATTGAAATTTTTTTATAACAAGTAACCATTCCAACACATCTCTTAACATAAGAAATATCTGGCCTAAACCAAGTCTCTTTAGTATCCATGAAGACAGACCAATCAATCCATGCCAACTTCAAATGCAACCTGCATAATCATGAAGCTCCAATAAAATGATTAATACTCAAAACCAAAGAGAACTACATCATCTCCAAAGGAAGAACAATAACACCTTTACCAAAGACTCTAAGGGTCCTCCATGAATCAAGATGTTAAAACCTCTTCAAATCACATGAATATAACCATATCCTACCAAAGCTCCCACTAAACTATGATATAGAGCTATACATGGCAACAAGATAAACATCAAACCATCACTATCAAAAGCTCCCACTGAAACATGTAACCAAGCTATTCATGACATTGTGATAACCATCTCCTAAATGAATATCATCCAAGGCCTCAACAAAATCAAAGAATTTTTTGTTAACGACATAGCTTCCAAAAGTTCAAGAAAACCATAATCTCTAAACCAAGAAGATAAAACACACTTCTTTTACAAATCTATAATAACACAATAGTACAAGCTCCCACTATAGCCAAAAAACCTTCAAAATTTTAAGAGAAAGGTGTCCCAAAATCTACCCAAATGTTAGCTCTGATACAAAATGTTGAAAACAAAGGTAATATTGTAGCTTAGAACTTGTAAAACTATGAGACTGTAGATTTAATTAAGTATTCTTTGTCACAATTCTTTGTGTATGATTAATTTGTTTAGATCAATTTTACCAATTGTAGAAAGAGACAGAAGATTGTAAAAGAATGAAAAAAGAAGATATAAGTGACACAACATATACGTGGAGAAACCCTTTTGGGAAAAAAATCCACCAAAATCAATAGTGCTTGTATTGTTTAACCTTAGAACAAGTTTACAATAATATTGTATCAATCCTTGACTGGTATGCTTCCTTGCCTTAAAAAATCCTTCTTCACAACCTACACAAAACTCTCATACACTTTTTGTAGAACAAGCTATCCATGTATTCCATGTGACCAAGCATGAGTCCATACATCCCATGACATTCTTCAAACCCTCACACATAACAAGCTATACCTACTAACCTGCAATAAACTGATGCAATTGCTACAATAAATAGACAATTAATGAGCATGTAAAAGTTCATAAGAGTTATTAAATACAAGAGCATAAAGCTCCTCCCAAAAAACCATGCCTAGATTGTGCAAGTAGAGTTCCATAATGTAACATGAATTCAAAACCAAAGTCTCCTCAATTTAGGTGCCACAAACTAAACACTTAACTGAATGTTGGTCAAGAAAATATCTTGCAAGAATCACCTCAAAGTTGGTGCCCAAGAATGGGCCCACTTAACTGAACCTTGTACATATCTTCTCATGCAAAAGGTGTTAACTAAAAGATGCCAACTTGGGAACCCAAGGTGGGTCCAAGTTAATCTTAGTTAACTGAAACATATCTCTCCACCAATTCATGCAAATATTTTGTATGATTGATCTCCCCACTTAACTGAAAGTATCCACCTATTATTTTTCATGCAAATGAAGTCATTAGTCATGCAACTCAAGTCAACTAAAGTCAAATAGCATTCAACTAAAACTGACTACATGCAACTAAAGATAGTTGAACTAAAGTCCACTCATCTAAATATCAATCGCTAAATTGTAGGATCTAAACATTCTTTACTAAAGTGTTATCTATCCTCCAAACAATTAACTTAAGCAAGGTTGGCTCCACCTTCCATGTGGGTGCCCCATGTGCTCCTATTTTGTAGGAAATCTTCTTGGGAATCCCCACATGTTCCTATCATTTAGGAATAATTACAAATGTCAATTTACGTGTTCATTTCATTTGAATTTAATCTCTTTCTAATCCTAGTGTTGGTGAACACTTTCCAAGGACTTAGGAGATACATGAAATATGTTTAGGATTGAAATTAAATGGGATCCTATTCCCAAAATTTTGTACCTTATTAAAGTCATGGAGGTGTTGAATAGGAAAACTAAGAGGGGGGTTGAATCAGTTGTCATACAATTAAAGCTTTAATTCAATCACCAAAACTAACACAAAATACTGCTTAAATGATTAATCATCAAATTCCAAGACAAAAACTCAAATCCAACACATAAACAAAATAACACCAAATTTACGTGGAAAACCCAATGAGGTAAAAATCATGGTGAGGATTAACTCACACTATAAAGAATATCAAAAATTATTAAAAAAAGGCTCACTACCTAAAATAAGGACTCAATGTCCAACAGGGCTACAACTCGGAGGGCTAACTACCACATACATACAAAGAAGACAAAGAAGACTTGTTATAGAGAGACTACAATCCCAATGAAAAAAAATATTCCACATAGTCACTTGATCAACTTGCATGAATGATAGAGTTAACCTTCTACTCACTACATTCGTAAACTCAAAATTAAGCTTCACACTGATCTCTAACACTCTCAACACACATACACACTTACTAAATAGAATCAATGTCACACAAAACTACACTTTCTCTTTTCTCTTATTGGCTTCTTCACTCTTGTATATTTTCCATTACTAACTCATCTTGTATTTATACCTTCTTCAACTTTGAAACATATCCAAAGTCAGCAATCCAAATCCAAATTCAAATTAGGTTGGAGCCAAAACATCCTGGGGTGGAATTAGAATAAGGGTGACCCAAACACATGCTTCCAAATAGATCCAACATGCTTCATCATTCTCAAAAGTAGTATTTCACATAAGGTTGGCCACACCAGTGTAAAACACATAGAACCATTAAGCACAAACTTTCCAAATGCTGAAATTAACTCAACTTTAGAACCACATGTCATAAGACTTCATCAAAGATAAATCCAAACCAACACCACTTCTCTCGAACCTCAACCAAGAATATCGAAAAACCACAATTCTCACCCATAAACAACATATCTAAACCACACAACCGCAAGAGAAAATTTAGACCAAAAAAATAGAGCTACCATTGAACACCTACAACATATCTTTATTATAATTTTCTCAATATCTTCGACATACACAGCCAACAACAACTAGTGAATAACTAGTTGACCAAATGACATCAATGATAACACCTTCAATATTTCCATTCTTGAAACAATCTCCCCCTTTGTCATTGATGGCAACAAATGATGTGAAAAACCATCAAAGACAACATACAAGCTCTGAATACACTTTTTTGATTCTCCCCCTTAGAAGATAATTTATTTTCCTTTCACATACTTCTTCTCCCAATCTTTCTTCCTTTTTTTCACATGCATCTTCTCCCCCTTTGACATCAATGGAAAAGGAAAAATAATACTTTACATTGATTTCTCCTTTGACATGAAAAATAGAATACTCATAATGACAACACCTGATACTACTTGCTCCCCCTAAGAGGTAGCCACCAAAACATCAACGTAGAAGAAAGATAGATCTATAGATCCACTAGACTAATGCATTTCCATATGCATCTAGTTCAAGAAAGGAGGGGAAATAACCCCCAAATTCTCCCAGAGATACTCAAATGTATCTTAAGGAAGAGCCTGAACATGAAAATATTAGCAACCTAATAGTTCATTAGAACATTCTCAAGATTTACTCCATTCTCCATGACCTTCTCTCTCAAGAAATGATATCTAATAGATATATGCTTCATCCTTGAGTGCATCACAAGATTCTTTAAATGTTAATTTCACTTGCATTATCACAAAAAATGGATCATCATATACTACTGTGATATTTGTCAATGTTTGTTTCATCCATAAAACTTGTCTACAACAAGATGCAATAGAAATATACTCAGCTTCAGCAATAGACAAGGAGACTAAATCTTTCTTCTTACTCGACCATGCCACCAATCTACATCCAAGAAAGAATGCACCATCACTTGTACTTTTCCTGTCATATAAACATCCAACCCAATATGCATCTATATAGGCACTAAGTGTAAAATCAATATCTTTAGGATACCACAATCCATAATTTGAAGTGCCATTCAAATATCTAAAAATTATCTTAATAGCAGCAACATGTGTTTCCTTAGGGTCTTCTTGAAATATAGCCACAAGATAGACAACATGTATTATATCTAGTCTAGTAGTAGTCAAGTATAGCAGTCCGCCAATCATAGATGTATACTTGATCTTATCAATCTTAGGTGAATCATTAGTTTTTCCCAATTTGCATCCAATCACCATAGGAGTACTTACCAATTTGGAACCATCTATCCCAAACTTCTTCAACATTTATCTCACATACTTAGATTGTGAAATAAAAATTCCCTTCTCTGTTTGATTAATCTGTAGCCCAAGAAATAAATTCATTTCCCCAAACATAAATATTTCAAATTCTTTTTGCATTTATTCTACAAACTTCTTGCACACATATTTTCATTTCCTCCAAAGATAATGTCAACATACACTACTACAATCAAGATTCTCTCATTTTTAATCTTAAAGTACAAATTACTATCTATTATAAATTTTTTAAATCCTTGCTAAATCAAATATGTATCTAACCTCGCATACCATTCTCTAAGAGCTTGCTTCAAACCATATAAAGCTTTCTTTAATTTGTACACCATATCGAGTTGCTCTATCAACTGAATTCCTTTCAATTGTTCCATATACACTTTCTCTTCTAGTTCACCATTCAAAAATGTTGACTTGACATCATTTTGATAGACCTTAAAGTCTTTATGAGCAGAAAATGCCAAGAACATCCTTATAGCTTCTATTCTTGCTACCAGAGAAAAAATTTCCTAAAAATCTATACCTTCCACCTGTGAGTAGCCTTTACACACAAGCATTGCTTTGTTTCTAACAGTTCTTCTCCATTCTCATTCAACTTATTTATGAATACCCATTTTTATCCAATGATTTTTTTGTCTATCGGTCTTGGGACTAATTCCCAAGTTTGATTCTTCTCAATCTACATAATTTCTTCTTTCATAGCTTCCTTCCAATGTTCATCTTTCTTCCTTTTCTTTCATAATCTCTTGTATTCTTACACAATCATTCTCACCATATTATACATATTCGTCAATGTCAATAGGATTCTTCATTATCTCATCAACCTTCACATTCGAGCTCTCTACAATCTTTCTTAGTCTTTTATTGAAACATTTGTATGCCTTGCTATTAGTACAATAACCAAGAAAAATGTCTTCATCACTTCTTGCATCAAACTTACCCAAAGTTTCCTCATCTCTTTTGATATAGAATTTTCTGCCAAATACTTTGAAATACTTAGAAATAGGAATTCTTCCATGCCATAGCTCATAGGGAATCTTTGTACTATTTTCTCTTGCTTGAACTCGATTTAATACATAGACAGTAGTGTGAATAGCTTCTTTCCAAAAAACTTCTGGTAAACTAGCCTTTGTAATCATTGATCTAGTAGCCTCTTGAACTATTCTATTTTTCTTTTCAACAACTCCATTCTATTGAGGAGTTCTTAGGGTAGATAAATTTCTCTTTATTCCATGCATTTCACAAAACACTTTAAACTCATGGAAAGTTAATTCTCCACATTTTCTAGATCTTAAGCATTTTATCATCACATTTACTTCATTTTCAACCATATCTTTGAATGCGTTAAATCTATCCAATGCATCTAATTTCTCTCTAAGAAACTTAACCCATGTATCTCTAGAATAATCATCAATTAAAATCATAAAGTAAATTTCACCAAGTGTACTTCTTACTCTTGTAGGACCACAAAGATCTATATGAACTAAATCCAATAGTCCGGTAATGGATTGTTCCTTTGATCTGTAATGATTTCTTGCTTGCTTTCCAAACTGACAATTCCTAGAAATAGCATTAACGGGCTTTGTAAATTTTAGTAAATATCATGGCCTAAACAACACTAATCCTTGACAACTTATCAAAATTTATGTGACACATTCTCCTATGCCATAACCAACTATCATTTATCTGAGTCATAAAACATTATCCATCAACGCCCTTATGTTGATAGATATTCCCTTCAGGTTTCTTTCCATAGCTATCAATGTTTTGGGTCCTTTTCAAATCTCACATATCTCATCCTTGAACACAAGATCATATCCTTTTCTGAACATCTAACCAACACTCAACAAATTATGTCTTAAACCCTTAACATAGTAGACATCGTCAGTATGATGCTTGCCATCAAAACTTACTGAACCTATCCCATAGATTTTAGCACCAGTATCATCTCTAAACATAACCAAGCCTCCATCACATTTCTCAAGTTTGAAAAACTTACTATTATCACTTGTCATGTGATATGAACAACCACTGTCAACTACCCAAAAAAAAAAATTATTGTTTAACATGTAGGGAAAAGATAACCATACCTTCATTTTTCTCCTTCTCTGGAGGGCTTTCTTTTACCTGTCTTAAAGAATTAGCAGAAGTAGGTTCATCCTTAATCACCAAGCAAAAACATTCATTATCATCAAGATCTTCATAGTTTGAATCCTCATCAGATATTCTAGTGTTCTCATTCACATAATAAGCTCTGTTAATCTTCTTTCCTTTCTTTTCTTTCTCATATCTTTGTTTATTTCTTCTAGCTCTTTCTAGACACTTCATAGCATAATGACCTATTTCTCCACAACTAAATCATTTAAAGGTAAACTTACCTTCATACTTACCAGAGCCTTTCCTCATTCTTCTTACAAAGTTAGCTTCTATTTCATCAAAATTTTCTTCATCCAGATCTTTAGCTTTTGTAGCCTTAAAAGAAATCTTTGATTTGCACCCATAACTTAGACTCGACTTCCTCATCTCATAAGATATCAAAAATCCCAAGAGTATATCCTTAGTACATGTCTTATAATCTATAGTCTGCTTAATAACACTCACCTTCTCACTGTAATCATTAGGAAGGGTTCTGAGAATCTTCTTTACAATCCTAGTTTCATCTATAGTAGCACCAAGTCCTCTCATTTTGGCCACTCTCATCCAATCTCTGTACATAAACTTTGATATTCTCATCTTCATACATATGTAGAAGATCAAACTGTGTTTCCAAGTTCTACAATTTCACTTCTTTAACTCTTTCATCACCATCGTGCATTTTTTCCAAAGAATCCTATACTTCCTTAGTTGCTTTCAAATTTTGAACCTTAATCAACTCAGAATGTACCAAACTATTCTTCAAGATGAACTTCACCTTATTGTTTGCATCATGTGCTTTGATATCTTCAAGTGTACTCGGACCATTAGCAGGAGGAGTGTAAGGATTTTCGTAAGCTTTCTCCACATCATATCCACAATACTCCAAACATTCTTCCATCAATACTTTACAGATACCATATTTAGTTCCATCCAACCTCAGATAATCAAAAACCATTTTTCCAGTCATCCCTGACCTTAAGCTCTTCACCAAGGAACCTTGTGCTCTAATACCAATTTTTGAATAGGACAACTAAGAGGGGGGTGAATCAGTTGTCATAGAATTAAACCTTTAATTCAATCACCAGAAATAACACAAAATACTACTTAAATGATTAATCATCAAATTCCAATGCAAAAAATCAAATCTAACACGTAAACACAATAACACCATATTTACATGGAAAACCCAATGAGGGAAAAACCATGGTGAGGATTAACTCACACTATAGATAATATCAAAACTGATTAAAAAAAGGCTCACTACCTGAAATAAGGACTCACTGTTTGGAACAAGGACTCACTATCCAGTAGGTCTACAACCCAGAGGGCTCACTACCATAGAGATACAAAGAAGACAAAGAAGAGTTGTTATACAGAGACTACAATCCCAATGCAACAAAATATTCCACCATAGTCACTCGATCAACTTGCATGAATGATAGAGTTAACCTTTTGCTCACTACATCTAAAAACTCAACATTAAGCTTTGCATTGATCTCCAACACCCTCAACACACACACACTTACTAAATAGAATCAATGTCACACAAATCTACACTTTCTCTTTTCTCTTATCATGCTTCTTCTTTGCTCTTGTATATTTTCCATTACTAACTCATCTTGTATTTATACCTTCTTCAACTTTGAAACATATCCATAGTCAGCAATCAAAATCTAAATTCAAATTAGATCGATGCCAAAACATCCTAGGGTGGAATTAGAATGAGGGTGACCCAAAATAATGCTTCCAAATAGATCCAACATGCTACATCATTCCCAAAAGTAGTATTTCACACAAGGTCAGCCACATCAGTATAAAACACATAGAACCATTAAGCACAAACTTTCCAAATGTTGAAATTAACTCAACTTTAGAACCACACGTCATAAGACTTCATCAAAGAGAAATCTGAACCAACACCATTTCTCCCAAACCTTAACTAGAAACATAGAAAACCACAGTTCTCAACCATGAACAACATATCTGAATCACACAACCATAGGAGAAAATCTAGACCAAAATACTAGAGTGACCACTGAACACCTACAACAGATCTTTATTATAATTTTCTCAATATCCTCGACATATATAGCCAATAGCAACTATTGAATAACCAGCTGACCGGTTGACATCAATGGTCCCAACACCTTTAATCTTTTCATTCTTGAAATAGGAGGTATGGCTTTGATATGGTCCCTTGGGACTCACCTAGTGAACAACTAGCTTCACTAGCCCTTGTGAGCGTGCATTTTTTTGTCATTATTAAATTCATAGAGTTATGGCTTTCATATGGTCCCCTGGGGCTCACCTAGTGAACAACTAGCTTCACTAGCCCTTGTGAGGATGTTTTTTGTTTGCATAGTGGACAACGCATTCCACTTGTAAACCTTTTTTGGACAAAAAACCTAGACCCAGTCCACAATGCATTGGACAACCAATCAAAGCTTGCTTCGTTGCATTTTTATTTATCCTTCTTTTTCTTTTCCTTCTTTGATGGTGTATTTTTGTGATCTGGTTATCGCTCCACATATCATCTACAAGTGTGTTCCTTTATGCCTATGTTGGTCTACCATAGGATCTTGATCCTGGGGGCTTGGCCACCTCCTTGGTTATTTTCATCCTATCTTACTAGCATTTGTACATTTGAATCCCTCTTAATTGGTCCTATTTTTCATCCACAAGCCTAATAAAATATATCTTTTTATGGCTAATCCCAACAAACACCAAAGGATAAATGATAATTTAATTATTTTGGTTGTGTCCTTGATTTTTGGGTTGGGACTAAGATGCCACCAAGGGCGTCTTTGTCCCCCAAAGGTCTTGAGACCCTTATTTCAAAGGCACCTATTATGGGCCCCTTTTTGGAGTTTGTGCCCCGAGTTTCATGCCTCGGGACTAAGATGCCGCCTAGGGTGTCTTAGTCCTCCTTAGTATATTTTTGAGATTTAATTTCAAATCTTAGGGGGATTTAGCCTCCTTTAATTAATGATTTCATTGTTGGCTTGTTGTGGTATAATTTCAGGATATTAAGCATGGATAAGTATAAATGTAAGGTTCTTTCACTCATTTTCATACAATACTTTTGTGAGAGCATTCGTAACAGCATAATTGAGTTCACAAGAGAATTCAAGTGTACTCCATCAAGCATTTAGAGCCGTCATCAAGATTCAAGCATCATATCAAATATCTTCTTGCATCATGTGTTTTTTTCAGCTAAGATTTGTGATGTGGGATTTTGATTCAAGCAAGCAATTCAATTCAAGATCTATCAAGCATTCCTTTGATTCAAGATATACATTCAAGCTAGCCATTTCACACAAGTTTGTAGATTCCATATCAAGGGTTTGGTGAGTTACAACATGGCATTTTTTTAATTTATCATTTTCCTCCTTTATTTCTATTTCATTGCAAGGTTTAATTACCAACAAGGGGTTTGACCAAGGAAAACCCACATTTACTAACAATCAACAAGCTTTCCCTCTCTTGTATGATTGCAAATTTAGGTTGAAGACTTGAAGATCATTTCAAGTGAAAAGTTGCAATGTTGCAAAGTTGCATTACAAAGTTGTCATCTTCATGGAAACTCACCTACAAGCTAGATCTAGAAGTTTCAAAACCTAAGATCTGAGAAGAAGGAAGTGCAGACATTGAGCCTCAAGATCACATTCAAAGATTTCAAAAATTCAAGATGGGACTAAGTCACTAGCAAGGGAATCTTAGTCATCCCAAGGGTATTTTGCAAAGATTCTTTTAGATTCTATTATGTCATCCAAAGATTTTGCATCTGCCTCAAAAAATAGTAGCAAGACTAAGACAACAGTAAGGGCATCTTAGTCCTCCCTAGCATATTTTGATAGCATTTTTGCATTTCCATAATCCTCATCACATTTCTAGATTTCCTAGGTACACACATCATAACTTTTTGTTGCTTAATTTCCTCATTTGCACTCATCAATTGACTTGCATTACTAGGTTTTGTGATTTGAATGTTAAGTTGTCTTTTCCAAGCTTTTGCTTGGTGGTGAACACCTCAAAGTTTAAAGAACCCCCTCATATGTCTTCCTTGTTGTGAATTGACTCACCTTTTGGTTGATAGTCAATCCAATTTGAGTTCCTAGGACATTCATGAATGACCTAAGGAGAATAGTGGCATTTCCACCCTTATTTTCCTTATGGTTCATTTTCATGAACCCAACATTTTTTGGAATTCATTCTCTAATTTGTCATTAATGTCCTAGATCTAGGTTGCATTCATTCTTGCATTTCATCTTTGCATTAGTGAAATTGCATCTAGGGTTTCTCATATTTGCATTAGTGAAAGTTCATATAGGTTGTATTTTTTCTTCCTTGCATCATCATATCTCACCGAAAACTGAAAAAGTGAATTGTCATTTATCCTAATTGCATATAGGAACATTGTTATTACATTCAAAATTTTAAAAATTGCATTCACCTTTGCATCCAATTGCTTGTCATTAGTTACTTTTTCTTTAATTCATTTGCACACTTTTCTATTTGTAAACATCAGGTTCCTGGGTAGGCAATCTAGGAGCACTATAAATAACTCATATTTTGTTGTTTTTTTTTTTTGAAAAAAACCTCTATTGGGACAAACACACCCCTCCTGGCATCTTAGTCCCTCTGTTGGTTTCTAGATCAAAACCATGTCTATGTTGTTTTCTTTCTGTTTCACTTTCCGGAACTTCAAAATCCCACCAGTAGGACCAAGATGCCCTTGTTGGAATCTTATTCCATGTTGACTTTGACTTTGCAAGTTTTTAAGATCTGAAATTTCTTTTTTCTGCTTCTATTTGTTTCTTTTAGTTTTCTGTTACAATTTGTAGAATTATTGTTATTGCAATTTCTTTCATTCCAAGTGTAATTGTAAACATAGGATATTGTGTTCATTGAAATTTCTTTGGTTTCTTCCTTGCATGAGTTGTACTACTTGGTGTCCTACTACTAATACTATGGTTAGACAAAGTGTGAGACTCATGGCATCCCGTGATAAAACACTTGTTGTGGATCTTGGGTTATCAATCTCTCTTACTCCAAGTGTTAGTACTAGTTCACTAGGTATGGATTGTAGCTTTGATACCTCTTTTGCTATGCCTACCTTACCTACAAGTGCTATGCCAAGTGCTCAAACAATGGTTGATCATATCCCTCAAGAAAAAATAAGGAAAATGCATGAAGACTTAGCCCATTTACAAGATAGCATGAGTACTGAAAACATTTCCAACACTATTATACCTATCATAGATAGTATGCACTGCATGATGGAAAGTGATGAAGGACTGGAAGTTGTGTGTAACATAGCTCACATCTTTGGAAAACATCTTCCTTCCACAACCAATGGTGCTCAAGCTTCAAACAATGTGCAAAGCCAAGGAGGAAATCAAACTCCTCCTGATTCAACCATAACCTCTATTCCCACCTATACAAATCCTGAAGTGACCACAATGATGCAACCAACTTGCAATGTCTTTCCTACCTCAAACATTTCCACTAGTGTTCCTTATACTTCTGTGGCATCAACCTTATATCTCCTCCCATAAGCCATCCATTCACTTTTCCTCCCAACACATACACACCACCACCATAATCACCTCCATCTCAAAATACAGACAATGACCCTATCATTAACCACCTTTCACAAGGCCTTTCATCCATTCAATGTCAAGTTTCCACCATAAATCAAAATCAAAATGGTCCACTTTCATACTCTATCAAAAGAAACCCACTATCTTTGGAGATAGTGAGAACTCTGGTGCCACAAGGTATAGAGATCCCTAGGTTTGAGAAATATGGAGGAAAGGGAGATCCTGCTAATCATTTCAATGCCTTTATTGCTTTGTGTAGTGACTTAATCCTTGAGGACAAAATTTTGGCTAATCTTTTTCCCCGATCCTTGAAATATGTTTCCTTGGATTGGTTTTCTGCATTACCGAATAACTCAATTCATTCATTTAATGAACTTTTTGAAGCCTTCATTAACCATTTCCAAGTGAATATGGTTCCTAAAATGGCATTAGCTGATTTGATGAGATGTAAGCAAAATGAGGGTGAAAAAGTCACTGACTTTATTTCACGTTAACAATCATTTTATTACCAAATTAGTGTGAAGATTCTCAATTCTCACCTTCAAAATATGTTCATAGAAAATTTACAAAGAAAGATACAAGACAAGCTTACCATGATGAAATTCCCTTCATGCACTTGTTCACTACCCTTAGAGATTATCAAAATTCTGTAGGTAGTTGTGAACCAAAAACCACCTCTACCAATCTTGAAAAGTCTGAACCTTAAAACCAAAACACCTACTAACCTTTCAAAAGACAAAATAAAAGTTTCCTTCAACTAAATTCTACCTCCCAACTTACCCAACAAGTTGATACCCAAGTAGCTGCTATAAAGAAGAGTAATCCTTATATCTTTGGGGATTTGCAAAGATAATTTACTCCCTTACCCAACACACTCTGAAATATCATGACTTGGCTATTAAACAAGAACATTCTTACCTTACCTTTTGTTTGTCCTCTTGACCCTAGCATGTTGTTACCTCTGAGATTTAGAAGCAATACCTATTTTTCTTATCACCAACAAAAAGGACATGATACAAAAAATTGTAGGCATCTTAAACATCTTTTTCAAGACCTCATTGACTCTAATCATATCCAAATTGGATGTGTGAATGAAAAAGGTAAAAAATTTGTAGCACCTCCTAACCAAAACTTGCAAATTGTTACCAAACCCATTCCCAGCCATAATATTTCATTTGTTAAGGCTAGTGAAACTAATCCCGATGTGATGAATGTTGACATGGATGATGAAAACATGAACAATAATGAAAAAAATCTTATGGATGATGATGAAAAAAATCCTATGTATACTAATGGCCAAATTCCTATTAATACAATGATAGGAGTGATTGAATTTTGATCCTTCTAAACAACAAAGTGTAATTCCCATTGGCATTACTTTCTCTTCAGAAAAAACAATTTGTAGATGCCTAAAAAGTCTTGATTGATAGTATGCATTTGATTCTACTAACTAACACTGTTTGTTCCTAAATCACCTCAAACTAACCCATTAATTAAATAATCATCATTATTTAGTTAAATTTGGAAAATTAGGCTATTAATCAAATAATTAATTTTATTAGATTAATTCACCATTCTTCTAACTAATTTTCATCATATTTAATTAAATCAAGTCATTGAATTAAATCTTCATAAGTCCTCCCACTTGATTAAATAAATCAAATCAAATGTCACAATCCCCTAACCCATTCAAATTAATTAATCAGCTTTTAACTCCTTGAGAGTTAAATTAACCCATGGTCAACTAACCAAGTTACACATGAAATTCATCTCTTTTAATTAACTAATTCCTCTATTTATCCTCACATTGATAATATTCCAAGGAATATTCCTCTCAACCACCTCTCATTCAATTTCCTTCCAAAGGTTTCAAAAACCTTTCACATCCTCAGTAACTCCTCTTACATCTTCAATAACTTCTCTTACATCCTATCACATATCCAACCAAATTCATTCAATTCTTCTTACAACCTTTCAAATCCTCAACCATTCTCATTTATTCCTCTTACATCCCCCATTCCTCAACACATTTCCCAAAATGTGCTCCACCTTCCTCCAATAGAATTGTGACAAGTGTCACATTCTTATTAGCTCCCATTTTATCCTACATTCACCAATTCCTCTCATTCTTCAACCCTAAGTTCTATAAATAGAAGCATTCTCTTCACAATATGGATTCACAACTTCAAGAATTCTTACTATAGGCATTTCAGCTCATAACTATTATCATTTTCATCACTTTTTAGCATAGTTTCATCATTTAGCATCAATTTCATACTTAGAATTATTTTCAATCATCAAATCTTATCAAAGGGATTGGAAAAGGGCTTATTTTCATATCAAAGGAGCACCACTCCCCCTATGGGATGAAGGTTTGGTTAATTTAGATAGGTTTTCATGCTTTTATTTTGTTTATTTCATGTTTCTTCATGTTTTCTTTCCTTTCTTGATCAATAATCTCATAGGGAGTGTTTTATTTGGTTTTCTAACATGATTCACACATGTTTCTTGTTTCTTGTTAGTTGATTACAAATTAGACACTCAAATTTTGGCGCTAGAAGGAGGGCTAACCAGCTTATTTTGTTGAATTTTTCTCAAAATTTTGTTTTTGTGCAACTACAGGGGAGCAACACCACCCTTGACTCATATGGTGTCACCTTTTCTTATAGCATTTCCTTTGCTTACCTGCAAAGTGTCACCTTTGCTTCCAACGCTGCTTTCACCACGTGATGCCACCTTTGCTCATTATTATTGTGTCATGTCTACTACAGTGTCGCATCTATTCTTTTTTTCTTCTATCTTATTTTTGGTTCTGACATAGCGCTACCTTTGATATTGTGCCACCTATGGTCTATTTTCCCTCTGTAGAGTGTCACCTTTGTTGTTCAATAGAGTGACGCCTTCATTTTCAACGTCATGTTTACTAGTTGTAGAGCATAGCATTTGTTGCATAGTATTGCCTTTACAAGAAAGGGAGGAGAATTAGCTTGGAGGCCTAAAATAATTTGTTATTCTCTTTGTAATAGCTTAGGCTTTCCAATTTTTTCTTTCATTTTTATTTTAGGACCAACAAGAGTTATTTTTGGGCTTAAAATTAACAAACAACTCAAGATTTTTCAAAGTTGGTTTAAAATTGAATATTAGGAACTTACTAGACTTTGATTTTGGGTTAAAAATGAATAATACAAACTCATATTTAAGCTTGGTGCTCGAAAAAGAATTAATCTTAATTTTGGGCTTAAAACACACTTGTACTTTCATTTGTCTTGTGATTTTTTTCAATTTGTGTCACTCGAATGGGTAGGCACTTCTCTCGTGCCTCCTAGAAATATTGAGAATCAAAAGCATTATAGTGACATTAGTTGTCTAAAATTACCCACACATTTCAAATTTGGATCTAAAATTGAACAATCATGTGTGTGAAGGAAAGGCATTGTGTGTGTTCCCTCTTAAGTGCTTTAGGCGATCGAACTACATATGTACTTATTTGCTATTGTTTATCTTTAGAGGGATTTCCTTGGTGGGAAAAATCACTCACCCCAAGGGAGCAACCCAAGTGGTAATGAGCTAAGCCCAAGCTCTTCTGAACCGCTATATAAATTTGTGATTGCAAGGAAAGTTTGAAATTCACGGGAAGCGTTAAATGGTATCTTTCCCCCGGTATCTTTATAATGCATAAAGCCCTTGTTCTAAGGGTTGGGAGACCTCTTAATGGATTTTATCATTGCACCCCCTAAACTGGATGTCCTTACTACAACCCTTTGTTTAAGAGGCCAAAAATACTTAATAATTGTTGGTGCAAGAAAGGTCATTCTGAAGCCACCTCACATTTGTACTATTCAAAGTAGAAACATAATAAATCCTCAAGGTCTCTGGATCTTTAGGATTTTGATACCTGGTGATCCCGAGAAGTGTGTTTCATGGAGGGGAGCCAGTGTCTCCAAATCTCTAATTGTTCGCTTTGTCTCAGTGTTTGGAGAAATCTAAGTGAGAATCTAATAAAGTATAGTCATTTCTATCCTATGGTTGTGTAATTTGTGATTCATTCAAATACTTTGCTTGGATCTAAAAATTTGAAACAAACATTCAACAAGTCATCCAAATTTCAAACCGTTTAGAAGAACAAATATCCTTGAAGAGTCCAAATATTGTTGCTTGTCCCTAGGGGATTTTATCCTTAGAGGCTTCTAAATATTTGGGGCCATATCTCAATTTGTTCTCTCCAAATTCAACCTAGGAAAACTATGGTCCTTTGATTCTTTGATTTTCACATAATGGACCTTGTGGAATGAAAAGGAGTTAAGACACAAACATTCAGTTTGAAAACTAAGCAACAATAAGTGTTGATGTGGTAAAAAGAATCCATTTAATAAAGATAAAAGAAAATTAGACCCCATATATGTGTTTGATCTCATGATTTCCTGCAAAATCAAAATCCTAAAACCAAGGTCTATTAATCATCATAAGCATCTTAGTCCAAAGGCTCTCAAGAAACACCTTTCAGAACTTTATGAAACTAGAGATAGATTGGTATACAACTTTTACAAATGTGCTTCAAAGAATAATCCAAAATTGTATTCATTCTATCATTGTTAAAATCAAAGTATTTTCCAACATTTTGAATTTCTCACATAGAGTTGAAATTTTTAGAGGTATAACATGTTCTTTGATACCTTGTTCTTGTAAACAAAGTCTCTCTAGGTTCATCTAGGATCAAACCAACACTTTCATTTGTTCCAAACATCAATCAAATCCCATCTCACAAACAACTTTTAGAACCTTGGAAAAACATCTATACTAGACTCTTGGTAAATCCCTCAAATCAAAATCAAAATCACTTTGTTTGGCTAAGTGTGTATAACATGGATGAATCCTTCCTAATACATTTAGTTAAATTATCACCTTTGTGTACAATTTTATTTCAAGATAACATCTAACATCTTGGAATCTATAAATCCATTATCCAAATCAAACCAAATCCAAATTGAAATCCAAAAATCCTAAATTCTAGTATTCCTCCAAATTTCTTAAAAGTTCAAACATACATATCATTCATCCTTCATTTGTCACACCACCATCATTTGATCTTTAAACATCCTAGATTTTCTTTTTTGTGCCTAAATTTTAGGCCAACCTAAGGAGTTAGAGGTTTACCTCCCATATTCCCAAAATTTGATCCCAATTTTATGGTCCAAACAAGATCACAACACAAGATCATGGAGCAAAACAAAGAAACATCCACTTCAAGCAATTTGAGCCAAATTTCATTGAAATTTAACCCTTTGGAATCTACTAACCCTTCACTTAACTCAACAACCACCAGATCTTCAAGAGGGATGTTGTCAAGTGGAGGATGTCACCAATAATTTCCAAGGAATGACTCAGGATGAGATAATTGAGCTAGTCCAAAACCATGAAACATGCAAAATTTTCAACATAGTCATGAGGTTCAATCCCACACAATACATGTTGGCATTAGAAAAATAAGGGGCTAAACTCCCTTCTGATTTTGATGTGAGCACTATTGTTGAACAACCTTTTGGGAGTATATCTCAAGCATCATTCACGCCTTCATTCACAAACGTCAACCAACCCATCATACAACCAACATCATCTCCTACTCCAATTCAACCCATGATCACCAAGGGGAGTTCATTACTCCAAAATATTCAAACACATCCACTTGTCAACAACCAAAACTTGGACACAAACACGATCTTGGGTATGCCTATCACCATCCCATAAGACCCAAAACAACTATATATACCACTCATCTTCCATGATACCAACAATCCCTCCACCTTTTCTACAATACCAACATACCCTCTTGATACACAAGTCTCTCTCCCCATGATATCACAAGGAAAAGTAGATTCATTTGGACAAGTGGGAACTTGTAATGCATCATCCTCACTTTTGCAAGGGAACACACCACCAACTTTTTTATCATTCCCTCTTTTAACATCAACATCTGGACCAAATCAAGGTTTAGGGAAACCCACTTTACCCAACGTACCAATCCAAAACCAATCAAGTCAAATCAATCATCTAGTCACAAATCATATCAGCATGTCAATCCTACCAAATCCTCTAAGCATGCCATTGATATGGCAACACCAAGAGGAACTAGTCCAATCAAAAAATCTCAACCAATCATTACACCATATACAACACCCCAAATATCTCAAAACATGGTCTCCTAGGGGCCAAGTACATCAACCATACCATCTACCACACAACCGCTTGTCATCACTCAACAAGCACCTCCACGACCACCCCAACAATGTCTCATCACACCAACTCACACCATTCCACCAAATCCTCCACCTCCACCACCAAATCCAAACATATCAAATCAATACAGCATCACATTGCAAGTATCCCAACAAGTGTATCAAAAGGCACTTCAAAAATTCTAAGCTCAAAGAGCTGCACAACAAGCACAAGCACAACAAGTGACACAACAAGCATAGTAGGCTGCCCAAGCACAAGCACAAGCTTTACTACAAAAATGTGAGTCAAGTGAGTGGGTAGATACATGGATTCCACAGTACCTAATCCCTTTATCTATAGAACAATCCTCATTAGAAGATGTAATGGAAAGTTCACTTGACAATGACCATCTTTCAGATCTTGTACAGCGAGGGTGTATTTCTATGCAGTTGTAGCATCACAGTGGAATGAAGATGGATTAGACTATTGATTGGAATGATGTGTACAAGGAAAGAAAAATCAAACACAACTGATGATAGATGATGATGGGTTCATGTATCCTATAGGTTCAATTGTTGTTTCTCGAACTTGGTTGCATTATCATTTCATCATCGTTTAGGTTGTTTAGAATAATATAGATTTGTTATTATAAGAATCTTTTCTAGTTTGCATTACCATTTCATCATATGTCATCGATTGTGTTATCTTTTTCTTTAGATGAAATATAAATTTGTTATTCTAAGTATATTTAGATGTAGATAAAAAACTTATGATCATACAGGTTTAGTTGTTGTTTTTGAAACTTGGTTGTGAACATGTATGATTAGAAAGAACAACATACCTGTATTTGAAGACTATGAGAAACACAAAACTATTCTCATGTATTCACACATTGTTATAGCAACAAATGTTAAGTTATTGAGACATAATGCTAGACTAAAAACAAAAGAACTATGGACAATTAGTAGTGTTGATCATGAAGCATTACTGGAAACTTTGAAGGTAAGAGATGACCCTTTAGGCACACTTGAGTAGTAGATCATTTGTTGTATTGGATGGGTATGATATTTTTCATTACATTTTAGTATTGTTTATCTACTAAAGTTCATTATTTAGGTTGTTTAGAATAATATATATTTTTATTCTAAGCATATTTTCTAGTTTTCATTACCAATTCATCATCATTCAGGTTATTTAGAATTATATATATTTTTTATTCTAAGCATCCTTTCTATTGTGACCATATACATTTCTCATTCAGAATATATTGTGATGTTCCTGGAACGATTGATCATGCAGCTATTGCAACAATAGCTAGCTATGATCATTTGGCAAAGCTATGCAACATATTAGAATAATATAGATTTATTATTCTAAGCATATTTTCTAGTTTGCATTACCATTTCATCATCATTTAGGTTGATTAAAAAAATATACATTTGTTATTCTATGCATCTTTTCTAGTTTGCATTACCATATCATCATCCTTTAGGTTGGTTAGAATAATATAAAAAAATTATTTTAAGCATCTTTTATATTGTGACCATATATATTTGTCAGTCAAAGTATATTGTGATGTTCTTGGCATGATTGATCATGGAGATACTACAAAAATAGCCAACTTTGATCCTTCGGCAGAGGTATGTGATAGATTAGAATAATATATATTTGTTGTTTTAAGCGTCTTTTCCAGTTTGCATTACCATTTCATCATCAATTAGGTTGTTTAGAATAATATAGATTTGTTATCCTAAGCATCTTTTCTAGTTTGCATTACCATTGAACATTATCACTTGGGTTGTTTAGAATAATATAGATTTTTTATTCTAAGTATCTTTTCTATTGTATGTAGTTTAACTGCTACCTTGATGGTTTGTACAAGTGCTTGTCACTCCAGAACATCAACATGTTACAATGCTGACTGCAAAGGCAACACGTGATTTGTTTCCTTCCCCTACTAGGAAATGACTATGTATTAGGGTCATATGTTGTATGCTTACCTGGAATTTTGTAAATCTTATATTTGATAGCTATTTTATTGAATGATAAAATCATGCATATTGTGTATACTTTACATGTATTTAAGTGTATACTTTACAACTTATGTGTATGCTTTGTCACTTATGAGTATTCCAAAGTATACTTTATGACCTAAATTTTTTCATGTGTATACTTTGTATTCATGTGTGTAGTTCATGACTTAAGTGTATTTGAGTAAATGATTCACTTTTTCACTTACTCATGAGGAGAAAAATGAACCCAAAATCCCTTTTCACCTTGATATCGCATCCATCTAACCCTTTTTCCATCAACTAAAAACTCAACACCACAGGCAAATGCCTTAGAGATATCAAAAATAAAGAGAGGTTATTTTAGAGGGTCCCTACATGATCCCGTAGACTCAGATGGATTGTTTCTAGGTGACACATTTTCCAATTAATAGCTCGTCAAAGATTTCTTCGTTTTAGAACTTTGGACTCTTAAGGGAAATCATTGGTCCAATGTAGGTCAAATTGATTCAACATGTTTGGGTGCAAAAAAGTATCATTCCTAGCATAAACATACCCATCCAGAAATGTTGGAATAATTCATTTGGTCGTATGAGTTGTAGAACGAAAGTTGCACCACTTTGTAACTTTACACTACTTCCATTTGACAACTTTTTCCTCAACTAAAAACTCGTCACCACGAGAAAATTCCTCTAAGATAGAAAAAAAATGGGAGAGGTTATTGTAGATGGTCCAAACACAATCCCATAGCCTTAGACGAAGAGTCAAAAGCATCACAATTTCCAAGTAATCATGCCTATCAAAGATTGTTTCCTTTTATCATTTTGGACTCTTAAGGGAAATCGTCGGTCCAATGTAGCTCAGAGTGGTTCAGCGTGTTTGGGTGAAAAAGAGGACCATTCCTAGTGTAAATGTACCCATCCATATGTGTTGGAATAGTCTGTTTGGTTGTACGAGTTGCAGAATGAAAGTTGCACCACTTTGCAACTTTACACTGCTTGCATCTGACAACTTTTTCCTCAACTAAAAACTTGTCACCATGGGAAAACACCTCTGAGATAGAAAAAACCAAGAGAGGTTATTGTAGAGGGTCTCAACACAATCACATAGCCTCAGATGGAGAGTTTTGTAAGCATCACAGTTTCTGAGAAATAGCCCATCAAAGATTGATGTCTTTTAGCACTTTGGACTCTTAAGGGAAATCGCTGATCCAATGTAGCTCGGAGTGAGTTAGTGTGTTTCAATACAAAATAGGACCATGCTTAGCATAAATTTACACATCTATATGTGTTAGAATAGTCTGTTTATTCGTATGAATTGTAGAACAAAATTTGCACCACTTTGCAACTTTACACTATTTTCATTTGATAACTTTTTCCTCAACTGAAAACTCATCACCATGGGAAAATGCCTCCAAGATAGTGAAAACCAAGAGAGGTTATTGAATAGGTTCCCAACACAATCATGTAGCCTTAGATGAATATTTTGTAAGCATCATGGTTTCTAAGTAATAGCCCGTCAAAGATTGTTGTCTTTTTGCACTTTAAACTCTTAAGGGAAATCATTGGTCCAATGTAGCTCAGAGTGATTCAGCATGTTTGGGTGCAAAAGAGGACCATTTCTAGCATAAATTTACCCATCTAAATTTTTTTGAACATTATGTTTGGTTGTACGAGTTGCACAACGAAAGTTGCACCACTTTGCAACTTTACACTGCTTGCATCTAACAACTTTTTCCTCAACTAAAAACTCATCACCATGGGAAAATTCCTCCAAGATAGAAAAAATTGAGAGTTTATTAAATAGGGTCCCAACACAATTCCATACCCTCAAATGAAGAGTCTGTAAGCATCACAATTTTTGAGTAATAGCTCGTCAAAGATTGTTGTCCTATGGCACTTTGGACTCTTAAGGGAAATCATCGGTCCAATGTAGCTCTAAGTGATTCGGTGTGTTTGGGTGCAAAAGAGGACCATTCCTAACATAAACATACCCATCAAGACATTCTAGAGCATTCTATTTGGTTGTACAAGTTGCAGAATGAAAGTTGCACCACTTTGTAACTTTACACTGCTTGCATTTGATAACTTTTTCCTCAATTGAAAACTCATCACCACGAAAAAATGCGTCCAAGATAGCAAAAACCAAGAAAGGTTATTGAAAATGGTTGCAACACAATCCCATAGCCTCTAACAAATAGTTTTTAATCATTGCGGTCTCTAAGTAATATCCCGTCAAAGATTGTTGCCTTTGTGCACTTTGGACTCTTAAGGGATATCATTGATCCAATGTAGCTCTAATTGTTTCGGCATGTTTGGGTTTGAAACAGGGCCATTCCTACCCTAAACGTACCCATCCACACACATTGGAACTATTTTTAGAGAAAACTAACCTCCATTTCATTGACGATAAAATATTTTTCTTATCTTTTCATTCCTTTTGTAAGTGGTTAATTTTAGTCTTCGGTTGTTTTGTTTCAATTTCAACACTTAGGAAAACAAAATCCCTTTGTTTGATAGATTTTTCAATGCTTAGGACAACAACTTCATTTGTTCAAGTCTACCTTAACCATCATCTCTCACTTTCTTTTCCTACACAAATTCTTACCAAAGACAAAACCTCAATTGTATTAGGTTGAATGGCATATATGACAACAATTGTGATATAGAAAGTTTGGTGTAGGTCAAGGTTGATTGACATATATGACAATATCATATCAGCATTATTTCTTTTGTGCAAAGTGTGCATAAGCCCATATAGTATGCCTAGTTTTCTTATTCATGTGCATTATGGTTAGCAACATTCATTGTTTTGCATTACGATAATACAAATTTCATGCCGAAGGTCAAATAACATGCATGTCATGGAGTTGTATT
The DNA here is from genome assembly GCA_007258455.2 of Sequoia sempervirens. Taxonomy (NCBI): domain Eukaryota; kingdom Viridiplantae; phylum Streptophyta; class Pinopsida; order Cupressales; family Cupressaceae; genus Sequoia; species Sequoia sempervirens. The sequence goes on along the minus strand of VDFB02379711.1, from coordinate 217,115,429 downwards.
TGGTTTTTTTAATAGTAATATCACACTCATTTTGTGTGTTTAATGGTTGCATCATGGTTGAGTGATGTCTTAATTGCTGATCGTGATTATTGTATATATTTCACATGAACAATCTAATGAGCATGTATCTTGTTCAGTTGTAAGGAGTTACAGTTTGAAGGTTGCATCAAACCCCTATGGTTGAAAGATAGTGATTCTTATTCAAGATGATTTTATACCTTTTACATGTTATTAAGCTTGAATTAACATTGAGTGACATTTATTTTTATGAAGATGATTATATTACTTTGGAATGAACACTGTAACATGACATATATTTCATTAAGTTGTATCCATTTGTTTCAAGTTTTTAATCAATCAAAATAATCAATGTCATAAGATTGTCACAAGCTTCTCTTTTCATTTTTTTTCCTTGTCTATGAGACCATAATTCTTTGAGGAATATTTTTAAACAATTCTTCTCAACAAATATTGTACAGTGCTTCTCATACCATTTTTCATTAATTTTAACTTCTTTTGAAATAAAAAACAATCACCCACTTCATTAAACAAGTTCAAATATAAATTCATTCAACAAAGCTTGAAATCATGGGTATTCTCAAATTGAGTGTTTGATAAAAATGTATTGGTAGACATGTATGAAAAATGTGGTACAATAGAAAAGGCAATGAATTTTTTGAAAAAAATCCTCAAGGAAATGTGGTCTCATGGAATGTAATGTATTTGAACCTTAATATGAATGAACTCTAACATAGATGGATTACCAATTGTAGTTCATATGTTTTATTAAAATGAAATTTTGTTAATCTATAACATACATTATTGATCATAACTTTAAACCATTCTAAGATAATTATACATTTCATTTTTAAAATTCAAAGTAGAAACACATTCACACAAGGAACAAATTAGATTGAATATCAATTCTTATATATCAAAATGTAGAATAATTGTGTTTGTGTATATACAAATTTGGCATATGCCTACTTAGAACAAGTTTTACAAGTTTTACAAAATGTGGCATATATGCCATCTCAAGATCTATCAAAGCCTAAGTACATATCAATCTATATCATATCCTAATCATGTGTTGGACCATCAAAATTGAGCCTCCTCAAAGAAGTTAGTTTCTCTAAAGTTTCCTGCACAATAGCAATTCAAACCACAAATTAGATTAATTATGTGAATGGTTGATAATATAGACTAGTCTTGCTCTCTTTTCTACAAGACGGTTTGCATATGATTGTCCTTAGGATGATCAAGAGTCCTCGTATAAAGTAATGATCTCACACTTGTCACAGTGCTAAGTCGAGCAAAGGACTATAGTAGGTAAAATAAAATAGATACAAGTTAACATATAATTGTTGAAAAATAATCATATCTACTAAACACATATCTACTCCTATCTAAACATAAATATCTACAATATAAAATAAACACATACCTATTGTGATGCTACAACACTAGATGGGCTCATAGTGGATGAATCAGCTAAGATGGTTTCCTATATAAAAAATGACAAGAATGTAACACAATTTAAATTCACATGCACATATAATCATAATAATAAACAAAAATATATACCTGTTGTGCAACTTCATCCAATGGGTCAAACCTAGTCAACAAGGTTGTATAAAAACCAGGTTGTTGCATAAAAAGATAAGACTACATTAGACTATCAATATATGTAGTACATATATTTAAACATAATATATTTCAACAATTAACATCTAAAATAACAATTTAAATAATTTATTGTATACTGATTCTCTAGGGAAAATGAAATGGTAGTCTGTGTAGCCTCCTGCACTTGCGACATATGCTCCTTTTTCAACACCTATTAAATATTCCAATACATAAACATATATTAGTATAAATATCTCTCATAAAATATGAAAGAATTTACATAAAACACACTATGAAATTACTTTAAGTATTACCAGTCCTCCCATCTTGTCCCTGGTATTTGATGTCTCTCCTATAAATGGTCCACTCCATGCTCTATCAACTCCTACATTCAACATATCATGAACCTCATAGTCGAATGTGTCTATGGAAGCCTCAGTGGATCGCCGAAGAGGATCCAAACATAAATTGTTGCATGTCATGCAGTAATGAGGCACACAAATATGTCTCAAAGAGGACAGTGTACCAGTGGGAGTTGATGTAGCAAGTGCACCACCATCATGTTGGGATGTATCAAGTGTAGCACCATCATGATGGGATGCACCTTCAAATGGCTACGTAGCATGATGGCTCTGCGTGACCAAATGATCACTCAATGAATGTAAGGCATAAATGCTCAAATTCCCTGCATCTAAAGAAATCTCAGGGTAAAGTAGTGGATTTGAGGCAGCAATAGGCGGAGCTAGAAGAACTGGGGTGACTCAATGTGCTCTAGGTCTAGCCTATGGCATCTCTCTACCAACACCCTGGAAATCTCGCATGTCAAAGTAGTTGACATGTTTCCCTAGCACAAATTCAACATATAATTTTTGGAGAAAATGCCAAGAGGGACATCAAGATTATTGTTGGGTGGTTTATCAAAAACCATCCACCAATGTCTCCAAAAATTATCTAATATGCCTCTATGGGTGCACCATTTAATAGAAAATTTTTGTTTTCACACATTAATAGGCTATCCTATTATGTGATCAATGAATAACTAGGCTAATTGGGCTTTGTCAATATCAAGTGCCCTCACCTCATCATATGATAACCCATCAGCATAAAATTTCCTTTGTTCCTCTTACCACTATGTGAATCTATTATACTAAGTTGTCAAAGTTTCAACATTTGAAATGATTGTTTCCAAAGTTTTTTTCATGTCTAATAGCTCAGTGAGTGTCTCATAGATTCGACATACATTTCTCAATTGATCTAAATTTCTATGAATAGATTCATGTATTGTTGGCATGTTTTGGTTTGGAAACAATGATCATGATGAAGGAGGATTTGGAGGGTTTTCATGTAGTGCCCCTCTGCTTTTGGTCCTCTATCATATGCAAGTAAGTGCAATTGGATGAATTATGATGTCATGTTGGTTCCTTGGTTGCATCAGTGGTTTGACCTTGGGCTAGGTGATAAGTTAGTATTTCAATTAACTTGATTAAACAAAGTAATCAAATTATAATGCTTTATGAAGTAATTAAATTAAGTTGCTTGCAAAGTAATTCAACAAATTTATAATTTTAAAATAATAATAGTTACGTAAATCAATTCAATAAAATTGAAAGTAAATGGATATTTATAATTAAAAAATAAATAAAATAAAAATGAATTGTTAAAAAGTATTGTTTAGAATGTATGTAATAGCAATAATGGAGAATTTGATTATCTCAATTGATTAAATGGGAAAATGGTGATTTTAAATAAAGCATTGTGATAAGATTTTGCTAACTATAATATAAAAATGGAAAGAGAAAGCTTTCTAAATTTTAAATAAATAAGAAATGCATGATCTTAATTGATTTGTAAAAAGTGGAGAAAAGATGGAAAAACCTAAAAGCGTGCCCATGCACACCATGAAACTAGAATAAGAAACTTGTTGTTTATGAGACTTCTGGAATTGTTTTTAATTGATTTTTGTTTTTTTTTAAAAGGAAAAAGAAAAAAGAAAAAAAAGAAAAAGGGAATTGGGGGTTTTGGAATGGAGTTGAAGGTTTAGAGATCAGGGAGGGGAATGGACCCTCTGGGATATGGCCAGAGGAGGCTGACGGGTGATGGATAGTTGCAGGAGAATGGTGGTGCCTATGTTGACCGACATTATATTCAAGACGTTAGTTTAACACTAGGTTCTCTCTTTCCTATTGAAATCATTATTCAGTTGATTTATTTAGAATTACAAAGAGATGAAGAGAATATACGTGTTCAAACCCAACTCAGGTTTTCTAAATTTATGCCCATGATTATTTTAAATCGAAATAGTTTTATATGCATGGATTTACAATAGTAGTATAGTGGAGGAATGTTAGTGAGCCTATTAAGGTTATGGTTTTAGCTTGTTGTCTCGCTAGGGTTTTCCTCTCAACCAGCTTGCAATCCTTATAGGTTGATGTTTGTAACGCTTCCTTTGTATGGTTCATCATAATCTTCTTCCTCTATCCGCGGTACTTCGATGGATGTCTATAACCTGATCCAAGGTGCTTACTTCCACATAAGCAGGCAAGATGTTGGTAACGGTTCTGATCTTTGTACCTACTGAATGTTCTTTCTTGAAAGTTTCCTAGGCACACCAACTATTCGCATGCCTTGTCCATACTGTCTCTTTCGCATCCTTGCCAACTAGTGTGGTTGGAACTATATATATATTTCTCACAAAATTCCTCTGTCTTTCACCAATCTCCTTACTATCTAACCTCACTTCTTCTGCCGCTTCTGTAGAGACATTATATGGATGAACATAACTCACTGCCTTCTGTTGATCTAAAATAAATGCATATTGTTGGAGATACTTAGCCTGTATTTTTATGCCTATAGTTTGGGGTGTACCCAAGATAGCCAGTGCTGGTAGGGGAGTCAACCATGTGCACATAATGATCCGCTATTCATGTGAGGAAATAAGGTCACCGATGCATGAAGTAATCACAGTCCTCAACCACCTGCATGGCGACATCCAACTTGAACACAAGCAAAGCTTACAATGTAGGATATGATCTAGAGTGCCCCATTAATTCAAAGATTTTGAGCGCTGCCTTGCAAAAATCTGTAGAGGTGTATATAGCCTCCTCAATTTCATCATCAACCTATCATAGCAAGGAACTTGAACATGGTAGGGTGTATATATTCAAATAAACTCGCTGATCCATTGTCAACCTATCCTAGCCGCGCACTTGAACATAATAGGAAGTTTAAAGGTTTAAATAATCTCTCTGATTTCATTATCAACCTGTCTCAGCTATGGCGCTTGAACATACTTGAAAATTGTTTTTTTTTTATGGTTATTTACCCTACTTGATTCTATTTACAATCTCTCACAGTTGCAGCACTGGAAAATAAAATATTGTCATTTCTAACATAATATCTCTCCTACTCTTAAGTCACGTATTTGCACCTCACCTGTGACCTTCCCTTCAAGCCTATGGATAACATTGGGACTTGATAATAATGCAAGTAGATAGCAATATTTCCAAATTACAATATTCATTTTCTAATATACTTGGCAACCTATCGCTGCTACAACATGTAGAGTTGAGGCATTGTACAAAATTAAATAGCCTCCCTGAAACCATTGGCCACCTATCACAGCTGCAACTTTTAGACTTGGAAAGGCGTAGTAAATTAAATAGCCTCTTTGAGTCCTTTGTCAATCTAGCACAGTCGTAGCACTTGAAATCTATAGAAAGTGGTTAAGGAAAGGATAATTCAATTATCGAGTTAAAATAAATGTTGGGTATTGTGAACTTAAGTAGGCATTTTAGGTATACATCTACATCTTTTGGGTTACTCATTTTCTATGAATCGTCATGATCATTAGTATTTGTAATTTACAATTGTGATAGATGTGAAATTATACCCTCTATAAAAGATAAGGTTTAGATCAAGGAGAATCTAGGTCAAATATGATCATCACTCTAGGAAAAAGAGTATGTCATTCTTGAATATTTATAATTTCCGATTTCAAGTGTGTGACCTTATATATGTAAACTTAAAGTGATTATAAAAGTATCTATATGTATATTTTATTGTGTTTGGGATAATAAGAGAGGTATGTTGGTTTTTGGTTTGGGAAGAATTTACTTAGTGAATTATATTAGTCTAATAATTTATTAAGAAGTCTACACTTGGTAGTGGTCATATTGATATAGTAGTCCTAAATAAGGACTTGTGGTTGGAACATAAGTTGCATTTTGTTAACTTTATTTAATCTAGCGGTTAAGATAAATTGATTAATTCGGGGAGTAATGTTTAGAGGGAAATGGTATATTTATCTTTGGGATCATTGAAGGGTTTAGTTATATGGTTGCATTTGGTAATCTTGTAATGGGTGGTTGTATTGAACTCCTTAATAGTGGAATTGTGTATATTAGAATTAATCGGCATCTTTGGCCATGGTTAAGTATTGTTGTAAACTCTATTTGTCTTCATTTTGGTAGTTTTATAAATTTGCATAAACGAAATAAATTGTTCTTGAATTGAGATTTCCTTCTTAATTATTTCACTTGGATTGTTGATTAGGGGACAACTTTATGACGATCCGAGTTTCTAATAAATGTCATTCTTATATGGATACTTATTTAGAATCTTGAGATGGTAATTGTTTTGGTTGTTGAGTAGGTTGGTTTCTTTTAATTGGGAATGTGAATAGATAATTGTTGTCATTGCCATGTTGCTGATTTTATGAAGGTGATTTACGTGCTACTATAAGGGGCTCTTGTGAGGAGAAAATCGAGGTCTCCTGTGGAATGCCTAGTTGGTGGCTTTTGGATAGTGAGTGATTATTGTTGAATTAAAGGTTGATTTTCTTTTGTGATTCCCTTTTTGAGGTGACACCTTTGTTGATATGTGGATTGTATTTGTGTTTTAGGGTTGATTGATTTGTGGATGGGTCTTGATGAATCTTCTTTTTTGTGGCTTTTCTAAGTTAATCTCATATTTGAGGGAAATTTTATCCTTGTGTTGGAATTATTGGGGAAAAACTCTTGTTGCTTTATTTTACCCTCTTTGTGGGTTGTCATTTTTTTTGCCTTCCAGAGGCTTGAAATGATTGTCAGTTAATGTTCTCTCTTTATGTGCCCTTGATGTGGCAAGTGTTTTGGTATCATGATTTTGAAAGGGTTGTACGAGAATTTTTGAGACTTTGATTATGTGTTTATAGTGAGATGGGTAATGCCTCGCATGTTTCTCTGTTGTGATCCAATGTTCTTGTTATGTAGTAAAACCCTTGGATTTTGGTTTATGTTAGGGGTCTTAGGGAGAGTGGCTCTTCGTGGGGGCCGGTGCCTCAAAAGGAGGAAGAGCACAGAAGAACCCATGTAAGAGTAGTATAACAAGTGATAACCTAAAAATAGAACTTAGGGGGATGGGTAGTAAAACACACAAGATAATAAATATTGGATACCCGTCTATGCATTAGGGCTATCATAGACTAATGATAGACAGAGAAGGTCGTGGTCGGCAACTTAGTCATAATCTCATTTTCATGAGAGATGATCGACTCCGCATGAGCTACCCTATGGTGTTGGCACCTCAAGTAGGAGGAAGAGCTAGGAGATCCATAGATGGGTGTCGGCGCCTCAAGTTGGAGGAAGGGCCAGGAGATCCCATGAGAGCTATGTGATGACACTCTCCACTGGACACCCTTGTGCCTTGTTTCTTTTTTCCTCTGGAATCGTGTCCACATGAGCTACCCTATGGTGTCGGCGCCTCAATTAGGAGGAAGAGCTAGGAGATCCATAGATGGGTGTCGGCGCCTCAATTGGAGGAAGGGATAGGAGATCCCATGAGAGCTATGCAATAACACTCTCCACTTGACACCCATCTGCCTTGTTCCCTTATTGCCTCTGGAATTGTATTTTGTTTATTATTTCAGTTTGATTTGGAAATGTTTCATGATCATCCTTTGGTTACTTGTTTACTGGTTATTGCTTGATTTATGTGATGAGATTTATGACTTTAAGTTATTATGTTGGCTCATGAATGTTGTTGATTATGTAATTGTAATCCTTGAGTTTTATGATACTTTTGTATGACATTGATTCTTGTTGTTCCCTTTTTGGATGTTCCTGGTTGAGGTCTCTTTCTTGTCAGCTCCTCAGCATGGGGGGTTGGTCTTCGGACCCACGTGGTCGGGTGGAACGTGCTAAGCACCCCATTAGGTCCCCAGTTGAGGATCGAGAGGTGTGGATTGGTGCTATTGTGATGACTCCAGAGTTGTATCCGTCTTGGAGCCAGTTACGATACTATGTATTCCTCTGTTCATTTGTATCATGTTATCTTGTTGTATGGTTTCCACTCATGTTTGGAAACACTTTTGTATCATTGTACCTCTTGAACATTGTACTGTAATGTAACGTTAAACCTTGTGTGGATATTGGCCATGGCAGTTGTTATTCAATGTGTTGAGTTAATCATGTATATGTTGTATTTACATACACAGATGGTTTCTTATCAATGGTTTATCATGTATGTGTTACATCTGTTAATGTTTACTTTGTTTTGGACTATATCTTTGGCTTTTATTCTTTATTGCTGTTGTTTGGAATTAAGTTCGTAATGTGTCCTCGTGTACCCCAAGGGACATAAGTGTAAGTGAATTTGTTTAATTAAGTTTTATGACTTTTGATTTAATGTGCATCACATGTATGTTTAGAATACTTTAAAAAATAAAAAATAAAAAATTATTGTGTTGATGTCCTTTGGGGTTCGCATGACAGGGCGTTACATTTCATGTTGAGCCATTTTAAGCTTATTAATTGATTAAAAAAAATCAAAATTAACAATGATTTTAATACAATAAAAATCTCTCCCTCTTGATCTCTCCTTCCCTCTTTATTTATCTCTATATCACATATCCCTTTCTACCTATCCCTCCCTCCATCCCACCTATTTCTCTTTCACTCTCTCCTTCCCTCTCTACTTCTCTCCCTCTCTCACTTATTCCTCTCTACCTCTCTCTGTCCCCCTCTATGTAACGCCCCACCACACAACCCTAGGGAAAGTTGCAATTAACAACACAAATGCAATAAAAAAATTTTAAAAGAACAAAAAGCATGAAGGTTCACTACCCATTTCCAACAACCCCTAAGGTTACGAGACTAAGTTTACTTAAACCCAACAAAATACATGAATTAAAACATTACATTTAATTTCTTGACAAATTAATGCTCATACATTCCATCCGTGATAAAATTAAATCAGAGACATAAGAGATACCACATGATCCCAATAATGTACTTTACAATAAGATTACAACACTCATTCCCTGAATGAGGTAATTCCAATACACAAGGTTAAAAATTACATCATCCACCTCGATACAAAGAGGGGTAATAAAATTGCATTAACAACTGAAAGAATAAAGCATGAAGGTACTAGATCCCACGAGCTCTCCAACTGGAAATCTCATTCACACGAACAAGAAGACAACCCAACAGATTAAGGTGCATGTTCCACCCAACCATGTGATACACAAAGGCTCACCCCCCATGCTAGGAGATAGTAGCAAGGAATTCCTAGGCAAAACCATCCACCACTAGACACAGGATAACTAACACTAACACAACCAATCACATGAACCATACAACCATAAGAATAACACAAGTACACTCCAACATCACTGACATAGGTCACATTGCTTCCAGAAATAAAATAGATCGAGTATGATAAGAAGACCATACACATAAAACCAAATACCAACTATTGTTGTAGAAAGAGTGTCATCACATAGATCGACATGGGATTTCCTCTGGGAATCTTCCTAGGCTTTGGCCCCCACTATGGGTTATCCTGGTGGCCTCTACTGAATCCCGGCACCCATACTCACTCATGCAGAATCAACTACCTCTCGTAAGGATAAGATAGATGACCTTGCCATTCTAGGCCTTCCCATCTCATCCCAAGTCTATACAAGCCCTTGCATCCATGAGCGAGGCTCAATTATCTTAATTAATGTGAAAAACTACCTAAGTTCTAAGTACATTAATTTAGTTATCACTTGATTAAACCACCTCTGAAGGTTTCCTAGTTTACCTCTTTGGGCTCTGGCCCCTAACAGAAGCCACTCTTCTACTTGACAACATACCAACCAAAACCAAATACCAAGGGAATCACAAGTGCATACCAACAAGATAAAACCACTCCAACTCTAGGAGGAACACAAAATGAAACTCACTCCAAACACTGGAGACAACAAAAGTCAAACCCTCTCTGAACACTGGAGGCAACAAAGGTCAAAACCCTCTCCAAACACTGGAGGAAACAAAACATACAACCCACTCCTTCCACAGGAGGCACGAAACACATGATCCACTCCTGAACCAAAGGAGGCATAAACCATCCCCATTCATGGAAACCAAGTAAAACCACAAGATACAACTATACGCACTACCCAAGGCAAATCAAAGGTTGACTAACATGATAAAGCAACCCCAAAAGTTAAACCCCTTCTGGAAGACTTAACAACCCTTCAAAACAAATTCCCCTAAGCAAAAACAGAAGAAGTATACATTCAAGAAGGGCAATCAACCAGGGATCAAATCTATGTTTGGATTTCCTAAATCCACTTCCTTCATTAACATTCAATAATTTATAGCCTTAAAAAAAACTGACTTAATGACGTCTCTTTCAGACAAAAGATGAAACTTAAACCATCTGTTCAAATTCTTAATTACTTTTAAATAACGATAAAATGAAACAGTTACTTCTTCTATTCAGAACAAATCAATAAATCATTTCTTCTTTTCAAATAATAATAATAATAATAATAACAATCATTTCTTCTTTTCAAAATAAATCATTCTTAAAACAAAACCATTACTTTCTTTTGCCCAACATCTAGAATGTACGAAAACATTACTTAGAAAGCATCTCAGGCAATTAAATAAACTAAGGTTAGGATTTCCTAACTCCACTTAATCTCAATTTCCATTACTTGCATTTATCCAAAAAAATACACCAAATTCATTTCACGACGTTGAATTTAAACACCAATCATTTACTCTAAATTTCACAATTAAATTTTATAATCAAAACAACTTGATAAATAAGGTCATTTGGTTAAGAATAAACCAATCATTAGTTCAACTTTGAATAAATTAAACAACCAAATTTTATCTATACAAGGATACAATATACGCTAAATATATATACATAAAAGTATATACTCCATGTATATACTATTATATATTTATATATTTAAATATCTAAATCTAATTAAAATTAAGCAGTTCAACACCATAAAATAATTCATTTAAAATATATAAAATACACATATATACATTATATATACATATACACACTAAATGTGTATGATATATATACATAAGTATATATATATAATATATATATAAATAAACTATTATAAAATAAATATTATTTAAATATTAACATAATGTTATATATATATACATATAACATATATATATATATTATATATTATATATTATTATATATTATTATATATAATATATATATTATTATATATAATATATATATTATTATATATAATAAATAATATTAAATAATATTTATAAAAAAAAAACTCCATAAAGGGCACAGGCCCTCCCATATGGGAGTGGCCAAGCTACCACGCAGCCTCCCCCATATGGGGGGTGTTGTGTGGGCAGTGTCGCTGCCTGTAGGCAGTGTCGCTGCTTCCACATAGCACCTCCCAATGGGGGGTGTTGTGTGGGAGCAGCGCCTCCCTTGAGGGCTCTGTGGGGGGTGCAAGGCTACAGCCCTCCCCTCCACACCCTGAATAAATCTAAATCCTTTTTTTTTAATACATAAAAAAAAACATTTTTTAATATGGCGAAAATAGGGCAGTCCCCTATACATTTTGAAAACAGAAAAAAAATTGAAAGAGATTTAAAACCAGATATATTTGTAAATATATTTGTATATATATGTATGAGTATATATATACAGGTATATTTACAACTATATACCAAGATTTTCATTTTCAGCTCAAGATTGAGCAAAAGAACAACAAATTTTTTGCAAGAACAGGATTAAATTTGGAAAAACAACAAGAGTTTAGAATATCAAATTGAAATGAAGATTTTTTGTAGGTTTTCCTCCTATTTTCATTGTGATTGTTGTTTTGGTTTTCTTTCCTAATCCAATAGTTGTTTGCAAGATTTGAATTCATTTCTCATGGTTTTTTTTGCATCTAAATAGCATTCAAAGAGTTTTCAAACAGCATAAGGAAATTTGAAGATTATTTCAAAAGGGAAAACAAAAATGAAGATGAACCTAGTGTTTTCTCCCCGCGCTTGATGACTTCAACAATGGTGGTTCCAATCTCTTCTTCAACTCCAAATTTAGCCACAGCAAAACTCTCCACCAAAAATCAAGAATTCAAAAACAAATGAAATTCCATTTCTTTACAAAGAGCTTTCCCCAAATTTGGTCAAACCCCTAAAATATCCCACCCGCTAAATTTATTGAGCTTTTGGAGGATATTTCCATTTTTAATTTTTTTTTTAAAACAATTTACTTTCAAAGAATGATATTTCAAAATTTCATAATTTCATTTAAAAACCAAAAAAAAACTCAAAGATGCTAGAATATGTTTTATTTTATCCCAAAATTTCCAAAAAGTGAAATATAAACACATTTCTATTTTTATTAACATTTAACTTAAATATCTAATATGATTTCCATTTTCATTATAAATTTAAATCTAAATATACAATAATAGCAAAACAACTATTTCATTTAATTTATGACCATTGGCCTAGTTAACCAATAAACTAAAAATGATTTTATTAATTAAACCAAAATAATCAATGAAATAAAATAAAATTCAACATTGAAACTAGATATGTTAAATCATCACTTTAACCATACCCACCATTTAATAGCCTTTAAAATACGAAATGAAATAGCTAACCAGAGAGGAAAGAACCAAATCAAAACCGCTAACCCAATGACAACTATGACTAGGGTTATGACTTGGCACAAAAAACCTAGCTACTATCTCCCAATCAATAATCGTTGGTCAATGGACACGCTCAAACCTGTGAAATCAGGTGGAGTCGATGTCCTATACCTGTCAACCTGCAAGCAAAGCGCATATCGAACATGCAAATATATATATATATAGTAAAACACACCATGAAGTGGAAATCTCAGAATCGTAGGGCGCTCCCAAGTGACTGATACAATCTCGTCCCCTTCACTAATACAGACTTTAAAATTGATGAGTCTAACAACAACAATATAATTAAAGCATAAGGCATTTTTAATTAAACATTGGCTATGCTAATTCAAAACATGCCATAATGATAACATCTAAATAAAATACCATCACATCAAAATATAATGTTTACATCGCTTAACAGATAGCGGTCAAAAATAACCAAGTATCAAATTCAGAGTGCTAACAGAAGGGTATGTGCAGGATCATGATGGGCTAAAAAGTGGCAATATGATGGGTATGTGGCTGACGACTTTTTTTTACCCAAAATTGATGAAATGAAAAGGGTTCTTAAAGGAGAATCTCAGCTTTCCACCAATATAAATTATACTTTACTTTGAAGTTAATAAGTAATTATTATTCATTTTCTATTCAAATTACGACTAAAGTCTTGATTAATAGACTGATTGAAAAATATCTATAACTTTCAAATGGTATCACACGTTTTGAATCCAAAACATGCGTCACATTCTATGTTTCGTATACTATAGGATTAAAATAAGAAAAAATGAATTTCATGAAGTTTTGACCAAGTTAAGGTGGTCAGACATATGAGTTTTTTTATATTTTTTAAAAGTTGTAATAAAAAATTCATAATTAATTATTTACTTGGAAAAATTATAAAAAAATATACATCACATCGAGACATGAGTCCTCTACTTGTATCCAAAATTTTATAAAAAAATATTATCATTATAAATTATTGTGGTTAGGGTGGTCAGACAAACACTTACTTCATTTTTTCCCTGAAATTTAAGTACTACTGGATTGAAATTTCAAAATTTCACCAAATAGATTTTTTTTTTTTAATCAAACCTAGTATTTTAGAAACTAAATTCAATTTTCTACAAATTCTATTATTACATATTTTTGAAATAATATAGATAACTTATTCAAATTTTTATGTTAAGGTGCCTAACTCTGATTTTTCTGATTTTTTTGCCACTTAAGGGCCTAATTTTTCCATTATGATTCTGCACATACCCAGAAATGAAGCATACATAGAAAAACACTGATCGATCAAAAGAGAAAAATGGAGGGGTGCTACACTCTAATTCTCTATATCTACCCTATCCCTCCCTACCTCTCCCTCCCTCCCTCTCTCTCTCTCTCACTTTGTCTGGCTCTCTCTTTCCTTCTCTACTTCTTTCTATCCCACCTCTCTCTCTCTCTCCCTATCTCTATCTCACTTATCCCTCTCTACTTCCCTTCATCCCTTTACCCTCCTCTCTCTCTTTCTCTATCCTTCCCTCTCTACTTCTTTTCCTTCCTCTCTCTCTCTCTTTATCCTTCCCTCTCTACTTCTTTTCCCTCCTCTCTCTCTTTCTCCATCCTTATGTCTCTACTTCTTTACCCTCCTCTCCAATTCATTCCAAAAACAACACTTCCTATAGAACTTTAGTTTTTCATTTTTCTATTTATTTATTGTTTGGATTTTATAACACAGAATATTTTTTTTTTATTTTTTTTTTAAATTTATTATATTATTATATTTATTTTATTTATTATATAAATTTTATTTTATTTTATTTTATTTATTTATTTTTATAGTATATATGTTATTTTGTAGTTAAATAGTTATTTTATTTATTATATAAATTTTACTTTTATTAAAAAATATTATATTATTTTATTTTTATTTTATTTATTATATAAATTTTATTTTTATTAAAAATTTATTATATTATTTCATAACATTATTATAATTTGAATTTTTATTCCACCAAACTTTGATCGGACTCATTCGCACTGTAATTCATTTTAGAATTATATAAAGTGTCTTGAATCCCCTGTAATTGTATCATACCGGATGGGTGCTTTGTTGTTGAAAATAATGTGGGCTTAGCCTATCAACATATGTATTGCACCTTAATCAATACTTAAAAGCAAAAAAATTTGGGAAAGTCTATTGATTAATACTTAATCAATTTTAAAAATAAATAATTTATAAAATAATTATAAATTATTGCAGGAATATGTCCACCACTCGTGGAAACTTCTGAGAATTCTTCTTTAGCTGCCATACTTGCATTGTTCATTCTAACCTTATCACGCATAGAGTTTTCATCCACTTCCAAATCAGTTGTCAATGCATTAGTCTCCTAATTCTCTTCTTTATCAAAGCAAAATTTTCTCTGACTCTCACTTTGTTGGACTGAAGGAGTATCAGAGTTAAAATCTTTGAAAGAATCACTATATTTAAAGATATATGTGCCTTTGTCATCTATTCCATCCACCAAGTGCCTTTCATTATGCTGATCAAAATGATTTCCATTTCCCTCAATCGTGCGCAATCTTTACACATTTGATGCCACCTACAAATTCAAGCTCTCAAACTTATCATCTAGCAATTTTCTTCTAGCTGATATGATAGAGGAAGTGCCACTTTCATGTTTGGTACCAATGACATTTGAGAACAACTCTTGGTCAGAAATTGACGGAATAGACCTACTCTCATTTCCTATTTCCTGTGACTCCAAACTATCAACAGAGTTGGAAACAATATGTTCTTGACATGAAGCATCAGTGGAATTCTTGTAGATACCTATTTTCCTAGGTAAATCCTTACCTAGACATTCACCGTCTTGACCGAATGAATCTTCAAGCACCACTTTTTGTAGCATAGAAGTACTCCATTTCTGCTCCCAATAGCTCTCTGGCATTGAAACTTTCAATTTATCTAGGGAACATGAAGTTTATTTTTGGTGATGAAAAATTGAAGCGTTGTGAGGAAATTTGGGTGCCTGACATGAAGGAGAAGCATTTGTGCTCCTAACAAGCTTACTTATCTCTTCATTTTTGAAAATTTGGCCCATTTTCCCTATGGGAGGCGGACTACTGTCATTTGTATTTAGAGCCAGAGCTTGAAGCAACTTTTCCTTATTAATGAACTTCTTCACATCTGCATCCTTTGGAAAATTAAGCAACTTTTGGAGGCAAGTTGTTGCATTTGTTGTGCCAAGCAATAAGGATCACAGGTACAAAAGCAATGAAACTGCTATAGCTGAAATGAATGCACTGTGAGGAGAGTATGGAATACTATTTGCATGGAAATCATCTCCATAAGATGATAGGGGAGTGTTAGATGCTTCAAATATAGCATCCCAAACATGTAACAGATTCTCAAGCACAAACTCTCTACCAAACAACACACGTAGCCAATGCAAAGCAAAATATTGTGGTTCAACACCAAGGTCTACTAAATGGTTGTACGAGGAAATGTCAGTAATGGCAAGTAACTTATTTAAATCACCAGATGCTTCAATAACAGGAGACAACCCTACTATAAAGATGCCTGTAGGGGTGTATGTGAAATAGTCTGCCATAGCAACTGCCCCACCTCCTCCACTTAATAATGCATCATACATACAGTAAGCATCATGTTCCAAAAATCTTGTAGATAAAAGAGCCCCAAGATCCCCCTCCGCCCCATATGCATCACTGCTCAAAATGATAGACATGAAATCTGTATCAAGGTCATCATTGCTGCCAAGTTTTCCCAAATTTGATTCAGAACAAGGGTTGTCAAGGCTAGAAATGCCATCTACTGTGTTGTCCTCATCTTCCAATAAATTTTTAAAAAAATGATAGATCAATGGGCTCCCTCAGTTTTCTCTCCCACACAAATTCCTGCACCAATCAAGGCACCACAAGCTGAACATGCAGCTTAGCCAACACTATTCTCAGAAAAATCCTCCTCCCCATCAACTTTATCTCTTTACTTCCCATCATATCCACTTCATCACACAAAAACTGATCTAGCCTAAATTTGTTAGGATTTTCCCACACTTGGGGATCATTACCCATTTCCCAAATGGAAAAGTTGATCAATGCATCTACCGGTACATTGTACCCACCAACAGGGCACACCTCTATAAATGTGTGTGTCAAAATGAATTTCCTTAGCGGGTGGCATCATAGCATCATAGCGTCTCCTTCACCACGAACTCCAGATACACCATTTTGTTCACATCCTTCTCATCCACCGCTCTTTCCTTACCCACAACCTTCACTATTTCTTGGTACACTGTGCTCTGGATGGCTTCATCTTTCACCAAGTTTTCCATCGTCCATTGCATGGTAGTCGATATGGTATCCATGGCGGCAAGACCAAACAAACTCCGTTCAACATTAAACCCATCAACAATTATATTTTCTTACACATTTCTTGACGTCATAGTGTTGGAAATGTCAGTGGGGTTCCCCCATGTATAATAGCCTATCGGCTAATTATATTATTATATAATATAATAAATTTTATATTATATTTAATATATAATATTTAATATTATATAAATATTATAATAAAATATATTATTATATAATATTAAATTAACAAACATTATAATAATATTTTTTAATTTAATTTTCATATGTTGTATGATAAATATATTAAAAAACATTGTTATATATATTAAGAAATTATTATAATATATAAAATAAAAAAATTGGTTGGGCTTGGACCCAACGAAATTAAAAATTCTGACTTAAACTAAACAGATGTCCATTTCGGGTTGGTATTAGGTTTGACACTGGTACTTTCCACCCAAGCCTGCAAAAATTCAAAACAAAAATTTCACATTTTTGGGTGAGTTAGAAATGCCTTTTTTTCAAATTGCCACTTTTTGGACCCCCATGATCTTGCACAGACCCAAAATGAAAAGAGCTTTTATCAAACTTATGCAAAGCTTCATGAATGTAAACATAAATGTTTTGTATCCAAAAGTGAAAAGTACTTTTATCCATATTATGCAAAGTTTTAGAAATGTAAACATTTCAGATATGATGATTTTTGTTGCTGAAATGATTTTGGAAAAATTCAAAAAATGACTACCCTAAATGGATGATTTTGATCTAAATGCATAAAATAGAAGTTCCTGAAACTTTCTAGACTGATACTATAGGTTACCAGTAGGCCTAGTCTAGTGTAGTAAAATGCATACCGTTGCATTTTCACACTTGTTTGGGCCAGCCTTACTTCATTTATCCTCATTTATGGCTTAATTGGTCCTATTTTGCATCCACAAGCTCGATGAATTACATATTTTTTTGGCTAATCCTAACATTCTCCAATGCATAAATGATAATTTAATGATTTCATATGTGTGTCCTTGATTTTTGGCGCTAGGACTAAATGCCACCTATGAGCATCTTTTTAAATCTGCAAATACTAACATCTCAAACATGGGTTAGTATTTTACAAATCTATCAAAATAACTCCTATGAAATACCTTGCAAATACTTCAAAATGCAAGAAAGGATGCAAGAAAATTAAAAGCATTATGAAAGCAACCACAAGTTACCTATTCCATAGTGGATTGGTGTCACATGTGCAAGTGACCCTTTCCCAATCCTTGATAAAAGCTCAAGATGATGTAAATTCAATGGAGATGATGAGCAAGATGAGTTCTCAAATCAAGAGAAAAACCTTGCATAAAAGTTGTGGATGGATGAATGAGGATTAAGGACTTCTTTTATAGATTTCCTTGATGAGAGATTGGCCAAGAGGGTGAATGTGGGACGAAAGATCCACCAATGAGAAGAGGCCACTTGTCAAGTGGTGATAGGCCAATGGATGTGCAAGATTTGGGAAGTGTGCCCGTTAGAGGGAGAATTTGAATTCAAATTTTACAATAAATTTAGAGAGGGGACAAGAAAGACAATAAATGCTATGTTGAGGGACAAATCAACTTGCTCATGCTGGAGGAAAATGGTTTCATAAATCAATAAAATTGATTTATTTTGTGCAAGTGGGAGATATCTTAGAGAAGGCAAGTGGGTAAGATTAGCATTTAATCAGGATTAGATTAAATTAATGATGATTAGGCTAATTTGACCTTTTAGGACTTAAATACTTGATTTATTTAATTCAGAAAAGGATGAAGTATGATTTGGATTTGAATTAATTTTAATGTATGTTTGATTTATTAAAGGTTGATGATAATGTTTATTTGATTTTAAATTAAACAATCTTAGAGATGACACCTAATGATCGGATGAAAGTGATAGAATGGACCTAATGTGAAATTCAGTTCGGGCTTGATGAATTAACTGACCGAATGGGTCATCATTAATTTTGCATGTCTATTATTTTTACCTCTCTTTGAAGCAATGTACTCTATTGCATTGGTTCAAGAATAATTTGTCGTGATCTTCAAAAATTCAAGAAATTTTGATTGTTTGATGCCCCAAATGAAAAGTACATTGGTACATTGTTGCCCCCTCGAGAGATTGAGTGAAAAGATTCAATTTGAGGGTCAGATCTCAATATAAAGAGGTTCAAAATGGATGGTTATGGTTGATGATGCAAATGAGATGATTTTAAGATGCTTAGAATAAAAAATCTATATTATCTCAAACAACTTAAATGATTATATGATGCAAGATGGATGAGATTGATGATGTGATGTGCTGTGATTATGTAATGGATGATTTATGAGATGCTTAGACTAACAGATCTATATTATGATGATGATATGCATGTGAGATGATATGCAGAATATTGATGATTTATGGATGCAAGATGAATGCATAATGGATGCATGATAGATGTATTGGTGATGATGATTAATTATTCATGCTGTGATGTTAGTGCGGAAAATGAAGAAATTAGATGATGACAAGAGGATCCAACAAGCCAACATTATGAGAGATGATGATGATAGATGATGATTTTCTAATCAAGGATTGGGATTTTAAAAGGTCACTTACTTTATGCTTGATAACATGTCTAAGCACAATGCATCGTATGGCAAAGGAATATGATGGCTGCTATATCGTTAGTGTGATGGACTTTGACTCAAAAATAGATAGGAGTATTCTTGTTCACACTCATTACGTACTTTTTGAACCTTGCTAGATGCACTTTAGAAGTTTCAAACATCTCTCGGACCAAAACACGGAGAGGTATAACCAATCAATGCAATAGTCAAAAAGCCATCCAAAACATCCTCTATACATATCTAACAAATAAAGTATTCGCCAAGTTATTTTACAAGAACGTCCAACAAGCACAGCAGACAAAAGAATAATGATCGTTGCCCCATTCCTATCTCTAAATCCTTCGTTTGGATATCATCGAGAGGTCCTTGACCGAGCTAATAAGATAAGTCAAAAGAAAAAAGATAAAGCACACAAAACAAGTTGATGTTCTTCAATACTAACCAAAAGGAAATGTGCTTTTAAGGACAGGAGCCGAAACTTATTGCCAAAAGATAATGACCATTGTAGGAAGGATACATCCTAGGACATGTTAGTGGATGGCGGCACGTCATTTCGTTTATCCAAAATGTTCTTTCTGATAAATAATGCCCCTTGTAGGAAGGATTCATCCTACGACATGATGTTATCAGATGATTGATATGGGACTGTTTGGATGATGGACTATTGACACAAAGACTTGACCAACTTGTTTACGTATTGACTTAGACTTGAGACTTGACACTTTTGAGATTTACTTTTAACCTGCTAGACTTGTTTCTAACTATTTCACCAAAGGTTGAAGATGACAAATCAGCTTTATTATGAATGGTGTTTATTGCAGTGCAAGCCAGATGAGGCGATGGATCGCTTCAACCATTTGGATGTTTTTGATGTTTTGCAATGTTTTGAGGCTATTTTGGTATTTTTCAAGGTTTTACAAATGTTTTTAGGATTTTCTCGACATTTTAATTCAAGATAAATAACCTAAAGATCTATCCTAGGGGCTCCTGTGGGTCGATCACAGATTAGGGGCTCGCTTCACGCTTATAGTAAACGGAGAGACCATGTAGAAGTTTGACCGATGACTGACCAATTTACGATGAAGATATACATGATGAGATGTTAGTTTATTATGACTAATCAGATAGGATCGAATTTAAATGTTCCCGGATGATCAAAGATCAACCTTGCTCACGCTCAATCTCGAGATGACGCGAGTCTCTGACAAGACTAATCTCTATTTTGGTTTTGACCTGACTTTTGACCGCTTTTGATTTGATATGTTTGAATGTTTTGATTTTGATGTTTTGATGTTTTGGATTTTCCGATGTTTTGATGTTTTTGGATTTTCTTAATGTTTTGATTAAGTTTTTGGATTTTCTCGATTAATGTTTTGGATTTTCTAATTTTCTAATGTTTTGGATATTTAATTTTGAGGACTTTAAGACCATACACCTAATCCCCGATTCGATGAGAACGCACCCCCATCATGATGCAATAGACTATCTCGACAAAGGCATTGCTTCTAATCTTTGAGAATGGGCCGCGTAGTACTAGGAGGGATCATGATATGAACACAGGACCAAGCTATGGTGCCGCTGTGAGCGGATGAGTGATGAATGGAGATATGGGTGAGATGGATGATGGAAGCGAAATGGAGGGATAATGATGAACAAGCCGTAAAGGTCCTGGTGGATGGAAAGTGTTTATTTACACAAGGCGCCTATTTGCCAGGTTTTCACCAAGGTATTTGTCCAAAGTGCCACCAAAGTGGTTTTCACTAGAGGATCATTTTTTTATCCTTTTCTAAATTTTTTGATTTTTGTTTTTTGATTTTTTTGTTGTTACCAAGACACCGGGTTGCCGTGTTTCACTGGCAACATTTTTCTCGTAGACTTTTTTCCTCGATTTTTTTGATTTTGGTTTTATGAATCTCGAAGAATTAGGCATAAAACTTTTGAGATGGGATATTCATGGGCTCCTGCAGAGGTTCTCCTTCGGGTGTTGATACCTAATATGCCCCTGATTTATAGCTTGTTGTGACGATGAAAGACCCTAACCAATTGGGTTTGAACTTGCCTTTGCTGCTGGGATTTGGGACATTCTTCTAATTTTCTTTTAAGACCAGTTCTCTGACTTGGAAAGTCCTTCTAATCTTCTTTTTGTAGCTTCATTTGAGTCTATTTTGATAGAGTTGCAAATGATTCAAAGCATCTATGCATCTCTCATCTAGTAAAGTCTCCAACTCGTTTAATCTTGACACCCGATAGTCCTCATTAGTGATGAGATTTTGCAATGATATTCTAAGGGATGGGAGCTCGATCTCAATGGGGAGTACAGCTTCTGATCCGTAGACCAAGGAGAAAGGGGTGGCGCTAGTGGGTGTGTGGATGCTGGTTTGATAAGCCCAAAGGGTGGGATTAAGCTGCAAGTGCCAGTCACGACCTGCATCATTAACTATTTTCTTGAGGATTTTGAGGATGGTTTTGTTCATGGCTTCTGCTTGGCCATTTCCTTGGGGATAGTATGGGGTGGAGAAGCGATGCTGGATTTTAAATTTCTCACACAAGTCGTGAACCTCTTGGTTCTTGAATGGTGTCCCATTATCTGAGATAATGTCTTGTGGAACACTATAACGACAGATGAGATAGTTCAAGATGAATTTTGAGATTTGCTTCCCAGTGATATATGTCATGGATATGGCTTCCACCCACTTTGTGAAGTACTCAGTTGCAGTTATAATGAATTTGTAGCCATTGGATGAGGTGGGTGAGATTTTCCCAATGAGGTTGAGTCCCCACTGTGAAAAGGGCCATGGTGTGACAATCAGGTGAAGCTCTTGAGCTGGAGCATGGATGAGGTCCCCATGCTGTTGACATTGTAAACACCTCTTAGCATGATCATGTGCTTCTCTTTCCATTGTAGGCCAGTAATACCCCATCCTTAGCAGTTTCTTGGCTATGGTTATTCCGATCGAGTGTGAGCAATAGATACCGTTATGAACCTCGGTTAGAGCATTTAATGCCTCCTCAGCATTTAGATAGCACATTAAAGTACCCTCTATGCTTCTACGGTATAAGGTATCACCTAGGATGACAAATTTGGATGCCTTTTTGATAAAGGTTCATTTTAGGCTCGATGGTAGGTCAGAGGGTATGACTCCTATGTGAAGATATGTGTAGATGTCGTGATACCAAGGATCACCAAGACCAACATTTTGACACACATATTCTGATTTCGGTACCTCGAATGTGGGAATGAGAAGCTGCTCAATTAGAAATTCATATTTTGGCAGGTTGTGAGGGATTTCTACTAGAGACCCAATTGTAGCCATGGCGTCAATAGCTCTTTTGTTGGTTCTTGGAATCTGCTCAAATGTTATGTTGATGAAGGATTCCTTTAGAGTCTCCACCAATTTTTTGTATGGGGTTAGCTTGTCATCCTTTGTCTGATATTCATTATTGACCTGATTTATGATCAACTGAGAGTCTCCATATACCTTGAGAGCTATGATATTCCATTGTACTGCTATCCTGAGACCTATAGTCAAAGCCTCGTATTTCGCTATATTGTTGGTGCACAGAAATGCCAATTTGTATGACTTCGGTATGCAACCCACTTATGGAGTGATGAAGAAGACACCAGCTCCTGATCCATGTGTATATGAACCTTCAAAGTATAGTTTCTAGTGGTCCACTACATTGAGATTAAAGATGGATTCATCTGGAAATTCAAATACAAGAGGATTCTTTGTATAAATAGGTGCCTCTGCCAGTTGATCTGCAATAACTTGACCTTTAATGGCTTTCCGCTCAACATACTCAATGTCGTACTCTAACAATAGCATCACCAATTTTTCCATTCTACCTGTGAGCATTGCTTTTGATAAGAGATACTTGAGGGGATCAATTTTCGTAATGAGCTTTATCTTGTGTGCCAACATGTAATGTCTGAATTTTTGGGATGCAAACACTACGGCAAGGAAATATTTCTCGATGAATGAGTAATTTAGCTCATGACCGACCATTGTTCTATTGATATAGTAGATAGCCCTCTCTGTTCCATTTTCATCATGTTGAGCTAAGAGAGCTCTTAGGGCTGTTGCTGTTGATAACACATATAAAATCAATGGCTTCTTTGGGATGGGTGGCATTAAAACTGGTGGTGTTAGTAGATATTCCTTGATCTTGTTGAATGCCTCTTTGCATTTTGTATCCCATTTATATGCTACCCCCTTGTGGAGTAGGTGAGAATATGGATTCTGCTTGTCTACCAGTTGTGCTATGAATCGTCGGATGGATTGAAGTCTTCCTTGGAGACCTCTCAGTT
This sequence comes from Sequoia sempervirens, assembly GCA_007258455.2. NCBI lineage: Eukaryota > Viridiplantae > Streptophyta > Pinopsida > Cupressales > Cupressaceae > Sequoia > Sequoia sempervirens. Next base: position 217,091,539 of record VDFB02379711.1, on the reverse strand, counting down.
GTTTTAATGTCTTTGGTGCTTCCATCTCGAGGATTGCTTTTACTTTTTCCAGATCCACCTCAATACCCCTCATGGACACTATGTATCCTAGCAGTTTACCTAATTGTATGCCAAAGACACACTTCTTGGGATTTAGTCTGACTTTGTATTCCTCCAGTCTGTCAAAGATAGCACTTAGGGTTGCTATATGATCTTGTCTTTTTCTTGACTTTGCTAGGATGTTGTCGACATAGTCTTTGACTATTTTATGAATCATGTCATGGAATATCAGCATCATGGCCCTTTGATAGGTTGCTCCTGCATTCTTTAGGCCGAATGGCATCATGTTCCAGCAGTAGGTCCCCCATGGACAAGTGAAAGCCGTCTTATGTTGATCTTCTTTTGCTATCATGATCTGGTTATATCTTGAGAATATGTCCATTAGTGATAGAATCTCATGCCCTGCTATCATGTCCACTATCATGTCAATGTTAGGAAGCGAGAAGTCATCTTTTGGACATGCCTTGTTCAAATCTCTAAAATCTGTGCATATTCGAATGGCTCCATCAGGTTTCGAAACAGGTACCAGGTTTGATACCCATTCGGGATAATCTATGGGTCAGATGAATCCTGCGTCCAACAACTTTTTGAGCTCCATTTTGACCAATAGGGTGATCTAAGGATGCATTTTTTGAAGCTTTTGTCTGATAGGTTTTGCTTCTAGATACACCGCTAAGTGATGAACCACTGTCTCTGGATCTAGCCCTAGCATGTCAATGTAACTCCATGTGAAGTTTATTTTCCTTTCCTTTAGGTTGCTAGGAGTTCTTGCTCTTCTGATAATAGTGATTCCACATAAAATGTGATGTGCGGGGCCTCCTCTGTTCCTATGTTGATCGGATTGCATTTTTCAGCCAACACTGCTAATTTCTCTTGATGAATAGCTCTTAGGGGAAGATTGAATCCTTCATCCTCAAGTGCCTTAGAGAGGTTTTTTACCATTGGATACATCCTTTCTTTTTACTATTTTCTTTTCAGAGAGTGCCACAGTGTGGTTTTCACTCAAGGACTTGGATATGATTCTTAGTTTCTCACTTTTGCGACTGAAGGATTCAATTGTTTCCCCATAATAGGCGTGTGTATCCAACTCCATTATAAATCCTACTTTATGATCTCCATCTGGAATGTTATCTCTCAATCCCATGAATTCTGAGAGCGCTTCATCATTTTTTAATGTATCGAGAACTGGTGGTCCTCGTTGGTCATAGTCGATCAGTTGGGGGTAGACTAGGTGGATCTCATGATTTTGATGATCGGATTTGAATGATAAGGTACTAATCATGCAAAGGGAGGTATCCTCAAATAACCTAGGTAGATTGGATATGGGGTCCTCGTCATCGCTACTAATATAGGGCTCAGTTATAAAATTATGTGTGTCCCTACCTGTGACTATTGGTGAGTGTACTTGTACTAGTATTGGCTAAGGAGAAACATTAGTGGCTCTAACCAGAGGACTTCGACCACGTATGGTTATTCTCGGAGTGGCACATCCAAGACCAAGATTTGTTATGGGTCACGTCTCTGGCATGATAGGTATTATGAGCCCATTGTCATTTTGTCCCAGTCTTTGATTTTGGTCATAACCCATTGCAAGCATCATGTGTAGGCCTTTGCTTCTTTTGTCCATTGGTAAATTAGTTGTCAATATTTCATCTTGATACAACATGTGAGATGGATCTGCTTCAATGACTTCATGACCAAGGTCTCCCCATCTTGTGAATTCGAGATAATCCTCAGGATACGTTTGTGATGTGGAAGCTTGATTTTCTTGTGGGTGTCCTCATGATCTAGGAGATTGTGGTAACTCTCCTATCACAAAATCATTGTTAGGGAGCCTGTAACTTCCACAACCGTCCTCCTGGATGATGAGCTTGATATCGGATATGGTGGGAATGGTGGGTGTCTCTGTCACAAAAGTGGACGCGAGAGTGGTGGGATCGATGTATTGTGTGGATGGTCCGTCATCATTTTTTGGCACTTGGGGAATTTTGTAATACTTGGCTTCAAGATTCTTGCAATATGAAAACGGCTCAGGATCTCTATGGATGGTAACCTCTTGTCCATTATGTGTGAATTTCACACATTGGTGGAAGGTTGATGCTATGGCTTTCATCACATGAATCCATGGGCATCCTAGGAGGATATTGTATGGCAATTCGAGGTCCAAGACCTGACATGTGGTTTCCATGAGTGTTGGCCCTACTTGGATAGGGAGCTTAATTGTGCCCTAAGACACTCTTTCTTGGTCATCATATGCTCTGATTGTGATGCCCTTGCCTTTGTCAATGGAATCTTCTGATATTTTCAACTGCTTGATGAGGCTAAGAGAACAAATGTTCAAACATGCACCTCCATCCACCAAGACCCTTTTTATTTTGCTTTGGTTTATAATGGCTTCCAAGTGAAGTGTGCGGTTGTGAGATGGTTGGGCGGGGAAATATTGGTCAGAAAATGTAAGGAGATTAGGTGTTATGATATTTGCGACCATAGCTTGGAATTGCTCCACATCAAGATCCGCGAGGACAATGGATGAGGCTAATGCTTCCTCAAGGATCTTTTTATGCGCTAATGAGATTTTTAACAACTCCATGATGGAGATGTGTGTTGGCATTCTTTTGAGTTGGTCTACAACATTGTAGCTATATGGAACGGCTCTTGATGTAGGGACTCTATTTGGTTGGGATGATCCTGCAATGGTGACTTTGCTGCCTCTTGTGGTGACTCCACAATCTTCAACATGGGCGCCCTTGATGGTGATGACCATGTAGTCTTCATTTAGAGAGGCAATGATTGTTTCATACATGTGATTTACACTACCCTTCCTTTTATCATTTCTATTTCCTTTGTTTCCATGATTCAGCATCTGATTCGTGTAGATTTTAAGGTCCTGATTTCCCATAGTTTGTTCCACGTTTATGATTTTCTTGTCAATGAGATCTTGGATGATTTTTTTGAGTCTCATGCAATTGTTTGTGGTGTGACCTTTTATTTTGTGAAATTCGCAAAGTTGATTCTCATTGTACCAAGGGGGTTTGACATCGGGTTCTTGGTAATTTTTGAATGTAGGAGGCTGGATGAGTTTTTTGGCAATCAACTTTTTCATTATGTGCTCCAATGGTTCCCCCAAAATGGTGTATTTACATTTTGGATAATTTTTGCATTGTGGTGGTCCTCTTTGGTCATTGAGGTTATTGATGGTGGGATTATTGGGTTGGTATGTTGTGTGATGAGTATTTTGGCATTGTGGTTGGACTTGCGGTGCGGGTGTATTTTGGCGTGGACCACTAATGACCACCTTGGCATCAACGATGCCATCATTAGTGATGTTCTTGTTTCTCACCCATGTATGAGGTTTATCATTGTAATTAGATGATGGGCGGTTGTTTTACGGTTCGTGATATGACGTTGATTCAACGGGTTGGGTCACAAGGGCTCTTTCGATGCTAAGCACCTTGGAGATTAATTGCTCATATGTGGTGATTCCCTAAACCTTGAGATGAAATGATAGGTGGCTTTCAAGGTTGTCTATGATCATGTAGACTTGTTCTTCTAGCATGGCCCACTTGCTCTGATTGGCCTTGGATCGCCATTGTTGAAGGAATGAAGCAAAAGATTCATTCTTTCCTTGTTTTAGAGCGTATAATTCATCAAGACTGACATCCATTGCGATGTTACATGCGTAGTTCATGATGAATTCATCTCTAATTTCTTGGAATGTTCTAATGCCTAAAGGTAAGTGGGAAAACCATTCTATAGCAGAACCTGCCAAGCTCCTAGGGAATAGTCGCATTAGATAAGTATCATCATATGCAACCTCCATACAATGAACCTGGAATTCCCTGATGTGATCTTCAGGGTTTCCCATCCCTCGATACTTGTAAAATTTGGGGATTTCAAATCCTTTAGGGAATGGTTTCATGTCTAGGCCCCTATCAAATGGATAGGGACACAAGTTGCTTTACGTTTTGGTTGTCTACCCCGATTGAAGGTCGAGCACTTGTTGCAAGAGCAACCTGAGTTGTGTCATCACATCATTCTGGGGATCAGGGGGTGGGATGAAAGTATTTTGGGGTGTTTGAATTATTGGTTGGATGGATGGGTTGGTCGGTGCATTGTTTGATGGTATCTGCATGTTTTTTTGAGCGAAGTAGGCTTCTACTTGCTTTTGTATGAATGATGCATGTTGTTGATCCTATTGTTGTTACGCTAGGATTTGTGATTGTTGTTACGCTTGTTAATGCTCCAACAATGCTTGTTGTTGTGCTTGTTGTTGTTCCCACAACGCTTGTTGTTGGGCTGCCAATTCTGCTGCTTCTTGTTGCTCTTGGTATTACTTTAATGCTTGTTGATATGCTTGCAATTGTGCTACTTGTGCAAGAAGTTGTGCTTGTGCTTGTGCTTGTTGTGCTTGATATTGAGATTGTGCTTGAGCTTGGGCTTGTGCTTGTGTTGCTTGCCCTTGTGCGGCTTGTTGTTGTAATAAAATTTGTGCTTAGCAACTCTTTGTGCTTGCAATACTTGTGCAGCTTGGGCAGCTTGTTGTTGTTGTTGCAATAAAGCTTGGGCTTGTTGTGCTTGTTGCGCTTGTAATGCGGCTTGTGCAACTTTGGTAACTTGCACAGCTTGAGTGGCTTGTTGCATGGCTTTTTGTTTCTACACTTGTTGGTATCCTCTTTGAAAATTGGCTTGTAATGCTGCATCGAATTGGTTTGATGTGGTGAACATTGGTGGTGGTGGAGGTGGTGGTGGATTTGGAATGGTGGTAGATGATGATGTTGTGTTGATATTTTGCATGTTGGATAATGGTATTGATGTGATTGGTCCTTGTGAGACCATGCTTTGTGATGTGAGAGGTGTGTTTGATGGTGTTGCCATTGCTTGTGTATTTATCATTTGTTGTTGCGATATCAACAATAAATTTTGAGCGTTTGGTGCAATGCTTTGATTGATGGTTGGGATGTATGTTTGATTGATACTTGGTAGGGGAGGAAGCCCTAGACCAAGGAGTGGTGCAGATGATAATGGCAATGGCGGAAGAGGTGGAAATGTGAGCTGTTGTGAAAACATCGTGGTGTCGAATATGTCCCCTGGCCCGAAAATATATCCCTCCTCTTGCAAATTTGTGAGAAGGGGTGTTTGAGGTGTTGCGTGAAAAGATGATGATGATGGATCATGATGGAAGGTGAGAGGAGCATTTTTGTGTAATTATTTTTGGGGTATGTTTTGCTCCAATATGGTGTTTGCGTCCAAACTTTGATTATTAACAAGGGGATGTGATTGAAGAGCATTGAGAAATGTGTTTCCCTTGTTGACATTTGGTTGAGTTGGAGCAATTGATGTCATGATTTGTGGAATGTTTTGCGTGATATTTTGGGATGGAGGTGTGGATGAGATTGGTGGAAATGATGTCTCCACTATGGTGCTCACATCAAAGTCTGAAGGCAACTTGGCCCCTTGTTTTGCTAATTCAAGCATGTATAACGAAGGGTTGAGTCTCATCATGATGTTGATGATTCGATGGTTATCCAGATTTTGGAGCATTTCCGTCATTTCCTCACGAGACATTCCAAAAGTAGGGTCCTCTCCTTGGTTTTCTTCTTGTGGGTTTTGCGATGATGATGGAAGGCTAATTGTGAGATTTCCATCCCCAATGGGATTCATTTTAGGAGTGGTTTGGCTAAGATCACTTGAAGCGGGTGTTTCTTTGTTGGCTTCCATACTCTTCTTGTATTGAGATCTAGTTAGAACCATAAAACGGGGACCAATCTTTGAGAATATGGGAGATGAATCTCTCGGTTCTTTGGATTAATCTCTATTTTATGTCCCAAAGTGAAATTTTTAGGATGCTTTTTGGGGATCAAAGGTGATGATATGATGATGAATGATATGAATGTTTTGGCTTTTGATAAATCTTGAATGAGACACTAGGCTTTAGGACTTGGATTTGATTGGGTTTTGGATTTGGGATTTTGTCCTTGACTTTGATTTTGACTTTGTTTTGATTTTTTAGCAAAAGGACCCTAAGATGTTTGATAATGATCTAAGGGATGGATTTGTTCAAAGAATGACTATTTGAATGTGTAAGGAGAAGGATGCATCTACCCACACCTATTCAAACAAGATGATAGCTTTTGCTAAGCATATGGAGAAGGATTCATCTACATATGCTAAGCTAGGCAAGATGATTTGGATAACTTTGACTAAGGATATGCAAAATGATGCATTTACACATTCCTAGCCAAAGGTGATTTTGGTAATGTTTTCAAGGATATAGTCTCAATGTTTTGGATGATTTTTTATTTTGCCACAAAGCCTAGTATCAAGGATAATTTCGAGATTTTCCAAAAGATGATTTGTGAGATGGATTTGATGTTTTGAAAGATGGATGAAAGAGGTTTGATTTGTTTTGATCCTTAGGTGAACCTAAAAAGACACTTTGTTTTCCTAGACCTAGGTATTGAAGAGCATGCAAATGCTTCCTAAAGACCTTTGTAACCAAGAAATTATTTCATTTGAACGTTCATTTTCAGATTTCCAATAATTTTTTCTTTGGGATTTGTGAGTCTCCAATCACACATGAATATTCATTTTGCTTAGCTTTGCTTAATGGCTTTATTTTACCAAAGCACTTTCTTTGATTAAGTTTTCAAACTAAGATGTCCAATTTCTTAATTTCTTCAAACTCCACAAGATATGTTGTGTGGAAATTTAATGAACTTAAGGCAAGGGTTTCCCTATTGTTTACTCAAGGAGACGAATCGAGATGTAACCCAATGTTTAGAAACCTCTAAGGACATGAGTCCCAAGGGAAAGAAATAACATATGGATTGAGTCAATGATATTTGTCTCCAAGAGGGTTTGAAATTTGAATGATATTGTTAAGTGTTTGTTTGCAAATGTTTTCAAATACAACACTATGTTTTCAAGCAATGTAACACCCTAGCTCAATTGGTACTTTTTTCTTAGTGGGCTTGCCTCATGCCCTTCATAGAAGAGATGATTTTACATGCAACCAAGGAAGAAATATATAGGTATGTTAAGAATAAAGTCTTAACCTCTATATTTCAACCAAGATCGGACATGGAAAGTAACTTCTTGGAATCTAAGTTCCAATGCACCACTTTGATAAACTTGCTCAATGGATCAATAGGCCACTACAAACAAGGGTTCTAGTTCAGACTTTCCGTTCGTGGAGATTGACCCATACGGAAAGAGTCCCCTTTTGGATCCATCTTGTCAGAATCAACCGCGTGATATTGGCGTTTCTTCCAATATCCACATTTATATCCCGGCTGGAAATACTCTTGGCTTTAGAGTGTTACCATTTCAGTCATTCCCTTGGGTGAGTACTTTTTCCCTAAGGCAAGCCCTCTAGGATAAACAAAAGTGAGCAAAGACACAATCCATAACTCGATCAATCTTTGACGACTCAAAGAGAGAATATACGCGATGATGCTCTACTCACACTCGCACAAGATGTTCAATTTTAAACCCAAATTGAAGTGTGTATGGGAAATTATTTACGCAACTTAATGTCACCAAAAGCCTTTTGATTCTCAAGATCACCGTGAGGTATGAGAGAAGTGCATACATCTTTTGATGATATTACTTTGTGTAAATAATTACAAAACAATGAAAGCACACATTCATTTTATCCTTCAAAGCAATGGTTTGATTCATTTTTTAGAGCACCAAATGAAGTGTGAGAAATTGCCTTGTTCAATTTGTTAATCCCAAACACAATCTAGTAAGTTGTGATCCTAAAGTTCGTTTTAGCCTTTGCAAAAAACCAAAGTGTTCTTTTTAAACCCAAACAAAAATTAGTGTCCTAAAATGGAAAGATAAACAACTTTGTGAAGAAGTGTTAAACAAACACTTAAAGCATTTAAAAACACTTTGAATTTTCAAAAAAAAATCCTCATTCTTTCATTTTCCTTTGCTAGCCTTCTCCTTGCTTTCCTTCGTTTGTACCTTGTACCTTTGTTGTCCTTCATTTTCTTTTGTACCTATAAAGAAAAGACAATCATGTGATAATTAGAACATCAAATTTATTATGATTCAAATTTGTAAGATAGAAAGAGGCTTTCATAAGTGAATCATGCTTTCCTTAAACTTTAAACAAATATAAAACTAGAGGGTTTTCTAAAAATAATTTCTCTTATTGATAAATTAATCCCAACAAACTAAGATTTTGCATGAAAGGTGTATTTAAAGATAAAGACTATCAAATTTGTTTAAACCCCTTCCAAAATAAAGATAAGAAACAATCTTCATTGGCATCAAAATCTTAATAGACACTTGTCCCCATCCATGATTACATTCAATCCTAATTTATGACTAAAGATTCATTTATCATATAGAGAAATTATGTTTAAATATTCTCTAAAAGATCTTTGAGTTCGTGAAAATAGTAGGGGGATCTTAAAAATCTCCACTTCAACAAATCTTTTTCCAACCATAGCTCAAGTGCTTATTCAATAAAATACATAACATCAACAAATGTAACTAAAATTATTTCCCACAGCGCAGATACAAAAATACATTAAGCTAGGAACTTCTCTCAAGAGATAATAAATCTGATCTTTATTTCATTCTGTCACTTAGCCCGCACACCCATACATGGCCAATAACTTTCCAACAAAAAGAATGCTTGACAGATATCCTATGCAGGAAGGCTCTAAGAGAACATTTAAGGTAAAGCATTTAGTCAACATCTGAGGGAGACAACAGGTATATGTAATGTGCAGCTTTGCAAGGGGAAATGGCAGTGAATTAATGACAGCACAAAATGCGCGACAGGTATTTGTCTGAGGACTGCAGGATGAGTGCCAATAGGATTAAATAACAAAGGCATTTTTGTTACTTTTGAGCAATTGTAGTTGCTAGGTGTATGCAGATTCAGCAAGGAAAAAAGATTTTAATTAGATGCCTTTTGGCAGATAAAAAAATCACGACAAAAGCTAAGATAGACTTGAGTTTTTGAATGTCTTCCTTATTTATGCACAGGACCATAAAGTTCATCTCCAATTGACATGAGGTTGGCTCCCATAAACTTCCACCTATGCACTAGACTAGATGTTTCATTTGGAAACCCAAGACATAAAGATTTCATATATTCTGATTTTGACACAGATCTAGGCACGCCAACCAACATTTTTTTCCTTTTCTTTTGATGCCTTTGACCTGTACACAACTTCTATGGACCGAAGACATATAACAACTAATCAAAGGTATATCAATTAATTGTTTCTCAATTTGTTACAGCCAGATATTCAGACATTCAATACAGGCAGAATTAAATATACAATATTGGCTTCCCATTTCGTTTCACATTGTTTTGGTGGTACTAACTACTGATGGAAATCAACAAAATTTCAGTTTATTTCACCTAAACCATTATGATTGTACCATGGAAATCGTCTTCATTAAAGTTAATGGATGCCATTATAATCATAAAAGATGTTCAACTAGATTTTATGATTTTTTTTAACAGCAGCAAATGCTTGACTGCTTAAACGATGAGTTTTGACCAAACAATCAAATTTGAAGAAATAGATTCCCATCTTAAGCTACAGCCAAATCATACCTACCACCAACAAGCATTCACTTTATTTAAAAATATACATTGCTAGGTAAAAAGGAAAGGCAGAGTAATGTAGAACCAACAGTAAATAGACTGGATTGATAGTGAAGCTTTAGATTTTCTAGATACTTATCTCTCTCCTACATTAGTCTTTTGATGGTTCTTGTTCAAATATACCCTCTTCATTCTACGTTGTCATAGTGTACCAACCCCAATTTGAAAACTAAAAGACAAAATTTAGCAACTTTCAAAGCTATTGAAAAGGAATATACACAGAATAATGTATACAGATGAAAAGTAACAATATGACTAAATTATAGGCAAAGTTTTAGCCTTTCAAATCAAGTAAAACATGACAAAAATGGCAAGGTGCCCTCCTTCTAGCACCAAACTATGAGCATATTTTTAAATCTGCAAATACTAACATCTCAAACATGGGTTAGTATTTTACAAATCTATCAAAATAACTCCTATGAAATACCTTGCAAATACTTCAAAATGCAACAAAGGATGAAAGAAAACTAAAAGCATTGTGAAAGCAACCACAAGTTACCTATTCCACAGTGGATTGGTGTCACATGTGCAAGTGACCCTTTCCCAATCCTTGATCAAAGCTCAAGATGATGTAAATGCAATGGAGATGATGAGCAAGATGAGTTCTCAAATCAAGAGAGTAACCTTGCATCAAAGTTGTGGATGGATGAATGAGGATTAAGGCCTTCTTTTATAGATTTTCTTGATGAGAGATTGGCCAAGAGGGTGAATGTGGGACTAAAGATTCACCAATGAGAATAGGCCACTTGTCAAGTGATGATAGGCCAATGGATGTGCAAGATTTGGGAAGAGTGCCCATGAGAGGGACAATTTGAATTCAAATTTTGCAATAAATTTAGAGAGGGGGACAAGAAAAAAGAGCAATAAATGCTATGTTGGAGGGACAAATTAACTTGTCATGTTGAGTGAAAATGAGGGTTTTAATAAATCAATAAATTGATTTATTTGTGCAAGTGGAGATATCTAGATAATGAAAGTGGGTAAGATTAGCATTTAATCAGGATTAGACTAAATTAATGATGATTAGGCTGATTTGACCTTTTAGGACTTAAATACTTGATTTATTTAATTTAGAAAAGGATGAAGTATGATTTGGGATTTGATTTAATTAAATGGATGTTTGATTTATTAAAAGGTTGATGATAATGTTTATTTGATTTTAAATAAATGACCTTAGGAGATGAGATTACCTAATAAATGGATGAAAGTGATGAATGGACCTAACGTGAAATCTAGTTCAGTTGATGAATTAACCTGATCGAATGCACAATGTTAATTTTGCATGTCTACACCACCTAGGGTGTCTTTGTCCCCCAAAGGTCTTGGGGCCCTGATTTTGAGGCATCCTAATTGGGCCCCTTTTTGGTGTTTGTGCCCCAATTTTTATGACTTGGGACTAAGACACCACCTAGGGAGTTTTAGTCCTTCTTGAGTCATTTTTGATATTTAATTTCAAATTCTGGTAGAATTTAACCTCCTTTATTTAATGAATTCATATGTCAGCTTGGTGTGATGTAATTTTGGGATATTAAGCATAGGTAAGTATAAATACAAGGTTTCTTCACTTATTTTCTCCTAACAAGCATTTAATCAATCCAAGCATTCAAGCGTTCAAGCATTCAAGAGCAATTCATCAAGCATTTAGAGCCATCATCCAAATTCAAGCATCCTATCAAAGAGTTTCTTGCATCATGTGTTGTTGTGCTAACATTTGTGATGTAGGGTTTTGATTCAAGCAAGCAATTCAAGATCATTCCTTTGGTTCAAGATCCATATCCATTGCAGCCATTGCACACAAGTTTGCAAACTTTACAAGGGTTTGGTGAGTTGTAGCATCGCATGTTGTTCTTTCACCATTTCCTACATTATTTCTATTTCATTTCAAGGTTTAATTACCAACAAGGGATTTGACCAAGGCAAACCCCCATTCACTAACAATCAACAAGTTTTTCCCATCTTGCATATTTTTGATTGCAGATTTAGGTTGAATTCTTGAAGATAATTTGGAGTACAAAGTTATAAAAGTTGTAAAGTTGCATTACAAAGTTGTCATCTTCATGGAAACTCACCTACAGGCCAAATCTGGAAGTTTTAGAACCTGAGATCGAAGGAGAAGCAAGTGTAGACCTTGGAGATTAGGATCACATTTAGAGTTTTCAAAAATTTAGAATGGGACTAATATGCCACCTTGGGCCTCTTAGTCCTCTCGAGTATATTTTTCAAAAATTCCTTCATATCTAGTTCTCACATCTGAAGACTCTACATCTACCCTAAAAAATAGCATTAGGACTAATACACCATCTCGGGCGTCTTTTTCTTCCCTGGCATATTTGGGAAGCTTCTTTGCATTTTCGAAATCCTCACAACATCTCCAGATTTCCCAAGTACACACATCCTAACTCCTTGTTGCATAATTTCATCCTTTGCATCTCTCGTCTAGCTTGCATAACTAGGTTTTGTAGGTTGAATCTTCATTTGTCTTTTCCAAGCATTTGCTTCATGGTGAACCCCTTTAAAGCCAAAAGAACCCCCTCCTAGTTCCTCCTCATTGTGAATTTACTCACCTTGTGAGCTTTCTAGTCAATCCAATTAGGACTCCTAGGACATTCTTGAGTGATTAGTTGGAGAAAGGGTGACATATATTCTCCCATTATTCTATTAGTCACCTAGGAAGTAAAAAAAATACTAGAAAGCTAAGAAAAGGTGGATTTTGTAGGCCTTTGGGGACTCATTCGCCTTTAATGGTGAATGGATCCTACATGGGGATTTTTGAAATGTTTTTACTTATTTTTAAGTGTTTTTCAATGAGTTTTAGATGCCAAAAAATACAATTTAGGTTTGATCAGTGACTCATTTTCCACCTAGGGTGAATGGGTCCCAGATCAAGGTTTTAAAAGGGTGAAAATTCTAATCTTTAAGTTGTTTTATGTGTTTTTTGTGCCCAGTTTCAAATTGTAATTCTTGTGACGAAAATTTCTAGAATTTGATGACCTAATCCAAGTGAAATGAAGGGTAAATGATGACCTATATGACACCTTTTGAAATGTAATTTTGACTCAATGGATGATGAAAAGTACACTAATATGCAAACACTATTCAAAATCAATGTGATATGCATGCAATTTTTTGAATTTTATAGATTTAAATAATGAAATAATGCAAACGTAAACCCCTATATGCAATGCAACTAATGCAATTTTAAAGAACCCTAAATGTAATGAAAATAGTGAAAACCTAATGAAAACTATTACAAAATTAAGATCTATGGTTTTAATGTACTCCAAATAAGAAATTAGGATGTTCAAAGGGATCGGATTCACCAAAATGAAACATAGAAAATTAGGGTTTACCATAATGAATGAACAAGATGATAAACCACTAAATTTTCTAAGGCGATATGTTTCATTCAATTATGAAATCCAAAATTCATAAATAACAATTGGAAATGACTCCTAACTTTTATAACAACAATAAGGGAGGTTTTAAAAGGCTAAAACAATGTGTACCTTTTTGGGAAATTGTTGTTTTGGATCCCACTAAGGCTAATTCTCTATTGGGTCCTTGTTAGGGTTTCTAGAAAGTGATTTCTAGGTTTTATTCCTCTTAGTATGAAACTCCAAATTCCAAATGTTCACTATTTCAAGCCTCACTGAGGACTCATTCGCCTTTAGTGGCAAATGGGTCTTGTTAGGATTTCAAAAAACTAACTTTTGGAATTTGTTCTTCAATGTCTGTACTCCTAGATCCCGGGTTCTCAACTCCTAAAATTTTGAAACAAATTATGTAGCTTCATTTTTGTGTTATTGCACTATAGATGATAACTTTGCAACTTGACAATTTTGGAAATTTTGCTTCAAACTTTTCTCCACTTGATCTTCAACTTAGAAACCTGCAAACACACATCCAAGAGGAGAAAAAAGTGTTGATTGTTAGAGGATAGGGGTTTTCCTTAGTCAAACCCCATTTAGGTAATTAAAGCTTATGATGAAATAACGAAATAGAAGCATGAAACATAAAACATGAAACAATAATACCTTGGATGATGTCTTGGAATATAAATTTTCAAACTAACATGAAGTGGCCATGTAGAATGTAGATCTAGATCTTGAATTGGATATGAATCAATGCTTTCAAATGGATCTTCAATACTACATCAACACACTTAGCTCAACAACATATTTGATGCACTATGCCTTTGACATGATGATATGATCTTGAATTGATGTAATAAACTCTTGATAATCTTCCTTTGAATGTCCTTAAAATGCTTTATGATTCTCTTGTGAAATCTTGTGTAAGTGCTCTTGATTGCTTATGAATCTAGGCTGAAACTACGTGAATAAACCAGAAAATTCAAATAATCCAAGCCAACATCAGATCTAGAATTCAAAATCATTAAGATTTTGCCTCAAATAATTCAAAAAGGGGGTGTCCTATGTGAGGAGGACCCATTCACCACTAAAGGTGAATAGGACCTAGCACTTGACTTTCTAGGACCATGCTTCGGGGGGTGAAATAAAATCAAAAAACCATTTCAAAAATGCCAAGAAAGGGGCATCCTATGTTATGAGGACTCATTCACCACTAAAGGCGAATGGGTCCTAGCATAGATTTCCAAGACACCAATTTTTTCAAGTTAAATTTCATGCAATATCATTAATGGGTGTCGGGATAGACCCTTGAAAAATGCAATTGAGAGGGGATTAAATTTGAATTAAAGTGACAATTAAGCTCCAATCAACCACAATTAATTAATGAAACCCTAGATAAGTGTGAAAGTGTAATACAACACTTTCCAACACCCTAAATATGGTACAATTTAAGTACAATTTATTAAAAAGGGCCCTCAATTCAATGTGAATGTGTACAACACATTACAACACTAAATCAAGGAATTATTAGGTTAATTAATTATTAATTATTCCCAAATGCAGGAAAAGGGGATACTTTTTATGTTAATAATATATTGTGCAATTGTTATAGTTTAAATAGATTTTGTGGTAAGTTTTAAAAAAATTATTATCTATAATAGTTATTAACAATGTTTTCCTTTTACATAAGACTCTAAGTATATACCTAAGATACACATTAAAATCCTAGTTGCAACAATAAATTTTAATTTTAATTTTTTTAAAACTTATTTTTATTTGAAAAAATGACTTACTAAATGTAGAAGAGGGGGACCGGCTACTCCAGGACTCCAGTTCATGGGAGTCCTAAGCAACAAGATGCCCTAAGCTACCTCAAGTTTTCTAAGTATATTGGAAAGGTTAAGATGTTGAAACAAAGAAAACTAGGTTGGAATATATATGGAATGGGGAAAATGGGGGTATGATGGACCTATTTCTCACTATTTCATTAGGAAATAAGATCCACACAAAGAATTGACTTACAACCCTTAGGTGATTCAACCCAATGAGGGAATATATATTGATTTCCTTATGCTTGAAGATGGGGGTTTCAGCCTAAACAACATTGTTGGGAGAAAAACTAAAAAATAGAAAATCTACTCAATTATGTCAATTCAAAATTGAAACATCAATTTAAATCTCAATACAAACAAAAATGGTAAACTTTATGCATATTTGAGAAGGATAGAACACTACATGTACTAATCACCAAAAGGAGGTTTCGAGAGGTTGACTGGGACTCATTCACCCATGGGAAAATGGGTCTCTGCTCAAGGTTTTCAACCAACTTTCAAGAGCCTCTGATGTCAATTTGTAGCTTCCATTTGATCCAAGTTTCAGTGTCAAAAAGTCAAAAATTAGATATGTAGGTGATTTTATGTGAATTAATGACAAATTTGACAACTTTAACAACTTTAACAACCTTTCCACACTTGCTCTTCAAGAGATCTTCAATATGTCTTCAACCTAAGATCTGCAACACAAACACAAGAAGGAAAAATTGTTTGCTTTTGGTGAATGGGGGTTTATCTTGGTCAAACCTCGTTTGGGTAATTAAACCTTGAATTGAAATAATGAAATGTGAAAGGAATAGTGAATGAACAATATTATGTTGCAACTCACCAAACCCTTGAATAAGCCTTTAGAAATCTAAAATATTGATCTTGATCTTGCATGAAATGGTTTCAATGGATTTGGATCTTGATGCTTGAATTGATGCTTTGAATGCTTGACTTGATGTTTGAAACCTGCATCACAAAGTTAGCTCCAAAAATATGGATGATGCTTAATACTTTTACATGATGCTTGAGATCTTGATTGCTGCAATAAATCACTGATAAATCTGCTCTAGAATTCCCTTTATCATAAACTTTTCTCTTCTAAACTTGCACTTATTGCTTCTTAAAAATTCTAGGATTTGAAATGATGAAATAACCTTGTATTTATAGGTATGTATCCTTAATTTCTCAAAAATTAAACATTACAAGCCAACATTAAAATTTTAATTTAGGGACATTAAAAAACCACCAAAAACATAATTTAAATTCAGCTTCAAATACCTAGGGTGGACCCATTCCCAAGTCCCTATTCTTGGAACACACATTGCTCAAGGTAAAGTGTTATGTGTTGGTATTAATTATTGTCGGGTTTCCCCTTGAAAAAGGTAATTTATTAGGCTTGAATATGTAAAATAGGGCTTATTAAGGCATAATTAAGTCCATTTTAATTAAGAGGTCCCAAAGAAAGTGTGAAAATGTAAAGGAGTACAATTTTCTACAATCTATTTATTCCCCACTTTAGTGAGAGGATGAGTGCAAGTGAAAACTCACATGCTAAAGTAAACAAGTATGCACCAAGAATGTGTTCAAGTGTACAAATGTTAGTGAGATAGTATGACAAAGATCAAGGAGGTGGCCAAGTCCCTAGGATCAAGATCCCATGGAAACCAACATAAGCACAAAGGAACACACACAAGATGTATAATATGCAGTAGCAAGACAAGATACACAAGCATAGAATGTCAAAGACTAAAAGAAAGAAAAGGAAA
The DNA here is from genome assembly GCA_007258455.2 of Sequoia sempervirens. Lineage (NCBI taxonomy): Eukaryota > Viridiplantae > Streptophyta > Pinopsida > Cupressales > Cupressaceae > Sequoia > Sequoia sempervirens. The sequence continues at coordinate 217,074,906 of VDFB02379711.1, read as the reverse complement.
AATGGGTGGATCGATCCTCGAATATTTTTCCAACTCGATGTGGATCAAGCCTTAGATTTTTTTCCAAAAATTGTATACAAGTGAAACCCACTATTCACTATGCAAACAACAATGCACTCACACAAGCTAGTAAAATTTGTTGTCCACTAGGTGAGTCTCTAGAGGGTGGCCAATGAGAGAGTCTTATTAGGCTCCTATTCAACTAACCATGCCAAAGTTATACCTCTTGATAACTTTGATAAGGCAGCACACAATATGAAATGTGTGCTTCATAAGGCTTAGCAAGCTATGATATGCTAAGCACTTATGAACAAGCATGGCCCTACTGGCAAGCAAGGTGTATTATGCTTGGTGGCCATGAAAAGGGTTGTAACTTTGAGCTTCAAAAGGATAGCAATCTATGTTATGCTAAGCACTTATGAACAAAATTCAAATAGGATATTCAAAGGGGTTTTTCTTAGTTCATGAAAGGTCTCCTCTTAGGGAGCATCATGCCTAATGTCTCCAAGAGAGGACAAGTCAGGGATTAAAGATTCACAAATTGGGGAATGCAATCCATAGCATCACCACTAAAATGAATGTTATATACTCAAAAAGGTCACAATATTAGAGGACATCAAACCCAATGACACCACCAAGAATAAGACACATGGCATGAAGTAAGAATACCGCACTATGAAACATGAAATATAGTAAAAAATGATAATGCCAATGTATGCCCCCACTTTAAAGAAATTACTAAGCACCGTGCTGTGAGTAATTTAAACTTTAAAGTAGAAAATGATAAATTCTAAACCATAACGAAGACATGAGAGCTTATTTGGGAAGACCTATGCCAAGCATATGTTTCAAAATGAAGCTACCTCATGAAAAGGGGTTTCCCCAAATAAAATCCCAAACACATAAGCGATCCACAAATTTGGGGTCAGCATATGTCTTTGCTACAATTTTATTATAGAACTCAAAAACGTCATCGTTCCCCAAATACTTGTAGAATTGGAATAATGACACATAAAAGATTTATGACATATTCAAGAATGTAGGTACAAATAGAGGATTGAATATAAAGACATATCAACTAGAATGATACAGGGGATCACATTACGCACATGCAATCACACAAAAATAAAATGAAAATAAGACAAAGAAAATACTAGTAAGGCACATGTGATTCAACCTATAGTAGTTCATCCTCATCCCAATCTTGTTCATCATATGCAAAATTCAGACAACTAGCTAAAGGGACAATGACCAATGTCGTATTAGGAACATCACCAGGTTCAACATGTGGTAAGTCACTCATTTTAGGAGGATCATCATGGTTTATATCATTTAATCTCATGGAAGAGGAAAATAATAAATTTAGCTCATTATGCACTTCTTTATAAATCTTAGTAGTCTCATCATCATCATCCAAGTTAATCACAATAGAAGGTCTAATGATAATATCCATGGAAGGTGTGCTTGTTCTTGTTGTGGTTGAGATGTAGGATTTTCTTGTTGCGAAAAAGGTGGAGAATCATCATGAATTTCTTGATTTGTTGTTTGATTTTGAGTTTTTTATTTAAGTTTTATGTGTATCAGATGAGAAATAGCACGATGTCTATGCCTACACTCTCTAGCATTTTGATTCCTTTTTTTTTTTTCAAGTTGTGATTGTGTAGGAGTAGGTTTTTCAACCATAGGTTTCTTTTTTTCCTGCAAGGGAGGAATGAAACAAACCATGAGAGATTGTTCAACCACTTTCTCTTTAGCTTTATAGACTTGTTTGATTTTAGGAGGGACAATGAGACTTATTTGGTTATCTCATAGTCTCTTATAGGAAATGGGTGAAGGATTTGTCATGTTTTGGTCTTGGTTACTTGCAAGGGATTTTGGTTCAATTATGGTCTCATCAAGGATGGGAGGCTCAATTGTGGGTTGAGGCATATTGCTAAGGGATAATTCTACTATTCGTTTTTCCTTAAACTTTTGATCATATTTGAAAAATAAGTCCTCACGAGGCCTAATAGGTTCCATAGGTTCGGGCCAAAATAAATCCAATGAGAAATTCCCACGAGAAGACACGAGATTAAAGCCACCATGGTGTACAGTAAATATCTCTTTTCCAAATGGAAACTTTAAGAATTTATACACTACTGACAAGATGGCATTCATGGAGTGAAGCCATGGATAGCCTAACTTCACACAAAATTGATCCAACATCGAGATGATGGAGAATGAGATATTTAATCTTTTTAGTCTAACTTGTAAAGGAAGAGTTATCGAACCTATCATAGGGCAAGCAAAACCATTATGTGTTTTGATCCATGCTTTCGATTGTTCATAAGTATCTTGATAAATTTCATGCTCAAATAATAATTCTTCAGTTATCACATTCTCTACATAGATGGAATCAATTAGTATCCCATTAGTAGGCTTGTCATTGATTCTTCCATCTATGTAAAGTTGACCATCAAGTACATGTTTAAGTATGTCATTTTGTGAGAAAGCAATGTCAAGGGACATATTGGTTAGGCCTTTATGAGGTTGAACTTCAATTATTCCAATCATATGATTTATAGGATTTTCCTTATTATCATTCATGTTACTATCATCCACGTCAACATTCATCACATCATTCTTGTTTTCACTAGCTTTGACAAAGGAGATGTTATGATTTGGCATAGGATTGGTAAAGATTTGAAAATTTTGGTTAGGAGGGGAAATGGACTTATTACCTTGATCATTAACACCAATAATTTGAATGTGATTAGAACTAATGAGGTCTTGCACAAGATGTTTAAGATGCTTACAATGTTTTGTATCATGTCCATTTTGTCGGTGATAATGGAAAAAGGCATTTTTCTATAGTTTGGAGGTAAAGGCTTAGTAGGATCAGGTGCTCTAATAGGAGGTAAGGAATTAAGTTCTTGTTTAAGAGTTGCAACATAATGGAATGAAGGGTATCAATTAGAGGGGTAAATTATCTATTCCTCTCCCCAAATGTATATGGATTTGTCGTCTTTATAGCAGCCACTTGGGTGTCAAAATTTTGAGTTGGTTGAGGAGCATTGAGTTGTATAAAGCCCTTATTTTGTTTCTTTACTGGTTGGTAGTTGGTTTGAGGCATGGATTCAATTTTTTTAGGATGGTTAGAGGGATTTTTCACTTCATGACTACTAACCAAATTTTGGTAATCATGAAGGATAGTACACAATTGTGTGAAGGAGGGAAATTTCATCATCATAATCTTATCTTGAAGCTTATTTTGTAAATTTTCAATGAACATTCATTGAAGAAGAGGATCGGGAATATTAATGTTGATTTGTGAGTAAAGTAATTGATAATGGGAGATAAAGTCAGTGGCCTCTTCATCATCCCTTTTCTTACATCTCTTAAATTTTATAAGGTCATCTTAGGACCCATGTGCACTTGGAAATGATTAAGGCATCAACAATTTCATTGAATGAATGTATTGAATTATCTGGTAAGTAACAAAACCATTCTAAGATAGTGTCTTTCAAGGATCTAGGGAAGATTTTAGCCAAGAGATTATCCTCAAAAAAGAAGTCACTACATAGGGTTGTGTATGCAAAAACATGGCTAATAGGATCTCATTTCCCACCATATTTCTCAAATATAGGAATATGTATACCTTGTGGCATTTGTGTTATCAATATCTCCAAGAATGAGGGGTTTCTTTTGACAAATTGTGAAGGTTGGCCATTTTTATTTTTATTCAATGTAGCAATTTTTTGTTGGAGGGATGAAACACCTTGCAATAGTTGTTTAACGATGGCATCATTGTTTATGTTGTGATAAGGAGGTGAATAAGGTGGAGGTGTATATTTTTTCAGAGGATAAGTGAATTGTAAGTTTGTGAGAGGAGATGGATTAGGAGATATGAGATTTGAATGTATGAAGCTAAAGGGATTCCCAGTGGAAATACCTAAGGTAGTATTGATATTGCTATTATGTTGTATGATTGTAGTAACAATTGGATTGGTGTATGTCAGAATAGAGGTCATGGTTGCGGAAGGAGGAATTGGATTTTCGCCTTGACTCTGAGTATACCCCCAAAACTTGTGCACAACTAGTCATTGAAGGGACATGCTTATTAATGATATGAGATAGGCTACGCACAACTTCTATTGCTTGTTCATTTTCAATCATTCTCCTCATGTTAAATCTATGATAGGAATTGCAATACGAGTAATGTATTCAGAACTCACAAAGTTTTGTAATTTGTTTAATTCTTCATCCATTTGTCTTAGGTTCTCTTGAGGGGCATTAGAAACCATTGATTCAACATTAGTAACATTATTTGTTGGTAAGGAGGTCATAGGAAATGAAGTGCCAAGGGTATGGTCCATAGTGGGTTGACTAGTGTCAACACTATGAGTGAAAGAGCTGGAAAACCCAAGATCCATGATGAGTGATGTATCACGGGATGACATGAGTCTTGAACTATGTCTCACAATAGTATTGACAATAGGACACTAGGTTGTGAAGCTCATAAAAGTTTCACCAAACCCAAGGTGTACCCAAAATGGAGAATAGGCACTAGATAAATACAACAAACACCCAAAGATAGGAAGTGCAATGAAAATATATAAAAAGAGGTATTGATTTTCACATTTAAAAAAAGATAATTTTCTGATTATACTATGAAAAAACCTGAAAATGATGTCTTTTAAGTCCAAAAATTTAGGTTTAAAATGCACTTCAATTGATCAATTAACCTTATTGTAAAAGATTGAGAAAACTGAAATAGAGACCTGAATGCAGAAACAAAAAGTGTAGACAAAGGGTTTTTAAAAGAGATTCCCAAAAATTCAAAATGAAGCCTAATCAGGGACTCATTCACCCATGGATGAATGGGTCTTGTGTCAAGGTTTTGAAAAATAAAATTATAGATTTTTGAGTTAATGTTTATGTTTTCAAATTATGGTTTCAAATAGGTGGTTACAATTTCAAATTTATAGAAAATCAAATCTAAATGCAAGTGTAAAATGATGTTAAATGACAAGAAAAAAGACGTAATTTGAGATGCAATTTGATTCAATTTTCTAATTTTAGTGATTGATCATGCAATGTTATTGTGTGAACCATTCTCCTAGTACCTGCAAAACAAAGAGAATAAACACCTCAAGTTAGATATTGCAAGCCAAAACAAGGATTCCCCATGAAATCCATTTACAAACTCAAAATAGGAAAGAAAACAATGAAATAGCTTGAATCCTAATTTAAATGTGCAAACTCATGATCCCATGGGGGAATTGGTGCCAATTTGATGTGAAAATTGGCCCTTTCCCAATTCCTAAGATTGCAAGCTTGATTGTGTTGATGATATTGATCCGCTTTGTTGATGAAAGATAAGAACTCCAAGCCAAATATGCAAAGAACCTAGCTATGACTCAATGATAATGGATAAAATTCAAGAGATATTTGAGCATGGTAACTTTGCTTGGATTTTGGATGATGAAATGATGATATGAGCTCTTTATTTATAGGATTCCAAGATGGATGAATGTCCAAATTTGAGCAATGTGGGACTAGCATTCATCCAATGATATGATGCCACTTGTCATGCCATGAATGGATGAAGGATGTGCAAGATTTGGGGTTTGTGCCAATAAATGCATAATTTTGAATTTCAAATTTGTTGAAATGACATGCAAGAGGGAAGGGAAAATGCAATTAATGCCACTTGGCTCAAGGCAAAGGACATGTAAGAGGAAGTTATTGCCTTGTTGGATGTACATGTTGACTTGGAATTTTTGAATTCAAATTGAGAGAATATTCCAAAAGATGCTTTGTGAGGAAAATAGAGATTTAATAAATGAATTAAATCTATTTTCATGTGCAACTTGCATTATCTAAAGGATGTGACATGAGATGGGGTTAATTTAATCAAGGGTTAATTAATTTAATGAGAGAGGTTAGATGATGTGACCTATTTGACTCATATTTATGGATTTATTTAAATCAAATAAGAGAGGAATATGACAAGAGATTAATTAAATAAGGGTTTTGATTTATTTAATTAAAAGAGATGGTGTTAGATTAAACCAAATAAGGTTTTAATTTATTTAATTTAATGGATAGACTTTAGAGATTTAATCAAATAAATTGATTATTTAATTAAATAGGGATAATTAGATCATATGGATTGATTTAATTAACAAGAGAAAGAGACTTAATTAGACAAAATGATTTATTTAATTAAGAGACGAATATTGATGAATTTAATCAAATAGGGGAATTTGATTAAATGGTTAGACCGAGGGATGATTCAGGAAGAAACGATGTTAGTAAGTCAGGATCATATGCACGATGTCAATCAGTATATTTTACATGTCTACAGTTATGAAATCACTTTGCAAAATGAATAAGATTTTTGAATTTTTCAGATTTTAAAGAATGCAAAAATGAAAACCTAAAACCCCAAATGAGATGAAAATCAATGCAATTAAACAACCCTAAATAAGATGCAATTCAATGCAAAGTAATGCAAATCCTAGATCTAGGGTTTAAATGGACTCCAAATTTTAGAATTTTGTTGTACAAAGTTAGGTTAACCAAAATGAAATATAGAAAAAATAGGTTGGAATATATATGGAATGGGGAAAATGAAGGTATGATGGACCTATTTCTCACTATTTCATTAGGAAATGAGATCCACACAAAGAATTGACTTAAAACCCTTAGGTGAGTCAACTCAATGAGGGAATCTATTGATTTCCTTATGTTTGAGGATAGTGGTTTTAGCCTTAACAACACTTTTGCGAGAAAAACTAAAAATAGAAAATCTACTCAATTATGCCAATTCAAAATTGAAACATCAATTTAAAGTTTAATACAAACAGAAAAAGTAAACTTTCTTCAGATCTAGAAAGGATAGAACACTATGTACTAGTTACCAAAAGCTAATTTTGAGAGGTTGACTGGGACTCATTCGCCCATGGGTGAATGGGTATTTTCTCAGGGTTTTCAACCAAATTTTGAGAGCCTTTGATGTCAATCTGTACCTTTCGTTTGATCTGAGTTTCAGTGTCAAAATGTCAGAAATCATATTTTTAAGTGAGTTTTTTATGAATTGATGACAACTTTTCCAACTTTTCCAATCTTTCTCTTCAAGAGATCTTCAATCCTTATTAAACCTAAGATCTATAACACAAACACAAGAGGGAAAAATTGTTTTCTTTTCGTGAATGGGAGTTTTCCTTGGTCAAACCTCATCTAGGTAATTAAACCTTGAATTGAAATAATGAAATGTGAAAGGAATGATGAATAAACAATGTTATGTTTCAACTCACCAAACCCTTGAATAAACCCTTGGAAATCTAATATCTTGATATTGATCTTGCATGAAATGGCTTCAATGGATGTGGATCTTGATGCCTGAATTGACGCTTTGAATGTTTAACTTGATCTTTGAAAGCTACATCAGAATGTTAGCTCCAAAAACATGTATGATGCTTAATACTTTAACATGATGCTTGAGATTTTGATTGCTGCAATAAATCATTTATAAATCTTCTCTTTAATTCCCTTGATCATAAATTTTTCTCTTGTAAACTTGCACTTCTTTCTTCTTAAGAATTATAGGATTTTAAATGATGAAATAACCTTGTATTTATAGGTATGTATCCTTAATTTCAAAGAAATTAAACATTACAAGAAAACATAAATATTTTAATTTAGGGACATTAAAATATCACCAAAAATATAATTTAAATTTAAGTTCAAAGGCCTGGGGTGGACCCATTCGCCCATGGGAAAATGGGCCATAGTTCCCTATTCCTAGAACACACATTTCTCAAGGTAAAGTGTTATGTGTTGGCATTAATTATTGTTGAGTTTTCCCTTTGAAAAATGTAATTTATTAGGCTTGTAGATGTAAAATCAAGCTTATTAATGGATAATTAATTCCATTTTAATTAAGAGGGCCCAAACAAAGTGTGAAAATTAGGAGTACATTTTTCTACACTATAGATGTTAAGCATGAAAAGGAAGAGTTATCTAGGTGCTACTATCCTTCTAAATCAAATGCTTCACAGGGATAAATGAGCTAGTTCTAAGGGTTTAATCCATTTCCCAGAAAGCTCACTATCTCAGGATCACAACATAGACTATGGACTCTAGCACAATGCGTTGGTGTCTTAGATGGGCACTAGCAAATGTATAGACATAGGGTCTTAGAAGCAGACTAAAATACCAATAAACTTACTAACAGTCTGAATCATAAGGTTTTATGCTACAAAAAAATAATTAAAAAGGTCATAATTGAAGTACAATAAGAAGAATACTACGTCTAAGCTAAGCTAGAATTGACAAAGAGAAAGTGTGAAAAGTGGACCTTTCTACCCATGATTTGAATCCTCAAGAGCTCCATGTGAAAATACCTACACACACAAGATGAAGGAAAATGTTGGGGCTATTTTTAGAGAACTGCCTCAATCAATCCCTTTCTTTGGTGTTTCCACCTCCACAGAAAGCTAGATAGCAACAGCATATGGAAAATGATGTAGAAACAGAAACGAAGCAGTGCTAAGAGAAATCACCAACAATAAGTATGCTATGCAAATACACAAAATGATGCAAAGGATGATAGAAATGGAAAATATCACCTCCAAACCCATGAGCACTCAAGGAAAGTAGTGGAAGGAGAGAGCTTACAAGTCCTCCAACAGCAATGTTGTCGTAACAAATAGAGTGTAGGAGCCAAAAACCAGTAGCTTGCAGCCACAAGAGAGTGGTGCAGAAGCTTGATAGTGTGAGAATGAAGCTCAGAGTGAGTGAGAAAATGAAGTGGGATTAAGAGGGAATGAATGAATAAGATGATAGAGCATTTGAATGAAAAAAGGGAGGAAAAATCCCATTCTTTGATGGTCAAGGGAGGTAGAGACATTACACTTCGTTATCAATGGAGAAACATAATGCCTCTATGGATTTTGGAGGTAGGAATCCTATCAAGATGAAAATGTGATATGCTGAAATCTATGCATTGCATGTGCATCCCCAATAGGGATTCCCCTCCCAACACCAAAACAAGCTACCAAGTGGATTGAGAAAGGTCGCAGATCTATAATTACACCATCAAATTTTTGTTTTCTAATGTAAGGGTGATTTAAATGGGGAATTTATCTAGGGGTGAAAATTCACTCCATTACATTTTTCCCCCACTTTAGCGAGCATGTGTGTTGGTGTTGATGCGAGGTAAAGTAGAAAGAGGAAGAGAAGAGAAGATACTTGAACCATCAAGGAAGTAGATCTTCTATCTGATGCATCCAAACATGTAGGAGTAACTCTGCAGGTTCTAGGTCCCACAAGGCAACCTTGATGTGAAAGAGAGAGAGTTGACTCCACATGTACTCAATACTGCAAAAGGTGAACAAAGGTTCTACAGGTGCTTGGTCCTATAGAATTGGCTCCATAGGTGTTTGGTCTCACAAAGGATGAATAAAGGCTCTAGAAGTGCTTGGTCCTACTGAGATAAAGTGCTTCATAGGTTCTCGATTCTGTGAAGGGGGGCACCACCAATTCTCAATCCTACAAGGCCTAATGTGAAAGGACTCCCCAAGTGCTCAATCTTGAAGAGTTTGATGCAAAGGCCCTTATAGGTGTTTGGTCCTAAAAGGAAAGCTTGATGAGGTGCTTGATCCTCCAAGCTTGATTGTGAAAATGGCTTCACAAGTGATCGGTCTTGCAAAGCAACATGTTAAGTTGTAGACAACACATGTTAGGTAGAAAAAGCTCAAATAGACAAACATGTATATCATAGAGAAAGAAATTGAAGGAGAAGTTTTTAGGGTAATCCCACAAAACTAGTTTACAATTTTTTTGAGGAATCAAAATTGCAAAAAATGCCCCCATGAAAAAATTTTGGGTTTTGGGGGGTTCGAACGAACCCAATAAGGGTTCACTCAAACTCCCCTTTGAGTGAACCCTATTAAATCTTGGGTCCCACATATTTCTCATTTCCCTAAATACAAAAAAAGGGAAACTTTGTAGAAAGGGGGGTTCACTCGAACCTAGGTTCATTCGAACCCCCCTTTTCCCCCCTTCTCCCCCTCTGGCACCAAAAATCTCCAAATGTTTTCCCTTGAAAGTTTGAGTTGAGGATGAAAATAGAGGAGACTTCATAGACCCAACTAGATGATGGTAGTCCTTGGAATGAGCTATCCAACAAATATAATTTTAATATGTTTTGGTTTTATTATGTATTTGTTTTTTTAGTTTGATTAAACATAGGTTTTTCACCAAAAATCAAGCTCTATGTTCTGCACATGTGGAAAAATAGTAGATTATCAAAATAAAATTCTAAAAAGTATGTGCAGGCTAGGTATTGATTTCCTTAATCTAGTAAAAAAATAAAATTGAATTTTGATACATACAAAAAAAGTTATGTTGTATATAGTCCGCCTATGTCTAAATTGTAATTGGTTTGATTTCAAAACTTGATTAAGGAAAAAATATTCAATACAACACTATGAAACCAAATGAAAGGGTTAGATATCATAGTTACAAATGTAAATTAAAAAAAATAGAATTTTATCCTTCATAGAAAAAAAGCTATGTTGTATACAGTGAGCATCACTACTTAAAAAAGGTGTTTACTAATAAAAACTAGTTTTTGAAGGATATGGAAAAAGAAGTGAAAACTGATTCCAAAAAATTTAATATATATATATTTAGAATCTATAGATAAAATGTCACAAATCACTAGTTTTCATCATCTTCAAATTCCTCACAGTTTAGCCCTTATATGTGCCCGAAGTGAAGATTTAGTTAGAAAAAATTAGTTAAGTGTCCAGTTTGGACAAAAATTGTAAACTAGTACTGTTCTCGATCACCCTTCAAAGGGGTTCCTCGGGAACCCTTCAAGATAGCAAGGGGTCCACAGAAAGGGACACTCTATTTGAAAACTTTGAATTTTTTTGCAAATGATTTTTTCATCAAGGAATCCTTTTGAAAGATCTCTTCCATCAAGGAATCTAATAAAAGAATGGCCTTTCTCAGAGGAAATTTTTTTGATTCTTATTGCTCTGAATTCATTTTTGAAAGAAAAGTCTCACTAAGGAGGTCCTTGTTGAAGGATGCAATTTTTAAAAAATGCTACAAAAAAATTTAGTAAATGATTCGGCAACCAAATTCACCTTATTGAAAATCAAAGTATTGACCCCTTAGGATGGTGTGTGCAAATAAAAGGAGCACATGGCATCCTAAGGAAATAAAAAAAGGGAGTGAATTTGTGGCCCACAAAACATAGCGAGATGTAAACGTGGAAATTTTTTCACACACATGAGGGACAACACATAAGCACCACAACATCACAAAGCAAGGAGAAAGAGACGCAAGCAAAGACAAAGAAAATAAGAGACAAGAAAAGATGAAGAAATCAAGAGAAAAGGAGATCTGGGAGTTTGGGGTCAGATCAGTTCTTATAGGTAACCCGTAATATATGTGAATGAAAGATCATCAGTCCTAGAAGTTCCTAGATCTAAATAAGACAAAATGAAGAAAAAATAAAAATAAGAAAAGTTGGTCAACATGGAAGGAAGGCCTAAATTCCACCAACACTTTGCATCGTCCTTAATTGTCAAAAATCAAGTTTACAACATATAAAATAATGATAAACATATAGAGAAAGCTCATGACATAATTTCACTCCTGTATCCAAGCACCTACAAGGGTGATAAGGGTCCTCCAACAACACATAAAAATAAGCACAAAGGAAACACAACACATACATAAATCTAATCTACAAATAAAGAAGAGGTACTCCCCTAGTCCTCATCAGCAAGGAGGTCATCATTTTTCCAATTTAGATCATTATATGGGGAGGGTGGATGAGCCTACAAGGGCAGGGTAGTGAGTGGAGCACCCTCTGACTCTCCTATGATAAGGGACAAGAAAGAAGGCCCCTCGAGGTCAACTTCCCTGAGCTCTTATGAGGTAAAATTCATTGATCTTGCAAAGACCGCTAACAGAGTTAAGACATCATCCACTGAGTTAAACATGCACTTAATAGGAGTGCCATTTGTTAACCAGGTGGGAGAGGAAGGAGGCACCCGAGATCCACCATCAACCTCACCAAGAGGGATGGTGACAAACTCAGGGAACATTGAGGATGCCTCTATCACAAGGATAGCACAAGCCAAAGTAGAACCCCCTTCCAAAGAAGGTGATCGCTCTTTTGACCTCCTCTCAAAGCGAGGTCATCCTCAAAATTATACTTTAGTGGAGGATGCAAAATATCCATAGAAGAAGTAGAAGGGGAGGAGGAAGAGGACAGAGCCACAACAAAAACCACTGTGGTGTTTGGAATGTCCACAAGCTAGGAAAAAGGAGGGATTTCTAGGAGGGACATCAAAAGAAGGGGCTCCACGGAGGGAGCAATGAACACTTACACCCTTTTAGGGTGAGGATAATCAGCATTCACCAAGGGAGTCAAAAGAAAAACTAAGGTGAGTGGAACTAAAGAAGGAGCAGGAGAGGGAGGCATAGAAGGAGATGTCAAAACAAAAACTATTGGTTCCCCTTCCACCTTCTGCAAGGTGGCTTGTTTACCAACCAAATCCTTTCTTCAGTGCTTATGCTCACATGCAAGCCAATTTCATCAGCTCCAAGAACTAGAAGTCACTGCCTGAGAAGGGATAGGAGGCTCCTATTTTTCCATAGGTGTGTCCACAACCATTTCCAGTGGAAGGGTAGCCTCTTAGTTAGGAGTAGGAGCAGGAGCAATAAGCATAGGAGCGGAGATGATAGCAGGTGGAGAAGTAGACATAAGTGCCTCAATAATGGGCCTCTTCCCATTTCTTTCCTGAGGGGTAGGAGTGGTAGGAGGCTATGGAGGCCAAGGCACAGGGGAAACTCCACGAGGGCCCTTCTTCTTAACATAAACAATAATCCTACGTACCATGGGAAAATAAGAAGTTTGAATACTTGACACTTGGCTTTTCATCAAGCAGGCACCATCGGGCTCCCCATCTGAGGCATGGGAGAAGGAGCCAAAGGTACCATGGTAGGACAAGAAGCAGAAGCAGATGGAGTAGCAAAAGAAGAGGAAGGCTCTTGGGTGCAAGCAAGATTCCCCTTCCCCATTTGTTTAGAGGATGAGGTAGTTTGTTGTTGCACAATCATACAATCTTTGATAGAGATGGCATAGGGGATGTAGGGTAGGTCACCTTCAGCACCATGCCCCTAGTCTTATATTTGACGTAAGCATGATATAGCAAGTTCATCCTCAGAGAGAGTAGGTTGAGGTGACCCAAAAGTGATCTAATGAGTAGCCTCCATGAGACAACAGCAGTTTGTAACCGATGTCATGCACAATGTGCATAGAGACCTCATGTAAAAACTTAAGAAACTTATGAGTAATTGAAGCGATCCCATTCATGGAAATCAACCATGGAATGCCTAGTTTCACCTTGAATAAATTTGATTCTGTAATGATATCAAAAGAGGTATCAACGGCCCTGGGCCCTACCAAGACTGAGAGGGTGATAAAACCAAGAGGAACCGAGAGTCTATGATGCCTATGTATGGTGGTCTTTGACTTCTCATATTCCTCCCTATGCAAAAACTTTATCAATAGAGTCTCCTCCATTATAAAATTTGCACGACTCATAGGGTCAACCAGGACACCAATTATCATGTTCCCATTGATCTATGAGTAGGAATGTATAAGGGGAAAAGCTCTTTGTTCATAGGTAGGTCCTATGATGTGAAATTTATATCTGGTGATCCATTCACATGTTGGGTAGGAGGAATGTGTGTAAATGAAACAATATTTACATACATAATCAGGGCAGACTCAATGGACTCCAAGGCTTCAGACATCCAATAGTGACCTATCTAAATTTCATTCCTCAATATTGAGGGTCGTTCTAACTATGCAGCTAGGGGTTGTAGATCAATTTGTGAGGCTACACGCCCTCCAACACACCTAGGGAACGAGAGAAGGTCCTTCGATGCCAAGGGACAAAATAAAAATTATTCACATCGGGTTCACCAAAATGTAGAAGAGGGGGACCAGCTACTCTGGAACTCCAGATCATGGGAGAGTCCTAAGGAACAAGCTACCCCGATCTACCTTAGGTTTGCTAAGTGAATTGGAAAGTTTAAGATGTTAAGGCTCAAAAGGAAGAGCAATCTAGGTGCTACTATTCTTCTACTTAACCAAATGTTTCACAAGGCTAGACAAGCTAGAGATAAGGGTTTAGTCCACTACCCAAACTATAGTGCCCCTCTGTGTTTGGGCCCTTCCTTGACATTTGATTAAGTTTGTTTAGTTAAATTGTGATGTCACATTGATTTCGTTATTATGTTGTGTAATTTGTTATTGCAATTATGTGGTAAATTTAATATTATGAATAGCCTTATTTAATCAATTTAATTAAATTAAATTGATTTTAAGGTAATATAAATTGACTTAGAATTAAAATAATAATTAAATAAATTATGTGGTGAAAGGATATTATAATTCGTTATTAAATTAAATGATGTGATTAAATGTTTTAATAACTAAAAATAAATATAGATAAATATTATTATTATTTTGGTGAGAAAATAAATTAAACTTGGAAAGAATATATATAATTCTAAAATAGAATAATTAATTAGAATAGATTTTCGAATTGATTGTGAAAGAAATTTTTAAAATGGAAAAAGTGGAGTGTGTGCACATGCATGACTCCAAACTTAATTGTGAATTGGAAAATTGTCATTTTTGTTGATTTTTGGATTCAAAAACTTCTCTTTCTTGAATTTTTATATTGGCCATTTTTGAGAGATTTGAAAAGGGCAATGTTAATAAAAAAAATATTTGCTCTGCAATTATTTTCTTTTATAAAAAAAATACAGTTTTTGGGAACATTGAGAATTGCTTTTGGGAGAACGGATTTGTGGCTGTGAAAGAGATTGTTGCAGCACATCTTCTCTCTTCTGTCTCAAAGCACGAGACATCAAATAGATTTTGTTCTATATTCTTGTTGTATATTCCCTTGTTTTGCATTTTAAATCCTTCCTTATTGTTGTGGAATTCAGCTTCACACCTGTCATCTGCATTTGCTTCAAAGGCTATAGGGCCTTTCATCAAATCATTCGGTGTTAATCGATGCTTTTTATCATATGTTTGCTTTTGCTTGATGTGGTCGATTTTGATAGCCATGTGGTGCAATCTAAAGTTATTTCTATAAAGGATTCATATATGTTTGATGCTTAGATTATATGTTGCATCTGCTATTCAAAAAGTCGTATTATGCAGAAAAGAATTGGTTTTCAGATGATTAGGAAGGGCATGCAATATGCATAGCAGCCCAATGTAGTTAGTGGTGTTTTGTTGTAGGGAGAGATATTTTCTTAGAGATTCGGCTATTAGGAAAGCTTTGCATAGCATTCGACACTTAGTATCATGTTCTATTTGATGATTTCAGTTATTACCTTCATTGTTAAAGCCGCAGCCTTATCTAAGAAATTCGATTTCAGTATTACCTTCATGTTGCCTAATAACGGATTCCTTATATTCTGCCTTATAGGGTATATTCAATGAAATCACATTTGGGAATCGATGGTAATCTTGCAAGCTTTGATCCATTAAAGTAGTTTGACTTCATATATGGTTTCATGACTTTCATTTTTATATTTCGCCTGACTTTGGCTTGCATATCCTTACTGAGGTCTGCCTGGAGTAGGGCATTTACCAGTGCTTGTCGTTGCCTTATCTTGAAGGCTCAGTTGGGAATTTGATTTTATCCAATATTTCCTTGCTAATTTGCATGGTATTTGGTATTTACATGCTTTTATACTTATGCTGCCTAGTATAATTGTATGGTTTAATCTTTTCACGGGGATTAGAGTTTCGGTATATATGTATCTTTTAATAGGATTTACTGTTGAAAATCTGCAGTTTGTAATGTGAGTATTTGATTCTTACTCTAGTCAATCTACGTTGCATGAACATGTTTCTAAAACTCTTTAGACCAATCTATCTTGTGTAAAAGAAGAACAAGTTCTTCATTGTAGTCGATGCCTTCATCCCTTACATTATTTACTTGTAGTTATGGACTCTCGCAGACCTGTAAGGTCAATAATTTCCACTCTTTTTATGCCTTCCTCACTTGGATCACAAGTGTATACCAATATATATTTGGTTGATTCCATCGCTACCTGAGAATGTGCGCCATAATTAGAGTGATTCAAGTACGAATGAGGTAACCTTGTATTAGTATTAAAGGCCATGCTTTGAACTCGCCTAATATGTCTTCCAATCTGCAATGAAAAATCATTGAGCAAGAGGGGCCTCTTATGATGTGAAGAGACTCGGCTAGTGGAATTTACGGAGTCATGCTTTGTAACCCAGACCAATACTCAATAATGAGACGATATACCATATTCGGTTGTCAATGCAACTATCACCCATATCGAATATTTAATATCCCTACCTTGTCATATACAAATAAATAAATATGTATATATGCTACTTGATAGGATTGAAAACGTTTAGATAACAGGCTGAAGGTGCAACCCCTGTACTCTATTTTGAGTCGTCGTCAATTGTTGCTCACTAGACCAATATGCGTGGGTAAGATTTCTATTTTATGGTGTTCGATTTGAATGGCATTCGATTTAAGTATTTATATGTATGTATAACATATGTATTTTCTTGTACAGAGTAGTCTGATTTGTATCTTATTCATTAACCAGTTTATATATCTATATATATATATATATATATATTATGTAGGTATCGATAATTATTGTATCGTTAAAATATTTTAGTTTTTATGTACAAGTGGTATTTGTTTTGGTATTTATATCGCTAACTCATTTAGAGATAGAATGGAGCTCTTTCACAAGGAATATTGCAAAATAAATACCAACCTATGCTTAGGGTAAATAAAGTTAGATTTGCAAGGATGAGAGGTCTAAATGTTTAGATTAAATGCAATAGAATTTGCATGGTTATTATAAATTGAATAATTGAGTATGATAGATAAATGAAATTTAGTGTATGTACTTCAAAATTATTAAAGTAAATAGAATTATAATTCAATTGAGAGATGACAAAGAATTAGAATCGAAAGCTATTGTAGTCTTCTAGTAATGTTTATCTAGCAAAATTATTAATTATGAAATTGATTTGTATTGTTGCACGGAGTGTGAATGTCTTCCATGGTCAAGGTTAATTGATTGGTTTATTGAATGTTGATTTCTTTCAGAGTTATATTATGTATGGAATAAGTTATCAGGATAATTGTTTTGATTATAAGGGAAAAAACAAGTTTTGAAGGGACCCGCAACCCTTTACAACTTTAGGCACAAAAATGTTGCTCAAAAGATACAACACTAGACAACCAACAGCATCCCAAAAATCCAACAATAGCAAAAGATACAAATAGTTTCTCTAAAGATCAACAAAGAATACCAGCAACTAAACAATAACAAGCCCCAATAGAGCTAAACCACATGTGCAGTCTTCCGACCACCACGAAAAAATTTAACAAGAGATTAAGAGGATTGGTTATGCTTAGGAAGACCTCTCTTCCTTCTTGGCACAACTATCCAAGAAAGATCATCCTTTGAAGGATTAGAGCAAGGGGAGGATGGGGGAAAAGCCACCAAAGTGCATGGAATGTCACTCCCACAACCAACAGTAGCAAAAAGAGCTGCAAAAAAAATTGTAGTCACAACACCATCAACAAAATCATTAATAGCAATAGCAGCAACCTCAATAGTCGTAATAGTAAAAGTAGGCAAACCAATTGCATTAGTAGCAGCTATAGATGAACCAGCAACTGTAGATGGACCAATAGCAGCAATAGAACCAGAAACCCCAATAGCAATGGAAGGAAACTGTGAACCATCAGCAGAAGAAGCCACTACTTAAGGGGCCAAGATATCATCCCCAACATCATCCCCAGAATCATCATCCAAAGATTCTCCCACAATAAGATGCTCATGAAGAGCATCTTTTTACCAAGTAGCATAACTTGGATGAGATTTTTGACAATTAGCAGCCAAATGACCTATAGAAAAGCATCTCCTACAGTGGAAAGGAAGTCCTTCATAATCAAGAATCTGAGACCATGGTCTAGCCCCCACCATCAAAATGACCTCCCTAAGTAAATCTTTTGAGGTATCAACATCCACAAGAATGTTGGTGAAAGTGGAATGATCATAGATAAGAGAAGACGAATCGGCCATAATAAACCTACCAATAGCATTTCTAATAGCCTCAAAGCAAGGAGTCCAAAACTGAAGAGGCAAGTTAGGAAGTTTTCCCAGGTAGGAACAACACTAATAGATTTAGAAAGAGGGTTGAAAGAATGGAACCAAGGCCAGAGAGAAAGCGAGTGTTTTCCCCACAACCAAACACCCCCTTCCAACACCCCAGCCCTATCCTCCTCAGATTGAAAGGAAACCATAAGAAAAACCCTAGCTGAAGGATAGAGTCCAATCCTATCCTCAACAATAGACCTTCAAGACTCCAAAACCCAATTGTGCAAATTTGGGAAAGAAGGCCATAAACCATTAAATCTACAAATAAGAGTAGAATGAGAAAAACACTCTTCTTTATCCCACACCTCCTACCCACAAAAAATAGTAGGGGAAAAAGAACACTATAAGGGTTTACCCTTAAAAGAGGGTAGAGAAGAAGAAGGGGTTTTACCTCTAGACCAAACCACCTTAGCAAAGGACTGAGAAGTAGGACATGAAAGGGGGACCTCCACGTGCAGCAACCCAGACCCCAAAGGAGGAAAATTAGAACCAACAAAACCACCAAGCAAAGGTTGAGAGCCACTAGGAGAAGACAATGGTGCCCTAATAGCAAGAAACAAACCATCAGCAAGCACCTACGAGCCATCAGCAGCCAAAATTGACCCAAAAGAAGGATGCCACACCAGCAACCAACGGTGCACTCGAAGCTAGCAATGAACCAGCAACAGCAAACCTAGCAGTAGTTAAACTGACCCAGAAGAATCCAACAGCACACCAATATTCAATTGCACACTAGTAGACAACGGTGCACTTGAAGCCAACTGCACACCAGTAGACAATGGCGCACCAAAAGCCAGCGAGGAACCAACTGTAGAATGCAAGGGAGAACCATTAGAGATAACCATTTCAATAAAGAGCGGGAGAGCCATTTCAAAATCCTTGTAGGATAATTTTTGTTATAGATAATTATGACTTATTATGTCGAGTGACCAGTAAATGAAGAAAATTAAAGGTAGTAGGTTGTGGAAAGAGGTGACTTCATGTAAAGTGATAGTTTATGAAATTGTTTTAATGAATGAGCTTGATGATCCCCTTGATGATGTTTCCTCTCTTGTTTCCATACTGTTGATGGTGAGTGTTATTTGTAAAAAAAAATTCATGATCATGATATTGTCATTTCTTCGATGGGGGAACCATTGTGTTAGTGATTTGTTAGGCTTCCAAAGGTTTGGGAAAGAGTTTTCTTTACATTTGGCTTTTCTTGTTGGTTCTTTGGGAACACTTGATTCTATACTTGATTTATGATTATGTGGGTTCTAGCCTTGCATTATGGAATTGTTAATTTTGGATACTTTGTGTGAGTAGGTGCATACACTGCTTTATGAGATAGTTCATGTGACTTCATATGTTGTGCAATTTGGCTTACCCCGTTAGTGGATTGTAGATTCTTTTTTTTCTAGTAGGGGGAGTGGATTTCAGTGGGGGTCGTGACGCAAAAGTGGTGCCAGGGTAACTCATTGGAAGTTTCTTAATCTAGTGAAAACACTAATAATTAATTAGGGGGGTTGGGTAGTATCTCACATTAATTTAGTTAATGTAGCCTCACTCATGGCTCAATTGCTCATTTAGGCTTGAGATGAGTGGGAAGGCCCAAAATGGTAAATATCAACTACCTTGTCCTCTTGAAAGGTATGTTGATCCTGTATGAGTTACAATGGGGGTCGAGGATCGGTTGAGGTTGCTAGAGTTTAACTAGGATGGGGGTCAATAACCTAGGAAGATATACATTGGGTAACCCATATCGAGCTTATGTGATGGCACTCTTCCCTATAGCAACCTTGTGTGCCTTGATTGCTTTTCCCCTTGTTGTTCATGTACCTCTAGAAGTGGTTTCTCTTTATGTTTACTGAACATGCATTTGTTGTGAAGTCTTGATAGCCTTGTCTGCTTGACTATTTTTATGTTGTGGGTCCTTATTGTCATCTCCTAGCACAAGGGGTGGGCCTTAGGTTCCACATGGTCACGTGGAATGTGCTATACACTCCATTGGGTTCCTAGTCAAAGTTCATGATGCAAGGAGTTGTACCATTTGTAGTGATTCTAGAGCTTCACCAGATTTGGAGATAGTATTGATGCTATGTATTATATTCATTCCAGTAGTATCACATTACGTAATTGGTGTATACTTTTCATTTATGTTGGGAAGCATAGATGTACTGTTGTAATCTTTGGGATGGTGTATATTCGTATGCTAAATGTAATGGATGTATTCTTTGATATTATCATATGATCACAGATGGATGTTTATGTGTTGTTATGGATGTATGTGCGTTGTTTATTTCTTCTATATAATGGTTTTTAAAAAATTAATACTTGTGAGTAGATATTCATCATTGTGGAATTGAGTTGAATGTTAGGAATGTTCACAAGTAATGCAGTCATGTTACCCCAGAGGACTAGTTAGATGATGTGTATGTATAGTTTCATTAATAGTGTTGTATGTTAACTTACATTTCATATTAGTTCTACTTAAAAAAAAAAAAAAAAATTGTGCTATAATTTTTTGATGTTGTGTTGTCCTTTGGGGTTTGCATGGTGGGAAGTTACACAAATAGCTCACTACTTGAGGATGACAATGTAGACTATGAACTCCAGCACAGAACATTGGCATCTTATATGGGCGCTAGTGTCCATATAGACAAAGGGTCTTAGAAGTAGACTAGAACACCAATAAACTTATTAATAGTCTGACTGGTCAGGTTTTATGCTATGATAGAATAATGGAAAAGTACATAATTGAAGTACAACAAGAAGAATATTGCATCTAAACTAAGCTAGAATTGACAAAGAGAAAGTGATAAAAGTGGACCATTCTACCCATGAGTCGAATCTTCAAGAGCTCCATGCAAAAAATCCTACACACACAAGACCAAGGAAAATTTTAAGGCTATTTTTAGAGGACTACCTCAGTCAATCCCCTACTTTGGTGTTTCCACCTCCATGGACAGCCAAATAGTAGCATCGTATGGAAAATGATGTAGAAATAGAAAGGAAGTAGTGCTAAGAGAAATCACCAACAACAAGTATGCTACACAAATACACAAAGTGATGCAAAGAACAATAGCAATGGAAAATATCACCTCCACAACCATGAGCACTCAAGGCAAGTAGTGGAAGGAGAGAGCTCGCAAGTCCTCCAACAATAATGTTATCACAATAAACAGAGTGTACGAGCCAAAAACCAGCAGCTTGCAGCCACAAGAGAATGATGTAGAAGCTTGAAAGTGTGAGAATGAAGCTCAAAGTGAGTGAGAGAATGAAGTGGGATCAAGAGGTAATGAATGAATGAGATGATAGAGCATGTGAATGAAAAAAGGGAGGCAGATACATTACACTTTGTCACCAATGGAGAAGCGTAATTCTTCTAAAAATTCCAGAGGCATGAATCTTGTTAGGATGGTAGTGCGGTGTGCAAATGTCTACATGGCGCGTGTGCATCCCCGACAGGGATTCCTCCATCGATGCCAAAATGAGTTACCAAGTGGATGGAGAAAGGTGGTGGATGTGTAATTACATCATCGTATTTTTGTTTTCTAAGGTATGGGTAATGTAAATGGGGAATTTTCCTATGGGTGCAAATTTTCTCCATTACACTAAAATATGAAAAAAATGTCTCTTTGATGTCATAGTCTTGTACAAAGTTTTAATTTTTTTCTCTAATAAAAATAAAAAATTAGGTATGATATTAACCCTAAAATGTATTGGAAAATAAATATCCAAATAAATATGTGCTAGTGAGTATAATATTTTTTTGGATGATAATATTGATTAAATAAATTAGAATTTGAGTGTGCATGACAAGGATTGAAAATAAGGAGATATAAAGCAATTATGAAAGTTACGTGCTATAGACAATAATATGTATTGTTATTATGGATATTTATTGTACCTTTTAATATTATTAATTAGCAATTTTTTGTGCTAAAAATAAACTTATATATTATATTTCACAACTTATATATTAACAATCAAAAAATTTATATAGTAAGAGTATACATTCTATGGTAAAATAGTTTATCAACGAAGGAAGACTTCAACAAACATTGAATATACCAATTTATTGTTCATACAATGTGTAAGAAAAAACATTTTTGTTGATGTCAAGTAATCTATTACTAGTGATATGATTGTGTTGTGGATTTGAAATATTTGTTTAATAGTTAAAATTTGTAAATTTTTGTAGATTTTAATATAGTTAAAATTGGCACAAAATTTTAACATATAAGATGTAGATTCAATAGAATTTTTGTTCTATTAATTTAATTATTGTTGTTATATTTTTATTTTTATTTTTTACTTCTCATATATTGATTAGAAATATGTAATAATAGGATTGTAGACTTTATAGAGAAACATACCCAATAAATATGAATATAAAAAGATATAAATTCCAATGGATCTACAAAAAAGAAAGAGAGAAAAGGAAATATAATGATTACAAATTTAATAATTATGAGAAACGGTGTCTTTTAAGATAATTAGAATAACACTTTAGAAGCATAATTATGGATTTGGTTATTAAAATATTAAAACTATAATATATTTTTTTGTTATCAAAATTATGTTTGTCTATTTAATTTACATATAAGAGGGAAAAATAAATTTGAATAGGCTTTAATTCCAAAATATAATGTAATAAATTTGGTAAACATGATTAAATAATTTTAAAATGTGATAATTAATAATAATTATAAGTTAGATTATACAAAATGAATTGTTATCCAATCTGATAAAATTAATTCTAGAATTATAATTGATAACTTTTAAGTACAATAGCTAATATCATAAGTTAGGTTATATAGAAATAAAGTTAAGGAAATATTTAATTAATTACTCTTAAAAATTAAATAAATCAATATGCATAATATAATTTATTGCTATTTTCAAAATAAGTAATTTTTCAAAGAAGAGTGCATATCTATTTTCTAATATTGATATGGTATTTTCTCTCACTTCAAGATGAAGCTAATATTATGGCTATTTATGTATGTGAACATTTTAGGAGGAAACTATTCTTATCCATAACATAGCATGCTCCAAATAAACTACTTAACATGCACAACATAACAAGTTCTAGAGTAATTAACATGGCATGTTCTAGAGTAATTACTCAACGTGCACAAGACAACATGTTCTAGAATAATCATTCAAGATGCACAAAACCGTGTAAATAAAATCCTAAGTGAACTTTGTAGCCCAAGATGGACACACTCTATGTGACCCTTCTCCAATACTCACAACCAAACAAAATAATAGTCCTTTCCATTTAGTGACTCAAGAAAATTGTCTACCCATTTACATTTATATCAAGAATTTAAATAATAACTCAAAGGGTGGTTCTAATTGTGGTGCACTCTTTCATTACAAAAATATTTTATTCTTTTAATCAAATTCTCCCATGAAAACTCACTTTGATAAAGTTTATTTATTAATAAGATTCTTATGAAAGTAATTATTTATCTTTATCTCTTCTTTTTTTACATTTCTTTTCTTTTCATCTTTCTCTTATTTACTTTTAGTTTATTATCTTCACAAAATATCCATAAAACTTTATTTATTTATAAATATACATCTTTTAAATGGATAAAAAAAAGCATGCCTACTTCTACCATTCTTCCATCATGTGCTATTATCCCCACTTCCACCATTATTCAATCCCCTAATTTTACTCTAATTCCACCTTATTTTTGGCACCTTAGTTTTAAATGTATGATTGGAAATTGTTATACATTATCTACCCATTTGATTTGTGGCACCTTTTTTCAATGCACGATGGAAAATGTGACCTTATACACATTTGATTTCCTACACTACTACATGCTTAGAATTTTTGTACGAGGATAGGGTTTTGGCTAAACCTTTTCTTAGAATATTAAAAGATTGTCTCATTAAATAGATTTTTGCATTTACTTATGGGTCTATATATTTTTTTTTTAATTTGATTAAGGTTTTCTTAAAGTAATTCAAAGTTAACATGACTCATAATATTACTATTTTTTATCTATTTGAATGTTCCTAAGGATCTAATAAACAAATTAATTGGTTGTAATATGTTATTAGTACTAATGTTCTCGATTACATCATCCCTTATATGATTTGTAATTGTAAAACATTTTTTTAGGGATTGTTCAAGCTAATAATTGATAGTTGTTACCTCAATGTTTCCACATATTTTATGGATCTTTGTGCATATTTCAAAATAGTTATATTATTGCTTAACCTAATAGATTCACTATACTATTTAATGGACCATGGATATAACATTTTAAAGAAGTGTGCTCAGTTACCAATTACATCAATGTATAAATTATCTACATTAAGAAAGAGTGCCCATAATTTTATGCATTTCATATTAATTCATCACAAATTAGAATGACTTCACACTAGATACTTACATGCCACCTCCAAAAAAACCTCTGTGTGAATTTGAAATAGATCTTCATGAGGTATATCAAAAATAATTATTGCACTATAAAGAATAAAATGACAAAAAAAAATCCAAAAAAACAAGAATAATTATTCATCTCACCAAAGAAAAAATAAAACCAATAATAAAATTTAGACTAGTTGAGAGCAATACTTCATGAGTTTTAAAGATAAAAATGGTGATACAACTACTATGATATATACTATACAACGAAGGAAGAAAAATGTGATGATGCAATTAGCGTGAAAGTATAGAACCACCAACAAAGAAACAAAAATAAAATATAATAAAAGGAAAATTTTATATACTACTCATTGATATTGGGTTTTTCAAAAGTAAAAAAATCTTATCAAGAAGAAACATTTATGCAATTGAAAAAGAAAGTAAAGGATTTCAACAAACACTATAATCAAAGAAGAAGAATGTGAGGTGAGAAAGTTAAAATTGGGCCTCCTCGATGCAAACCCCTTGATCCTACAAATCATCCACATGACGATTTATTAACCAAAACATAAAGATAAATTAAAAATCTCAAAAAATAAAACATCTAAACATGAGACTCTATTCCTTTTTAAAAAAAATTGATTTGATATTTTAGAAAGAAATCACTATATTCTTGATCAACAATTGTTAAAATCATTTATAAGTATTCAACTTGCCACCCCAACCCAACCCCAAAAAAATATTAATCTAATTTATTTCTTCTCATAAAAGCTTAAAAAGGAATTCATTATGTACCTGATCAATGACTCTTGGAATCAACTGTAACAATTCAACTTAATATGGCGAATTATCATGTGAGACTTACACTACCATGAGCGTATTACAATCACTGATTTAAACTGGAGTCTTGTTGGAAACAGTGTGCCTTTGAATCGTATTGCAGAGAACAGAAAGGAATTCAAACGAAATAATCTATTTCACAGGGTGTACCTATTGCAGAGAAAGTAGATTCGTGAAGATCACATTGGGAACCATGTCCTGAAAATTTCAGGCAGCCTTACTATGTCTAGTTAACACGGAAAACGTGTCATTCTGATCTTACTAAATGCTTGCCCATTCGTGATGACCACCCAACCGCCTTTCGTATCAACTTTTCACCAAATTTTTGCTGCAATCCGCGATTTTTTAGCTACTCTTCCCTCACATAAGACAACATGTATTTGATTTGTGTACTGCTTGCTTTATTTGTTTCCTCATCACATGATGTTGATTTGCCTCATCATGGAGATATCTGTCAATTTGTCAAGTAATTGATTTTCTTGATGTCTCGTTGTTTGATTATAGCATGGTGATATTCCTTGTTTGATTATAGTATGCTGATATTTTTCAAGCAATTAATTTTATTGATGATTGATGTCTCGTTGTTTGATTATAGTATGGTGATATTTTTCAGGTTAATCAGAATTACATACATTTAATTTCTTAGCTGTAACTTCTATTGATATTTTTAGGGATTTAGATTTTCACCCACCATGTTGTTATTATCTATTGATAGTATTTTACATACATCTCATCATAGTAATTGTTTTATATTCTTAGATTTTTTTAATGCATATTTATAATTGATTAATGTTTAAACAAATCATAAATTTATTTGTAGGAATTTTTATAATATTTTTATTTTATTGTATACTTAAGAAATCATAGAATTATGCGTAACAATGTTTATTAGTGAGAAAAATTAATTATCTAGTCAGAGAAAGGTCTTGCTTATTTACATGTGTATCATTATCAAAATCATATTATTCATTATGGTTAATCTCAATGGAAATCCCAAAATCAATAGAATGAGAAGTTTATGAGGTTTTAGAAAAGCACTTGTTCAAAAATAAATTAAGGTTTTAGCTGGCTCTTTGCATAAACAAATTTTAGAAAGATAATTAAAGGTAGTCATAAATATGAGTTTTAGGAATATAATTAACCTCTAGCAAAGAAATTGATATTGAAAATTAGAAGATAAACAAATTTTAGAAAGATAATTAAAGACAGTCATAAATATGAGTTTTAGGAATATAATTAACCTCTAGCAAAGAAATTGATATTGAAAATTAGAAGATAAATCTCTACAACAGGGTAGGAGTGGAGGGCTTCATCAAAATGAAAGAGATAATAAAATTCTATTTACATAAAATATTAGATATTAATAATCAAATAATTACCTTAGAACAAAAAATATGACATTTGTAAATACCTAGATTAAAGCACATAAACAAATGTAGGAAATAAATAAATAAAACAAAAGTGCTTAACTAGAAATACTATGTAGATATGTTATGATAAATGATTGTATATTATTGATTGATATGCAAGAAAATTAAGAATAGTTAGACAAAATCTTAGGGTATGAAAACTAATTGTTTATCATTATGAGTTGATTTCATGACTATGATATCAATCATGTAACAATAAATTTTAACTATACAATTGCATATCTAATCTACCTATGTAGCTTTGATCTCTATAAAAGTAAAAATAAAAATGCTTCTTCTTAGGTTGTCTTAATGTATATATCTTCTTTTGTGTAAAAAATTGGTTGTGTGCATTTAAGATTTATCCATTGATTAAGGAGTATTTCTTCCCTTGGTCAAAATCCTAGGATATTGAGTCAATGAACTTTAGAAATTATTGAAGGCAATTGGAAAGCATACAAGAGATGTGAGAGATGATGTAGTAATGAATTCCTTATTTTAATGCTCCTTCAATTATGATGCAAGTATGTGTAAGATTTAGTTGATGATAACTAGGTACTAGATGATTTGAAAATAAATTAGCGATGTTCATTAAATACAATTCCAAAGGTGGCAAGTGAGTTAGCACACAACTAATTGGAAAGGTAAAGTTGACTCTAAATTTAAATTTATAAACTATTTATTTTGTTTGATTCCACAAATAACACAATTGACTTAAGTCATTTGCACATATCATGGAACTAAAAGTTAGTGAGAAATGGATAAAATCAAGGATAACTGTTAAACCTCACTATTCAATGAAAATAGAATCAAGTCAGATTGAGGTTATGTTCCAACTTTTATCATGAATCACATATTATATACTTTCATTGTATGAAGAATACCCATTTGAAATTGAGCTCATAATGAAGGGGAAAAATGAAAGGCAAGCACTTTTCATCATTACAATAATGTAATATTTTAGAAAGATTGTTTATATAAATATATAATAATTTTATAATATAAGTGATAAATCTTTATTTTGATCAATAATATACATAAATATTTTAAATACATTATTTTTTCTTTGTTCTACCCTATTTTTCTATATTTCTATCTACAATATAATAAGTGTCACTTACTCTTTAAAGAATCAACATGGAATTGAAATGAGTCTTATTAATTGACCTTAAATTATAGTTGTCTCATCTAATAAGAAACATGAAGAATCCTTCAAGTGTATCATGAATTGAAATGTTTTATGGCTTTTTTCTCTTGATATCATAGCTCACTAAACTTTTACATTTTGTTAAATATTATAACATGTAAAGTCTTGTTTATTTTACTTAATTCCTTCTTCTTACCATAATTCTTGTAATTGTGTCCTCTTCACAAATATCCTTGAACATTATTCTTTACCCAAAAATAAAAATAAAAATGTTAAACCAAATTAATTTATTACTCTTTTTAATATTATTTTATTATTATTTCTCTAATTATAAGAGAATGAAAGGAAGTACATTACAAGGCATAACTAAATATGTTTGGATGCTGTAGATTATGATTTGATAGACAATTATTTTTTCAAGTTTATTTTACTCATTTAAAAACTACATTGTAGTTTTTTAATTTTTTCTCTATTTTAAAATAAAACAATTATTTTTCAGAAAGCCAGACTGGATTGACCATATAAACAATGTCGTTTAAGCCCAGAGGAAGCAAAAACCAAATGGTTTTCCTTAAATTAGTATTCCTCGAGATGCATTAAATTGATTGTTTGAACTGAATGAACTACGATACATTGCATACTAGAAATTAAGATGCTACTCCAAAAAACCCTAACAATGTTTTGTTGGAGCTCAACACACAACCTATTAGCAGTGGTCTTCAACACAAAAATATATAATCAGTCGGTGTATCCACCCAATCAGACAATGCAGAGAAGGGCTCCCAACATTCTTCTGTGATTGTATTTGAATTAACAACCATATTTTTCCCAAGCTTTGCTCCCCCCATGTTATCATAGTCGACAGCGAAAGCATCATCGATTTCATCTCTACATGAAGGAATTTGAATGTTGCACTCTGCTCTTAACATTGTGCTACGTAATTCCATACTGTTCCCACTCCCAGCAAGATTCTCAACATTGTTTATCTTCTCTGTTATGTTCTCATAACCTGCTGAAGTGCCCATCGTAGGAATGAATACTGGTGGGAAGTCACATGGCGTGGCCATCGAATAAGATGGGTGAGCCCCGAAAGACCATGGTACACCACCCAAATTGTTGAAGACATTGCTGAAATCATTAATGGCGGTGAGAGCATCACAATGATCACTAATTTGCTTAAAATTTTGCATGAATTCTACTGCGTCCTGGGAAGCATATGCTTTCACATTATAAACTTCTTCGGTTCCCAACAGACTGCGGGCGATTTCTTCAATGCGTGAAACTGCAAAACCATTATTATCCTGAGAGCTTGGCTGTTTATGAGCAGGCTGGATTTCGGTTGCCCCAAACCTTTTGCTCAAATGAGAGTTCCAGTGATTTTTAATCTCATTGTCAGTTCTACCAGGAATGCGACCAGCTATCAACGACCATCTGCGATTCATGAACCAAGTTTTCTATAACGTAGAACTCAGTTTGTAACAAAAAGCAAAGCAGAGAAATTCATTGAAAAAGTTACATATCTCAGGCACCTTCGCAAAAGGAAGAGCTTAAACAACTGTGGGCGCTCTAGTTGAACATTAAACAACATTTATTTTACTACAACGCCCAGATATTTATGTGAGACCCAGAAACATAACCAGCGAAGAAATGCTCACCTATTGCCAAGCAACTTGTGAAGTCTTAAGATCATCTCTTCTTCATCTGGTGAAATATGACCACGCTTAATGTTAGGACGAAGATAATTCATCCAACGCAGCCTGCACGCCTTTCCACACCGCAACAAGCCTTTGAAATAACACAGTAAGTATTGATCGTAGCGGCGTTCAGGGAAACATTTGTGTCTAAGTATTAACAAGCAACGGACAAATAAATCTTATAGTATGATACAGAAATTACCAACCTGCTTTCATAGGAATGGTTCGCCAATTCCCTTCTCCATGGATTTGGATATATTTTATCAAACGAAGATCTTCTTGTGGTGTCCAACGCCCTGTCTTCATTCCTACGTTTGAGCAGCACGGCGTTTTTCCCATCTTAGCAGCCCCTATAGAAGTGGAAGTCTGTCCTATTTTATAACAGGAAGCACACAGTTACAAGCTTTTTCAGACTAGATGTTTCTTGTAATTTGTAAGCACAAAGCAGATAATAGTGCGAACAAATTTATAGACGCCTGCGACAGGAAAGTATATTAATTAGCCAAGATTTCGGGAAAATTTAGTTTTCTTTAAGATTGAGTCGTGTCTTAAGGTTATTAGTTTTGGACTGTTCTTCAGTGTCATTACGGAGTCGATCTCGACACTATTTGAATTACTGAAAGGTTGGTCTGGAATCAATGAAACAAGCTTTGCCGCCCGTACATGGCGTCACATGCATCTAAAAGGAATTGATAAAACTTTATACAATGAACAGTTTTTAAGTTTCCGTGTGATTTGTTTTCTTATACATTGTTGGATTCAGGAAAAGAAAACTTTACTTGATTTATATAAAAAATCTCTCTATGATTTGTTAGATGGGAAAAATAAACATTATTATAATTAAATAATGGAAAAAAAAAATAATGATATTATCTATTTTTAAATTGAAAAAATCAATAAAAAATCAATGCACATGAAAATAGAAAGGAGATAAAATCATTGCACATGAAAATAGACACTAGATTTTTCTTTTCTTTTCATGGATTTACCACTTATATTGTAGTGTTACGTCTATGGACATAATAATTATCTCTTCATTTTTTTATTGTTTGGCTATTGTATCAAATGATATTTAAGTAATTTATTTTATATTATTAAAAAAAAATAACTTATATCAAAATAAGATATGCTTGTTCAAATTTGTGTTGTGGCTTCTTCTCAATAGTGAATTTTCCTAGGTAGGAGTTCTTCTTCTCAAGTGTTGCTTTAGTTAGGATTATGAGGAAGGTTTTTCCTCCACCCTATTCTAATTTTGTGGATATAGATAATGAGGTTTCATGGGCAATGATACAAAGAAGGAAGAAAGGTCTTTTGAAACATCTCTCTCTCTCTCTCTCTCTCTCTCTCTCTCTCTCTCTCTCTCTCTCTCTCTCTCTCTCTCTCTCAAGTCTCTCCCTCCCACCCCCTCTCTCCCACTCCCTCTCTCTCCCACTCTCTCTCTCCCTCTCTCTCAGTCTCTCCCTCCCACCCCTCTCTCTCTCTCAGCCTAATCTCTCTCCCTCCCCTCTCTCCCTCCTCTTCTCTCCCTTCTCTCTATCTCACTTCTCCCTCCCATCTCCCTCCTCCCATCCCTCCCTCTCTACCTAATCCCACTCAGCCCTGCACCCCTCAGCCACTTGAAGCCACTCTGCCCTCTACCTCTTGACCCAATGCCTAAACCCTCCCAACCTATAGGTCATCAGCCCTCTACCCTATACATTGGATCCTCCAACCCTCATCTCTCTCTCTCCTTCCCTCATCTTCTCTCCTCTCTATCTCACTTCTCCCTCCATCTTTCCCTCCCTCTCTACCCTAATCCCTCAACCCTATACCCTAAACTCTTAAACCCCTCAAACCTTAACCCTAAACCCTCTACCCTCAACCCTCTACCCTCAACCCAATACCCTAAATACTCAACCCTAATCCCTCAAACCTAAGCCCTCAACCCTTAAACCCTTAATCCCTCAACCCTTAACCCTTAAACCCTCTACCCTCTACCCTTTTGACCCAATACCTTAAATCCTCAACCCTATAGGTCCTCAACCCTATACCCTCAATTCTCAATCCTCTACCCTATATAGTGGATGATCCTCAACCCTCATCTCTCTCTCCTTCCCTCTATCTCACTTGTCCCTCCATCTCTCCCTCCTTCTCTACCCTAATCCCTCAACCTTATACCCTCAACTCTTAAACCCTTAAACCCTCAACCCTTAACCCTCAACACAATACCCAATACCCTCAACCCTTAATCCCTCAACCCTCGACCCTTAAACCATTAAACCCTCTACCTAATACCCTAAACCCTCAATACTATAGGTCCTCAACCCTATACCCTCAATTCTCAACCCTCATCTCTCTCTCTCCTTCCCTCCTCTTCTATCCTTCTCTCTATCTCACTTCTCCCTCCATCTCTCCCTCCCTCTCTACCCTAATCCCTCAACCCTGTACCCTCTACCCTCTACCCTAATCCCTCAAACCTAAGCCCTTGACCCTTAAACCCTCTACCCTAAACCCTCAACCCTTAATCCCTCAACCCTCAACCCTTAAACCCTAAACCCTCAACCCTTGATACTCAGCCCTAATCCCTCAACCCTCAACCCTTAAACCCTAAACCCTCAACCCTTATACCCTATGCACCTATACATTGGACCCTCGACCATGTCCTCGGCCCTCAGCCCTCAGCCCTCCAACCTCAATCCTCGGCCTCCAACCTAAACCCTCAGCCCTATGCCCTCAATTCTCAGCCCTCTACCCCCTATGCATTGGATCCTCCAACTCTCATCTGTCTTTCTCCTTCATGCCTCTTCTCTCCTCTCTATGTCACCTCTCCCTCCATCTGTCCCCTCCTGCTCCATCCCTCCCTCTCTACCCTAATCCCTCAGCCCTATACCAAGCCAACCCTTAGACCCTCAACCCTTAAGTCTCAACCCTCAACCCTTAACCCCTTAAACCCTCTACCCTCAGCCCTCAACCCTAAACCCTCAACCCTTAATCCCTCAACCCTAATCCTTCAACCCTTAAAACCTCAACCCTCTACCCTCTACCCTATACATTAAACCCTCAACCCTCAATTCTCAACAATATACCCTATACATTGGATCCTCAACCATAATCCCTCAACCCTATACCATCAACCCTCAATCCTAATCCCTCAACCCTAAACCCTTAAACCCTCAACCTCATCCCTCAACTCTTAAACCCTCAACCCTTAACCCCTCAACCCTTAAACGCTTAAACCCTCAACCCTCTACACTATACATTAAATCCTCTACCTTATACATTGGAACCTCAACCCTAATCCCTCAATCCTATACCCTCAACCCCTATCCCTCTCTCTCTATCTATCTATCTCACCTCTCTCTCCCTCCCTCTCTACTACACTCTTTAA
The DNA here is from genome assembly GCA_007258455.2 of Sequoia sempervirens. Classification (NCBI taxonomy): domain Eukaryota; kingdom Viridiplantae; phylum Streptophyta; class Pinopsida; order Cupressales; family Cupressaceae; genus Sequoia; species Sequoia sempervirens. The sequence goes on along the minus strand of VDFB02379711.1, from coordinate 217,041,809 downwards.
TTTTCTTTATCTACCCTCTCCCTCTTTCAACGTACCTCTCTCTCTCTATCTCTCTCTCTCTCTCCATCTATCTATCTATCTCACCTCTCTCTCCCTCACTCTCTCTCCCTCCCTCTCTCCTACCCTCTCTAATTATCTATATCTCCCCTCTCCCTCTTTCTATGTACCTCTCTCTCTCTCTCCTTAAAACCTTAAACCCTCAACCCTCAACCCTTAGTCCCTCAACCCTAATATCTCAACCATCAACCCTTAAACCCTAAACCCTCAACCCCTATACCCTCAACCCTCAACCCTCATCCCTCAACCTTTAAAATCTTATGAAATGTGGGAAATTGGTTTTCTTGCTTCCTCTCTTAGGGTTTAAGACCTAGAAAGGACAATTTTCACTAGCTTTCACTCAAGAACAAACCCTTGAGATCTCAATGCAAAGGAGAAGGAGATCTTGCAAAGGGACTGTTCTAGCCTGGGCTAAATATGATCTAATAATGGGTTCACCACAAAGTTTAGACTTGGGAAAGATAATGAAATGCAAGATGAAATCAAAAACCCTAATGGAATGCAAAGTTACAACACTAAATGGACCTAGAAAAGTGAATGAAATGAAACAAAAAGCTACAGAAAGGAAGGTGCACACCTAGGAAACTAGAGATGGCTGGATGGAGGTCTGGAACACTAGAAATTCTGAATTCGATGGTGACTAGGACTCATTCACCAAGATCGGTGAATCAGTCCAGTTTCTAGAAAACTGTGTTAGAACAGCAATTTGGCAAAAGGGTATTTGAATCTGCAAAACCTAAAAAATTGACTAGAACTGGGACTCATTCACTAGAAGTGGTGAATCAGTCTAGTTAGGCTTTTCTGAAGCTTCAAAGGCTAATCCTACTCTTCTCAGTCTACCTTTTCCTTCCTAATTAGTTTCTGGATCCGAAACCCTAATTTGCAACCTCTAGGTCTTCTCCAAGGATCTCCAAGGCTTGATGGCAATTTTGAAAACTTTGAGCTTTTGACAACTTTTCTCTAATCTTTCTCCTTAGAAAATCTGTAACCTAGACCTAAAAATCACACACAAAGGAAAGGGGAAAATGTTGTTGGGTTAGTGGATAGGGGTTTACCTTGGTCAAACCCCATTTTGGAAATCAATCCTTGAAATGAAATCAAATAAGAATGGAGAATGGAAAATGAACAAATAACAATGTTGCAACTCACCAAACCCTAGCAATAAGAGGCCACAAACATGCATGCAATGGCTCCAATGGATGTAGACCTTGATTCTTACTTGAATTGTATAGATCTTGAATTGAACACTTGCTTGAATCACAAAATCCTACACCACAATTGTTAGCTCTAAAACAACATGATGCATGAAATCCTTGACATGATGACTGATGATTGGATGCTACTCTAAAATTCTTGATAATTTGCTCTTGAATGCTCCTAGGAACTCAAACTTTCTATAAGTAATTCTCTCACAAAACTCTTAGGTGAAAATGAATGAAAGAACCTTGTATTTATACTTAATTGTGTAAGAATTCCCAAAATTACAACACTACAAGCTAACATCAGATCTAGGAGGATAAAAACCCACTGGAAATTTGAATTAATTTTGATTTTGGGCCACATGGGACTCATTCACCCAAGGTGGCAAAAGAGTCCCACCATGCTAAATTTTTGGGACCCATTTTAAAAATTCCTAGAAATGTGTAAAACCAAGTTTAGGACCAAAACATCTAGGTGGGACTCATTCGCCCAAGGTGATGAATGAGTCCCATATCACTAAATCTAGGCCATTCAAACCTAAAACACTTGAATTATGATTGGCTTATGATTGGTGTTGACATTATCCTCGAAAAGATGCAATAAATGAGGCTTGTGGATGCAAAATAGGGCCAATTAAAGAATAAGAAAGCCCAATTATTAATGAAAAACCTAGAAAAGTGTGAAAGTGGGTTACAACACTTTACAACACTTCAAATAAGTCAAGATTAATGTTTATTTTGATTAAAAAGAGGTTTGTTAGGTTTAGTTAATTAATAAAACCTTAGAAAAGTGTGAAAGTGTGTTACAACACTTTAGCAAGGAACAATTTAAATTCATTAGTTCACAAGGGCCCAAGACCTAATTTGAATGTGTCAACCACATTACAACACTAAATCAAGGCAACATTAGGCTCAATTCTACAAGGAGGGCCCAAACAAGTGTGAAAATGTCCCCGACAACATTTTTCAACACTACACCTTAAAACCTCAACCCTTAAACCCTTAAACCCTCGACCCTTAAACCCTTAATCCCTCAACCCTTTACCCTAAACATTGGACCCTCAACCCTAATCCCTCAACTCTCTACCCTCAACCCAATACCCTAAACCCTCAACCCTATAGCCCCAATTCTCAACCCTCTACCCTATACATTGGATCATCAACCCTCATCTCTCTCTCTCTCCTTCCCTCCTCTTCTCTCCTCTCTATATCACTTCTCCCTCCCTCTCTACCCTAATCCCTCAACCCCACACCCTCAACTCTTAAACCCTTAAACCCTCTACCCTCTACCCTCAATCCAATACCCTAAAACCTCAACCCTAATCCTTCAAACCTAAGCCCTCAACCCTTAAACCCTCTATCCTCAACCCTCAACCCTCAACCCTTAATCCCTCAACCCTAATCCCCTAACCCTCAACCCTTAAACCCTAAACCCTTAATCCCTCAACCCTAATCCCTCGGCCCCACTCCAGCCCCTCTATCCCTCAGCCTAAACCCCTCAACCCCTCATTCTCAGCCCCTCTAACCTATACATTTGTATCCCTCGACCATCTATCTTCTCCTTCCCTCCCTCTTCCTCCTCTCTGTATCTCCTTCTCCTCCATCTATCCTTCCCTCCATCCTCCTCTCTGCCCTAATCCCTCGGCCTATGCCCCTCGGCCATGAGCCATGAGCCTTTGAGCCTAGGCCATGAAACCCTCTGCCCTCGGCCCAATGCCTGACCCTCAGCCTAGTCCATCGGCCTATGCCTCGGCCCTTAGGCTCTCTGCCCTCGGCCCTCGACCCTTGATCTCTCGGCCCTGATCCTCGGCATAAACCCCATGTCCTCAGCCATCCCCAAACCCTCGGCCCCATGTCCATTCCCTCCACCCCTTAATTCCATCAACCTCCATCCTTCCAACCCCTAATCCCTTCCATGTCCTCCTTCCACCCTCCACTACCATTGACCATTCACTGGTGTCAACCCCTCTGCCATACCTTTGATCCTCCTTCCTGTCCCTCCAACCTATTTGTGCTCTCGACCCTCCAACCTGTCCATCCATTCCTGTGCCAAACCATAACCTCATCCCTCTTAAACCCATAAACCTCAGCTCTAATCCCCTATCCCTCTCTCTCCCCTTTCTCCTATCCTCTCTATTTGTCTATCCTTTCCTCTTTCACCTCTCACTCAATTAATCCACTGTCACTCTCTCTCCTTGCTCCCTCTCTATCTCTCCCACTCCTCGTCTCACTTCCTCTCTCTTGCGCTCCTCTCCTATCTCTCAAGGTCTCTCCCTCCTAGCACCCTACCTGGGTAACTCTCTCTCTCTCTCTCTCTCTCTCTCTCTCTCTCTCTCTCTCTCTCTCTCTCTCTCTCTCTCTCTCTCTCTCTCTCTCTCAAGTCTCTCTCCCACCCCCCTCTCTCTCTCCCTCTATCCCTCCCACCCTACCTAGCTAAGTCTCTCTCACTCCAACCCCTTGTACCATAGAAAAAAGGAAACTTTCTTGATTTGGGAACAATTCATGATAAATTGGACTTAACGAGGCCTTGATTTAGTGTCGTGAAGTGTTTTACATGTCCACACTAGGTCTTGGACCCTTGTAAACTAAATAAAATGCATTTATCAATGTCTTGTAAAGGTGTTGTAAAGTGTTGTAAAATACTTTCATGCTTTTCTAGACTTAATGAACCCATCTTCCCTTAATTCAACATTATAAAATGTATATTTTCACATCAATCTAGAAGGCTTGTGAATTAAACTCAACTTTAATCTAGTGTTGTAATGTGATTTACACATTCACATTGGATGTTGTGCCTTCCAAGGTTGTGTGGACATCATTTTAGTATTGTAAAGTGTATTTAATCACACTTTCACATTGAATTTTGTGTCCCAAGCCATAATGTACCTTTACATCATCACTAATAGGCCCCTATTGCCCCATATTATGCATCCTAAGGCATAATTTGATGGAATACTTGACAAAGTCACCATATAAACTTGATTTCCTCATTCCCCAACAACCTAGTTGGAAAATGGGCCCCACTAGAACTAATTCGCCATCTGCAACAAATGAGTCCTTTCCAGGTGGGACTGATTCACCCAAGGTGACGAATGAATCCCATTTGGGTCATTTTTTACTTTTGGGTGGGAAAAATTAGAATTTAAGTTTATTATTCTTTCATGTCGGCCTTAGGGATCCAATTAACAGGAAAATCAAGTGGAATTCCTATAAATATAAGTCTTTAAACCCTAATTTTCATCTCTTAACTCATTCACAACTCATTCTTCATTTCTCTTCCACTTCAAGTCAAGCAAGTTAGGGTTTTATCACTCTAAGTCATCAAGAAAGCTTCCAAAGACATTCAAGGGTAGAATCTTCCTCCATTACTATAGAAATTCAAGATCAAACATCATGGCAAGGCACTAACTCCATTGTTTCATGCTTCATTACATTCTTTCATCATTTTGGTTTGATTACCTAAAAGGGGTTTGACCAAGGCAAACCCCCATGCCCTAACATTCAACATTTTTCCTTCTCCTCTTGTGTGTTTACAAATTTAGGCATCTTGGAAACTTGGAAATAATTGAAGATCAAGTTGAAATTTTTTTGAAGACATCCCCTTGTTAAACAAGTAAAAATATCAACAAAAAGTCATTTTCATATTCAAAAATAAGACTTTTAGAGGCAAACACATGTCAAGAACCAAAGAGCAGATCGAGGGTTTCAGTTTCTGCCTTTGGATTTTCATAAATTCAAAATTGGAATGATGCACCATGGATGGTGAATGAGTCCACTACCAGGCATGATTTTGGTTTTCTGAAGTTTTGGATACCCATTTGTCTAAAACAGGCACCGAAATAGTTTCCCATATCTGGGACTAATTCACCCAGAATGGTGAATGGGTCCTAGTAGGCCAAATTTCCAGCATCAACAACATTCCAGATGTTATTTCTAGTCTCCATCAAGTTCTCAGGTGCACACTTTCAGTTTCATCAAATTTTGTTATAGTTTGCTTTCATTTCTAGGTGTTTTTGCATATCACATTGTGTTTTCCAACAAGTTGCATTTCAATAGTTTTCACTTAATAATCAATAGATTTTATCAGTCATCTGCATTTAGTTTATCTTATCTAGGTACATTTTATTCATATTTCCATTATACTTGCAATAGTTTGAGTGAACCATCTAGATTTTGTGTGGGATCTATCTCTTTTCCTTTAGGTGAAAAACCCTAATTGAGCAAGAGAGTCATAGCATTTCACACCCATAAAATATTTGGTTCATTTTGGTGAACCTGCTTTTCGAATACTTTTATTTTCTAATTTGGATTCTTTCATCATATATCTAGCTCACATTGACTTTACATTATGGTTTGCATGGATTAATTTGCATACTAGGTTTCAAATTTTGCATTCATGAAAAGTGCATTTAGGTTGCATTTTTTGCATCTAAAATAATTAAATATTTCTAAAATTTTGAATTCTCATCTTAGGTCTGCATCTTATAGCTCAGAAAACATCAAAATCACTCAGAAATTTCTAAAAATTCCTCACTGGGACTCATTCGCCACCTTGGGCGAATCAGTCCCTTTTCACCCCTCAAACTACCCTTTACAAAATTGAAAACCCTATTTTTAAGCTTATGTTTGATGCCAGTAACTATCTATATCAATTAGTTGAGTTTT